>JAIOJX010000032.1:176213478-176813478 GCA_022376925.1 Tragulus kanchil
GTAGATTAATCAAAGCCTTGGGAGGCTGGGCCCAGCTCCAGCCCAGGGCAGTGCGTGGGGACTTAGAATCTAAACTAAACCAGACCCAGGGCTGGCCATGACAACTGGAGATTCCTAAACCTCTCTAAGTATAAGTGATATGTGGAAAGCACACACCATGTTAAAAGCTATGATATAAAATGAATTCTCCAAAAATCTCTTTATGGCTTTGTCAAGGACAAATTAGTCAACCAGAAAAAAAAAAAAAAAATGTAAAGAAAACCACTCATAGTTGAACAAAGACCCCAGGTTTCAAAAACAAATAATCAAATAAAATTCAAGAATATGATGACCTTGTTAACACACAGAATATGTCTTCTGCCTATAACATGCATTTAGTAAAGAATGAATGAATGAATTCTATAAATAATGAAGGAATGAAGACTAAAAAATAAATGCATGAATGCATAGTCAAGAGTGAATGAACAGGGGTGTTCCCTGGTGCTCCAGTGGGTAAGGACACCGCCTTGCAGTGCAAGGGGCGCCGGCTGGATCCCTGGCTTGGGAAGATCCCACGTGCTGCGGAGCGGCTCGACTGATGTGTCCAATTACCGAGCCGGAGCTCTGGAGCGCATGGCCCAGAGCCGGTGCTCTGTGACAACAAAGGCCACCGGGATGGGAGGCCCACAGGAGCCAAAGAACAAAGATGTATGAAAATAGATAAATGAAAGACCAATAGAAGTGGCCCACCCACCCCCTCCCTCCCCATCCCACCCCTAAAAATAAATAAATAAATAAATCTAAAAAAAAGAGAGTGAATGAACACATAATCAATTTGAAGATTTCAGCTAGCCTGACCTCCTCAACTTAGAACTGGGGAAATTGAGGTGTAAGAAAAGGAAATAATAGTCAAATTTAAGTATCAGGTAAATCAGTATGAGTTGAATCCTGTTGGACCTCTGTCTCCTTGGGCCTTGCAAAAGTCTCCAGATTTTTTATTATTATTATTACTATTTATTTATCTGGTCACGCTGGGTCTTAGGGCATGTGCGGTCTTTAAGATTTATTTATTTATTTATTTTTGGGCAGGGGTCGGGTTGGGGAGGGAGGGGAGCAGGCGGGTCACTTCCACTGGTCTTTCATTTCTCTATTTTCATCCATCTTTGTTCTTTGGCTCCTGTGGGCCTCCCATCGCGGTGGCGTCTGTCGCTGCAGAGCACCGGCTCTGGGCGCATGCGCTCCAGAGCTCTGCCTCGGCAATTGGACACATCAGTCCAGCCACTCTGCGGCATGTGGGATCTTCCCAGGCCAGGGATCGAACCAGCGCCCCTTGCACTGCAAGGCGGTGTCCTTACCCACTGGACCACCAGGGGAAGCCCAGGCCTCCAGATTTTAAGACGTCTCCCATCCCCCAGGCTGCCTGAGTAACCCTGGTAGGGAATGGGTCCAGGCACCCAGCGACAACAGCTGCTCCTTTCAAGGAGCCCCTTTGAAAAGCCAGAAGCCCTCAGAGGAGAAGGAGGAGCATTCTATCAGAAGCTTTCCAGTTAGGACTGGGAGGCCAGCTCAAAAGCAGAGATCTGTACTAATGGACCTTCCCAGCGCTGTATCTACACGTCAGCCCGGAGGGGTTGGGTTTCCCAGGGCTGGTGGTCTACCCCTTTTGTAGGGCGAGCCACAGTGGGTTTGACTGGCTTGCTCCTCTACCGCCCCCTACTGGGGAGTTTCCTGCTATGGTGTGAGGTGGTGACTTCTGAGCTGTTTTTCACAAAGGGGCAAACTGAAGTTGACAGGGGATTCTAGCTCAGGGCTAGAAACCAGAGACCTTCTTAAAAAAAAAAAAAAAAAAAAAAAAAAACAGTAATGCGGGAACACATTCAAGCTTCCTAAAGGTTAAAAGGGATGAACCTTGATAACACACATCCCCACAATGACTCGCCTTGTCAAACGTGACTTTTGTCAAATTCGTTCTGAAAGAACAAGGGCGCACAGCTTCCAGGCTGTTTCTATATATATGCCTGCACGCAGTGACAAGCTGAATATTGTGTGTGTGTGTGTGTGTGTTTTTAATATAGGTATAAACAGATAATAGTACAATGAAGGAACATCTGATCCAGTCATCAGATCTAACTGCTGCCTTTTAAAGAGGAAATGTAACTCCAGATGTCGTCTTAAGAAAATGAATCAATTAGGCAAATGAGGAATTCCCTCATAAATCAGAGGCTGAGACCCTCTTTTCAGTCCTGGAGGAGGGGAGGGAGAGGCCAAGAGGCTGGAGATGGAGCTGCTGCCACTTCTCATGACCAGGTAACCCGGACGCCCCTGTTTCCTGAAGTTGTGTTTACATTACTGAAGGCTGGTTTGATTTGGAAAGTGTGTTTTGAGTGTGCCAAGCCTTTTACCCTGAAGATAATAATGCCTCAACCTTCAGGAGCAGGATCCAGTATAGGCTGGTGTCACTATTCATAAAATAATTGAGTTTACACAAAAAGTGATTTCAGTAATAGCTGCCTTTTTATAAGTATGTACATTTTATTTAAAATTACTGACTCAAAAGGCAAGGTAGGGAAAAAAATCACCTCCAACAACTTCCTGTAATTGCGAATTATTGTGAGGGAAACAGAAGGAAAAGATTTCGAAATTATGAGCCATTATACTCAAGAGAGAGAGAGAGGGAGAGAGAGAGAGAGAGAGAGGCAGTGGGGAAAAAAAAAGACATCTCGGCTTCATGAAACACAGCTGACAAGCTCGACTAAATTACCCCCGGACCATTACAAAAATCACTTAATTGCCAAGCATTTTGTTAGGTCAATTGACTCTAATTGAAAAAATAACAAAAAGCTTATTATGCTGCAAATGCGGCCGTGGAAAATGAGTCTTCTGTTAGAAGGAAACAATAATTCTAAATTTCAGCTGCTGCTAACACTACAAAGTTCAGGGAATTTGAAAGGTTGACAGGGATTCTAGCTCAGGGCTAGAAACCAGAGACCTTCTTAAGAGAAAAAAAAAAAACAGTAATGCGGGAACACATTCAAGCTTCCTAAAGGTTAAAAGGGATGAACCTTGATAACACACATCCCCACAATGACTCGCCTTGTCAAACGTGACTTTTGTCAAATTCGTTCTGAAAGAAAAAGGGGCGCACAAGCTTCCAGGCTGTTTCTATATATATGCCTGCACGCAGTGACAAGCTGAATATTGTGTGTGTGTGTGTGTGTTTTTAATATAGGTATAAACAGATAATAGTACAATGAAGGAACATCTGATCCAGTCATCAGATCTAACTGCTGCCTTTTAAAGAGGAAATGTAACTCCAGATGTCGTCTTAAGAAAATGAATCAATTAGGCAAATGAGGAATTCCCTCATAAATCAGAGGCTGAGACCCTCTTTTCAGTCCTGGAGGAGGGGAGGGAGAGGCCAAGAGGCTGGAGATGGAGCTGCTGCCACTTCTCATGACCAGGTAACCCGGACGCCCCTGTTTCCTGAAGTTGTGTTTACATTACTGAAGGCTGGTTTGATTTGGAAAGTGTGTTTTGAGTGTGCCAAGCCTTTTACCCTGAAGATAATAATGCCTCAACCTTCAGGAGCAGGATCCAGTATAGGCTGGTGTCACTATTCATAAAATAATTGAGTTTACACAAAAAGTGATTTCAGTAATAGCTGCCTTTTTATAAGTATGTACATTTTATTTAAAATTACTGACTCAAAAGGCAAGGTAGGGAAAAAAATCACCTCCAACAACTTCCTGTAATTGCGAATTATTGTGAGGGAAACAGAAGGAAAAGATTTCGAAATTATGAGCCATTATACTCAAGAGAGAGAGAGAGGGAGAGAGAGAGAGGGAGAGAGAGAGAGAGGCAGTGGGGAAAAAAAAAGACATCTCGGCTTCATGAAACACAGCTGACAAGCTCGACTAAATTACCCCCGGACCATTACAAAAATCACTTAATTGCCAAGCATTTTGTTAGGTCAATTGACTCTAATTGAAAAAATAACAAAAAGCTTATTATGCTGCAAATGCGGCCGTGGAAAATGAGTCTTCTGTTAGAAGGAAACAATAATTCTAAATTTCAGCTGCTGCTAACACTACAAAGTTCAGTGCTTCCTTCCAAGAGAATCCGCCGTCAAGGAGAAAGTGAATTTGCATCAGTGGACTGTCTCCCTTCCAGTGCCCTTCATTGTTACCTTTCTGTGCTCCCCCTGTCTGCCTGGTGCCCCCGCATGCTACTACTCACGCAGCCAGCCTGGTCCCTGAAGGGCTCCATCCACCGGCCCCCTTCCACTGGCAAATAGACACCCCACTCCCAGCTCATCTCCCAGAGGAAAAGGGTTGGGGGACAAAGAGCAGTCAGCTAGGGGGGGCTCACCGTCTCCAGGGCAGGACACTGCCCTCTGGGCAAACTGCCTTCCACCCCATTCCAGCCAGCCAGACACTTCCTCCCTTTCCCAAACCTGAAGGCTGCTGCCTCATCTCCTCCCATCTCTCTTAAATATAGATAATAGAATGAGGCAACAGCTTACATCCTCAAAATTTCTCTGAAATTGCCCCTCGCATGCTCACCCAGCACTGGCCTTGATTGACATCAAGTGTGGTAATTAAACACCCCGCCAGCTGATGTAGGTGAAGGTTTATTTATAATTATACATTTTTAGGAGGGTTTGTCCAGAGTTGGTGCGTTTAAAAAGGAGAATCCGCCACAGTTCTACTCCTGCCCCAATTATAGATTTGAATGGTGGGGGGTTCATAATGGGGGTGATTCTGCTTTGCAAGAGGTAATTATTTGCACATAAAACCAGGAGGCTAGGGTATGAAAGTCAGATGGCAGAGTCTTTGTTTGAAAAGCCACAGGGGAGAGAGTGTCTGTGTTTTTGTGTGTGTGTGTACACGTGTACCTGCGTGCCTGTGTGTGTCCGTGTCTGTGTGTGTAGATGCCTAGGTTTTGGCATGGGTATGTGTGTCTGTGTATATATATATATATGTATCCGTGCTTGTGTGCACACATTGTGTGTCACCCTGTGTGTCCATGTGTGTATATGGCTGTACATGTACATGGAGTGTGTGTCTTTGTGTATGCATGTGTGTGTGCTTGTGTGTATACACTGTGTATGCCCATTCATGTCCATGAGTGTGCATGTGACTGTGTGTACACAAGTATACTGAGGGAGATTAATAAAGTGAAGAAAAGTCAATCTTAATAGCACCCTCCATCCTTGCATAAATACAGGACTGTAGATCACAAACCATTTCCCTCCTTGTTTTATCTTTTTTTTTTTTTATTGCATCAATATTGTTGGAGTTTGTAACCTCTTTTTTTTTTTAAAGATTTATTTATTTTATTATTTATTTTTGGGCAGGGGTCAGGTCGGGGAAGGAGGGGAGTGGGCGGGCCACTTCTATTGGTCTTCCATTTCTCCGTTTTCATCCATCTTTGTTCTTCAACTCCCATGGACCTCCCATCGCGGTGGCGTCTGTCGTTGCAGAGCGCGGCTCTGCTCCAAATATTTCAGCCAGACACTTCCTCCCTTTCCCAAACCTGAAGGCTGCTGCCTCATCTCCTCCCATCTCTCTTAAATATAGATAATAGAATGAGGCAACAGCTTACATCCTCAAAATTTCTCTGAAATTGCCCCTTGCATGCTCACCCAGCACTGGCCTTGATTGACATCAAGTGTGGTAATTAAACACCCCGCCAGCTGATGTAGGTGAAGGTTTATTTATAATTATACATTTTTAGGAGGGTTTGTCCAGAGTTGGTGCGTTTAAAAAGGAGAATCCGCCACAGTTCTACTCCTGCCCCAATTATAGATTTGAATGGTGGGGGGTTCATAATGGGGGTGATTCTGCTTTGCAAGAGGTAATTATTTGCACATAAAACCAGGAGGCTAGGGTATGAAAGTCAGATGGCAGAGTCTTTGTTTGAAAAGCCACAGGGGAGAGAGTGTCTGTGTTTTTGTGTGTGTGTGTACACGTGTACCTGCGTGCCTGTGTGTGTCCGTGTCTGTGTGTGTAGATGCCTAGGTTTTGGCATGGGTATGTGTGTCTGTGTATATATATATATATGTATCCGTGCTTGTGTGCACACATTGTGTGTCACCCTGTGTGTCCATGTGTGTATATGGCTGTACATGTACATGGAGTGTGTGTCTTTGTGTATGCATGTGTGTGTGCTTGTGTGTATACACTGTGTATGCCCATTCATGTCCATGAGTGTGCATGTGACTGTGTGTATACAAGTATACTGAGGGAGATTAATAAAGTGAAGAAAAGTCAATCTTAATAGCACCCTCCATCCTTGCATAAATACAGGACTGTAGATCACAAACCATTTCCCTCCTTGTTTTATCTTTTTTTTTTTTTTATTGCATCAATATTGTTGGAGTTTGTAACCTCTTTTTTTTTTTAAAGATTTATTTATTTTATTATTTATTTTTGGGCAGGGGTCAGGTCGGGGAAGGAGGGGAGTGGGCGGGCCACTTCTATTGGTCTTCCATTTCTCCATTTTCATCCATCTTTGTTCTTCAACTCCCATGGACCTCCCATCGCGGTGGCGTCTGTCGTTGCAGAGCGCCGGCTCTGGGCGCATGCGTTCCTGAGCTCCGGAGCTCAGGCTCGGTAATTGGACACATCGGTCCAGCCACTCCGCGGCACGTGGGATCTTCCCAGGCCAGGGCTCGAACCGGCACCCCTTGCACTGCAAGGCGGTGTCCTTACCTACTGGACCACCAGGGGAAGCCCCTTGTTTTATCTTAAAAAGTCAAAATCAAGCCCATCTTCAAATCCAAGACAATCAGATCTAACTTCCACACACCCAAGGAGGGCTCAGTCTTGTGTGGGAGCCTGGGAACAGGGCCTAGGCCTTGCCAGCCTCGAGGAGGCTAAAATGACTTTCTGGTCCACCTTCACATTTGATCAGGGCAACAGCTGAGAGGTCGGGCTCCAGCAGGCAGGCCCCCATCAGGGCAGCCGGCACGTCCTTTCGCAGACCTCTTGGTGTCCGTTTCAGAGTCTGGTGTCACTTACCCTCAGGGGCAAAGTCAGGGCTGTCAGGCGGTGCGTCACAGCACGCCAGGCTTCTTGGGGCCCCATGGCTGGAGACAACGGCAGGCATGGCTGCGGAGGCCCTGTCTGTCACCTGGCATCTTGGCAGGCAGCTGAACCTTGGTGGAAGCTGAGCCCCATCGGGCTGCTACAGGTGCTAAAGGGCACCAGGGCGAGGGTTGAACCGTTGGCCAGGAGATGGGAGAGACACCAGAAGCTTTCCTTCTCGGGGTCCCATGTGTTTCAGAGGGGCCTGGGCCACCACCCCTGGGGAACTGAGCCTCCAAGAGAAGGCTGGATGGAAAAGCCACCACTGACCTGTCAGTCAAGAGTCAGGAAAGGTCAAGGCCAGGCCCAGGGACAGCCCCGCCTCCCCACCCTCTGGTCACCAGGAGCACAGCACAGAGGACTGGCTTCCTGGAAGGAAGGGAGTCCTTCTGAATAAGTGGCAGAGCCCTTCGGAGAGAAATAAAAGTGAAGAATGGTGAATTCGGTACCACTTGCCAGACCAATGAGCTTCATCAATTAATCACAGCCAAATAATCACCACCTACATTAAAGAATAATACATGAAAAGGACAGGGGCCTCGCTGTAACTTATTCAAAAAGGGCTGCCTCCCTAATCCCTCTGAGTCCTGACATGTTAACCGGGTAGCGGCTAATTAGATGTCAAAAATTCATAAGCGCTCTTTAATATTGCATATATCTGCAGCCGCCGACATTTCAATATGAGAGTTGTATACACAGAAGTCACTATAGCATTAAAACACAGCGGGGTGGGAGAAATAAAAGGGAACCAATAAAAACAATGTCCCTCAAAAACCCCAGAGAGCGCCAGGCTTTGGAAGTGTGTACTTTCTTATTCAGAAAAGCTATCACCTTAATAAGAATTATAGGCAAAGGGGTTTCGCTGCTCCGTGCTGCGTGGACAGAAAGTGGGAGAGGAGATGGGCTTATCAAAGGCGCTGCCAGGTAAATAGTAATTTATTGTGCATGCACAATGAACATTACCCAGTGTCCTGACACGGGGTGATAATGAAAGACTTGTTATTTGGCATCCACTGAGGGGATTTCCACTCCCCCGCCTCCCTTCTCCCTGTCTCTCTTGAGCAAAGAAGCGGTGATGGGTCCTGGCAGCTGCTGCCTGTTTCAAGCCATTTCACATAATATAGGAAGCACCTGAAGTTTAGTGGATTAAGTAAGTGAGTGAGTTTGCCGGCACAGTGATATATACGTTGCCTGCATGTGAACTTATATTTCAAATGCTCGGGACTATATTTTTATGAAACAAGCCTTTTCCTGTCGGAAGAATTATAGGAATGTGATATAATACAAGGCAGTGAGATTAAAAACAATGCATCATAGCAGGGAGAAAATGCACTGTTTTATGACTTGCACCCGTTAATTGAACCTCTCAGGAATAAAGAGAAGGACTCTGCAGAAATCTGTTGAAAATCATTCTCTTTTTGACTTCAGGGTGTTTTTGCTTGGAGCACAGCACAGAGGACTGGCTTCCTGGAAGGAAGGAGTCCTTCAAAACGAGCCCTTCGGAGAAATAAGTGAAGAATGGTGAATTCGGTACCACTTGCCAGACCAATGAGCTTCATCAATTAATCACAGCCAAATAATCACCACCTACATTAAAGAATAATACATGAAAAGGACAGGGGCCTCGCTGTAACTTATTCAAAAAGGGCTGCCTCCCTAATCCCTCTGAGTCCTGACATGTTAACCGGGTAGCGGCTAATTAGATGTCAAAAATTCATAAGCGCTCTTTAATATTGCATATATCTGCAGCCGCCGACATTTCAATATGAGAGTTGTATACACAGAAGTCACTATAGCATTAAAACACAGCGGGGTGGGAGAAATAAAAGGGAACCAATAAAAACAATGTCCCTCAAAAACCCCAGAGAGCGCCAGGCTTTGGAAGTGTGTACTTTCTTATTCAGAAAAGCTATCACCTTAATAAGAATTATAGGCAAAGGGGTTTCGCTGCTCCGTGCTGCGTGGACAGAAAGTGGGAGAGGAGATGGGCTTATCAAAGGCGCTGCCAGGTAAATAGTAATTTATTGTGCATGCACAATGAACATTACCCAGTGTCCTGACACGGGGTGATAATGAAAGACTTGTTATTTGGCATCCACTGAGGGGATTTCCACTCCCCCGCCTCCCTTCTCCCTGTCTCTCTTGAGCAAAGAAGCGGTGATGGGTCCTGGCAGCTGCTGCCTGTTTCAAGCCATTTCACATAATATAGGAAGCACCTGAAGTTTAGTGGATTAAGTAAGTGAGTGAGTTTGCCGGCACAGTGATATATACGTTGCCTGCATGTGAACTTATATTTCAAATGCTCGGGACTATATTTTTATGAAACAAGCCTTTTCCTGTCGGAAGAATTATAGGAATGTGATATAATACAAGGCAGTGAGATTAAAAACAATGCATCATAGCAGGGAGAAAATGCACTGTTTTATGACTTGCACCCGTTAATTGAACCTCTCAGGAATAAAGAGAAGGACTCTGCAGAAATCTGTTGAAAATCATTCTCTTTTTTTGACTTCCAGGGGTGTTTTTGCTTGTTTATTTATTTTCATACTTTAGCATACATATGAATGCATGCATACATACATATACCCACAGGTATGTACACATCCACATACATTCATACACATGGCTATGCACATATATATAGGCACACATATGCACACCCACACAAATAGATATAATGCCATGCCTCAATTTCTGAATGACAATGTTCCTTTAGAAAATGTTCCATTTAATTTTGCTCACATTTGGCATAGGAGAGTGAGCAAGTTGTATGGAAGAGCATAGAAGAGCATAGAAGAAGCAAACTGAGTTTAGATAGGTAATCAGTTATTAGTAGCCTGGAACCAAGCCCGTTAGTATCCTGAGCCTCAGCTTTCTCTTCTGTAAAATGGGAGAAGTGTGCCTTTTTCCTGGCTTGCTGGATAGGGTGCAATAATGCCATGAGGAATGCCTCGGCTTCTATCTGAAAGGTGCCAAGGTCTGGTGTCCTGGTTAATTTCCATTGTAACTAGGAAATGAATGGGGCCAGGGCTGCTCTTCCCCACCTGTATTGTGATATGGACACAGACTTGTTTTTTGGATATCAGGTGACTGTTGGTTTAACCTGAACTCCTGGATGCATAAAAGCTCTACAGTAGCAGTCAATGCTCGACCTCATGATGTGGGGGAACCCCTTTCAGTGGCAGATCTGTGCTCCATCTCTGATTCTACCTCTTCGGATTCCACCTTTGCACATCTCCCCAGGTGCATGCCTGTCTCTGGAGCATCACCTCCAAGGCTGGCGGTGCTCCCCAGAAGGAGGATGGGGCCTGAGTCAGTCCTCCAAAACAGAGCCACGGCTGATTGCCAGTTTTTGTATGATTACACAGGGTAATTATATAACCAAGGGGTTTGGAACTCACTATATTAATTCAGGCTGAAAAAAGTCCTGTAGGATCGCTATGTGAGTCACAATAAATTGTGATAATTTGCTATTTTTGCACCCACAATTCTTTCTTATGGTGTTAAATCAATTTTGTCCCAAGTTTCAGCATTTCTTTTTTTCTAAGCAGGAGTCTCTATCAATTTTGACCAGTAGCCAGGAAGACACAGTCTACCCTGACTTGCCTAAAGTGCAGGAAATAACAAATTTCTTCACTCATTCACTGCATTATTCACTCATTCATTCTCTCGCTTGTTCATCCAGTCCTGTGTTCCCTTTTCAAACAGATTTGAATACAATCATAATTACTACTTCTTGATATTATGTTTCCTCTTAGTGATGCTAAGAGAAACAACCAAGTGGCTCCACTTCTAAAAACATATACCCTAAGCTGCTGACTCAATTATATTAGCATATATTGATATAGGGGCTTCCCGAGTTGCATAGCAGGAAAGAATCTGCCAGCCAATACCAGAGGATTGGGGTTTTCTCCCTGGGTCTGGAAGATCTCCCCTGAAGCAGGTATTTCCCCACTCCAGTATTCTTGCCTGGAAAATTCCATGGAAAAAGAAGCCTAGCAGGCTAGAGTCGCAAAGAGTCAGACACAACTGAGCGACTAAGCACAGCACACGTGATATAAGTACTGGGAGAAAAGCAGGCATTTGTTAGGGACTGTAAGGGGAATATACAATAGAATCATCTAAAGTAGCCCAGGGAGGGGTACTCAGGGGAGGCACTAAATTGGGGGTGAAAGAGCTAGTCTGAGATGAGGGTAGGAGAGTTGGCTCAGACAGAACAAGAACACATTCAACGAGACAACAGAAAGTCAGTATAGTGGACTTCTGTGGTACTTGATCCCTTCTCTCGGTTCAAGCATGCTCTGGAGATAGCACTGAATGTTACTTTGGATAGCCACCCACTCTCTCAGCCGACGACTTCTGTGTGATTGAGCCCCACCCCCAGATCCAGGAATAGGCTCTCACTGTTTTCAACAGTGAGCATATCCACCCCTTTGGCCAGTTGTGATTGGTTTGGGGATGAGCACGTAACCCACTCGAAGCCAATGAAAGGTGAGCCATCTGCTAGGGATTCTGGGAAAGAGAAGACTCCGCTCCCACGAGCCTTTCACAAGTCTTTTTCTGAGTAGTGCAGTATGAGGTATACAACTGCTTCAGCCATTTCTTTTTAAACTGATAGGGAAGGGTTCAGGACTGCAGGAGTGCTGCAGGAGGTCAGAAGGTGCTGCCAAACTTTGAAAGGCAGAACAGAAAGAGACAGAATGGGTCTCTGTGATATTGTTTGAGCTGGTGGATCAATTCTACCTCAGGCTAGATACCTATGAATTCTACTATTACATAAGCCAAAACATGCTGATTATATTTAAGACAGTCTGAGGAGGGATGTCTTTTATTTGATGCATATAGCCTCTGAAATTAAAAAAAATATACATCTGATATAATCTAGATTAAATGATGGTGATGATGATGTCAGTGGTGGTAATGGTAAAGAAAGTGCTGAGAGGACAGGGAAAGGAACTGATAAACTCATAGTTTTAGGTGGAGTCTGGTATATACCCGATCCCATGAGAGCTCTGAAGTATGAATTGTACCATAAAGTTGATCCCCTGGGACGCAGGCCCCATGCTTTAGCTATGACACCTAGTCATGTGTTAGCTGCAGGTCACCTGCACTAGGTAAATGAGATGGAACAAGCAGAGGTTGCAAAAAGGAAGCTGATTTCGGTTCACCTAGAATAACTCACTGGAGAGAAAAATGTTTTCAAATTTTAAATAGGGAAATTCACATTAGAAGTGTTAATGCGGGATTGGTTCTTGAAGCCATAGCTCAAAGTAGAAACAATCAACATTCAATTAATGACAATCATTTTATTTTAGAGACCCAAGAATGAATAAATAAACCCATGATGGTTATAATTTAGTAGATGCTTGCAAAGTGCCAATCTGTATAAAATGAACATTATTTCAATGACATACCTCAGAAAATGCCTATTTTGGTTAATGTTGTTCTCTCAGTTTTCCAAGTGGAAAACTGAGTTCACATCGAGCTATTTGTGCATAGAAATTGAGTGTTCAATTTTGATCTATCAGATTATTTGACAACAGGTCGAAGATCAACAGTTTAACAGTCAAGCTTTCTGTTTGTTTTGTCTTTTTCACCGCAGACAATCTATATGTGGGCAAAGAATGACCCTTGTGAACAGTGCTTGGTGACAGATGGACAGTGCCCAAGTCACCATTAGGCAATCTCTAAAAGGCAGTATCATGACTGCTGCACCTGAGGAAGGTATGGCCTGCCCACATCATTTCAAAATAGCCATTCAAGTATTAGAACATGAATTTTAATGGCATTTGTGCTTTAAATTTCCTGATTATTCCTTCAATTTTACATTTCATTTCAAATATAGCCCATTCTTTGTGAAATGATGTGGAAAAGGAAATAATAAATTCTAGAGAAATAGCCCACAAATAGAGGTTGAGAATTAACATAAGCAAAACATGCTGATTATATTTAAGACAGTCTGAGGAGGGATGTCTTTTATTTGATGCATATAGCCTCTGAAATTAAAAAAAATATACATCTGATATAATCTAGATTAAATGATGGTGATGATGATGTCAGTGGTGGTAATGGTAAAGAAAGTGCTGAGAGGACAGGGAAAGGAACTGATAAACTCATAGTTTTAGGTGGAGTCTGGTATATACCCGATCCCATGAGAGCTCTGAAGTATGAATTGTACCATAAAGTTGATCCCCTGGGACGCAGGCCCCATGCTTTAGCTATGACACCTAGTCATGTGTTAGCTGCAGGTCACCTGCACTAGGTAAATGAGATGGAACAAGCAGAGGTTGCAAAAAGGAAGCTGATTTCGGTTCACCTAGAATAACTCACTGGAGAGAAAAATGTTTTCAAATTTTAAATAGGGAAATTCACATTAGAAGTGTTAATGCGGGATTGGTTCTTGAAGCCATAGCTCAAAGTAGAAACAATCAACATTCAATTAATGACAATCATTTTATTTTAGAGACCCAAGAATGAATAAATAAACCCATGATGGTTATAATTTAGTAGATGCTTGCAAAGTGCCAATCTGTATAAAATGAACATTATTTCAATGACATACCTCAGAAAATGCCTATTTTGGTTAATGTTGTTCTCTCAGTTTTCCAAGTGGAAAACTGAGTTCACATCGAGCTATTTGTGCATAGAAATTGAGTGTTCAATTTTGATCTATCAGATTATTTGACAACAGGTCGAAGATCAACAGTTTAACAGTCAAGCTTTCTGTTTGTTTTGTCTTTTTCACCGCAGACAATCTATATGTGGGCAAAGAATGACCCTTGTGAACAGTGCTTGGTGACAGATGGACAGTGCCCAAGTCACCATTAGGCAATCTCTAAAAGGCAGTATCATGACTGCTGCACCTGAGGAAGGTATGGCCTGCCCACATCATTTCAAAATAGCCATTCAAGTATTAGAACATGAATTTTAATGGCATTTGTGCTTTAAATTTCCCTGATTATTCCTTCAATTTTACATTTCATTTCAAATATAGCCCATTCTTTGTGAAATGATGTGGAAAAGGAAATAATAAATTCTAGAGAAATAGCCCACAAATAGATGGTTAAAAATTATGGCAGAGGTTGGACACCAGTTCATACAATTTACATGGGAAATTTGGTGTGCTGGCTTTGTGACTGGGGTGAGAGTCGAGAGTGGCAGTCTAGTCTCAAGTCGTGTAAGGGACAGTAGTGATACACACAGATACTCTTGCTCTTGGAAGCGTCTCTTCAGTCAGAAATAGATTGGTGTGCAGAGGGGATCTGAGGTGGAGAAGCAGGGAAGGCATACCCACCGGGCAGAGACATGGGCAATGAGGCTCTTTGGTCACTAATGTGCTCACAACTAGTGTGCGAGACACACAGTACCTTTTTTGCATATAACTACCTTCACACATTTATATTTCAAGATATATAAGTGGTCTGGAGGTGAGGAAGCCCTGCTCACCAGGTGACCCAGATGCCTTCAGCTCATCTCCATAGCAGTGGTGATGAGGAGGACAGAAACATCCACGACAGAACAGCCACAGGAGCAATGCTTCCCAGTCTCCAAGAGGCTGCCTTTCCACGTGAGATGTTAAACAGAAACATTCATAGATTATATGCGAACTAGAAATTCCGTTTGGCTTGGAAGAAAAAGAAAGGAACTAGTATTTGTGAGGACTTGTTCTGTGCATAGTAAGATCATTGGCTCTATAAAGAAGGTATCTTATTTAATCTAATAGTAGCCCCTGAAACTGCATGAAGGAAAAGAGACTCAGCAGAGTTAACAGGCTTGCCCAAAGTTGTGATCAACTGCAGAGTCTGGATTCAGGTCAGCATGCAGTACAGCTTCCCCAGGACCAGAGAGAGCAAATTCCTCATGGTCAGGGAAGCACCTAGTGAAAATGGGACGGCACAGACTTCTAACCACTTTCTCAAGACACAACCTGGGTCAATCTGCCTCTCCTGCTGTCTCTCTCTCTCTCTCTCTTTTTTAAAATTTATCTCCCCAACTTTGTAGTAAAATCTCAGCTTTTCCCCAAGACAATCAAATTATAATTTATAAAGCAAACTCCTAGAGAGGCCACTGAAAATGAGTAGCTAGTAAACTTTTCCCAGAGCCCAGTGACTCCCCACCAACAGGCAGTGGTTCCTTTTAACCCATAAATTTTAGGTCTTTACTACACTTGAGGGGAAAAATTTAGAGAAAAAATCAATGCTGAAAGAAGAAAATGCTCTAGAGTGGTTTTACTTAAAACAGATCCAAATAGGGAAATGCTCCTATAATCACCATGAAAACATCAAAAAATAAAATAAAATAAAATAAAAAGAACAACAATGCATTTAAACAAAAGTGAAAGTAACTATAGAAGGGAAATATAACTCTTTCTAAGATGTGTGAAAATAAAACAAGTGTTAAGATATGAAACTCTTTTAAAATGAAGATGCAAAATGTCTGTGACTGCAAAATTATTATTACTACATTTTTATGAGTGTCTATGTCAAAAACACAAAGGACATAAATGAAAAAATTGCAGAATTAACCATAGTTAAGTAATGTGACCATTTCAAAAGAAATACTCTAAAAATCAATAACTTTTCTATATATCAGAAGCAATCATTTAGCAAATATGAGGGAAAAATTATTCTCTATAGAAGGTAAACTTAAAACTGTGTATACTGTACCTTTACAGATAACATTGCATAAATTCATTCATCAAAAATAGAAACAAAGGACTTCCCTGGTGGTCCAGTGGGTAAGGACACCGCCTTGCAGTGCAAGGGGCATCAATTTGATTCCTGGCCTGGGAAGATTCCACGTGCCGCGGAGCTGCTGGACCGATGTGTCCAACGACCCAGTTGGAGCTCTGGAGCACACGCGCCCAGAGCCGGTAAACTGAATTTCTCAGCTGGATTCAGGTCAGCATGCAGTACAGCTTCCCCAGGACCAGAGAGAGCAAATTCCTCATGGTCAGGGAAGCACCTAGTGAAAATGGGACGGCACAGACTTCTAACCACTTTCTCAAGACACAACCTGGGTCAATCTGCCTCTCCTGCTGTCTCTCTCTCTCTCTCTCTCTCTTTTTTAAAATTTATCTCCCCAACTTTGTAGTAAAATCTCAGCTTTTCCCCAAGACAATCAAATTATAATTTATAAAGCAAACTCCTAGAGAGGCCACTGAAAATGAGTAGCTAGTAAACTTTTCCCAGAGCCCAGTGACTCCCCACCAACAGGCAGTGGTTCCTTTTAACCCATAAATTTTAGGTCTTTACTACACTTGAGGGGAAAAATTTAGAGAAAAAATCAATGCTGAAAGAAGAAAATGCTCTAGAGTGGTTTTACTTAAAACAGATCCAAATAGGGAAATGCTCCTATAATCACCATGAAAACATCAAAAAATAAAATAAAATAAAATAAAAAGAACAACAATGCATTTAAACAAAAGTGAAAGTAACTATAGAAGGGAAATATAACTCTTTCTAAGATGTGTGAAAATAAAACAAGTGTTAAGATATGAAACTCTTTTAAAATGAAGATGCAAAATGTCTGTGACTGCAAAATTATTATTACTACATTTTTATGAGTGTCTATGTCAAAAACACAAAGGACATAAATGAAAAAATTGCAGAATTAACCATAGTTAAGTAATGTGACCATTTCAAAAGAAATACTCTAAAAATCAATAACTTTTCTATATATCAGAAGCAATCATTTAGCAAATATGAGGGAAAAATTATTCTCTATAGAAGGTAAACTTAAAACTGTGTATACTGTACCTTTACAGATAACATTGCATAAATTCATTCATCAAAAATAGAAACAAAGGACTTCCCTGGTGGTCCAGTGGGTAAGGACACCGCCTTGCAGTGCAAGGGGCATCAATTTGATTCCTGGCCTGGGAAGATTCCACGTGCCGCGGAGCTGCTGGACCGATGTGTCCAACGACCCAGTTGGAGCTCTGGAGCACACGCGCCCAGAGCCGGTGCTCTGCGAGGAGAGAGGCCACTGTGATGGGAGGCCCACACTGGCCAAGGAACAAAGATAAATAAATGAAAGATCAATAGAAGTGACCAAAAAAAAAAAAAAAGAAACAAAGACTTGAGTGAGTATCTCATTCTTATTCACCTGGTGCATTGTATCTCACACTAATCTTGGCTGCTAACACAGTTTCCTCTGCCCAAAGTGCTTCATCTGTTTTCTTCCCTTAAATGAAAGTTCTGTGGAATGTAATTCTTTTTGTTCATTTCTATGTCTGATGCCAAGTAAACACAGAATATATATTTATTTAATTAAATTAAATACATAACGTTGCCTGTATAGAAAGACTTAATTTTGTAAAGAGGCAAATTCTCCCCTAATATAAGTGCATAGATTTAACTTTCTTGAAATCAAAACTTAAATGAGAGTGTATCTAGATTGCAGACTGAATCCTTGCTAAATCATGCTCCAGTTTATTTGAGGGAGCACATAAGCAATAAAAGAGAATGCAGACAATTATTTTTGAAAGAAGATCAAATGAGGAGGAGGGGCACCTAGCCTAACTGTGTTACAAAACGATTTATTGTTGAATGAAGACATGACCAAGGCTGCCTTGACCGTGGCCTTGTAGATATCTGAGCAAGAGGCCGTGCCAGGGATTCTGACCTGCAGACTGTGAGGCGATAACTAGGTACCGTCTTATGTGACCATGTTTGTGGAATTTGTAAGATGTAAATTGAAAACTAATGCAGTAGGAAAGGAGAGGACAGTCTAATAGCTACTACTAGAACAGTTTGTCAGTTACTTATGAATACTGATGGTATTTGCATAAAATACTCTGTATCAAAGCAAATTCCAGATAGATTAAATAACTGAGTGGAACAAATGAAACCTTAGGGTGTCTAGGTGACAATTTGTCTCATCTCAGAGTAGAGATATAAGTTTGTAAGATGAAAATGACAAAAATTCCACATTATTCAATATTATGGACTGTGTAAGAATCACAGACTGCAGCCCACCAGGATCCTCTGTCCATGGGATTCTCCAGGCAAGAACACTGGAGTGGGTTGCATTTCCTTCTCCAGGGGATCTTCTCAACCCAGGGCCCAAACCCAAGTCTTCTGCATTGCTGGCAGATTCTTAACCTGAGCCACCAAAGAAGCCCTAAATGAAAATAACAATAGCACAAATCTGAGAGACTATTTACCTCAAAGATAACATACAATGACTTAGTATCTTTTCTATGTAAAGAGCACAGTAAATTAGATTACATGTTTATTGGGGTCACTGTACATGTTCTTATATTTATGCAAATATAGAATAAAATATCAAAGGCAAAAAGTTCATACAAAATATCTCTGCCTCATGAAATTACAAGTAAGTTTAAAATTTCTTCTATAGGTTATATTCCTACTGTGTGTACATTTCTAGAATTATTCTAGGATCAACATGTGAAAAAATAATTAAATGTATAATAATATTTCAATAAATATATACAAAGATATAATATGTATTTTAGCAGGATTCATTATAATCTGTAAATTTTTAATCAATATTTAAGTGCTAAAGATCAGGGGAAGCATTAGAACATTCTTATATATGCAAATTGGGGACTTCTCAGGTGGCTCAGTGGCAAAGAATTCACCTACCAATGAGGAGCTGCAGGAGATGTACGTGTGATCCTTGATTCTCAAAAATTCCCTGGAGAAATAAATGGCAACCCACTCCAACATTCTTGCTTGGGAAATCCCATGGACAGAGAAGCCTGGTGGGCTACACCCTCTGGGGTCACAAAAAAGTCAGACATGACTGAGCTCTCACACATGCATATATATGCATGTTATGGTTAAAACTGCATAAAAATGCTACAAGTATAAATGGGAAAATTGTGTTTCCATTGAAACAGAAGTTCTTTTAGGATGCAGGGAATAAGGATAAATAAAAATATTTCCTGTAGACTTTTATATATGAATTAGACGTTTGTCTGCTTGTGCTATAGATAATAGATGAATAAATAGGTGAAAGGCTCAGTTCAGTTCAGTCACTTAGACACATCTGACTCTTTGCAACCCCATGGACTGTAACACACCAGGTTTCCCTGTCCTTCTCCATCTCCTGAGCTTTCTTAAACTTATGTCCATTGAGCTGGTGATGCCATCCAACCATCTCATCCTCTGTAGTCCCTTCTCCTTCTGCCTTCTAATTTTTCCCATCATGTTTTAGGTCCCTTCTCAACCCAGGGCCCAAACCCAAGTCTTCTGCATTGCTGGCAGATTCTTAACCTGAGCCACCAAAGAAGCCCTAAATGAAAATAACAATAGCACAAATCTGAGAGACTATTTACCTCAAAGATAACATACAATGACTTAGTATCTTTTCTATGTAAAGAGCACAGTAAATTAGATTACATGTTTATTGGGGTCACTGTACATGTTCTTATATTTATGCAAATATAGAATAAAATATCAAAGGCAAAAAGTTCATACAAAATATCTCTGCCTCATGAAATTACAAGTAAGTTTAAAATTTCTTCTATAGGTTATATTCCTACTGTGTGTACATTTCTAGAATTATTCTAGGATCAACATGTGAAAAAATAATTAAATGTATAATAATATTTCAATAAATATATACAAAGATATAATATGTATTTTAGCAGGATTCATTATAATCTGTAAATTTTTAATCAATATTTAAGTGCTAAAGATCAGGGGAAGCATTAGAACATTCTTATATATGCAAATTGGGGACTTCTCAGGTGGCTCAGTGGCAAAGAATTCACCTACCAATGAGGAGCTGCAGGAGATGTACGTGTGATCCTTGATTCTCAAAAATTCCCTGGAGAAATAAATGGCAACCCACTCCAACATTCTTGCTTGGGAAATCCCATGGACAGAGAAGCCTGGTGGGCTACACCCTCTGGGGTCACAAAAACGTCAGACATGACTGAGCTCTCACACATGCATATATATGCATGTTATGGTTAAAACTGCATAAAAATGCTACAAGTATAAATGGGAAAATTGTGTTTCCATTGAAACAGAAGTTCTTTTAGGATGCAGGGAATAAGGATAAATAAAAATATTTCCTGTAGACTTTTATATATGAATTAGACGTTTGTCTGCTTGTGCTATAGATAATAGATGAATAAATAGGTGAAAGGCTCAGTTCAGTTCAGTCACTTAGACACATCTGACTCTTTGCAACCCCATGGACTGTAACACACCAGGTTTCCCTGTCCTTCTCCATCTCCTGAGCTTTCTTAAACTTATGTCCATTGAGCTGGTGATGCCATCCAACCATCTCATCCTCTGTAGTCCCCTTCTCCTTCTGCCTTCTAATTTTTCCCATCATCAGGGTCTTTTCCAATGAGTTGTCTCTTTGCATCAGGTGGCCAAAGGATTGGAACTTTGACAGCTCCAATTAGAAGTGACTGGTAGATAGATACATCATGTGGTTAGCATGTGGAACCCACGCTATCATACAAATAGATAGATTGATAGAGAGCGTAAGAAGTCTGCTGCAGAAAGAAAGGCAGTAGAACCAGAAAGAAAAGAAAGATCAACAATCTTGTCAGAGAGCCAACACAATGTTGTAAAGCAACTGCTCTTCAACTAACATTAAATAAATCTTTGAAAAAGCCTTGTCATGTGCATTAATTTTCCTGAAGCTTCTGTAACAAAGTATCAATGACCTGATGGCTTAAAGAAGAGAAATTTATTTTATCACAGTTCTGGGGGCTAGCAGTCTAAGATCAAGGTACCAATTTGGTTCTGTGTGTGTCTGTGTCTTAGTCATTTCTTATAAGGACATCAGTCATACTGAATCAGGAACTCGTGTTAGCTTAGTTACCTCTTTAAAGACCTTTCTCCATACAGAGTCACATTTTGAGGTACTTGGGGGTTAGGTCTTCAACATACAAATTTTAGGAGAGAGACAATTCAAACCATAATATCATGCAAGAATATCTCCTTCTAAGAGAGAGCACTGAACTCAGTTTGCACCTTGGTCTCTTTCTCACATTTGTCTTTAGCAGAACTACTTAATATAATAGTAATAACATTATCACTGGCTTATGAGACTGACTCTTTCAACCTTGATTTTATCAAAAGTGTAAATATCACTGTGGCCCCATGTATTATGAGGATTAAATAAGAAGACGGACCAGGGGATCAGGTGCAGTGCAGACACCGAGGAACATTTAGGAGGTGGGCCTCTTCCCTCCCCTCATGCTATTACTTAATCAGTGCTTCTCAGATTTTTCCATCAAAGTCCTCTATCAGCAGGAGAGAAGAAACTTGATGCAGAGCCCAACAAGGCATTCAGCAGTGTCGTTCTTCTGTTTACTTAAAAATAAACAAAAAGGTTGACCTCTTCTATAATAAATCTCTATTTATTATAATAAAGGAGATTCAAGCCTTTATGATGTAAAAATGCTCTTGGAAAACGTGGAGATTTTTTCTTGAGCTTCTGCAAATCTGCACCTGCATTCTTGATGTGCCTAGAGACACACACTTTAGCTTGAGACACAAACCCTGGGAGAAACAAGACCAGTGTTTCTCTCCAGGTCTAGAACCTGTCACAGGCTCTCTTTAGAAAGGGAACAAAACAGACTATCAAACAGTGGATTGGCTTTGCAAAATTACTAGGAAAAGGGAAAAATAAAAACCCAGAAAAATACAAAAAAAAAAAAAAAAAGGGCAGGCAACAACGCCAGAAGGACAAATAACAGATGGACAAACAGAATTACAAAGCCAATGCCAAGGACTCGAAGAGGCAGTAGCTGAGTTGGACAACATTATTAGAAAAGATTGCAAAATAATAGATTCAGCCAATGTGGACTGTTGTAGGGCCATGCCTACAGAGAAGTGATGCAAGGCATCCTGAGATCTTTCTTCAGGAAATAGATGATCCTGCTTGTCTTAACTTTATTGTTTTATAAAGGGATTTGGATGGCTGAGACTCTTGTATTAAGTGTTGAACCGGACCAATCTTAAAAACTAACCTGCATTGGGGATTTTCTACAAGGGACCATACGAAAGTATGCCTAGCTTCCAAATCCAGCCCATGGCCAGCCTTAGTATGCCGTTCCAGCTAATAATTGTGCTTACATATTTAAAAGTGTATAAAGAAAGAGACAGAGACAGGGAGTTCTGCTCAGAATTATCACAGACCGTGTAAGTGGGGAGTTTGGAGAACAGATACCTGTACTTGTATGACTGAATCCCTTTGGTGCCCACCTGAAACTATCACGTTGTTAATCAATTATAACTTAATATTAAAAATAAAACAAACACTAAAAACTTAAAAATGTCCTTTACAAAAACATCTAGACTTATGTTTGATCAGTGTTAGGCTATGGGCATCTTGGTCTAGCCAAGCTGATACATAAAATTAATCATCACATTGAAGGACTATACTTCTGTGCAAAAGACCTCCCATCAAACTCCATGGTCCTTCCATCAAAATCTTATGGTCCTTTGTTCTTTGTACTAGTTAACTCTAGTTATGGTAATAAATTCCTGAATGTCTTGGTGATTCAGGCATACTGCAGTTTATTTATATATTTGCCCTGTGAATTCCAAAATAAATACTCCCAGTTGGTGGGCTGCTGTCCTCTGAGTCATGATCCAGAGACCCAGACAATATCCACCTCGTGCCTTTCTCATGTTTAACAAAGAGCATCCAAATCTGCTGTGTTTATTAAGCCATTGAAAGAGAAGGAAAAGTTGCTTGTGGGAATACTTTATACACAAGTAACTAATTTTTACATATTGCTCTGCTTACAGCCCATTGGCTGTAACTTGCTCACGTGATCAAAAGTCTGGGAAATAAAGTGAACCTTCCACCTTGGATGCATAAAGAACAGGATTCATGATCATCTACCTAGTCTTTGCCCTATTTCTGTACCTTCTCTGTGTCCTGCACAGAGAAATTAAACTTTAACATAGGCATGGGAATAAGAGATTAGTATGCTTCAGAACTTTCTTGTATCTCCTCCTTTCCTTCTAAATTGGAAACAACTTTTGCTTCTGATATGAGGAGTGAATTGAAAGTGCCTGATAAAAATTAGATGCCCAACATTTCTGCGTGATTTTAGGCAATTGAAAGTGTGCTGCCTTCCTGAAAAGTTTGGTAGGCCATCACATTCTTTACTGGTTCCAGAAGGAGAAGCGAAGAGTTAAATATCTCAAGGCAAAAAAGAAAAACAACATTGTTTAGCACCTGCTTCTAAAGTGCCTCAGAATATCTTTATGGCTAAAGTCTCCCAAACTGAGTCCTACACCTTAGAAACCAGCTCATCTTTGTTCAGATGGGTTTCATTTGTTACTGACCCTGTCAACAGCTCTGCAAAGCTAATTTGCTAGTTCACTGGCTCATCATCAGTTCCTCTTACAATAAACTGACAAAGGTCAACCGTGTAAAAAATATTTGATTTCAGACTTTAATCCAGAGTTGCAATATTTCTATGCTTCTCTGATTGAATTAACACAAAACTCACCTAATTGTTTATTATACATGGAGGGAATAGGTTTTCTCTGATGGTCCCTAGCTGTATCTTACTCCCTTTGAGTGACACTTGAGACCCTGTTTAAGTTGATTTGATGAAGAAGCTGCAATGATCTGTCAATAAACCAAACCCAACATGTGCTCAAGGATTTCGGAAGCCTTGTGACACCCATTACTTTTGTCATTCTTGGAGGAATTGGTCAGCTGACCTGGCTTCATCATCTACTACTAACTTTATGATTTTGGCTAAATGACTTGAATTAACTGAGCCTTACTTTATGTCCTTGAAAATGAGGAGTGAATTGAATATGTACCAAAGTTCACCACCTATGGGCTGCTTTTAGGATTAAATGAATTGGTTTATAAGAAGGTTGCTGGCCTGTATTGTGTGCTTAGTTATTTCAAGGTGTCCTGCCTCTTCCTTTTTCTGTAGGCAAGTGTTATTTACTTGTCATCATTCCATCATGCTTCATTAGGGAATTGTGTTTGAAAGCAGAAGAAACTAACATAAGTTGATGAAAAGGGTACATAGGCAGTTTTGATAAGGAAGCTAGTGGGTCCCAAGGACAAGGAGGAGAAAAGGAAGGACAAAGAGAAATAAAGGCAAAGATCTTCAATGTTGTAACTGAAAACTTCTCATCTTATATTAATCCTATGTTTACATTAGAATGTCTCACCTAGCCCTGAGGCCTGGAAACTGTCCTAGCTGGCCTCATGTTAATTTTGTGGGTGTGGGCCCACAGGACCTTTAAGCTTAAGAT
Source organism: Tragulus kanchil (assembly GCA_022376925.1). Classification (NCBI taxonomy): domain Eukaryota; kingdom Metazoa; phylum Chordata; class Mammalia; order Artiodactyla; family Tragulidae; genus Tragulus; species Tragulus kanchil. Next base: position 176,237,777 of record JAIOJX010000032.1, read on the forward strand.
ATTCTTTTAAAAAATAATCTCAAGGCAAAAAGAAAAACAACATTGTTTAGCACCTGCTTCTAAAGTGCCTCAGAATATCTTTATGGCTAAAGTCTCCCAAACTGAGTCCTACACCTTAGAAACCAGCTCATCTTTGTTCAGATGGGTTTCATTTGTTACTGACCCTGTCAACAGCTCTGCAAAGCTAATTTGCTAGTTCACTGGCTCATCATCAGTTCCTCTTACAATAAACTGACAAAGGTCAACCGTGTAAAAAATATTTGATTTCAGACTTTAATCCAGAGTTGCAATATTTCTATGCTTCTCTGATTGAATTAACACAAAACTCACCTAATTGTTTATTATACATGGAGGGAATAGGTTTTCTCTGATGGTCCCTAGCTGTATCTTACTCCCTTTGAGTGACACTTGAGACCCTGTTTAAGTTGATTTGATGAAGAAGCTGCAATGATCTGTCAATAAACCAAACCCAACATGTGCTCAAGGATTTCGGAAGCCTTGTGACACCCATTACTTTTGTCATTCTTGGAGGAATTGGTCAGCTGACCTGGCTTCATCATCTACTACTAACTTTATGATTTTGGCTAAATGACTTGAATTAACTGAGCCTTACTTTATGTCCTTGAAAATGAGGAGTGAATTGAATATGTACCAAAGTTCACCACCTATGGGCTGCTTTTAGGATTAAATGAATTGGTTTATAAGAAGGTTGCTGGCCTGTATTGTGTGCTTAGTTATTTCAAGGTGTCCTGCCTCTTCCTTTTTCTGTAGGCAAGTGTTATTTACTTGTCATCATTCCATCATGCTTCATTAGGGAATTGTGTTTGAAAGCAGAAGAAACTAACATAAGTTGATGAAAAGGGTACATAGGCAGTTTTGATAAGGAAGCTAGTGGGTCCCAAGGACAAGGAGGAGAAAAGGAAGGACAAAGAGAAATAAAGGCAAAGATCTTCAATGTTGTAACTGAAAACTTCTCATCTTATATTAATCCTATGTTTACATTAGAATGTCTCACCTAGCCCTGAGGCCTGGAAACTGTCCTAGCTGGCCTCATGTTAATTTTGTGGGTGTGGGCCCACAGGACCTTTACAAGCTTAAGATATTCTTTTGATTCATTGTTTTGGTAACTGACTGGAAGATACAAATTGTAATGCTTCAACTGGCAAAGGGGGATACTCTTCTGTCCCCCTTCCAGTGTCTATGCTGGAAGCTTTTCCCTATCCTTTCTTACTTTAATAAACTTTTCTCTACATGAAGCTCTGAGTGACCATTGCTGAGTCTTTTGATCCCAATGTGAGTTCTTCTCCATTGGAGATTGAGAATCCGACACTGTTCACAGTAACCTACCATCATCTATCACCTATCACTGAAATACAGTTTTGGTATTTAATTTAAGGACACATTCAAGTCTCCTAGAATTCCAGATTGAAAATATAGTCAATCCTTGGACAAAACATGAAAGAGAACATCTATGAAGTCTAAAGAATGGATGTTTGTTTCAGATTTCTGTTTATCTTTCTCTCTCTCTCTCTCTCTTATTTTTCTGCTCAACTCCTTTTCTTGTATCTGCAGATATACTTTCTGCTTATAGTATCCATCTAGTGCTGTTGTTGTTGTTAAGCCATATCTGACTCTTTTGTGACCCCGTGGACACCCAAATCACAGCTCTGAGCTTTTAAAGATTCTGTTGTTGTTGTTAACAGCTAATCTAGGGTCTACTAAAACTGTTAAATATCACTTTTAAATTGGATTGGCCCAGCTTGTATGAACTGCCCACATCCAGTCCAACCTCTGGGGCCATTTATAAATATGTATCCTGAAGTACCTCTTATGCATGTGTGAGGGCACTTAAGGGGGCATGAGTATGTCTACTACAGTGTGAGTTTAAGAAGGATATAATTTTCATTATAAAAAAATAGAAAAAAATAAAGGAGTCTCCCTTCCCTCTTTTTCGCCAGGGATTGCACAGATATAAAGAAATAATCTTGGTTTCTGTTGCAGGTCATTACAGAATGAACATAGAGACAAATAAACTGTATGGTGATCATATTAAAATATCATCTGGAAGCCACTGGAAGCCTCTGGAAGCTTAAATGCCAGGACTTGGTAAGATTCCTTCACACAAATTGCACTGGGTCAGAATACGAGAACATTGCACATGACTGCATCTTTAATGGTTTCTTTCAGGGAAATAGATGACAAGTGGTCTTCAGACTGAGATTTGAGGGCAACTCTGTATCCACAGTCCAGTGCAACCCAAGCAGAGTTACAAGAACTGCTGGCTTTGCCAATGATACACCTTCCACCAAGTCTCAACAGGTTTCTCAAAGAAAATGGCATCTTATTGAGCTGAACCAATTAACTAAATAGTCTATTATTCCCTGTAGGAGGAACTTCAATCCCATTTGTGTGTGAGACACACTGCTGTGGTCATCAAATTTCAAATCAATATTTTCTTTCTGATTATTTTATGACATAGCTTTAATTAGAGCAATGCAAAGAAAAAAAATTGTTTGAATTCTCTTAACAAAGGATATCATTTTATAGATCATCCTTGATACAAATTAAAATAGATAAATGGGTGAATGTATACATGACTATAATTGAATTTGACACAATGTCAAATCCTGACACTTTAGAGCAGACAAATTTTAATTGACTTTAATTATACAACTTTTTTTCCAGACATTTCTTTACAAAAAGGCATTTTTATATGCTATTTATTTTAAACATTGCAAGTCTATTAGGTGGGTAATTGTATTTCTGCTTTACAGATTTTAAAATATTGAGGTCACAAAATTTGGGTTATTTGTCTGACATCAGATAGCTTGTAAGAGGCAATTTTAAATTTTGAACTGGGAGAAAGGGGAAGGGAGTTGCTTGAAGAGACATGGTCCCTGATTAAGAAATAATTGACAATAATCTTACAAAAATATCAAGATTACTTATCATCACAGACATCTCCAGGAACTTCTCAGAGATTCAAATACATGATTCATTTTTTTACAATAAAAAGGGTAACCCAACTTTGACTTATGACCAGAGGAAGTAACAAAGGCCAGATATACCATCACAAGTAAAACAAATAAAAATATAATTAAAAAACATAAATCAAGTGTTTTCAAGAACTGTACATGAGACAATGAAAGGCGGTGATCCCTGAACAATGAGAAAAAAATCAGATGTAGTGCAAATTATCCTAATTTAGTTTTTAGAAAGTATTTTCAGGGTACAACAAAGGGAAAAGAAACCTATCAGAGCTGAGCAGTCTCTTTGAGGTGAGAGAGGACAGCTGGATGCCAAAGTGGATAGAGTTCAGCAAGCAGAGTATCAGAGAGGAGGAAGCTGTGAAGAGAGGGAATTCATAGATTTGTAATGGGTTTTCCTCAAACCTTCAACTGAAGACTTAACATTACAAGCATGTGAGGAACCTATAAAAGACTGTGAAAGAGCCACCTGAAATACTCAGGAGAAATAGCCCCAGAGCTTTGTGCTGGCATGTGCTCAGTCACTATACTCATGTCCAACTCTTTGTGACTCCATGGACTATAACCCACCAGGTTCCCCTTGTCCATGGGGATCTCCAGGCAAGAATACTGGAGAATGTTGACCTTCATTCCTCCGAGGATCTCCCTGATCCAAAAACTGAACCCCCCTCTTGTATCTCCTGCATTGCAGGCAGATTCTTTACTCCTGAGCTACTGGAGAAGCCTCCCTCCACCCCAGAGCTCACATAAAGTTGAAGAAGTTTCTGTTCCCATTGGTAGAAGTGGAAAACTTAATAACTCACAGGATATCAGGTAGGACAGTCAAATTTTTTTTCTGTTTTTTTTTGTTTGTTTGTTTTGCTCTGGTTTTGTCTAATAAATCCTAAAACCAAGATCCAGACAAATCAGACAGTTTCCAAAAAATTTAACTACATATGAGAATACTACTTAATAATATTTATGGGACTCTAAATTATCCATCACTCAACAAGTAAAATTCACAGTCTCTGGCATCAAATAAAAAAATTATAAAGCATTGAAGGGAGGCCTATATGAATCAAAATGAAGTACAAAATCAATCGGTTGAAGCTCAGAAATTAAATAGTTGATAAAAATTAACTGACAAGGGGCTCCCCTGGTGGTCCAGTGGGTAAGGACACTGCCTTGCAGTGCAAGGGATGGCGGTTCAATCCCTGGCCTGGGAAGATCCCACGTGCCGCGGAGCGGCTGGACCCATGTGTCCAGTTACCGAGCCGGAGCTCTGGAACGCATATGCCCAGAGCCAGTGCTCTGCGACAACAGAGGCCACCGTGATGGGAGGCCCACACGGGCCAAAGAACAAAGCTGGATGAAAATAGACAAATGAAAGACCAATAGAAGTAGCCCACCTGCTCCCCTCCCTCCACCCCACCCCCCAAAAATAAATAAATAAATAAATCTATAAAAAATTAACTGACAAGGCTATTAAAACAAGAATTGTAACTATTTGTGAATGTATTTTATATAGTCAGTGAACTAGAGGAATGAATGCGTATGCTAATAAGTGAGACATGTGAAAAAAGATCAGACTTACACTTCTGTAAATGCATACTACAAAGTCCGAAGTAAAAATATGTTATATGAGATTAATAGCAGATTAGACACTGGAGAAAAATAGATTAGTGATATTGAAGATAAAATAATAGGAACCATCCAAAATAAAACACAGAAAACAGAGAATAAAGAATGAACAGAGTATTATTGACCTGTGGAGAATACGTGCAACTGGCATCCTTGAAGGAAGAGTAAAAAAATATTTGAAAAATGAACAAATCAACTAAAACTTTTTAAATTTAATGAAAATTATAATTCTGCACCCACAAGGATCTCAATAAACTCTAAGAAGGAGGAATCAAAAACAGAAGTTAGAAGGAATCAAAAACAAAATGATAAAATAGAAATCAAAAGATACTAGAACTAAATGAAAATTAGAACAGAGCCTATCAGTGTAGTCAATGCAGTGCTTAGAGAGAAATGTGTGTCACTAAGATGTCTATATTAGAAAGGAAGAAAGGTCTCAAATCAGTGAAATCAATGACCTCAACTTCCCCTTTAAGAAACTAAAAGAATAAAATTAAATCCAATTTAAATCTAACCACACATCATAAATGAATAACATTGTGATCCAACAAATGCATACAGCCACTGGTTTTCCACCCACAAGCAGATAAAAACCCAAAATTCAGACTGGTACAGTTAAATCTTGACCATAGTACCACTTACATGGTCTTAAATAAATAATTCCACTTCTCTGAATCTCTATTTTCTCCCTCATAAAATGGGATAATAAGGCTGAATCTTGAAGACTGGGCAGGGGGAGTTCCTAAAGTGAACCAGAAGAATAGAAATGGCATTCTATATAAAGGGGAAAATCTATAAACATAGGAAGACTTCCAGGAACATGGTGCTTGAGGCAGAACTCATGTAAACAGTTTAATATCAGTTTAGTAAGTATGGACCTCAAAGGTCATAGGGAGGAAGCAGGTGGGGATAATCCTAGCCAATGACTGCCTCAACCAGCCTCCTGAGTATAGTGGGGAACTGCCCTTGGGCAAGAATTTCAGTGAGCGTCATCAACAGAGAGATCCATGCTTTTCAAAGACCATAGCTGTGGTCTTTGGATAATTTAAATCATATGCTTCAATTAGTCATCAGTTCCACAGAGTTTGCAAGGTGAATGAGAGGTTAGGGCATTTTGTTCCATGAAATTCAACAAGATAAACGTAAATTGATCTATTTGTTTCCATTAGAAATCTGTCCATACTAATTCATTTTGTAGGTATATTGATTTAACAAATTAATTGCCCAGCATTAGAAAAGTCTGTCCATTATATTCCCTAAATAAGACAGAGGTCTCAGAGGGGGACTTTTTCTTGGAAGAATTATTCAAGTATTTTAAGAATTTTTTTTCCTTTAATTTTAAATCTTATTCCTGTGGATTCTAAAAAAAAAAAAAAAAATACAATACCATGAAACACACATATGCGTCTAATGAGAAATCTCCAAGTTCTAGATAGATGTACACTCAAGAAAAGTACCTTGCAGGCTGTCACTTGAGCCAAGATTCAGTTAAGGGTGGCTGAGAATGTCACATTCACCTGCTTTCATTTCTTTCTGAAGAAAGAGACAAATGCCCATCTTAGTCACTGGAGCACAAAATTAGCAAAGTGCTTCAGGGAAAAGGCAACACAGAAAGAAATAAACAAGAGATCAGGGACCCTGACCCACATGGGGAATAGTGAAAATGGCTAGGAAAGAAAAATGCACTAATTTGTAATAGAGATCATGCCATCCACGTGGCCAGGTCCATCTGACTGCAGGAAGATCTCAGAATTCCTCTAGTTCTAGATACTGGTGTGGAAAATGCCAGATTTTAAGCTAATTTTGACAACTCAAAGTCACAGTCAGGTCACTCAGTCATGTCCTGTTCTTTGAGAGCCCATGGATGAGCCACAGAATTGTCCAGGCAAGAATACCAGAATACCTACTGTTCCCTTCTCCAGGCGATTTTCTTGAGACTGGGCAGGGGAGTTCCTAAAGTGAACCAGAAGAATAGAAATGGCATTCTATATAAAGGGGAAAATCTATAAACATAGGAAGACTTCCAGGAACATGGTGCTTGAGGCAGAACTCATGTAAACAGTTTAATATCAGTTTAGTAAGTATGGACCTCAAAGGTCATAGGGAGGAAGCAGGTGGGGATAATCCTAGCCAATGACTGCCTCAACCAGCCTCCTGAGTATAGTGGGGAACTGCCCTTGGGCAAGAATTTCAGTGAGCGTCATCAACAGAGAGATCCATGCTTTTCAAAGACCATAGCTGTGGTCTTTGGATAATTTAAATCATATGCTTCAATTAGTCATCAGTTCCACAGAGTTTGCAAGGTGAATGAGAGGTTAGGGCATTTTGTTCCATGAAATTCAACAAGATAAACGTAAATTGATCTATTTGTTTCCATTAGAAATCTGTCCATACTAATTCATTTTGTAGGTATATTGATTTAACAAATTAATTGCCCAGCATTAGAAAAGTCTGTCCATTATATTCCCTAAATAAGACAGAGGTCTCAGAGGGGGACTTTTTCTTGGAAGAATTATTCAAGTATTTTAAGAATTTTTTTTCCTTTAATTTTAAATCTTATTCCTGTGGATTCTAAAAAAAAAAAAAAAAAATACAATACCATGAAACACACATATGCGTCTAATGAGAAATCTCCAAGTTCTAGATAGATGTACACTCAAGAAAAGTACCTTGCAGGCTGTCACTTGAGCCAAGATTCAGTTAAGGGTGGCTGAGAATGTCACATTCACCTGCTTTCATTTCTTTCTGAAGAAAGAGACAAATGCCCATCTTAGTCACTGGAGCACAAAATTAGCAAAGTGCTTCAGGGAAAAGGCAACACAGAAAGAAATAAACAAGAGATCAGGGACCCTGACCCACATGGGGAATAGTGAAAATGGCTAGGAAAGAAAAATGCACTAATTTGTAATAGAGATCATGCCATCCACGTGGCCAGGTCCATCTGACTGCAGGAAGATCTCAGAATTCCCTCTAGTTCTAGATACTGGTGTGGAAAATGCCAGATTTTAAGCTAATTTTGACAACTCAAAGTCACAGTCAGGTCACTCAGTCATGTCCTGTTCTTTGAGAGCCCATGGATGAGCCACAGAATTGTCCAGGCAAGAATACCAGAATACCTACTGTTCCCTTCTCCAGGCGATTTTCCCAACTCAGTTATCAAATCCAGGTTTCCCACATTTCAGGTGGATTCTTTATCATCTGAGCCATGAGGGAAGTCCTTTGACAACTCAGAACTGTTCAATTCAAATGATCTGGGGAAAACTGTCCACATTCAAGATCATACATAGAATACAGAGACAGAGTCGGACTTCTATTATGCCTTCATTTACATTCCTTGCATGAGTTACAAATTTCCACCAGCTATATCTATCAAAGTGTTAAATAATAGATGCTTAAATGAATTAGAGGTTTATTTCTTGTTCCTGTATAGGTGGTCCAAAGATGACAAGTCTGAGGGTCATCTGATAACTCCAACAACATCAACAAATGCCTAGGTTACAGTATCAGTCTGCCTCAGCATATTTTGCCTTGGCTCCCATTTTCAAGCTAACCCAAGTCCAAAAAGGCTGTTGGAGCTCCAGCTATTAAGGCACTATTCCAAAAAGAGGAAAAGAAAACGAAAGAAATACCTGTCTTGATTTTTAAGAAGCTTACTGGAAGTCTCATTGAATAGTTCACTTACATATCATTTATGGGAATTTATTCACATGGAAACTTGTAGAGGAAGAAGATTGAGAGGGAAATAGTCTTTAGCTCAGTATTTTGCCACCTGGCATAAATATGGGATAGTCTTTAAAAAAGAGAGAATGGGTCTTTGAGAGACAACTATTAATTCACTTTGACTTACCACTAGTGTGTGCAAGTCCCTGATGTAGGAAATCACCTGCTTTTCTGGGAAAGAAAGGTTTCTCACTTATAAGATTTTCAGAAAAAGTGGAACAAGCAGAGAAAAGGAAAGAATAACAGCCATCATTTATTACCAGAAAAAAATTAAAATTTGATGTCTTTCTGATTACTCTTTTTGAATATATTAGAAAAATGTTGATCATATAACATATATAAAATCATGTCATTATTCTAAAATACAAACACTGCTTATGATTATGAAATTTATACTAGCTTATTAAAAAACAGAAAACTGCAAAAAATATCACAAAAACTAATTAGTCAATATGAGATATAACAATCACTGTGAAGATCCTAGAGTATTTTAATGCTGACTTATCTTCCAATTTTTACATTGTTGATGTCATATTATATATAAACTGATTTTAAATTATAAATACTACAAGATTCACAGGTCTTGTCTGAAACATATTGTAAATGAAGGACTATAATAGTAAATACTATATTTCATTGACTCTAAGACATATATCTTTCACATTTTAACACCTCTAAAATTTGGATGCATCCTATAATTAAAGGCATAACATAGTTTAATTGGCATCTTTTTTTTCTTAGTAGTACATGAAACAATGATACTTCTTATGATTGATAATGAATTAGATTTGATTAAAGCAATAATATGTGTCACTAGATAGTTTATTATTCATTCAAATTAACTTGTCATTCAGTGTATAATTGAAAGAAGCAGGAAGTTATTCAGTAAATTCTCTGGCAATAAAATGTGACCGTTATTTTGCTTGGTCTAATTGGTTAAAAAGCAAAGACATCAGTTTTCCAATAAATGTCCATATATTCAAGGCTATGGTCTTTTTAGTAGTCATGTACAGATGTGAGAGCTGGACAATAAAGAAGGCAGAATGTCAAAGAATTGACACTTTCAAACTGTGGTCCTGGAGAAGACTCTTGAGACTCCCTTGGAAATCAAGGAGATCAAATCAGTCAATCTTAAAGGAAATCAACCCTGGATACTCTTTAGAAGGACTGATGCTGACGCTGAAGGTCCAGTACTTTGTCCACCTGATGTGAAGAGCTGACTCATTGGCAAACACGCTGATGCCGGGAAAGATTGTGGGCAGAAGAAGAAGAGGGTGACAGAGGATGAGATGGTTGGATGGCCCCACTGATTCACTGGATGTGAACTTGGTCAAACTCCAGGTAAATGGTCAGGGACAGAGAACCCTGGCATGCTGCAGTACTTGGGGTCAAAAAGAGTTGGACATGGGCTGGCAACTGAACAAGAGCAACAACAGAAACTTGGTTGGATAGAGGAGATAACAGATCAAAATATTTTGGTGACATAGCAAACCTGGTCCAGAAAGAGTAGTTTGGGGTCAGATCATAAAGTTTCTGAGGGAGCTTGGATGGTTCAATATGAGATATAACAATCACTGTGAAGATCCTAGAGTATTTTAATGCTGACTTATCTTCCAATTTTTACATTGTTGATGTCATATTATATATAAACTGATTTTAAATTATAAATACTACAAGATTCACAGGTCTTGTCTGAAACATATTGTAAATGAAGGACTATAATAGTAAATACTATATTTCATTGACTCTAAGACATATATCTTTCACATTTTAACACCTCTAAAATTTGGATCCATCCTATAATTAAAGGCATAACATAGTTTAATTGGCATCTTTTTTCTTAGTAGTACATGAAACAATGATACTTCTTATGATTGATAATGAATTAGATTTGATTAAAGCAATAATATGTGTCACTAGATAGTTTATTATTCATTCAAATTAACTTGTCATTCAGTGTATAATTGAAAGAAGCAGGAAGTTATTCAGTAAATTCTCTGGCAATAAAATGTGACCGTTATTTTGCTTGGTCTAATTGGTTAAAAAGCAAAGACATCAGTTTTCCAATAAATGTCCATATATTCAAGGCTATGGTCTTTTTAGTAGTCATGTACAGATGTGAGAGCTGGACAATAAAGAAGGCAGAATGTCAAAGAATTGACACTTTCAAACTGTGGTCCTGGAGAAGACTCTTGAGACTCCCTTGGAAATCAAGGAGATCAAATCAGTCAATCTTAAAGGAAATCAACCCTGGATACTCTTTAGAAGGACTGATGCTGACGCTGAAGGTCCAGTACTTTGTCCACCTGATGTGAAGAGCTGACTCATTGGCAAACACGCTGATGCCGGGAAAGATTGTGGGCAGAAGAAGAAGAGGGTGACAGAGGATGAGATGGTTGGATGGCCCCACTGATTCACTGGATGTGAACTTGGTCAAACTCCAGGTAAATGGTCAGGGACAGAGAACCCTGGCATGCTGCAGTACTTGGGGTCAAAAAGAGTTGGACATGGGCTGGCAACTGAACAAGAGCAACAACAGAAACTTGGTTGGATAGAGGGAGATAACAGATCAAAATATTTTGGTGACATAGCAAACCTGGTCCAGAAAGAGTAGTTTGGGGTCAGATCATAAAGTTTCTGAGGGGAGCTTGGATGGTTCAATAAGTCTCTCATGTAAGCCGCTTCCCAACTTTTCCTTTCATGTGCATAATGAATTGAGCCACTGTTCTCAGTTTTTCTTTTCCTCCCAGGAAAAAAATAAAAACATCTCCAGTCACTTCCTGTATAAGACATACACTTTTCTGCTGCATTGACATAGAATGTAGGCTGATAACTTACTGTGACCAATGGATACAAGCAGAAGTGATATACTCAAAGTCAGGCAGGAGCTGTGACAACCATAATGGGATTGGTTTTTAACAGCTTTCTCACCCTTTTCTCTCTTCCATGTGAACCAGTCCTCATAGAGGCATCCCTTGCCTTGACTGTATTGTAAAGACTGGCAGAACAGACCTGAGCACACCTGCAGCACCCCATGGGCAAAATTCAATGCGAACAAAAATAAGCCTCAGGTATTGATGTATCCCACTGAGGCCTCGGTTCCATTTGTTAGTGCAGAAAAGCAGACTAATATAAGTGCTCCTCAAATTTGGCAAGAAAAATACTTGAACAATGGGCTCCAGAAAATGTATGTTCTGATTTAGAGCCAGAATTTATCCTCAGGTCTCACAGGTAACATAGGGCCCAGATAGATGATTACTACAGGGACCTACACTGAGTAAGAAAACATTTACCACTAAGCAATCCCACACCATCTGATCAGAAGAAGCTACTAACAAAGTCATCTCAATCATATATATATATATTTTTTAAAGATTTATTTATTTATTTATTTTGGGCAGGGGTCGGGTTGGGGAGGGTGGGGAGCAGGCGGGCCACTTCTATTGGTCTTTCATTTCTCCATTTTCATCCGTCTTTGCTCTTTGGCTCCTGTGGGCCTCCCATCGCGGTGGCCTCTGTTGTTGCAGAGCGCCGACTCTGGGCGCATGCGCTCCAGAGCTCCGGCTCGGTGATTGGACACATCAGTCCAGCTGCTCCGTGGCACGTGGGATCTTCCCAGGCCAGGGATCGAACCGGCGCCCCTTGCACTGTTAGGCGGTGTCCTTACCCACTGGACCACCAGGGGAAGCCCTCAATCATATTTTTAACAGCCATAATGTTTTGAGTACCTCAAGTTGGATTTATTTTTTAGAAAACTTGAGACACAACTATTGAGCTTCTCTTCATCTTTTTGTTTTCCATAAGGATGAGTGAGGCCCCTTTTCTTAGTGTTTAAGTAGATAATGGTGCCTTCCTCCTGCCTTCCAACATGGAGTAAGAAAAGTACGTCCAAGTATTAGTCACCCAGTTGTCTGGCTCTTTGCGATCTCATGGACTGTAGCCCGCCAGGCTCCTCTGTCCATGGGATTCTCCAGGCAAGATTATTGAAGGGAGTTGCCGTTTCCTGTTCAGGGGATCTTCCTGACCCAGAAATCTAACCTGTGCTGCCTGCATTGCAAGCAGATTCTGTACCATCTGAGCTCCCAAGTAAGACCTGCATGGAGTAAAACGTTATCTATCGCATAGGTTTAGGCCACAGTGAATTTCCTCACAAGGCCTGTGGATAACACTCTATGTGCATTTTGTCTTGGAGAGAAAGTGTTCAAAACACTATGATTTGTGTTTATTTGTAGGTAATCTGTTTATTAACAAGATGTCCACAGACTCATTTTTTGATCATTTTATCAAGATATCTATTGGCTTAATTTTATTTTTATTGAGTTTCCCTGGATTATACTTTAATCTCTATGCTCACATCTTTTGTCAACTTTAACATTTTGTCAGTTATGAACCACATGATAAGGCAATCTCAGGTTTCATTCACCAGCAGTCCAGAACTAGCTGTTAGTCCCCTTCTTTGTCTAGAGGTACATCCTACAGGCTACAGAAATGAGGTTTGGGGCCTTGTGGAGCTTAAAACGACAATAGAAGACAAGACAGCAAATTAACCAACAATTAACAGACTGAAGGATGATGAGTCAGAGTTGATTTGTTTCCTTTCCTGTCTGGGTCATTTATGGCAGGTATATGTGCTTGAGGACTTGCCATGTGGAGGTGAACACAAAATATCTCATAGGAGAGTTGTTGATCCTTTCATATGAAGAATGAAAACCACGAATATAATGAAGTTATATTCATATATATATATGAATCACTTTGCTGTGTACCTGAAATGAACACATTGTAAATCAACTATATTTCCATAATTTTTTAAAAGTCAGATTTTGTCTTCTATGTTTCTGATTTAATTGAGAATGGGAGAAGGCAGTAAATTAGGGGTGCGGACATTTGCCAGAATAATATGATGGCTATGCTCCCTTCTCTGACACTCTTCCGAGGCAGTTTGCCAATACTCCTTTATTAGGAGTCATCTTGTGCTGAGACCTAGATGTGTGCTGGCCTTGCCCTTCACTGCCTTAAAGACATCACTGATGTCCAGGTGTTTAGCCCCCACAAGCCTATGAGTGCTGACACAGGATGGAGTCCAGTCCCGTTCAAGTAGGTAAAGAACAGCTCTCATAGACGTCAATGAAGGCTGATCGCAGTTGTTTTTAAGAAGAGATCAGAGTTACTCTCCCCGGGGCCTTCGCTCAGGGTTTGCATCTTTGTGTTAGTGAGCTTTAGTCCAAAGGCCCCCTTGCTGAGAGAACACTTCTATGGGGGCCACAGTGAATTTCCTCACAAGGCCTGTGGATAACACTCTATGTGCATTTTGTCTTGAGAAAGTGTTCAAAACACTATGATTTGTGTTTATTTGTAGGTAATCTGTTTATTAACAAGATGTCCACAGACTCATTTTTTGATCATTTTATCAAGATATCTATTGGCTTAATTTTATTTTTATTGAGTTTCCCTGGATTATACTTTAATCTCTATGCTCACATCTTTTGTCAACTTTAACATTTTGTCAGTTATGAACCACATGATAAGGCAATCTCAGGTTTCATTCACCAGCAGTCCAGAACTAGCTGTTAGTCCCCTTCTTTGTCTAGAGGTACATCCTACAGGCTACAGAAATGAGGTTTGGGGCCTTGTGGAGCTTAAAACGACAATAGAAGACAAGACAGCAAATTAACCAACAATTAACAGACTGAAGGATGATGAGTCAGAGTTGATTTGTTTCCTTTCCTGTCTGGGTCATTTATGGCAGGTATATGTGCTTGAGGACTTGCCATGTGGAGGTGAACACAAAATATCTCATAGGAGAGTTGTTGATCCTTTCATATGAAGAATGAAAACCACGAATATAATGAAGTTATATTCATATATATATATGAATCACTTTGCTGTGTACCTGAAATGAACACATTGTAAATCAACTATATTTCCATAATTTTTTAAAAGTCAGATTTTGTCTTCTATGTTTCTGATTTAATTGAGAATGGGAGAAGGCAGTAAATTAGGGGTGCGGACATTTGCCAGAATAATATGATGGCTATGCTCCCTTCTCTGACACTCTTCCGAGGCAGTTTGCCAATACTCCTTTATTAGGAGTCATCTTGTGCTGAGACCTAGATGTGTGCTGGCCTTGCCCTTCACTGCCTTAAAGACATCACTGATGTCCAGGTGTTTAGCCCCCACAAGCCTATGAGTGCTGACACAGGATGGAGTCCAGTCCCGTTCAAGTAGGTAAAGAACAGCTCTCATAGACGTCAATGAAGGCTGATCGCAGTTGTTTTTAAGAAGAGATCAGAGTTACTCTCCCCGGGGCCTTCGCTCAGGGTTTGCATCTTTGTGTTAGTGAGCTTTAGTCAAAATCCTAATGACGCTTACATATGAAGAATTTCATTATTTGGGCTTAAGAACTACTTATTTTTACCAGCCTGTGGCAAAAAAATAAATAAATAAAATGACTGTAAATTAAGAAACTGATATGAAAATAGATGGTTTGCATTCTATTGAGCAAGCATAGTTTTCTTATTCATTTTATGCATTATTTACAGTGATAGTTAAACATATTGATCTTAGCAAAGCAGGAAGTGTTGTTATACCAACAACTAGATTTGACTAAGAAAAGGTAATAATTATCAATTAGCGGGAATTACTGTTAATAAGGTTGGGGGAAGTGCAGAAAATTTCTGATTAGGAAGAACTGACACTTTCACAGTGTTGTGTAAACTGCCAGGAATTTAAAAATACATCTGCCTCGTATGATATTTAAAAAGAGGAAAAAAAAGTGTTAGGCACATAATTACTAGATACATCTAAGCTACCAACCTTTTTGTTGTTCTTTTAATCATTTGGAAGAAGAGAAGTCATCGCTTAGAAGATTTTTGCCCTTTTCTGAGGATAACAAGTAAAATTAACTAACAGCTCAATTATTCTGTTAATGAGGCAATTCCCTCCCCACTTGCATAAATTCAATTTATTTTTCTTTCCAATATTCTCTCTTCTACCATCAATCAACTACCCTTTCAAAGAAAAAAAAATTGTGCACTGATAGAGGGGTGAGAGTTGGGCAATGGCAAGATTGAGGCTGATAATGCATTGTCGCATGGAAGCATAAATTAACTTGTTTAGTCACTATAACATGTCCAACTCTTTGCAACCCCATGGACTGGAGCCTTTCCAGGCCCCTCAGGATTTTCCTAGGCAAGAATACTGCAGTGGGTTGTCATTGCCTTCTCTGGGGGATCTTCCTGACCCAGGGATCAAACCCTCATCCTTCACATTGCAGGCAGATTCATTACCACTGAGACACTAGGGAAGCCCCAGAAATTAATTAAAAAAAAATTCATTTTGCAAAAGAGAAAAGAGGCCCCAAAAGGCTTGCTGGCCAGTCTGGGACAAAGCAAAGCAAATGTCTGGATTTCGCAGTCCTGAAGTCCATACTATTATCTACCCCACAGATGTTTGGAGTGAAGCTTGTTCTCTGTAGACCATTGTTTTCCACAAATATTTGACTGTTTGTTGATTATCCCATTTTACTAATCATTAAGAACTTTTAAAGCTTCCCTAGCCAAGCAACAGAAGTGGAATAATTCAGGCAAAAGCAAAGAAAAGGACTCTTTAGTTAGTGAGGGCAGCCTCATCCCAGATATATGGGGTTTCCTTTTAGATTTCGGAAGTACTGCCAATCTGTCAGGAGCTGCCCTGGCATCTTTGAGCAGCTGTAGAAAAAA
This sequence comes from Tragulus kanchil, assembly GCA_022376925.1. NCBI lineage: Eukaryota > Metazoa > Chordata > Mammalia > Artiodactyla > Tragulidae > Tragulus > Tragulus kanchil. Next base: position 176,253,825 of record JAIOJX010000032.1, read on the forward strand.
GTTCAGGTTCGTTAGGTCAGGAGCTGAGCCAAGTTTTGTCCATGTCAGCTTTGACACCTGACAATTTAAGTCTACTGTTTTGCACCTAAGTTAGGACCCAAACAAAGTGGCCCCCCTGTCCACACACTTCCTCCAGTCTTGATCTCAGCTGTCATTTTCTATTTCCTAAGCATAATTCCACCTAAAATAATGTCAAATGTGTTTGCTCAGAATTCAATTGCTTTTCCACATTCTCTCTATCATTGTTAGCAACACTGCCCACACCCTGCCACTTAACAAGTAAGCTCTGAGAATCTTTGTTGACAAGTGTCTTGCCCTGTACTCTGGATTCTGCATTCTCAGTGTCTCGTGATTTTAGCTTCTGTTCTCCAAACTCTGAAGCTGTTCCCTTCACATCTTCAGTCTCTGGCTGGACTCCCACAGGGTCCTCCTCACTGGAATGACTGCCTCCTCTCTCATATCCCTCCAATCCAACTCTCACAGCCATACATGACTACTGGAAAAAAACATAGCTTTGACTAGACAGACCTTTGTCAGCAAAACAAGTCTGCTTTTTAAAAAAAAATACGCTGTCTAGGTTTGTCATAGTTTTCTTCTAAGGAACAACTGCCTTTTAATTTCATGGCTGTAATCACTTTACACAGTGATTTTGGAGTCTATATGTTTCAATGGTCATGTATGGATGTGAGAGTTGGACCATAAAGAAGGCTGAGTGTCAAAGAATCGATGCCTTCAAACTGTAGTGTTGGAGAAGGCTCTTGAGAGTCTCGGATGACAAGGAGATCAAACCAGTGAATGCTAAAGAAAATTAATCCTGAATATTCATTGAAAGGACTGATGCTGAAGCTGAAGATCCAATACTTTGGCTACCTGATGTGAAGAGACACCTCATTGGAAAAGACCCTGATGCTGGAAAAAACAGAAGGCAGAAGGAGAAGGGGATGACAGAGGTTGAGATGGTTATATGGCATAAATGACTCAATGGACTGAGTTTGAGCAAACTCTGGGAGAGTGTGAAAAACAGGAAAGCCTGGTGCTGCATTCCATGGAGTTGCAAAGAGTCAGACATTGCAGAGTAATTGAGTTGAACTAAACTGAACTGAACTGAAAGTAATCTAAGTACGTAGTTTAATGGATCAAATAGTATATGATACCCAACCCCACTTCTGTCCATTTCCAAATATAGCTGTTTAGAGTCATCTACTTGCATCTCATCTACATATTTATTTCTTCATATACTTTAAAATAGTATTCTCATAATGCTCTTTTAAATTTCCCCTATTAAGTATTATTCACTGACTTCCTTCTATGGAAAATGTAATGTTGGAGGTTTGGTAATATTTCTGTAGTGACTGGTAACCTCCAGGAGCATGTTGAGTTATGAGTTCAATTGTGCTATGTTGTGCTCAGTTTCTAAGTCATGTCTGACTCTTTTGTGACCCCATGGACTGTAGCCCACCAGTATCTTCTGTCAGTGAGATTCTACTCTGGAGCATTTGTCTTTCCTCCAGGCCCAGGGATTAAACCCACATTTTTTTACCCCATGTCTCAATCCAACTCCCTTTCACAGCCAATAACATGACTACTGGAAAAAACATAGCTTTGACTAGACAGACCTTTGTCAGCAAAACAAGTCTGCTTTTAAAAAAATACGCTGTCTAGGTTTGTCATAGTTTTCTTCTAAGGAACAACTGCCTTTTAATTTCATGGCTGTAATCACTTTACACAGTGATTTTGGAGTCTATATGTTTCAATGGTCATGTATGGATGTGAGAGTTGGACCATAAAGAAGGCTGAGTGTCAAAGAATCGATGCCTTCAAACTGTAGTGTTGGAGAAGGCTCTTGAGAGTCTCGGATGACAAGGAGATCAAACCAGTGAATGCTAAAGAAAATTAATCCTGAATATTCATTGAAAGGACTGATGCTGAAGCTGAAGATCCAATACTTTGGCTACCTGATGTGAAGAGACACCTCATTGGAAAAGACCCTGATGCTGGAAAAAACAGAAGGCAGAAGGAGAAGGGGATGACAGAGGTTGAGATGGTTATATGGCATAAATGACTCAATGGACTGAGTTTGAGCAAACTCTGGGAGAGTGTGAAAAACAGGAAAGCCTGGTGCTGCATTCCATGGAGTTGCAAAGAGTCAGACATTGCAGAGTAATTGAGTTGAACTAAACTGAACTGAACTGAAAGTAATCTAAGTACGTAGTTTAATGGATCAAATAGTATATGATACCCAACCCCACTTCTGTCCATTTCCAAATATAGCTGTTTAGAGTCATCTACTTGCATCTCATCTACATATTTATTTCTTCATATACTTTAAAATAGTATTCTCATAATGCTCTTTTAAATTTCCCCTATTAAGTATTATTCACTGACTTCCTTCTATGGAAAATGTAATGTTGGAGGTTTGGTAATATTTCTGTAGTGACTGGTAACCTCCAGGAGCATATTGAGTTATGAGTTCAATTGTGCTATGTTGTGCTCAGTTTCTAAGTCATGTCTGACTCTTTTGTGACCCCATGGACTGTAGCCCACCAGTATCTTCTGTCAGTGAGATTCTCCAGGCAAGAATGCTGGAGCATTTGTCTTTTCCTCCTCCAAGGAATCTTCCAGGCCCAGGGATTAAACCCACATCTTCTGCATCTCCTTCATTGGTAAGTAGATTCTTTACCACCGAGTCACCTGGGAAGCCCATGTGTTCAATAAGGCATCCAAAAGACAGACCGGCTCTGCTGGGCAGAGGCTCACAAAGTGTCCCAGGCCACTGGTGGGTTCCCCATTCCAACTAGCTAGGGTCCAGCTCTATTGGAAGATGGAGAAAAGACATCACCAGAGGAGTTATGACAGATAAAGGGTTCTTCCTTCTGACAGCAGGCACAACACAAACCTGAAGAGGAAAGAAATGGAAAAGCCATCCTTGGGATATGTTTAAGCTCCTCTATGTCCACCCTGCATTATTTCTTTCTCCATCTTCTTGGTAAGTCAATCAACACAGTCTTCTCAGTCTACAAAAGGGAAACAGCTAATGTGCTAGATACAGTATAAAGTTTGGCTGGTGGCCAAGACCGTGACCCCTCCAGATGGTCATGATAAAGAGCTCCCTCTATTATTTTGTATTTCCATCTCCTCAGTTGACTTTGTCTTCACAACAAAGCAGCAAAATATTCACTATATGTGTTTGAGGACTCTTTTTAAGAGACCAATGGTGCTGCTGACAGATCTGTTTTCCTGAATTCCCCTAATTTTGTTCCCAACTTTCCCGTGCATTATTGAAACAAAGCAGAAATATCCATTGAGCACTGGGCACTGAAGTCCAAGATACCCAAGAAGATAGGAAGACATTAGAGGCAGAAAGAAGGAGGAGAGAAAGTTAAAAGACTGTCTGCAGAATGTTAGTCATCTACTTGCATCTCATCTACATATTTATTTCTTCATATACTTTAAAATAGTATTCTCATAATGCTCTTTTAAATTTCCCCTATTAAGTATTATTCACTGACTTCCTTCTATGGAAAATGTAATGTTGGAGGTTTGGTAATATTTCTGTAGTGACTGGTAACCTCCAGGAGCATGTTGAGTTATGAGTTCAATTGTGCTATGTTGTGCTCAGTTTCTAAGTCATGTCTGACTCTTTTGTGACCCCATGGACTGTAGCCCACCAGTATCTTCTGTCAGTGAGATTCTCCAGGCAAGAATGCTGGAGCATTTGTCTTTTCCTCCTCCAAGGAATCTTCCAGGCCCAGGGATTAAACCCACATCTTCTGCATCTCCTTCATTGGTAAGTAGATTCTTTACCACCGAGTCACCTGGGAAGCCCATGTGTTCAATAAGGCATCCAAAAGACAGACCGGCTCTGCTGGGCAGAGGCTCACAAAGTGTCCCAGGCCACTGGTGGGTTCCCCATTCCAACTAGCTAGGGTCCAGCTCTATTGGAAGATGGAGAAAAGACATCACCAGAGGAGTTATGACAGATAAAGGGTTCTTCCTTCTGACAGCAGGCACAACACAAACCTGAAGAGGAAAGAAATGGAAAAGCCATCCTTGGGATATGTTTAAGCTCCTCTATGTCCACCCTGCATTATTTCTTTCTCCATCTTCTTGGTAAGTCAATCAACACAGTCTTCTCAGTCTACAAAAGGGAAACAGCTAATGTGCTAGATACAGTATAAAGTTTGGCTGGTGGCCAAGACCGTGACCCCTCCAGATGGTCATGATAAAGAGCTCCCTCTATTATTTTGTATTTCCATCTCCTCAGTTGACTTTGTCTTCACAACAAAGCAGCAAAATATTCACTATATGTGTTTGAGGACTCTTTTTAAGAGACCAATGGTGCTGCTGACAGATCTGTTTTCCTGAATTCCCCTAATTTTGTTCCCAACTTTCCCGTGCATTATTGAAACAAAGCAGAAATATCCATTGAGCACTGGGCACTGAAGTCCAAGATACCCAAGAAGATAGGAAGACATTAGAGGCAGAAAGAAGGAGGGAGAGAAAGTTAGAGAAGAGACTGTCTGCAGTTGACAAATCCATTTTCCGTACTCTGTTGCATATGTATAATCCACTTGTGAAGTGAGCAAAGCAAGTATAATAGCCCCCAAGGTGCAGGTGAAGAAAGTCTAAGGAACTCTGAAGAAGATGTCTTGGAATAGTGGGAGTTGCAGCAACTTAGAAGATTTCCCTCAGTTTCACATGGATACTGAAACTTCAGCTTACCTACATCCTGTCCTTCTGTTCTGGTCACTTCAAGGAGATACCCATCTTCCATGGGGTCATGTCCATCTCCATGTTCTGATACAGTCTTCCCTGTCCTCAGACATCTTAAGATCTCAGTTATTCCTTATCTCTCTCCAGTACATTTTGCTAAATTCTTGACAGCCATACTCAATAATTCAATCATGATCTTCTAATTTTTAGAGAGCAAAAAGATTGTTGCCATCAACTCCCTTTTAATCAATGCCTCTCATACCTGCTTTTCACAGATGTCTTATGAACAGAGACTCCCCCTGCAAGCCCCAAGAATCACATTTCCTTTATAACTCTTCACCTGCGACTCACATCTGTCCTTCAAGAGACTCTCGCTCAGGTCATGGGGTGTTCAGTCCTCTTTATGGTTTTGTCACCCTTCCAGGATGCGTGATTTCCAGTTTCCCCTTCCTAGGTGAGTTTCCTCACCTCTGCCACTACTGTCACTGAATGTTGGAGTTCTTTTCTCTGGAACTCATTTTTCGGTGTCACCTGTGTTCCATTCACTTTTGTAGGGGCCAAGACCGTGACCCCTCCAGATGGTCATGATAAAGAGCTCCCTCTATTATTTTGTATTTCCATCTCCTCAGTTGACTTTGTCTTCACAACAAAGCAGCAAAATATTCACTATATGTGTTTGAGGACTCTTTTTAAGAGACCAATGGTGCTGCTGACAGATCTGTTTTCCTGAATTCCCCTAATTTTGTTCCCAACTTTCCCGTGCATTATTGAAACAAAGCAGAAATATCCATTGAGCACTGGGCACTGAAGTCCAAGATACCCAAGAAGATAGGAAGACATTAGAGGCAGAAAGAAGGAGGGAGAGAAAGTTAGAGAAGAGACTGTCTGCAGTTGACAAATCCATTTTCCGTACTCTGTTGCATATGTATAATCCACTTGTGAAGTGAGCAAAGCAAGTATAATAGCCCCCAAGGTGCAGGTGAAGAAAGTCTAAGGAACTCTGAAGAAGATGTCTTGGAATAGTGGGAGTTGCAGCAACTTAGAAGATTTCCCTCAGTTTCACATGGATACTGAAACTTCAGCTTACCTACATCCTGTCCTTCTGTTCTGGTCACTTCAAGGAGATACCCATCTTCCATGGGGGTCATGTCCATCTCCATGTTCTGATACAGTCTTCCCTGTCCTCAGACATCTTAAGATCTCAGTTATTCCTTATCTCTCTCCAGTACATTTTGCTAAATTCTTGACAGCCATACTCAATAATTCAATCATGATCTTCTAATTTTTAGAGAGCAAAAAGATTGTTGCCATCAACTCCCTTTTAATCAATGCCTCTCATACCTGCTTTTCACAGATGTCTTATGAACAGAGACTCCCCCTGCAAGCCCCAAGAATCACATTTCCTTTATAACTCTTCACCTGCGACTCACATCTGTCCTTCAAGAGACTCTCGCTCAGGTCATGGGGTGTTCAGTCCTCTTTATGGTTTTTGTCACCCTTCCAGGATGCGTGATTTCCAGTTTCCCCCTTCCTAGGTGAGTTTCCTCACCTCTGCCACTACTGTCACTGAATGTTGGAGTTCTTTTCTCTGGAACCTCGTATGTTTGTTCTGTACTTCCCAGCTAGACCAAATAAATTCAAATGATTCCAGAAGTCATTTCTAGACTGGTGACTCCCAACCTGACAGATGAAAATAAGTTTCTTCCTCTGAGTTGTAAGCCCATATATCTAGCTACCTATTTATTACCTCCACTCTGAATGCTGAAAGTCCTATTAAACTCAAAATGTTTGAGACCAAATTATTGATCTTTGCTGTGTCCTATTTTGATAAGTGGTGCTAAATTACTCAGTTATGTCTGGCTCTTTGCAACGCTATGGACTATAGACCACCAGGTTACTCTGACCATGGGATTCTCCAGGCAAGAATACTGTAGTGGATTGCCATGCCCACCTCCTCCAGGGGATCTTCTCAATCCAGGGATTTAAGCTGCATCCTGTATATCTCCTGAATTGGTAGGTGCATTCTTTACCACCATTGCCACCTGGGAAGCCCCTTAATAAAAGGCATCACCTTTAATAAGTAATGTGGCTTAACTCTTTAGGAATCAATAAACCCTCTTGTAGAGACTGATCCTCCTAGTCGAGCCATGGCTGACACATGGTAATTTTGTGCTCAGCAGGTCTTTCTACTCTTTTCACTTCAATTAAGACCAACCACCACCATGCTGATTCATGATGGTGTCATCTCTCATCCAGACACTTTAATGATCTTTGATTCTAGACCCAGTCCATTCCCCTCTTCAAACCATCTCAGAAGCTTCTATAATCTTACCAAAAAAATAATGGATTTGTTTCTCACAAATTAAAACCTCCAAGTAAATTCCCACACTTCTAAGGATAGTGACTAAAGTCTACCAAATGGACCCAGGCCAGGTGCAGTCTAGAGTAGATTATCTTCCTATACCTTTTCATAGCATTCCTGGCCTCATTGGTTGATTCTGTTACACATGCTATTTGTTCCTGTTGCCCTTGCTGTGAAATAAACCACACCTAGAGGAGCCAGCAGCAACCATCTTATTAAACCAGAAATTCTATGAAGGGGATATTCAGGAAAAGCTCAGTGAAGACGTCTGAGACCACAGGTTGGGGCTCAGATGACTGGAGGGTCCCCTCCATGATGATATCTTCATCATGACCTGGGGTCTGGGCCAGGGTGGCAGTAGTCGTGTGGTCTTGCATGGTCTAATTTTGGGAGTCACAAAGCATTGCTTCTGTCAATTCTCTTCCTCTAAGTACTCACAAATGCCCACGCATTTTCAAAGTACATAAGCCCCATCCTTTGATGAAAGGAGCTCAGATGCTTTGGGACCACATTTGAAAGCTATTGCACTCCTCTCTTCTGTTCCCCAATGGCACCATCAATGCTCCCTCCATATTTGTGATAGGCTTGGGCTAAACCTTCCCCATCACCAGATTCCTCCTCCCCATTTGAAGGAGTCTGCTTCTTTCTTTGCTTTCTCCAGAAATCCCTCCCTAAGACTCCAAGCCTGATATCATCTCCACACCTGCCTCTCCCACCATGCCCTGCTCTGCAGCAATCAACACCACTGTCCTCCTAGCCTCGACCATGGGTTTCCAAAATCTCCTGAATCTTCTCAATCCAGGGATTTAAGCTGCATCCTGTATATCTCCTGAATTGGTAGGTGCATTCTTTACCACCATTGCCACCTGGGAAGCCCCTTAATAAAAGGCATCACCTTTAATAAGTAATGTGGCTTAACTCTTTAGGAATCAATAAACCCTCTTGTAGAGACTGATCCTCCTAGTCGAGCCATGGCTGACACATGGTAATTTTGTGCTCAGCAGGTCTTTCTACTCTTTTCACTTCAATTAAGACCAACCACCACCATGCTGATTCATGATGGTGTCATCTCTCATCCAGACACTTTAATGATCTTTGATTCTAGACCCAGTCCATTCCCCTCTTCAAACCATCTCAGAAGCTTCTATAATCTTACCAAAAAAATAATGGATTTGTTTCTCACAAATTAAAACCTCCAAGTAAATTCCCACACTTCTAAGGATAGTGACTAAAGTCTACCAAATGGACCCAGGCCAGGTGCAGTCTAGAGTAGATTATCTTCCTATACCTTTTCATAGCATTCCTGGCCTCATTGGTTGATTCTGTTACACATGCTATTTGTTCCTGTTGCCCTTGCTGTGAAATAAACCACACCTAGAGGAGCCAGCAGCAACCATCTTATTAAACCAGAAATTCTATGAAGGGGATATTCAGGAAAAGCTCAGTGAAGACGTCTGAGACCACAGGTTGGGGCTCAGATGACTGGAGGGTCCCCTCCCATGATGATATCTTCATCATGACCTGGGGTCTGGGCCAGGGTGGCAGTAGTCGTGTGGTCTTGCATGGTCTAATTTTGGGAGTCACAAAGCATTGCTTCTGTCAATTCTCTTCCTCTAAGTACTCACAAATGCCCACGCATTTTCAAAGTACATAAGCCCCATCCTTTGATGAAAGGAGCTCAGATGCTTTGGGACCACATTTGAAAGCTATTGCACTCCTCTCTTCTGTTCCCCAATGGCACCATCAATGCTCCCTCCATATTTGTGATAGGCTTGGGCTAAACCTTCCCCATCACCAGATTCCTCCTCCCCATTTGAAGGAGTCTGCTTCTTTCTTTGCTTTCTCCAGAAATCCCTCCCTAAGACTCCAAGCCTGATATCATCTCCACACCTGCCTCTCCCACCATGCCCTGCTCTGCAGCAATCAACACCACTGTCCTCCTAGCCTCAAGTTATTGATCAACATCCCCACTAGATAATGAGCTCTCCAAAGTAAAAGCCCTTAAGGAGTGAGTGAGAAAATGAAACAAGGGTGGGAGAAAGCCTGAATTCAGTCTCCCCACAATGTGCACAGAGCTCTTTACAGGGCATTTTGCTTCCTTTCTGTCAAAGGGAAGAACATTCTGGCTTATGAGGCAGGAAAGCTCTGTCTTTGGAGAACTATTTTGGTAGGTTCTCCAGGGGAGATACAGGAGAAGAACTTTTGCACTCTATTTTTCTAATCATCCTAAATGAATGAACAAAGCACTTTACAACCTTCCCTGGTGGCCTCTGGCCTCTGCACATGGCAGAACATGAATGATCCTGGTGTTTGCCTGAGACCATTCAGGTGCAAGCAGGAGGGCACAGGTTGGGAAGCAACAACAAGAAACAGAAGTTGCAGTTACACCTGGATATTCACCTCTTTTGAGCCCTGGGGGCAGCTGGATACTTTCCAGAAAGGGAACACCTGGGTCCCCCACGGACTGGAGTGTTGCCACACACCTTTGCTTCCTGCTGGGGTATTGGGCATAACCATCAACACTGTGAGATCACGTGATCCTACATCCAAAATGGGGTACAGTAAAGGTGGGCTGGGAACTGTGTCTGAATGAGTCATACCACCATCTTGCACCCAAACATTGCATCTTCTCTTGCTTCTAAATAAGATGACTGTCTTCTCTGAGGTCACTGTTGTCACACAGAAGTGGCCCAAACCCCCAACCCAAGTAGATGGGATTGGATGATTTGCTTAGTGAAATAGTCAGACCACAAATGACTCTGAAGCAGGATGTTAGGAAAAAAAGGATAGTTTTTTTTTACCTAACCTGATTCAGTTATTTACAAGTCCAAAAACACAACATTGGAAAAAGATAGGGAAAAGTCTCAGCTTAAACCTGACATAAATAGTATCAATTCCCTAGCAATTCAGTCTTGTTTTGTCTGTTTTTTATTTTCCTTTCTTGGCATTTTCTTTAAGTGTCCTATAGGAAACCTAGCCATATTATATTCAACCATTTAAATCAATGTCATAATTGTCAATTATGAACGGTAATAATAATGATTCCTTTCATTCCAAACTATTTTATAACCCACTTGGAGGCATATGACAGGACTAGATATGACTCTCATAAGCTCCACAGGACACAACAAGGAGGCTCTGAGCATAGAAAAGATTTAGTTGTGATCTATTTTGTTAGAATGCAACTCAGTCAAGGACTTCCTTGGTGGCTCAGTGGTTAAGAATCTGCCTGCTATGCTGGAGACACGGGTTTGATCCCTGTTTGGGGAAGGTCCCCTGGAGCAGGGTATGGCAACCCACTCCAGTATTCTTGCATGGGAGGTGCAAGAACATGAACAGAGGAGACTGGGGGGCTAAAGTCTATGACATTGAAAAGATCAGACATAACTTAGCAACTAAAATATACAACAATAATAATAACTTCAGACAACTTAATTAAAAACATTATTATGGACTTATAAATCTGAGCTACCTTTTCTGAAAGAAGGGGTAACCTACAAGTACTTTGAAACTAATTACATGCATTTTATTTTAAAACATAATTTTTTGTTGAGAAGGGCAACAGCAAACATCGTGCATCTTGTATTTATATCCTGTTCCTATCCCCTCCTTCCATCCAGGGATATTCAGTTGTACTTTTCTATTGGTAATATGATGACTGTCTCTTTAAATGATAATAAGAACTTTCTTTCTATTATTTCAATTCGATCTCTATCCTCAGAGAGACTGTGGATTTTGTCCCCAATCACTGCATATTCCATTCCACGTAAGAATCACAGATGTTGATAGAAATAGCCATGGGGTGTGCTAAGAACCCATTTCACGTGTCAGAAGAGTTGGGTCTCTGCAAGATGAAATGTCAAAAACAGGCAGAGATTTGTATGTGAAATGACCTTAAAAAAACCCCAACCTCACCAAAGATGACCTTTTTCCAGCAAGAAACATTAAAATTGCAACCATATTCATGTTTCAGTTTCAAAAACAATATGCCTCTCTCCTCCACTCTTCTCTGACTTGGCATCCTACATATTTTAGATAAAGATATACCTGGGTCTTATTTCATCTCGGCAGCATGGAGTTGATTTATTTCTGTCTGAACACACCCGCAGAATAAAGCTTCTCTTTTTAATTCCTCAGGAGGCCCATCGGAGGTCCATTTTATTGCTATTTTAGCTGAATGTTTTACTACCGTATCTGCATTTAATATTTCCAGTGTGGCCTCATTTTTGAAATTTTTCTCCCCTAATCCCACCAGGCCGCCTTATTTTAAGTAAAATATATATCTAATCAATGTGTTAATCAAACTGAAAATTCTGAGGTCCTTAAAATGTAGCCGTGGAGAAGTGTCCACCTCTGATCACATTTGAATCTTCCCATGCCAAAGTACACACTGACAGATCACGGGCAGAAATTTCTTTTGTAGCAATAACAGGAGGAACAATTCTGGCTCAAAAACTACATTGCAAAGCAAGCTTTCAAAGGGACTTACTTTATTCTAGCTTGAAATTTAGTTGTTGGCTTATTTTTCATTTATTTGATTTTCAGTGCCTTGTCTTACATGTTACATCTATTATTTTGATCAGCACTAATTCCATGGAACAGGGAAAGACTTTTCCCTCAAACCTAACTTCCAGGGTACAACGTATTTCAAATCACCTGTCATTGTCAGAAATGGAAGATGGTTTCAGAGCCCTCCGTGCTCTGTGGGTGTATGTGTGTGTGTTTCCAGTTAATGGGGTCTCAGGTAATGGGACACAAATGTTCCATCCCCAACATGAATAGGGAATCCCAAGAACTATAATCCTGTCCAAACCAGGGCACTGACTAGAGCTAGAACTCATCCTGGATTTAAGACAGGGGCAATACAGATGCAAGCCACATGTAATGGGGTGGGTTGGAATGAGGGCATCTCTGGTTTTGAGCTAGATCACCTTGGTCCACTCATACCTCATCTTTAAGTCACAGCAGCAGGGACACAGTAACGCATCTGTCATGAGGATCAAATGGGATGATGTGAGACAAACAACTTGGGTAATGAATAGAGGAGACTTAAAGTTCGAGGTTAAGGTCAGGGGTCATGAAAGGCCCAGCACGAAAGCTAGGCCACCTCCACTGTTATGGAACAGAAGATGACAGGCCGTGGGCTGACAAGAATGACCCAGGTGTCCTAGTCCTTGAGGATCGGGGCATCATGTTTTCATTTTGTTGACACCAAAGAGGGATATTGGCTCTTGTTTCAGATTAAGTTAGAAAAATTTCCAGAGAAGAATTCTGACTGGTTTAGTTTCTGCCATGTGACCAATCTGCAACAAAATAAACTCTTTGAGAAACTTCAATAGAACACTGATTTGAAAGGATCAGTGTTTCTCAAAGGATGGTTTTATTCTAAGCTGACAAAATAATAAACATGCAGTTCAATTTATTCTTTTTGCATTTAAAAAAATTCATTTATTTTTAATTGACAGATCATTGCTCCACAGTATTGGGTTGGTTTCTGTCATACATCAACATGAACCAGCCATAGGTATACCTATGTCCCCTCCCTCGTGAGCCTCCCTCCCACCTTCTATCCCATCCTTCTCTTGATACTACAGATATTTAAGCAAACTCTTCCCTCCCCAAATACCTCCAAGAAGGCCTCTTTCTTCCTCACAATTCAAGCACAAACTATTCTCACCATATTCAAAACAGTCCTTTCTCTACTGAGATTTTTATCTGGTAACATTATTGTCTGCTCTCTCCTAAGAGAGCATAGTCCACAAATGAGTCAGGGTCACCTGCGAGGTTCCACCTGTAGCCTGCCTTTGGAGCTTCCAATGTGAGTTTGTATGCACGATCTCATTTGATGTTTGGGCCATAGGTAAGCATATTGTAGATGTAGATAAGCCTCATAACTCATGGTTCATTGACTTTCTTAAGAGGCTTCACAAAGCTTCTAAGGAATAGAATCAGGGCTGGAACTCTGGCTATTAGCCTCAAAATCAAATTTTCTTTTAAAGGTTTTATTATCCATGTATGAACCCCTTTCCCTGCCTAGTTTGAAAGCGTGACTGCTGCTGATTAAACTTTGTCTATGAGTTAAAGGGGTTGCTGTATTGCTGTATGGGGTAAAGAATCTGCCTGCAATGCAGGAGACCTGGGTTTGATCTCTGAGTCAGGAATCTCCCTTGAAGAAGGAAATGGCTACTCACTCCAGTATTCTTGCCCAGAGAATTCCATGGACAGAGGAGCCTGGCAGGCTATGGAGATGCAAAGAGTCGAACATGACTGAGCAACTAAAACCTTCTCTTTCACTGAACTGCTGAGCCAGATGCCCTCTCTAGAGTTTTGCTTAAGGCGCTCAAGTGTGCCAGCAAAAGGTAGTCTCATGGATGCCCAACAGGCTTTTATAACTGAACACTCACTCCTTAATTCAGAATCTGGACACTTTCTAGGAACTCAGAGAAAGTACTATCAGGCCATCAAGTTTCTACATACTGTCAAAAGCCAGTCCAAGACTTATGGGGGCTTCTTCGAGGACTATGTTGTGTGTCCAGAACTGCCACTTCTGGCATGGCCCCTCCAGACAGCTCAGTCTTGGAAGCCTATGTATTCTGGTCCTTCCCAGAGCTTCCTAACTTTGAAAAGGTTTAAATTTTATATCATCAGCTTAAATCTAATCTTACTAAGAGATAATCAGAAGCACTTACCACCTGTATGTTCAACAGGTATTCACGAAGTGCTTGTGTATATAACTGAAGTTGCCATAATAATTTTGAAATATCTTACTACAAAGGTATCACCCCTTCCTTGTAAGTTTATCATTTTTGCTTTATATATTGTGAAAATATGCTAAGTGTTGAAATCCATTCATATTAGTTGTGCCTTCTTGATAAATTGCCACCTGTTGTGTATGTTTGCTGAATCACTTTAGTCATGTTTGACTCTGTGACCCAGCAGACTGTAGCCCTCCAGGTTCTTCTGTCCATGGGCTTCTCCAGGTAAGAACACTGGTGTGGATTGCCATGTCCTCCTCCAGGGAATCTTCCTGATCTTGGGACTGAATTTATGTCTATATTGGCAGATGGATTCTTTACCACTAGTGCACTCTGGGAAGCCTTTACCATTTATTATCATTATATAAAAACTGCCACTATGCATAATAACCATTTTTGTCTTACATTCTATTTTTATAATATCAGTATGGTTAGTATTTGTCTGTTATATATTTTGGTATATTTCTATGTTTTCACATTAGGTATAACTTTATAAACAACATAGAGTTTATTTTTCAAGTTTTACATGTAATATAAAGTAATATCAAGTTTTATATTTAATACTGTATTTAATAGCATTTATTTGATGTTTTTAATAAGGTCTTTTCCATGACTATTCAGTTTTCTCAAATTTTATTTTCTAGGGAATCAATTTCAAAATTTGCTAGTTCAATTGTTTTCTTCTATTGGTTTCAAATTCATATATGTATTTTTATTTTTGACAGTTACACCTGAAAATTTGGTCAAGTATACTTATAAGGTTTAAAGCTAATGGATACCTTTAAACTCTTGGTTAAAAAAAAAAATAAGAATCTCAGATATTTTGCTTCTAAAATGTTCCTATCTTCCTGAAGATTTTTTTAAAATCTAATTTAAAGCAGGATGCCAGTCATAATTTTCTCTGATACATTTGAGCTATCATAAAATAGCATTGCTTTGATTTTTTTATGGTATTTTTTGTGGTTGTGCAGTTCTTGGTTGAAAGTTGCAATCTCTCAAAACTTGAAAAATGTTTCTCCACTATCTCATTTGCATTATTTCCATTGAGAGGTTTGTTCTCAGATGGTTGATCTTTCTTTCTGCTTCTAGAATTCTATTTGATATTCTGCATTTTTATAATGGGCCTAAATGCAAAGTTCTTCATTTCATTTTGTCTGATATGCACTGTGTTATTTATTTCTTTAATGGGTAAATGTAATTTTCTGTGAAAGCCACCTGTGTATGTTTGCTGAATCACTTTAGTCATGTTTGACTCTGTGACCCAGCAGACTGTAGCCCTCCAGGTTCTTCTGTCCATGGGCTTCTCCAGGTAAGAACACTGGTGTGGATTGCCATGTCCTCCTCCAGGAATCTTCCTGATCTTGGGACTGAATTTATGTCTATATTGGCAGATGGATTCTTTACCACTAGTGCACTCTGGGAAGCCTTTACCATTTATTATCATTATATAAAAACTGCCACTATGCATAATAACCATTTTTGTCTTACATTCTATTTTTATAATATCAGTATGGTTAGTATTTGTCTGTTATATATTTTGGTATATTTCTATGTTTTCACATTAGGTATAACTTTATAAACAACATAGAGTTTATTTTTCAAGTTTTACATGTAATATAAAGTAATATCAAGTTTTATATTTAATACTGTATTTAATAGCATTTATTTGATGTTTTTAATAAGGTCTTTTCCATGACTATTCAGTTTTCTCAAATTTTATTTTCTAGGGAATCAATTTCAAAATTTGCTAGTTCAATTGTTTTCTTCTATTGGTTTCAAATTCATATATGTATTTTTATTTTTGACAGTTACACCTGAAAATTTGGTCAAGTATACTTATAAGGTTTAAAGCTAATGGATACCTTTAAACTCTTGGTTAAAAAAAAAAATAAGAATCTCAGATATTTTGCTTCTAAAATGTTCCTATCTTCCTGAAGATTTTTTTAAAATCTAATTTAAAGCAGGATGCCAGTCATAATTTTCTCTGATACATTTGAGCTATCATAAAATAGCATTGCTTTGATTTTTTTATGGTATTTTTTGTGGTTGTGCAGTTCTTGGTTGAAAGTTGCAATCTCTCAAAACTTGAAAAATGTTTCTCCACTATCTCATTTGCATTATTTCCATTGAGAGGTTTGTTCTCAGATGGTTGATCTTTTTCTTTCTGCTTCTAGAATTCTATTTGATATTCTGCATTTTTATAATGGGCCTAAATGCAAAGTTCTTCATTTCATTTTGTCTGATATGCACTGTGTTTTATCTTTTTATTATTTCTTTTCTACAACTGTTTTCAATGTTTTTCATTTTCTTGCCTCTTTTTCAAATATTCTAAATTGTTCTTCTGATTTACCATTGTGATTCCAGATTGTCTTTTCCATTTGTGTCTCGTCCATTTGTGTTTAACCCATTCATGAGGTTTCAGAATTTAAAAATTTTATTTATAAATAGACTAATGTTTATTTTTTTTCAATTCTATCTGCACATTTGATTGAATTTTATCTTTTTTTAAGCTTGTTTAATTTTCTTAAACATTTCACACAGAGTTATTTTACATCACATGTACAGCTCTGTATACATGGATACAGGAGCTGCATTGATCTCCAGAAAGGAATTTCAGTTGCTCTTTCTGAGTGTCAGAGGATGTTACAGACTGTAGAATTTCTGGCTCCTTATAAGCTTTCTGGTTCAAGGTGTAGCTCAGGCTGAGCTCTTCCATCATACTAGTGTCTAGACTCTAGACTTGTAGATTCCTCAATGCAGACATGTCAAATTCCTTGTTCAAATCTCAGCTCAGTCATCTTTTGTGTGCTTGTTTGTTTTTAAATGTCTCTAACATTCTATCAAGTCTAGAAAAGCATAGCAGTTATGTTTATTTGTATTCCTGTTATTGACTCCTTAGAGAAGAAAATGGCAATCCCCTCCAGTATTCTTGCCTAGAAAGTCCCGTGGACAGGAGCCATGGCAGGTTACAGTCCACAGGTTTGCAGAGAGCTGACATGACCCACAGGTTTCATCAACGGATCAAAATATTTAATTTTCTAATTTAAAGCAGGATGCCAGTCATAATTTTCTCTGATTTGAGCTATCATAAAATAGCATTGCTTTGATTTTTTTATGGTATTTTTTGTGGTTGTGCAGTTCTTGGTTGAAAGTTGCAATCTCTCAAAACTTGAAAAATGTTTCTCCACTATCTCATTTGCATTATTTCCATTGAGAGGTTTGTTCTCAGATGGTTGATCTTTTTCTTTCTGCTTCTAGAATTCTATTTGATATTCTGCATTTTTATAATGGGCCTAAATGCAAAGTTCTTCATTTCATTTTGTCTGATATGCACTGTGTTTTATCTTTTTATTATTTCTTTTCTACAACTGTTTTCAATGTTTTTCATTTTCTTGCCTCTTTTCAAATATTCTAAATTGTTCTTCTGATTTACCATTGTGATTCCAGATTGTCTTTTCCATTTGTGTCTCGTCCATTTGTGTTTAACCCATTCATGAGGTTTCAGAATTTAAAAATTTTATTTATAAATAGACTAATGTTTATTTTTTTTCAATTCTATCTGCACATTTGATTGAATTTTATCTTTTTTTAAGCTTGTTTAATTTTCTTAAACATTTCACACAGAGTTATTTTACATCACATGTACAGCTCTGTATACATGGATACAGGAGCTGCATTGATCTCCAGAAAGGAATTTCAGTTGCTCTTTCTGAGTGTCAGAGGATGTTACAGACTGTAGAATTTCTGGCTCCTTATAAGCTTTCTGGTTCAAGGTGTAGCTCAGGCTGAGCTCTTCCATCATACTAGTGTCTAGACTCTAGACTTGTAGATTCCTCAATGCAGACATGTCAAATTCCTTGTTCAAATCTCAGCTCAGTCATCTTTTTGTGTGCTTGTTTGTTTTTAAATGTCTCTAACATTCTATCAAGTCTAGAAAAGCATAGCAGTTATGTTTATTTGTATTCCTGTTATTGACTCCTTAGAGAAGAAAATGGCAATCCCCTCCAGTATTCTTGCCTAGAAAGTCCCGTGGACAGGAGCCATGGCAGGTTACAGTCCACAGGTTTGCAGAGAGCTGACATGACCCAAGTGACTGAGCATCTTGATTTCCAGTCAACCCGAGATCTGGTAGTGTTTCAGCCAAGACGTTCTTCTGATCATTGACTTGATGTACTACCGGGAACCCGCTTGCTGGAATCATGTTTGGAGGACATTGTCTGCTCAGTCATTCAGTGCTTCTAGACTTCCAAATAATGACAATAAAAACAGTAATGATAGCAACAACTGTATACTGAGAATTTACAAGACATCAGAGACCTTGGTAAACATAAATGCCTCTGGTTCTCTGAACATGATGAGGAAGCTGTATTTCTGAGAGTAAAGCAAAGAGCAAATGATGTTTGCCATAAATCTACTTTACAGAGGACTGGGGCTGAAAGGAGACTGGCATAGTATTCTGCACATTTAAAACTATGTCATGATATATCTCAATTCCAAAATGTAAAATTATATAAAAAATTATGAAAAATACTTTTAGAATTCACAGCTTAAAGTATATGAATTTACCCCAAGGAGCTGATCTTAATCCTCTTTGCCAACAATGAACATTGCATGACTGATTGTACTTCTGCTTCATCTGGAACATTAGAAAGCTCTGGAAGAAATTAGAAAGTCAACTTAGTCACTCTAGGTTTGAAATATTATTCACATTCCCTGCTCTAGTCATAACATTCTAGCTGCACGTGTGTTTAGTTGTATATCCACTATATTATTTTTATTGCAACCATTTTAAGAATGGACAAATCATTAAAAAATGAAAATTAAACATAGTAGTTACATTGTTGCTTTGTGGAAAGGGCTTAAGTTCTGCAGATTTTGTTTTCAGAACAAACACAGGATTACGTTTTTACATTGATTTGCTTATGTTGAACATGCAGACATGTCAAATTCCTTGTTCAAATCTCAGCTCAGTCATCTTTTGTGTGCTTGTTTGTTTTAAATGTCTCTAACATTCTATCAAGTCTAGAAAAGCATAGCAGTTATGTTTATTTGTATTCCTGTTATTGACTCCTTAGAGAAGAAAATGGCAATCCCCTCCAGTATTCTTGCCTAGAAAGTCCCGTGGACAGGAGCCATGGCAGGTTACAGTCCACAGGTTTGCAGAGAGCTGACATGACCCAAGTGACTGAGCATCTTGATTTCCAGTCAACCCGAGATCTGGTAGTGTTTCAGCCAAGACGTTCTTCTGATCATTGACTTGATGTACTACCGGGAACCCGCTTGCTGGAATCATATTTGGAGGACATTGTCTGCTCAGTCATTCAGTGCTTCTAGACTTCCAAATAATGACAATAAAAACAGTAATGATAGCAACAACTGTATACTGAGAATTTACAAGACATCAGAGACCTTGGTAAACATAAATGCCTCTGGTTCTCTGAACATGATGAGGAAGCTGTATTTCTGAGAGTAAAGCAAAGAGCAAATGATGTTTGCCATAAATCTACTTTACAGAGGACTGGGGCTGAAAGGAGACTGGCATAGTATTCTGCACATTTAAAACTATGTCATGATATATCTCAATTCCAAAATGTAAAATTATATAAAAACTTATGAAAAAATACTTTTAGAATTCACAGCTTAAAGTATATGAATTTACCCCAAGGAGCTGATCTTAATCCTCTTTGCCAACAATGAACATTGCATGACTGATTGTACTTCTGCTTCATCTGGAACATTAGAAAGCTCTGGAAGAAATTAGAAAGTCAACTTAGTCACTCTAGGTTTGAAATATTATTCACATTCCCTGCTCTAGTCATAACATTCTAGCTGCACGTGTGTTTAGTTGTATATCCACTATATTATTTTTATTGCAACCATTTTAAGAATGGACAAATCATTAAAAAATGAAAATTAAACATAGTAGTTACATTGTTGCTTTGTGGAAAGGGCTTAAGTTCTGCAGATTTTGTTTTCAGAACAAACACAGGATTCTAGCTGGTCAAATATCCTTATCATATACTACTTGTGCATCCTTTTTGGAGGATGAGTTATCTTGTAGTACTAGGCAACAACAACAAAAACTTAATGACAGCAAATGCAATCTGGCTAACATTAGAAATCTTACAAAGTATTTTTCTCCAATTTGTTCTTCACTCAAAGCAATATTTTCTGGGTCCATTGATTTCTATACATTGTTGGGCTGAGAAAACAGAAACACTGATGCTCTGGACCTCTCCAGTGTTTCAAGACTGATTGGTACATTAGTCAGTGTTCTCTGGAGAAATAGAACCAATTCATTATATAGAATTGACTCATGTGTGATTGTGAAAACCAAGTGCCTACAAGCTCTTGACCCAGGAAAGTTGATGGTTTAGTTCTGAGAACCAGAGGCCAGTGGTATGAATCCAAGTTGAGGGCAGAAGAAGGCTGGTGTTCCACTCGAAGAGTCAAACGAAGAAAGAAAATCTCACCTTCCTCTACATTCTACCCCAGCCCTTGGTTGATTGAGATGATGCTCACTTACATTGCCCATATACACAGGGAAAGCTACCTTCCTATTATTGGTAGTCTTACTCAGACTACCAATTTCAACACTAATCTCTTTTGGAAGCATCTTCACAAATAGACCCAGAAATAATATTTAACTGGTGCATCCTGTGTTCCCATTGAGCTGACACATAAAATTAATCATCATGGCCAGAAAGTAGGAGAGAGAGAAAGTGCCACCTCAGTAAAACAAAACTTCTTTCTCCCTTTTACCTCTTACTTTATTGGAAGGAATATTGATCATTGCTTCTGTTCCAACTCTCCATAAGAGGTGGTGCGGGGTGGGGAGAGAGAAAGAGAGAGACAGAGAGTAAAAGAGATAGAAAGAAAGAATCCTGTCATTGTGATAACATGGAATGACCTTGAGGGCAATAGATTCCGATTCTATGAATACATACTACTTTATTTTTGAAGATTTCTCTATTATTTTCCTATGTCTTCTGTTAAAAAAAAATGTCACACACTTATTGACTTAAAACAGTACAAACATTATTTTTAAATTGTGAAGGTTAAAAGTTCAATATGCATCTTATTGATGTAAACTTAGGATGTCAGCAGGATTGTATGCTTTATGGAGACTCTAGGGGCAGACTATTTCTTTGATCTTTCTGATTTCTAGAGGTTACCCATACTCCTTGGCTCATGGCCTCTTCCTCTGTCTTCAAAGCCAGCATTATAACCTCTCCAACTCCCTTGTTCTGCTTTTATTTACACATCTCCTCTGATTCTGACCCTTCTGGCCTTCCTCTTATAAAGACACTTGTGATGACATTGAGCTCATCTGGATAATGCAGAATAATCTCCCCATCTCAGCATCCTTAATTTCATGACATCTGCAAAGTTCTTTATTCCATATAAGGTAACATATCTACAGTTCAAGAAGATTAGGGTATAAACATTTTGTGGATCATTTCTCTATTGACTCAACTCTGCAAGAACCAAATGATCCCAGAGGTTCATGTGGAGCCAGATCTTGAGACAGACTTGTCTGGAACCCAAGGTAGAGAAATATGGTGGAGTGAAATATGGTGTTGTGATCCTGTCATCAGGCTTTGTAGGTGACTCAGATGGGTCTTATGTTCTAAACCTGTATTTCCTCCAAAGGTACAAGGAATGAATTTGGGGTGACTTCATATTTAATGCAAGCATGATAAATCAGCAAATGCCCTTACTTCTTATTCATAAGCAAAGGTCACCTATGGCTAACCCAGCAAAAAATTTACCCAATTTATTCTTTTTTCAGGGCCTCAAGGCTCAACTGCACATTATCCTGTGTCTGTGTTTATTTGTGTTTAATGTCAGCACTTGTCATTTTCTGAAATGAGCTGGTTTTTATTTGTTTGCTTTCTAAACTTCCTGCCTCCTTTCAAACATTGCCTGATTCAACAAATATGCACTGGATAAATGGATGGAAGGACTGAATGGATGGATGGATGGGTAGGTCAATGGATGGATGGATGAATGGGTGGAAGGGTGAGTGGGTGGATGGGCAGATGGGTGGGTGGATGGATGGATGTCTAGATATTATGTTTAACAGGAGGCTATCTCAGCATTTCACACATCTTAAGAGTTAAAATTGTTATGTCTCTGCAAAGCAAGTACTATATGATTACTCTCACATTACCAATAAGGAATGGAGACTGGGAGAGACTACAAGGTCACACACAAGGGCAGGTGTGGGATTAGAACCCAGGAATTCTAGTCTGGAATCATGAAGAACTTCACCCTGGCAAAGTGCTGGGCAGATCCTGGATTCATAGCTAACATTTCCATAGGGTAATTTGTAAATGCAGTTCCTTTCTGAGAGGGAGTATTGTTAAAACTTCCACTCTCCTGTCTGCTCTGCTTTCTTCTCAGACTTTAATTTCAGTCTAATCCAATTTAGCAGCACAGAGCATCTCCTGGGAAATGGGTTTATATGTATCGATAGATCGCATAGCCCAGAGCTCACCCACTTGCTTTCCCCGGCCACATAGGACTCAATAGGGAACTGAGGATTTTGTGGATGGATATTGGAAAAGGTGAAAGGATGTGTTCCTTGCCTAAAAGAAATTGAGTCTGAGATGGACACATAGGAAAAAAGGGAAATAAAAACACTGGACGTGAATTCACTATCCATGCTAGCACACGTTAAACATCTCCCCTTACACTGAGATCCAGATTTACACTGGAAAGTAGCCCTTAAACTCATCATCTCATTGAATTACCCTGAGATAATTTATTGGCCCTTAGAACATCTCAAGATGTCAGCAACCTTACTTATTCATAAGCAAAGGTCACCTATGGCTAACCCAGCAAAAAATTTACCCAATTTATTCTTTTTTCAGGGCCTCAAGGCTCAACTGCACATTATCCTGTGTCTGTGTTTATTTGTGTTTAATGTCAGCACTTGTCATTTTCTGAAATGAGCTGGTTTTTATTTGTTTGCTTTCTAAACTTCCTGCCTCCTTTCAAACATTGCCTGATTCAACAAATATGCACTGGATAAATGGATGGAAGGACTGAATGGATGGATGGATGGGTAGGTCAATGGATGGATGGATGAATGGGTGGAAGGGTGAGTGGGTGGATGGGCAGATGGGTGGGTGGATGGATGGATGTCTAGATATTATGTTTAACAGGAGGCTATCTCAGCATTTCACACATCTTAAGAGTTAAAATTGTTATGTCTCTGCAAAGCAAGTACTATATGATTACTCTCACATTACCAATAAGGAATGGAGACTGGGAGAGACTACAAGGTCACACACAAGGGCAGGTGTGGGATTAGAACCCAGGAATTCTAGTCTGGAATCATGAAGAACTTCACCCTGGCAAAGTGCTGGGCAGATCCTGGATTCATAGCTAACATTTCCATAGGGTAATTTGTAAATGCAGTTCCTTTCTGAGAGGGAGTATTGTTAAAACTTCCACTCTCCTGTCTGCTCTGCTTTCTTCTCAGACTTTAATTTCAGTCTAATCCAATTTAGCAGCACAGAGCATCTCCTGGGAAATGGGTTTATATGTATCGATAGATCGCATAGCCCAGAGCTCACCCACTTGCTTTCCCTGGCCACATAGGACTCAATAGGGAACTGAGGATTTTGTGGATGGATATTGGAAAAGGTGAAAGGATGTGTTCCTTGCCTAAAAGAAATTGAGTCTGAGATGGACACATAGGAAAAAAGGGAAATAAAAACACTGGACGTGAATTCACTATCCATGCTAGCACACGTTAAACATCTCCCCTTACACTGAGATCCAGATTTACACTGGAAAGTAGCCCTTAAACTCATCATCTCATTGAATTACCCTGAGATAATTTATGCATTAGAAGCTACAATACTAACACCATTTAACAGAAAACAGGCTCAGGAAGTCAGAGCGACATGTGTGCAGCTGTGGAGTTAGTAAGTGCTGTTCTGATTTGAACCGTGCTGCATCTTGGCCCCAGGTACTTTCTTACCCCATGTTGTGGGCTGAGTCATGGTCCCATAAAGATACATCCATGACCTCATATCCAGAACCATGTATATTTTACCACCTTATACGGCAAAATATGTGATTGTTGTGCCCAGTCACTCAGTTGTGTCTGACTCTTTGTGACTTCATGGGCTGTAACCTGTCAGTCTTCTCTGTCCATGGAATATTCCAGGCAAGAATACTGGAGTGAGGTGCCATTTCCTTCTCCAGGGCATATTCCTGATCTAGAAGTTGAACTCGTGTCTCCAGCATCTCCTGCATTAGCAGGTAGATTTTTCACTACTGAGCTACCTAGGAAGCCCAAAATGTGTGACACAGAGAGCAGGTGAACCCTAAATGTCATCATATATATCCTCATGAGAAGAAGGCAGTGGGAGGGCTAATATACAAAAGGAAAGACTGTGACCACAGAGTCAGAGGTTGGAGTGACGCAGCCACAAGCCAAGGATGCCAGGAGCCCCAGAAGCTAGATGTGGCCAGGAAGGATGCTCTCCTGGAGCTTTTGGAGGGTGCTCTGTCCACCAACACCTTGATTTCAGACTCCTGGACTATGAAAAAATTAATTCCTATTGTTCTAAGTCTCTCAGTTTGTAGTAATTTGTTACAGCAGCCAGAAGAAACACACTTCAAGAGTCATCTGGTTTAAAGTAACCTGGTAAATTTAGAATAGCTCCAGGTAGATGGGGATGAGGTGTTATCAGGAGCCTATACACAGTAATTCTGGAGAGTCAGGGGCTGGAAGGAAGGACCTCTGTTTTTGCCCGGGTGGAACTAGGATTGTGGATTTTTCCTTGCCTAAAAGAAATTGAGTCTGAGATGGACACATAGGAAAAAAGGGAAATAAAAACACTGGACGTGAATTCACTATCCATGCTAGCACACGTTAAACATCTCCCCTTACACTGAGATCCAGATTTACACTGGAAAGTAGCCCTTAAACTCATCATCTCATTGAATTACCCTGAGATAATTTATGCATTAGAAGCTACAATACTAACACCATTTAACAGAAAACAGGCTCAGGAAGTCAGAGCGACATGTGTGCAGCTGTGGAGTTAGTAAGTGCTGTTCTGATTTGAACCGTGCTGCATCTTGGCCCCAGGTACTTTCTTACCCCATGTTGTGGGCTGAGTCATGGTCCCATAAAGATACATCCATGACCTCATATCCAGAACCATGTATATTTTTAACACCTTATACGGCAAAATATGTGATTGTTGTGCCCAGTCACTCAGTTGTGTCTGACTCTTTGTGACTTCATGGGCTGTAACCTGTCAGTCTTCTCTGTCCATGGAATATTCCAGGCAAGAATACTGGAGTGAGGTGCCATTTCCTTCTCCAGGGCATATTCCTGATCTAGAAGTTGAACTCGTGTCTCCAGCATCTCCTGCATTAGCAGGTAGATTTTTCACTACTGAGCTACCTAGGAAGCCCAAAATGTGTGACACAGAGAGCAGGTGAACCCTAAATGTCATCATATATATCCTCATGAGAAGAAGGCAGTGGGAGGGCTAATATACAAAAGGAAAGACTGTGACCACAGAGTCAGAGGTTGGAGTGACGCAGCCACAAGCCAAGGATGCCAGGAGCCCCAGAAGCTAGATGTGGCCAGGAAGGATGCTCTCCTGGAGCTTTTGGAGGGTGCTCTGTCCACCAACACCTTGATTTCAGACTCCTGGACTATGAAAAAATTAATTCCTATTGTTCTAAGTCTCTCAGTTTGTAGTAATTTGTTACAGCAGCCAGAAGAAACACACTTCAAGAGTCATCTGGTTTAAAGTAACCTGGTAAATTTAGAATAGCTCCAGGTAGATGGGGATGAGGTGTTATCAGGAGCCTATACACAGTAATTCTGGAGAGTCAGGGGCTGGAAGGAAGGACTCTGTTTGCAGGGTGGAATCTGTGTCTCTTCTCACCCTCTCCTGACCCATGGGTCAGGAAGCTGAATGGACACACTCCTCCTTCTCCCTCGAATTGAAATAGGACTAATTGACCCCTGAACTTCTATGCTATCTCCCTTTCCTCTCTGATTTTGTTCTCCAAAACCAATAAGACCAAAAAGAGCTCTGTTCTTTCTTACCAATGGCTTTCTACGCTGCCCTACATTCACTCTCTGCCTCTCTCTCTCTCTTTTTTAAATCTTTTAGGCAAAATTTACATATTGTAAAGCTATCATAGCCACACTAAGGTATACATTTCAATGGTATTTAGCACAGTCTTAATGTCGTGTAACCGTCAATTCCATGTATTCCAAAATGTTTTCATCACCTCATAAAATCTTCATCCTGTTTATTTTTTTTCTTTTTGAGGGGAAAGTAAAGTTTATTAGATGGGACAAGGGAGAGTCGCTGCCAGTACAGCAGGCTGGCTTAAGGGAGAATCGGCATTGTTTAAATGGAAGACTCTGCTAGAACAGCAGGTCGGCTCAAAGCAGAACTGACCCTTCATCCTGTTTAGATGGCAGTCTCCAGTTCTACCCTCTCAGCAGTTCCTGACAACAGTTAGCATGCATTTCTATAAATTTACCTATTCTACAGGTTTCATATAAATAGCATCATACAACTTAAAAAAAAAAAAAAGAATAGATCTGGGCTTTTTTAATTAAAAATGACATCTTTTAACAAAGATGTTTACAAAGAGAGATACTCACTAAAAATTAAAAACATAATTTCAAACATTTCAAAATGTTTTTATATAAAGCACATAAATAAGCACATATTTCCTAGGCCTATGCTTTTCATTAATGTGAATCACAATGTGTTAGCAGAGTATATTCTTCAAAATGAGATAAATGACTTCTGTAAAAGTCATCCTCAAACCAGACTTGACCCAGTCTTAGGCATATGTTCTACAAAATACTTAGAGTTACTTTTTAGTGAAAGGGATGTTACTATTTGTTTAGAGGACCACATTACATTTCCAGGGAATGTTATGGTGTTTTACAGAGAAACACTTCCCAGAGGACCCCAAACAGTGATGACAGATACCCATCTCCCAAAACTGAAACAGAAGGAGGGGCTCAAACTCTTGGAAGGGAGCATGTGATCAGCTCTGTCTGCTCAGAACTTAATGCAGCAACAAGCTTATTAATAGGTTGAGACATCACAGGATCGGTGGCGGACTCTGCAAGGAAATTAGGCAACTGCAGACAGGAGAGTTTGAGCTCCCTTAAAGTTCTGCTCAGGGGAAATACCTACACATAGAAAACTCAAAGCCAGCCTCTAGTTTGCTTTATTCTACTAATTTAAAACAATGGAGAAATAATTCCATTCGGCCATAGAACTGAAGCCCTGTCTCCTAGAAAAGTGAGCAGCGTGAACCATCCCCCAGAATAAATCAAACCTAATTTGCTTTGGAAAGCTTAGCCAAAAAAGAAATTCAAAGAGCTCCTCAAATATTTGCCATGTGCAAGAAGTCACAAGGAACTTAAAGAACAGTGGGGACGATGACATAAAAACAGTGGCAGTGGAAGGGATAGAATGAAAATCCATGAGAGAGACCATGGTGGCTCTGCTGATGCAAAATGATGATGACGATGATGACGATGATGATGATGATGTTAATGATGATGATGGCAGTGATGTAGGAAGGAGGGAGGTGGCTTTTGGAGATGACGTAAAGGTGATGAAGATGAACTCTGAAATTCTATTGTTTGTGTTGGCAGGGTTTTATTAAGTCTTTGGTTTAACTGAGACAAACCTAACCTGAATTATATCTAACTTCCAAATTGATGATTTTATCCAATAAGCATTTAGCAACTCTAAGTATTACCCTAAGCCTCCAAGGCAAATTTTAATAAAATATCATCTCAAGAAATTCACAGTCTAGGAGTTGGCTACGACTGAGCAGGTGAGCATGATGGGAATTAGAAGAATGGGACAGGAATGAGAGCTGTGTGTGTGTGTGTGTGAGAGAGAGAGAGAGGCTGAAAGCCTAAAATAGTGTAAAAGGCTTATATGCAGTAAGTGGGATTCACAAGTCTGCGTTTTCCTAAAGTTGGTCAATCATCAGAATCATTAGAATCTTTAGGTGAACAATTAGTGGAATAGTGAGTTAGGAAATAGCAAACATTTATGAATTTTTACACCTTGCCAGGCCTAGTGCCCAATACATAGATAATCTCGTTGATCTTTCTCGGAACACCGTTATGACTTGATATTATTATTATGCCCATTTTTGTAGACAAGAAACTGAGGCAGAGAGAACTGAAGTGGCTTAGCCAAATTCAGACCTGAGCGTGACGTCTTAAGCTGCAAGGCTGTAACCTCTAGGCCCTACTGTTCCTGGACGACTTTGTAGAGGTGCTGATGTATCACTGAAGGGAGATGGACCTGGGGAACCCCTGGACACACAAAGGCATCTGAGTTAAACTGGGTTTGTCTCAGAATCAGAAAGAAAATTCACTTTGGTTGTTTGTTAGTTTTTTCTCAGCCATTGTATGTTAATTTGATGCTATCCTCTGCTGCTTAATAGCATTTGTTAAATAAATATGACCTGGGCTCCTCGGGGTGAAAATGACAAGCTGAAGATGGGGAGTGTTCCTAAGTCAGGCTGGTGGGGGCTGGAAGTTGTGGATACCTGTATTGTTGGCACACCTGGGCCCCTCCCTGGGTCTCTCACCTCCTTATTTTGCAAAGTACCTACTTTACAAAGATTAGCATATGAGAAACTGCAGGGGCCTTCCCCAGAGCTGGGTGTGTAATAAACAATCCTTGTTATCATTCCTATGCTTAATATCCACCTGAGGGAGATTTAATTAGTCTTTCTCATAAAGGGACTTCCTCTTTTGCTGGAGCTTCTAAACATTCTTAGGTCTTCAAAGCATTCTTGGTGCCAGTCAATCTTCTGATAAACTAGCCATTTCCTGAAGCCTAGTCTGTACCTCCACGTTGGGCTGCTAGTTTAGAATTTTTTCCTGCCCAGTGAACTTATTTTGGACAGTGGACACCTTGGCAGATGGGCACATCTTCCCTGCATCCTGCTTCCCTCATCTTCCTGCTGGAGAAGCAGCTCTTTGACCCACCCTGCTGGCCTTCCAGGCTCCCTTTCTCCCTGCCATTGGAACAGCTGTGACCTCTTTCTAGATAGTTCTGGCTAGTGCCCTTTCCCTCTCTGGTCTTTGCACAAGCACAGACTCTCAATGAAGCATCCTCAAGCTCCCCGCCATGACACACGTCTGGCACTTTGTAGCCCCAGTAGGCTTGATGTTTCTCCGAGGGACTCTCACCATTGAAATCATGATGCATCATACTTCTGTAGTTTACTGATGCTGGCTTAGTTAGTTTATTGTATGATTTATGTACAAGAGGACATTCAACACCACATTTCCAGGACCTACAACAGTGGATTTCACCTAGTCGTTACTAAAATAATATTCCTCCATTGAAGACTCTAACCTAGACAGGCAAACATGCAGGTGATTTCAATAACTAATAACCAGACTAACTCTGATAGATAGAAAATGAACCCAAGTTATCCCTCTGACAGCTACCCTTGACAGCCTGACCACGACCCACAAGGACACAGACAAATCTGTCTTTCATTACTATAAAAGCACTATTTAGTGAGTACCATTCCCTTCAGAGGGCTAACAATTCGCCCAGCATCATCCTATGAGAACACAGTGGAGCCTGGTTATCTCCTAAACCAAAATGGCTCCAAATCTCTGTGTGTAGTCAGTTGCAAGAGCACGTTTCAAATTTATGCAATGTCAATTTCTGATGTGATACTTGTAATGAAGAGTGACTCCCAAGCCTCAACTGGAGGGTTTCTGCAGCCAGAGGTCTCAGGAGAGGCACAGAAACTCATATTTTTCACAAGTGTCCCCCCAGTGGTTCTAAGCATTTGGCCCAGAGTTGACAGTTTCGGAACCCAGGCTCCATCCCGCTGCTCATTGGTTAAAACAGCAGAAGAAAGCAGAACTGGGGTCTCCATTCAACACAGGTAGCCCTTTGTGGCTTTCTCCATGAGTAAGAGAGAGGAGGGAAGGGGCAGAGTGAACAGGGGGAAAGCAGAATCGACTGGGGGATTTTATTATTTTATTCCTCTGCCCCCACCTCCACCTCCACCCCCAGGTATTCATAGCTCAAATGATGCCCCAAAGAGACCCCTTGACTCTAAACTCATAAAATGCCTGCTTGGGAGTCAGGCTGTAATTTCCTTTTCTAAAGATGCCTCAATTATATCCAAGGAAAAGCCTGGTTACATTTTTAAAACTCAGGAGCAGCAGCTTTTAAATTTATTCAGACTAATGAGCACGTATAAATTTGGCGAATGCTAATTCACGGGAGTCGGCTGGGGCGATGGGAGAAACACAACAAGAGTGTCACTGCCTGAGAACAAAGTGAGTGGGTGATGCGGGCGACAGTAAAGATTTCTTTTAACATCACGAAAAGGCGACGTTAGTGACAGGTGAGAGGACAGACGCGGGATTCTGCCGCACTGGGAGAATTTGTGTACTATCAGGAAGCTGCGCGTTGACTTGGTACCAACTTAATAAGTTCAGCAGAGAATAAGAGCAGGGGGTAGGGGAGGAGCTCGGATGGAGAAAGGGCGTCCACCTGCCTGCTTCCTTGGGAGGCAGAGGACGCTGATCACAGAGGCTGGAGGACTCCACTCCTCACTGAACCGCAGGTCTGGGTCCCCCACCCCTTGCTGGTTTCACAGGAATTAGCCACATGGTTTTAATCTGTTTCCTTCACTTTCTGAAATGAATTTAGCATCCTCTGGAGACCGTTTCCAGTTCGGATCATCTCAAAGGGAGACATCCTAAATCAGACCCCATCAGTGTGCACCTGGATTTTGAGAGCGTCACTCTTCAATCAAATGTGCAGGTTTCTGAAGCTGGAAGCCTCCAGCTCAGGGAGAAATCAGTTGGAGGCCAAACTTTGAAACCTTAATGAGCGTGGCTTTGTGAGCCACCATTGTACTTTCTGGGAGCAGGTGTGTCTGAGTGGACCACAAGCACCGAAACGGCTCAAATCTCCTTACTTATTTCTTTCTGTGAAAGGAGGGCACCTTCTCCCACCCCTGTGTGCTGTTCATACTCATGTGGACTCAGGGCCACCCTGGCTGAGTGGCCTCCTGCCTGTCTTTCTACCTTTCGCCCCACCATCTTCTGTCCACACGCCTTCTGAGTATCAGCTGAAAGAACCTAATCAAATATTGATTGTTCAGTTTTCATGAGATGCTATAGAAAATCCAAATTTTTTGGCCAACCCCTTATTTGGGGCTGAATTGTGTTCCCCCAGAGTCTATAGGTTGAAGCTCTAATCTCTACTATGACTGCCTTTGGAAATAAGATCTGAAAAATAATTTAGGTGAAATGCTATTGTATGTGGGGCAGTAATTGGCGAATGCTAATTCACGAGTCGGCTGGGCGATGGGAGAAACACAACAAGAGTGTCACTGCCTGAGAACAAAGTGAGTGGGTGATGCGGGCGACAGTAAAGATTTCTTTTAACATCACGAAAAGGCGACGTTAGTGACAGGTGAGAGGACAGACGCGGATTCTGCCGCACTGGGAGAATTTGTGTACTATCAGGAAGCTGCGCGTTGACTTGGTACCAACTTAATAAGTTCAGCAGAGAATAAGAGCAGGGGGTAGGGGAGGAGCTCGGATGGAGAAAGGGCGTCCACCTGCCTGCTTCCTTGGGAGGCAGAGGACGCTGATCACAGAGGCTGGAGGACTCCACTCCTCACTGAACCGCAGGTCTGGGTCCCCCACCCCTTGCTGGTTTCACAGGAATTAGCCACATGGTTTTAATCTGTTTCCTTCACTTTCTGAAATGAATTTAGCATCCTCTGGAGACCGTTTCCAGTTCGGATCATCTCAAAGGGAGACATCCTAAATCAGACCCCATCAGTGTGCACCTGGATTTTGAGAGCGTCACTCTTCAATCAAATGTGCAGGTTTCTGAAGCTGGAAGCCTCCAGCTCAGGGAGAAATCAGTTGGAGGCCAAACTTTGAAACCTTAATGAGCGTGGCTTTGTGAGCCACCATTGTACTTTCTGGGAGCAGGTGTGTCTGAGTGGACCACAAGCACCGAAACGGCTCAAATCTCCTTACTTATTTCTTTCTGTGAAAGGAGGGCACCTTCTCCCACCCCTGTGTGCTGTTCATACTCATGTGGACTCAGGGCCACCCTGGCTGAGTGGCCTCCTGCCTGTCTTTCTACCTTTCGCCCCACCATCTTCTGTCCACACGCCTTCTGAGTATCAGCTGAAAGAACCTAATCAAATATTGATTGTTCAGTTTTCATGAGATGCTATAGAAAATCCAAATTTTTTGGCCAACCCCTTATTTGGGGCTGAATTGTGTTCCCCCAGAGTCTATAGGTTGAAGCTCTAATCTCTACTATGACTGCCTTTGGAAATAAGATCTGAAAAATAATTTAGGTGAAATGCTATTGTAGTGGTGGATCCCTGACCTGCTGGGACCAGTGTCCTTAGGAGAAGAGCAAGAGACACCAGAGCATCCCCCACTCTGCAAACAAAGAGAAAGAATCTCAAGAGGATACAGGAGAGGAGGGACTGTCCTGTACTTTCAACCGGATGTCTACTGGTCCCTTTAGAATGCCTTTCTCATATCACTCACTTGATGATCAAATGGTCCTCAACTCAGGTACCAGGCAAGTTCTCCTGGATTTTCCTAGATTTTTGAAAAGAGTGTCTGTGTTCTGTGCTTACTTAGCATTCCATGCCCTTACTCTTGTAAAGTTGAACATACAGTCATGAAAACATGATTTTACCTGATTTTTCCCACACCTAATCTCTAAATGGGCTTCCCAACTGGCGCTAATGGTAAAGAACCCAGCAACAAAAACAGGAGACACTAAGAGATGCAGGTTTGATCCCTGGATGGGGGAGATCCCCTGGAGGAAGTCATGGCAACTCACCCAGAATTCTTGCCTGGAAAATCCCATGGACGGAGGAGCCTGGTGAGCTACAGTCAATGGAGTTGCGGAGTTGGACACAACTGAAGTGATTTTGCAGCATAATCTCTAAATACCTAGAGAAGTCTGGCTTAGATTTGCATCTTAGTGTTTGAAGAATTTAACATCTGTCTCAAATCTCTGTGCTACTAGAGTTGACTGATGGATGGAAGATGAAATGGGTAAACCACTAACTGGTTGGGTAGATAGACAGATGAGTGAAAGGATGGATGGATGGATGGGTGGATGGGTGGATGAGTAGATGCATGCATGGAAGAGCATACAGTTGAGTGGCTGGCTGGCTGACTAAATACAGAGATGAAGGTTTATTATATTTTCTAGTCTGGAGCTTCTGGTAGTGCAGAGGACAGGGTAAGGGTTGAGGCTGGGCCACCACAGTGTTTTTTCTCAATGCATATTGCTCTTCTCATCAAACCTTTGTATTGAAAATTCCTTACTTGTTCCTTTACTGTTCATGGCACTGACTGCTGAATCTCTGCAGTACTGAGGGCTCAAAATTTGACTGCCTTTGGAAATAAGATCTGAAAAATAATTTAGGTGAAATGCTATTGTAGTGGTGGATCCCTGACCTGCTGGGACCAGTGTCCTTAGGAGAAGAGCAAGAGACACCAGAGCATCCCCCACTCTGCAAACAAAGAGAAAGAATCTCAAGAGGATACAGGAGAGGAGGGACTGTCCTGTACTTTCAACCGGATGTCTACTGGTCCCTTTAGAATGCCTTTCTCATATCACTCACTTGATGATCAAATGGTCCTCAACTCAGGTACCAGGCAAGTTCTCCTGGATTTTCCTAGATTTTTGAAAAGAGTGTCTGTGTTCTGTGCTTACTTAGCATTCCATGCCCTTACTCTTGTAAAGTTGAACATACAGTCATGAAAACATGATTTTACCTGATCTTTCCCACACCTAATCTCTAAATGGGCTTCCCAACTGGCGCTAATGGTAAAGAACCCAGCAACAAAAACAGGAGACACTAAGAGATGCAGGTTTGATCCCTGGATGGGGGAGATCCCCTGGAGGAAGTCATGGCAACTCACCCAGAATTCTTGCCTGGAAAATCCCATGGACGGAGGAGCCTGGTGAGCTACAGTCAATGGAGTTGCGGAGTTGGACACAACTGAAGTGATTTTGCAGCATAATCTCTAAATACCTAGAGAAGTCTGGCTTAGATTTGCATCTTAGTGTTTGAAGAATTTAACATCTGTCTCAAATCTCTGTGCTACTAGAGTTGACTGATGGATGGAAGATGAAATGGGTAAACCACTAACTGGTTGGGTAGATAGACAGATGAGTGAAAGGATGGATGGATGGATGGGTGGATGGGTGGATGAGTAGATGCATGCATGGAAGAGCATACAGTTGAGTGGCTGGCTGGCTGACTAAATACAGAGATGAAGGTTTATTATATTTTCTAGTCTGGAGCTTCTGGTAGTGCAGAGGACAGGGTAAGGGTTGAGGCTGGGCCACCACAGTGTTTTTTCTCAATGCATATTGCTCTTCTCATCAAACCTTTGTATTGAAAATTCCCTTACTTGTTCCTTTACTGTTCATGGCACTGACTGCTGAATCTCTGCAGTACTGAATAGATTTTCCTAATTCTTTGCCTACGAGGTGACTGGACTATTTCTTTATATCATACACTGTCACATCTCATCAGGGAACTGATTTCATTTCAAAGCAGAGTCTGCAGAATAATGTGATATAATAATAATTATGGACCAGACATTTTGACAGACTATCATCTCATTTAATCCTCACAAATAAATTCCTGAAAGTTGATATCATTAGCCTTATGCTATGGCGGAAAACCAAGAGGCTCAGCCAATTGAGGGCAAAGACTGGATTCAAAGTACATGCAGCGTCCGTGAAAAAAACCACAAGATGGATGAGCAGCTAGGCTGCCCTGTGTCTTCTTGAGAGATGGACACCCAGCGCTATCTGGAATTGCACCTGCATTTTCTGCAAGAAGAATTAGATTGGGAGACATATTTCTCTTTGAAATAATTTTACTGGGGGAAATTTCCAACTGTGCTGAAAGCTGACCTCTTGGACAAACACACTGTCATAAAAATGTGCTATTTGCTACGAGTGCACTGGGAGTTTTAAATCATCAAACTAAAGTACCCCAGGCTCTGACAGTAAAATTTTCATTCAAAGAAGGACTCAGCTTCACAACATAATAAATTATATATGACGGGGACATATAAAACATTTAAAGATATACAGAATTTCTCTGCATTTGTGTTCAGTGGAAGAGTTCAGTTCTTGAAGTACTTTTTTATGTCAATCCTACCTATTCATAAGAAGAAAAGACACTCGTCTTTCCTTCCTTCTAAAATGAGCAGCAACAGAATAAGTTGCCTATCGCCTATATGCTGAAGTTTAGACTTTATGTTTTACTTTTATTCTCTCTTTTTTTTTTCGAATGTGTACTGGAATGAAGCCACACTATGGTGGATACCAAGTAGTTTTAGAAACTGTAAGTAGAGCTTTGTGTGACTTCTGATGACAGAATAATTAAACATAAACAGCACAGACACATACCAGGCAAACTTGAGCAAGCTATACAAGGCAGGTCAAGGTGAAGTTTGGGGGATATTAGTAATGAGTGGAGTTTATGCAGACAAAAGCTGCGAGTATTGGAACCACATTTTTTTTTTTTAACATACTGTGTTTAGGGAGACACACTGTTGTTGTTCAGTTGATCAGTCATGTCCATCTATTTGTGACCTCATAGATTACCGCACGCCAGACTTGCCTGTCCTTCACTATCTTCCAGAATTTGTTTAGACTTATGTCTGTTTACTCAGTGCTACCATCCAGCCATCTCATCCTCTGTCACCCTTTTTGTCTCCTACCCTCAGTCTTTCTCAGTATCAGTGTCTTTTCCAGTGGATTGTCTCTTCACATAAGTTCACCAATACATGGGAGCTTCTGTTTTGGCATCAGTCCTGCACATAGTAAAATAACTGGCACAAGAAGCTCCTAGACAGAGATTTACACGTTCAGTCCTGGGACACAGTAGCCACTTGAAATGTGATATAGTCCTTTGCCTTTCTGGACTGAGGTGATCTTTGTATGATCCTAACACACAACTGTGTATTAGTCAGTCAGCAGTTGTTGTGTTAATGCTGTATAACAAACTACCCCCCGAATCAATGGCTTACAACTATAAGCACTGTTACATATAGGACCATAGGTCATCTGCAGTTTGGCTGAACTAGATACACCATGGCTGAGCAGCTCTGATTCCATATGCTGGTCAGGTTGACTTATGCTCAGGCTCACTGTCAGAGTCCAGTCTGCACCATGTGTTTCCTCCTTCTCTTTAGAATGGGGCTGTTTGAGGCATGCTCAACTTATGGCTAATGGCAGGATTCCCAGAATGTCAACAAAGACGGGCATTGTCTCTTGAGGTCTTGGTTTGGAATTGACTCAGTCCTCTTCTACCATATTCCATTGGCTCAAACCAGACTGAGTGAGAAATCATTGGGACAGAGAAATACCACTTTGGTAGGTAGTTTGAAAAGTCAAATGACCAAAGCCATGAATATATAATTTAAATCCAGGGAGATCATGAAGAACTGCAAATAATCGTTTTCTCTACTTCCTTGAGATTTGATCTCTGCCTTTGGTCTTAACTTTCTGTGAAGCTTTGAAGGAATGGTTCTCTCCCCAATGGCAATCTGAATGTGGCCCCAGGTATTAGTAATGAGTGGAGTTTATGCAGACAAAAGCTGCGAGTATTGGAACCACATTTTTTTTTTTTAACATACTGTGTTTAGGGAGACACACTGTTGTTGTTCAGTTGATCAGTCATGTCCATCTATTTGTGACCTCATAGATTACCGCACGCCAGACTTGCCTGTCCTTCACTATCTTCCAGAATTTGTTTAGACTTATGTCTGTTTACTCAGTGCTACCATCCAGCCATCTCATCCTCTGTCACCCTTTTTGTCTCCTACCCTCAGTCTTTCTCAGTATCAGTGTCTTTTCCAGTGGATTGTCTCTTCACATAAGTTCACCAATACATGGGAGCTTCTGTTTTGGCATCAGTCCTGCACATAGTAAAATAACTGGCACAAGAAGCTCCTAGACAGAGATTTACACGTTCAGTCCTGGGACACAGTAGCCACTTGAAATGTGATATAGTCCTTTGCCTTTCTGGACTGAGGTGATCTTTGTATGATCCTAACACACAACTGTGTATTAGTCAGTCAGCAGTTGTTGTGTTAATGCTGTATAACAAACTACCCCCCGAATCAATGGCTTACAACTATAAGCACTGTTACATATAGGACCATAGGTCATCTGCAGTTTGGCTGAACTAGATACACCATGGCTGAGCAGCTCTGATTCCATATGCTGGTCAGGTTGACTTATGCTCAGGCTCACTGTCAGAGTCCAGTCTGCACCATGTGTTTCCTCCTTCTCTTTAGAATGGGGCTGTTTGAGGCATGCTCAACTTATGGCTAATGGCAGGATTCCCAGAATGTCAACAAAGACGGGCATTGTCTCTTGAGGTCTTGGTTTGGAATTGACTCAGTCCTCTTCTACCATATTCCATTGGCTCAAACCAGACTGAGTGAGAAATCATTGGGACAGAGAAATACCACTTTGGTAGGTAGTTTGAAAAGTCAAATGACCAAAGCCATGAATATATAATTTAAATCCAGGGAGATCATGAAGAACTGCAAATAATCGTTTTCTCTACTTCCTTGAGATTTGATCTCTGCCTTTGGTCTTAACTTTCTGTGAAGCTTTGAAGGAATGGTTTCTCTCTCCCCGCCCAATGGCAATCTGAATGTGGCCCCAGGTCAACAGCTTCAGCCTCATCTTGGAATTTGTTAGAGATGCAGACTCTCCTGTGCCACCCAGACCTACTGAATCAGAAACTGAGCCTGCCGGTAGTGAAAGTAGGGCACCTAGCCACGGAGAGCACTAAGCCATGGTCTGATCCCAAAGCTTCCTTAACCGTATCTCCCTATCAACCTGGAGGAATAGAGAAGGGGGAACTAGTGAGTGGAATTGATTAGAAATATCTCTTACGTTAAAATGAGAGTTAAAAGCATTTCCCAAGTATGCAGACAGATTCATTCATGTGCCTTTCACCTCTTGCCAAGCCCACATTCCAGTGAAGGCATTCAGTTAATCACTGTTTGTGCAGAAACTTGATCCAAAGCCTCAGGTCACTTCACTGTGACTGAGTCTATTTTTGTTTTCTGAAATCCCATCAGTTTTACAGGTGACTTCCAGGCCTGCCCAGTCTTGAAAAGGGAGTGGGAGGTCTCCCCACTGGTAAAAGCCTCTTGTCTTTAAAAAAGTTTGAGTTTGAGGGGCCTGCCACAGCCAGAGCACTCAGGGGTGACAGGCCCAGGGACCCCTTGTGAGTGCCAAAAACATACAGGGCACGGGCAGCCTTGTGAACTGGGCAGAGATGCTTGCTTGCATGACTATACAGGAACCTTATGGATGGGGAGGAAGTAGGGTTCATAGCACCAGAGTGGGTGGAGGGGTTAGACTGAAGGCCAAGAGTGGGTGTGGCACAGACTCTGACACTCCTAAGGCCTGTGATATTAGACAGTGTTCCTGGGCTTCAGAGGGCTCATTCACCAGTGCTTGTATATTACCTTATATTTATTATACTACATTATTTTATGTTAATCTATAAATATAGATATATAGTAGCACTTCCCAGGTGACTCAGTGGGGAAGAATCTGCCTACCAGTGCAGGAGACACAGGAGACATGGATTCGATCCTTGGATTGTGAAGATCCCCTGGAGGAGAGAATGCTACCCCACTTCAGTATTCTTTCCTAGAAAATTCCATGGGCAGAGAAGCCTGGTGGGCTATAGTCCACGGGATCTCAGAGTTGGACATGACTGAACAACTGAGCACACATGCATAGACATGTACTATACCATGAGTACACATGATACAGCATATTAAATCATATGCATGTCATTACATGTATACATATTATATGTTAATATAATAATATATAATACTTTTACATAATAAGCATAATGATGCCATCTTATACCATAAGATCAAACAGATCAAAGGAGTAGAATATACCTATATATATATATATTATATATAATGTTCTGCTAAATTATAATTATATTAATATAATGTAGCTATATCATATCGTACACAATAGCTTGTATATTTAAATATGGCCATTTACATTGTACATGATATATGCAATAACATATAATATAGTATTGAATAATTAGACATAAGTAATGGAATCTCTATAATGATATATGTGATCCACAGTATTTGTCATTGTATCCTGTTATTTTTTATTGTCATTATTAAGGCTATGCTTGCCAATGTACTGTTTGTCTTAGAGCTGGCTTCCCATCAGTTTTACAGGTGACTTCCAGGCCTGCCCAGTCTTGAAAAGGGAGTGGGAGGTCTCCCCACTGGTAAAAGCCTCTTGTCTTTAAAAAAGTTTGAGTTTGAGGGGCCTGCCACAGCCAGAGCACTCAGGGGTGACAGGCCCAGGGACCCCTTGTGAGTGCCAAAACATACAGGGCACGGGCAGCCTTGTGAACTGGGCAGAGATGCTTGCTTGCATGACTATACAGGAACCTTATGGATGGGGAGGAAGTAGGGTTCATAGCACCAGAGTGGGTGGAGGGTTAGACTGAAGGCCAAGAGTGGGTGTGGCACAGACTCTGACACTCCTAAGGCCTGTGATATTAGACAGTGTTCCTGGGCTTCAGAGGGCTCATTCACCAGTGCTTGTATATTACCTTATATTTATTATACTACATTATTTTATGTTAATCTATAAATATAGATATATAGTAGCACTTCCCAGGTGACTCAGTGGGGAAGAATCTGCCTACCAGTGCAGGAGACACAGGAGACATGGATTCGATCCTTGGATTGTGAAGATCCCCTGGAGGAGAGAATGCTACCCCACTTCAGTATTCTTTCCTAGAAAATTCCATGGGCAGAGAAGCCTGGTGGGCTATAGTCCACGGGATCTCAGAGTTGGACATGACTGAACAACTGAGCACACATGCATAGACATGTACTATACCATGAGTACACATGATACAGCATATTAAATCATATGCATGTCATTACATGTATACATATTATATGTTAATATAATAATATATAATACTTTTACATAATAAGCATAATGATGCCATCTTATACCATAAGATCAAACAGATCAAAGGAGTAGA
This sequence comes from Tragulus kanchil, assembly GCA_022376925.1. Lineage (NCBI taxonomy): Eukaryota > Metazoa > Chordata > Mammalia > Artiodactyla > Tragulidae > Tragulus > Tragulus kanchil. The sequence continues at coordinate 176,293,830 of JAIOJX010000032.1, forward strand.
ATATACCTATATATATATATATTATATATAATGTTCTGCTAAATTATAATTATATTAATATAATGTAGCTATATCATATCGTACACAATAGCTTGTATATTTAAATATGGCCATTTACATTGTACATGATATATGCAATAACATATAATATAGTATTGAATAATTAGACATAAGTAATGGAATCTCTATAATGATATATGTGATCCACAGTATTTGTCATTGTATCCTGTTATTTTTGTTATTGTCATTATTAAGGCTATGCTTGCCAATGTACTGTTTGTCTTAGAGCTGGCTTTCCCATTTGTGTTTCTCCAACTACAAAATATGTGAGCCGAAATCCCAAGCAATCCCAGCTCCTGTGAAGTAAGGAGCTTTGAACAAGACATGCTTCCTCATCTGCAGCTCAATGAAGAAGGAACAAAAGGTCCAAGACACTGTAGGCTCTGGGGTCAGGCAACAATGAGTTGGAATCTCATCTCTGTCATGCAGATCTGGGACAGAATTTGCTGAAGCCTGTTTCCTCATCTCTATGTGCTGATTTTTCACACAGCTGAGAAATGCAGGTTCATACTCATGTTCACATTGGGCATACCTGATGGCTTCCTGGTGACTCACCTGGCAATGAATCTGCCTGCAATGCAGGAGATGAGGATTCATCCCTGGATCAGGGAGATGCCCTGGAGGAGGAAATGGCAACCCATACCACCATTCTTGCCTGGAAAGTTTCGTGGAGAAAGGAACCTTATTGGTTACAGTCCATGAGGTTGCAAAGAGACGAACATCACTAATGTAACACTTTCCCTTAAAACGGCTCAGAAAACTCAGGCTTACACTCAGCACACACCTGGTACATAAAAAGTATCAAAACAGATGTCAGCATGTCTAAGGGGCGTGTGGGAGGGTCTGGAGGGAGAGGTTGTTGCTTGTGAGTTTCAGCAATTAGGGATTCTCAGACAAATGTCATAAACTGTTCAAGACTTTCCTAATCTGTATAAAGAGGATCTTAGCACCTGCTTCGTGGTCTCACTGGGAGACTGTGACAAAGCTTGTGAAGCACTTGACTCTCAGTTGATCCCCAATACATGTCGATTTTTTGATGAGCGGTTCTGCTGTCCTGGAGCTAGAACATATTATACTGTGGATGGCAGGGAAAGGACCACACAGTCTTGTTTTGACACTCAAATCTCAAGACTCACCCTCTTCTCCATTTCCTGGATTGTCCCCACTGAATGTGCAGATCCAGGGAGGGTGGGGCTGGTCTGCTGAAGGTATCAGCTGCTGCAGCATTCCAGGAGGCACCTGTGGCTGCAGCATGTAAGTCTGTACATAGCTCTCCATGCACCTCATCGTTTTCACACCTCATCCTCAGTCACCCAGTGTCCAACAGCTGAAAGCTGAACCAGCAGACTCCATCCAGTAAAACCCTATGAATCTACAGAGGCTTGTCTCCAATGACCTTTGCCTTCTGCTCATTCATTTGACCAACACTTATTGTTCATGCCTTCTCTCCTCACTGGTAGTCTCTGGATTCCCCAAACAGTATGATAACTTGCTTTCTGACCTTTCCACAGCACTTGTCAAGTAACCTTGCAAGAGTGTTCACCTGAAGCATTCATTTCTACTTGGCTGGTATATTGTGGAGTATGAGTGTGCTTAGTCACTTAAGGTGTGTCCAACTCTGCATCCCTATGAACTGTAGCCCACTAGGCTCCTCTGTCTGTGGGATTTCCCAGGCAACAATACTGAAGTGAGTTGTCATTACCTTTTCCAAAGGATCTTCCTGATCCCGGGATTCAACCCGCATCTCCTGAATGGAAGGTGGGTTCTTTACTGCTGAGCCACTGCGGGAGCCCTACAGAAGCACTTCCAGATGAAAAATAATTTCTATTGTCAATGGGGTTGAAATGTATTCTATAGTCACTAACAACCTGTAGCTACTTACTGTGACCACCTGGTTTGAAGAATCAACTCATTGGAAAAGACCCTGGTGCAGGAAAAGTTTGAAGGCAAAAGGAGAAGAGGGCAACAGAAGATGAGATGGTTGGATAGCATCACCGACTCAATGGACATGAATTTGGGCAAGTACTGGGAAATGACGAGGGACAGGGGAGGATGGTGTGTTGCCATCCACGGACCACAAAGAATGGGGCATGACTTAATGATTGAACATCATCAACAACCTGTGGCTTCTTAAGTTCAAATTAGTTAAAATGAAGTAAGATTAAAAATCCAACGTTAGGTCTCACTGGCCACATTTCAAATGCTCAGTGGTCACACATGGCTAGTGGTCACTGTAGCTAATGCTGCAAACAGAACATGTCTATCTTTCCAGAATATTCCATTGGGAAACACTGCTCAGGATGCTCTGTCCCCTTTGTACCACTGTTATTCTCTTTTGCTCTGTCCATTTCCTTTCATATGCTTGTTGGTTTAATGGTGGTTTCTTGGTGGTTCCCCTGATTAGACTGGCAGCTCCCTGGGAGTAAGGACAATGCTTGTCTCTTTTGCCACTTCAACCCCAGCAGTTAGAATCCAGGACTGGCACACAGGAGACCCTGGACACATATTGTTGAAATGCATGCCTGGAGGGATGAACTTTGCCTTCTCCCAAAAATTTTCCCCCCACTGGTAGTCTCTGGATTCCCCAAACAGTATGGTAACTTGCTTTCTGACCTTTCCACAGCACTTGTCAAGTAACCTTGCAAGAGTGTTCACCTGAAGCATTCATTTCTACTTGGCTGGTATATTGTGGAGTATGAGTGTGCTTAGTCACTTAAGGTGTGTCCAACTCTGCATCCCTATGAACTGTAGCCCACTAGGCTCCTCTGTCTGTGGGATTTCCCAGGCAACAATACTGAAGTGAGTTGTCATTACCTTTTCCAAAGGATCTTCCTGATCCCGGGATTCAACCCGCATCTCCTGAATGGAAGGTGGGTTCTTTACTGCTGAGCCACTGCGGGAGCCCTACAGAAGCACTTCCAGATGAAAAATAATTTCTATTGTCAATGGGGTTGAAATGTATTCTATAGTCACTAACAACCTGTAGCTACTTACTGTGACCACCTGGTTTGAAGAATCAACTCATTGGAAAAGACCCTGGTGCAGGAAAAGTTTGAAGGCAAAAGGAGAAGAGGGCAACAGAAGATGAGATGGTTGGATAGCATCACCGACTCAATGGACATGAATTTGGGCAAGTACTGGGAAATGACGAGGGACAGGGGAGGATGGTGTGTTGCCATCCACGGACCACAAAGAATGGGGCATGACTTAATGATTGAACATCATCAACAACCTGTGGCTTCTTAAGTTCAAATTAGTTAAAATGAAGTAAGATTAAAAATCCAACGTTAGGTCTCACTGGCCACATTTCAAATGCTCAGTGGTCACACATGGCTAGTGGTCACTGTAGCTAATGCTGCAAACAGAACATGTCTATCTTTCCAGAATATTCCATTGGGAAACACTGCTCAGGATGCTCTGTCCCCTTTGTACCACTGTTATTCTCTTTTGCTCTGTCCATTTCCTTTCATATGCTTGTTGGTTTAATGGTGGTTTCTTGGTGGTTCCCCTGATTAGACTGGCAGCTCCCTGGGAGTAAGGACAATGCTTGTCTCTTTTGCCACTTCAACCCCAGCAGTTAGAATCCAGGACTGGCACACAGGAGACCCTGGACACATATTGTTGAAATGCATGCCTGGAGGGATGAACTTCTGTGTCCCATTGGCCTGATTTTCAAGTCTTTTATGCACTGATTTGCCATTTGGTGGAACGAACCCGCTAGATAGGCATAGCTCTCCAAGGATACCACCTACCATCTCTCCAGCTCTATCCTTCTCACAGAGACACTCTGTTGACACACTCTGTTTTGGCTGCATATCTAGCCAGGTCTTGCTTCCCTCCTCATTGTCTTTGCTCATTTAGAATCTCAGACCTCCTGGGATTTCTCCTACATTCAGGTTTGAGGGCTTAAATCTGACCCAGACTTTGAGGATCAAGTAAAACATCATCTTATCCAGGAAGATGAGTGATTTTCTTGTTTCAAATCTTACATCTCTTGGGAAAGTCCTTCCCAGCTGCCTTGTCTGTGGCTGCTTTCTTACCTTTTTGTTCACATTCTTTATCCACTATGTGAGAGTATAATTTGTGTCCGGTTGAGGGTCATGTTACCAGACTCTGAGCAAAGTATTTAACACACAGTAAATGCTTAAAAATCTCCTTTGGATGAATATGAGTAAATAAATGGTTACTTTTTAAGGCTATGGGGCTTCCATGGTGGCTCAGATGGTAAAGAAGCTCCCTGTGATATAAAAGATCCATGTTCAATCCCTAGGATAGGAAGATCCTCTGGAGTAGGGAATGATTGCCCATTTAAGTATTTTTGTGCGAAGTCCTCCATGGACAGAAAAGACTGGCAGACTACAGTCACAAAGAGTCTGACATGATTGAGCAAATAACATTTTCACTTTCACTTTTAAAGCTATGACTCTATTTTTTTTTTCTATTTAAAAACAATCATTGCCACTAAAGAGTTTCATTCTCTTACAGTTTTGCTCCATGACTCTCTAATCATTATTTTCCAAAAATTTCTGTTAGATCTTAAAGCTCTATCACATGTGTAGTTTGTAAACTCAAATCCTAAAATGAAGAATTTATTACAGACAATGGTTCAAGGACTGAGGGCTCATGACCCTGGACAATGCTGTCTTTTGCCACTTCAACCCCAGCAGTTAGAATCCAGGACTGGCACACAGGAGACCCTGGACACATATTGTTGAAATGCATGCCTGGAGGGATGAACTTCTGTGTCCCATTGGCCTGATTTTCAAGTCTTTTATGCACTGATTTGCCATTTGGTGGAACGAACCCGCTAGATAGGCATAGCTCTCCAAGGATACCACCTACCATCTCTCCAGCTCTATCCTTCTCACAGAGACACTCTGTTGACACACTCTGTTTTGGCTGCATATCTAGCCAGGTCTTGCTTCCCTCCTCATTGTCTTTGCTCATTTAGAATCTCAGACCTCCTGGGATTTCTCCTACATTCAGGTTTGAGGGCTTAAATCTGACCCAGACTTTGAGGATCAAGTAAAACATCATCTTATCCAGGAAGATGAGTGATTTTCTTGTTTCAAATCTTACATCTCTTGGGAAAGTCCTTCCCAGCTGCCTTGTCTGTGGCTGCTTTCTTACCTTTTTGTTCACATTCTTTATCCACTATGTGAGAGTATAATTTGTGTCCGGTTGAGGGTCATGTTACCAGACTCTGAGCAAAGTATTTAACACACAGTAAATGCTTAAAAATCTCCTTTGGATGAATATGAGTAAATAAATGGTTACTTTTTAAGGCTATGGGGCTTCCATGGTGGCTCAGATGGTAAAGAAGCTCCCTGTGATATAAAAGATCCATGTTCAATCCCTAGGATAGGAAGATCCTCTGGAGTAGGGAATGATTGCCCATTTAAGTATTTTTGTGCGAAGTCCTCCATGGACAGAAAAGACTGGCAGACTACAGTCACAAAGAGTCTGACATGATTGAGCAAATAACATTTTCACTTTCACTTTTAAAGCTATGACTCTATTTTTTTCTATTTAAAACAATCATTGCCACTAAAGAGTTTCATTCTCTTACAGTTTTGCTCCATGACTCTCTAATCATTATTTTCCAAAAATTTCTGTTAGATCTTAAAGCTCTATCACATGTGTAGTTTGTAAACTCAAATCCTAAAATGAAGAATTTATTACAGACAATGGTTCAAGGACTGAGGGCTCATGAAAGTAAATTTCCTAAATTGAAATATTTCTTGTGGATGGAGGCACATTCATTTTGATTTTGCAACAAAGAAAATCAGTACAAGTAGGAAAGATGTGAACCCTTGGTGTGATTGACTTGTATACTACATTCATTTAAAAATGTATGTTTTAGACCAATAGAAGGCCACCATTGCCCCCTTTTTGTCTATATTGCTAAAAGAATGAAATATTTCTCTGTGCTTAAGGCTGAGTCTGTCTCTGAAAGCATTTGTCATTGCTGCATGCAATAATCACATCATACCTACAGTTGGGGACTTTTATCTTGTGAAATGTTGGCTCCCTAATGTCACCAGCACAGCCTGTTAAAAGAAAATTCTTGGTCTCATTGTTGTGTTCAAACACTAAGTCATGTCCAACTCTACAGTCTCATGGACTACAGTGCACCAGGCCCCTATCTCCCAGAGTTTGCTCAAATTCATGTCCATTGACTCAGTGATGCTATCTATCTCAGCCTCTGTCACCCACTTCTCCTCCTTCCCTCAATCTTTCCCAGCATCAGAGTCTTTTACTGTGAGTTAGTACTTACTAAAGTAATAGAGAACTTGGATAGAGTTTAGGCAGTGCTGGTGAGATGAGGAGGCAAGTTTGAACTCGATTTAGGATTAGGAATCTGAGTTAAGCAGATCTTCCAAAGTAGAGGCTTGGTTGGGATTTGGTAAGGATCATAATACAATCATCAAGACTGAATGGAAAAAGCAGTGAGGCTCTTCTAAGAAAGAAAAAAGTATGTTAGAAACCTCTGGAGTAGGGAATGATTGCCCATTTAAGTATTTTTGTGCGAAGTCCTCCATGGACAGAAAAGACTGGCAGACTACAGTCACAAAGAGTCTGACATGATTGAGCAAATAACATTTTCACTTTCACTTTTAAAGCTATGACTCTATTTTTTTTTTTCTATTTAAAAACAATCATTGCCACTAAAGAGTTTCATTCTCTTACAGTTTTGCTCCATGACTCTCTAATCATTATTTTCCAAAAATTTCTGTTAGATCTTAAAGCTCTATCACATGTGTAGTTTGTAAACTCAAATCCTAAAATGAAGAATTTATTACAGACAATGGTTCAAGGACTGAGGGCTCATGAAAGTAAATTTCCTAAATTGAAATATTTCTTGTGGATGGAGGCACATTCATTTTGATTTTGCAACAAAGAAAATCAGTACAAGTAGGAAAGATGTGAACCCTTGGTGTGATTGACTTGTATACTACATTCATTTAAAAATGTATGTTTTAGACCAATAGAAGGCCACCATTGCCCCTTTTAGTCTATATTGCTAAAAAGAATGAAATATTTCTCTGTGCTTAAGGCTGAGTCTGTCTCTGAAAGCATTTGTCATTGCTGCATGCAATAATCACATCATACCTACAGTTGGGGACTTTTATCTTGTGAAATGTTGGCTCCCTAATGTCACCAGCACAGCCTGTTAAAAGAAAATTCTTGGTCTCATTGTTGTGTTCAAACACTAAGTCATGTCCAACTCTACAGTCTCATGGACTACAGTGCACCAGGCCCCTATCTCCCAGAGTTTGCTCAAATTCATGTCCATTGACTCAGTGATGCTATCTATCTCAGCCTCTGTCACCCACTTCTCCTCCTTCCCTCAATCTTTCCCAGCATCAGAGTCTTTTACTGTGAGTTAGTACTTACTAAAGTAATAGAGAACTTGGATAGAGTTTAGGCAGTGCTGGTGAGATGAGGAGGCAAGTTTGAACTCGATTTAGGATTAGGAATCTGAGTTAAGCAGATCTTCCAAAGTAGAGGCTTGGTTGGGATTTGGTAAGGATCATAATACAATCATCAAGACTGAATGGAAAAAGCAGTGAGGCTCTTCTAAGAAAGAAATTAAAGGTATGTTAGAGGGCAAATTATCTGCTACTGTTCTACCTTGAAAAGGAGTCAATAGTTCTTCCAGAAAGTCACCACAGTGAATAATCAAATAATCAAAGCATTTGCCTGGAGAAGATTTTCCTGGTATAGTCAAAGCTAACCAAACCTGGGAAAGAGTAAAACCATGTTAGTGTGGATTGTAAATTGAGTCAGGAGAGAGAGCTTCAGACCTCAGTAGTTTGATCCTGCCATGTGTGGATACATGTTTTCCATAATCAAACCTCACTGGATAGAGAATAAACATGCCTTCTTGAAATAAGATACCATTTCCTTTTTCTGTATGGCTGCCCACTTTTAAAAGGAGTTTCTACTTGTTCTTGAACTCCAGAGTGTGAAGTAAAGACCCCTCCCCATCTACAGGGAGCCCACTCTTGTGAAGAAAGGAGGGTTATAGATACCCGTTTTCCCCTTGTTTGTATATGCTAAATAAGACTTTAATTTGAGTACTTAAAAAAAAAACTCGATTTCTGACGTATTAAAATGTTATATAAGTGAAGATATTAATACACATCAATCAATATTGCATTTAATTGTCTTTCCCCTTTGAGCCCCTTTCCAGGCAGGTGGCTATTGAGGATGTTCAGAATTATAAATGCTGGTATGCAGCCAGTACTTAGTGACTTAATTTTGTTCCAAAATTGAAATATGGTGGGCACATTCTTGGTCTCATTGTTGTGTTCAAACACTAAGTCATGTCCAACTCTACAGTCTCATGGACTACAGTGCACCAGGCCCCTATCTCCCAGAGTTTGCTCAAATTCATGTCCATTGACTCAGTGATGCTATCTATCTCAGCCTCTGTCACCCACTTCTCCTCCTTCCCTCAATCTTTCCCAGCATCAGAGTCTTTTACTGTGAGTTAGTACTTACTAAAGTAATAGAGAACTTGGATAGAGTTTAGGCAGTGCTGGTGAGATGAGGAGGCAAGTTTGAACTCGATTTAGGATTAGGAATCTGAGTTAAGCAGATCTTCCAAAGTAGAGGCTTGGTTGGGATTTGGTAAGGATCATAATACAATCATCAAGACTGAATGGAAAAAGCAGTGAGGCTCTTCTAAGAAAGAAATTAAAGGTATGTTAGAGGGCAAATTATCTGCTACTGTTCTACCTTGAAAAGGAGTCAATAGTTCTTCCAGAAAGTCACCACAGTGAATAATCAAATAATCAAAGCATTTGCCTGGAGAAGATTTTCCTGGTATAGTCAAAGCTAACCAAACCTGGGAAAGAGTAAAACCATGTTAGTGTGGATTGTAAATTGAGTCAGGAGAGAGAGCTTCAGACCTCAGTAGTTTGATCCTGCCATGTGTGGATACATGTTTTCCATAATCAAACCTCACTGGATAGAGAATAAACATGCCTTCTTGAAATAAGATACCATTTCCTTTTTCTGTATGGCTGCCCACTTTTAAAAGGAGTTTCTACTTGTTCTTGAACTCCAGAGTGTGAAGTAAAGACCCCTCCCCATCTACAGGGAGCCCACTCTTGTGAAGAAAGGAGGATTATAGATACCCGTTTTCCCCTTGTTTGTATATGCTAAATAAGACTTTAATTTGAGTACTTAAAAAAAAAACTCGATTTCTGACGTATTAAAATGTTATATAAGTGAAGATATTAATACACATCAATCAATATTGCATTTAATTGTCTTTCCCCTTTGAGCCCCTTTCCAGGCAGGTGGCTATTGAGGATGTTCAGAATTATAAATGCTGGTATGCAGCCAGTACTTAGTGACTTAATTTTGTTCCATTGAAATATGGTGGGCACATGGAAAGGTGCTATTCTCTTTCAGGGAAGCAATCCATGAGGTGAATGCTAGATTGTAGATGAGGGCTAATGGAACATGTTAATAACATAACAAGTTAACATGGACAGTTACTTGTAAGGAGGCTGCCAGAGCTGGGAAGGCAAAGCCCTGGCAGGAACGGTCCCCTTCATGTCCTCACTCCCCCAGCACAGCTGAAACATTGTGTTCTGTGCCCATAGCAGTCACAACACAGCAGGCGACACATGACACTACTTTCTTTCTTTTTATATTCTCTACATTCTTCTCATTCACGAATTGTTTAAAACTTTCTTCTCCATTCTGTACAAAGAATAAGACATTCTTCTAGTAATGAAAACTAGGTCTCTGTTTAAACAACACCTTCCTACCTACCCCCATGCTGTCCTGATGCTCCCCAATGTGCTAGGAACCCTGCCCTGTCTGCACGAAGCCCACTCCCAGAAGGAAAGAACAGGTGTAGAAGGCTGTATGTATGGATTTCCAGGTATGTATGGATTCACCTGGATTTACCTCCTTCTGGATATATGAGTATAACCCAACATGTTTTGGATAAATCTGGATTTGTGGAAATATCATATGATCTGCTTTCCAATATTATGTTCTAATTTCTTGATATTTTGAGAAATCAACTTTATCTATATCCATAACTGCATTCCTACTCCTACCTTTGTGTCTATCCATGCGTATCTAGGTAATGCAGCAATTAAGTAGATCCTGAACTTGAACCTGGTGAATGAAGTCATAAGTTCCACATACTGGATTCAGGGGATGGAGGTTTGAGGGCCAGCTCTGCCACAGGGCCCCTGAGGGACTCAGACACCATAGGATCTCTCCCTTTTCCTAAGCCAGCTCATCTAGGGATGAATCTAACAGTCCTGACAGGGATGTCACATGCAGTCATTTTGTTAAAGGACTCCGTATATGGATTTCTGACGTATTAAAATGTTATATAAGTGAAGATATTAATACACATCAATCAATATTGCATTTAATTGTCTTTCCCCTTTGAGCCCCTTTCCAGGCAGGTGGCTATTGAGGATGTTCAGAATTATAAATGCTGGTATGCAGCCAGTACTTAGTGACTTAATTTTGTTCCATTGAAATATGGTGGGCACATGGAAAGGTGCTATTCTCTTTCAGGGAAGCAATCCATGAGGTGAATGCTAGATTGTAGATGAGGGCTAATGGAACATGTTAATAACATAACAAGTTAACATGGACAGTTACTTGTAAGGAGGCTGCCAGAGCTGGGAAGGCAAAGCCCTGGCAGGAACGGTCCCCTTCATGTCCTCACTCCCCCAGCACAGCTGAAACATTGTGTTCTGTGCCCATAGCAGTCACAACACAGCAGGCGACACATGACACTACTTTCTTTCTTTTTATATTCTCTACATTCTTCTCATTCACGAATTGTTTAAAACTTTCTTCTCCATTCTGTACAAAGAATAAGACATTCTTCTAGTAATGAAAACTAGGTCTCTGTTTAAACAACACCTTCCTACCTACCCCCATGCTGTCCTGATGCTCCCCAATGTGCTAGGAACCCTGCCCTGTCTGCACGAAGCCCACTCCCAGAAGGAAAGAACAGGTGTAGAAGGCTGTATGTATGGATTTCCAGGTATGTATGGATTCACCTGGATTTACCTCCTTCTGGATATATGAGTATAACCCAACATGTTTTGGATAAATCTGGATTTGTGGAAATATCATATGATCTGCTTTCCAATATTATGTTCTAATTTCTTGATATTTTGAGAAATCAACTTTATCTATATCCATAACTGCATTCCTACTCCTACCTTTGTGTCTATCCATGCGTATCTAGGTAATGCAGCAATTAAGTAGATCCTGAACTTGAACCTGGTGAATGAAGTCATAAGTTCCACATACTGGATTCAGGGGATGGAGGTTTGAGGGCCAGCTCTGCCACAGGGCCCCTGAGGGACTCAGACACCATAGGATCTCTCCCTTTTCCTAAGCCAGCTCATCTAGGGATGAATCTAACAGTCCTGACAGGGATGTCACATGCAGTCATTTTGTTAAAGGACTCCGTATATGGTAAAGTTGAGAGGGCAGCATGAAGAGCATTATCTACCATTGGTGGATATGTCTGAGTCATGGAAGCATGTCTCATTTTAATTCTATCCTTTACAGGTCATTTGGTCCTAAGAGATATGCATTTCTCTCACCCAGGAAAAAATAAGAGAAGTGTGCATGTTTGTGCATATGTGTGCATCATGTGTGTGAGTCTATGTGTCTTTCTGTGTGTGTGTGTGCATTTGTGTGCACATGCATGCAAACATTGGGCACACACATCTATGCATAGTATGGGTGCATGTCCAGGTCACCATGTGTACATGTGCATGTGTGTGCATATGTGTACATGTGTATGTTTCTGTGGGTTTGTGTAAAGGAAAATTTAGTGATGGCACAGTCATTCCAACCACTTAATGCAAAACAAATCTTTTACATTGATCACCAGCTGGCATGTTTGTAGACCACACAGCTCATAGGAGACAGCTGATCTTTGCCCACTGGTGGTACCTTCTTCCCAGGAGCACACAGCCATGCAAGAGATCTGAAGAGGCAAGAAGTAGGCTTGAGACTTTGGACAAGGGATTTTGGGAATTAGGTAGAAGAAATGAACTCTGGATGGGCTTATCCCATGGGCCCCAGGAAACTGTTGCACTGATGGAAATTGCTGAGGCTGACAAAGGGTCAGGAGAACACTCTAAAGCACAGAGTCCAAAGGTGGGGCCTGGCACTAAATGTGAATAAGCCTATTTTTGTATCTAGTATGATACCTGCCTGAGATGCATCCAGTAAACTTTGACTAAATAAATGAAGGGATAACGTGGATCACCAGGCGGCCTTCATGGCTCTAAGAATGGTTTAAAAACTAAAGGTGAAACATTGGTAAACTTCCCTATGTTTATTGTAGAGGTAAGAAAACTGAAGTTTGAGGATGCTCTGGAATTGTCTAACTGCTTCTCACCCCATTTTAAGTGGGGCTTAATAGCTTTGGAAAGCAGATCTCCTGTCTTCCTTAAGAATGCCTTTCCTTTCGATTAATCCTGTGTTTGGCTTAGTTCACTTGCTTTCTTTAAAGCAAAATCCATCATGATGTATGACGATGGGACTCTATTCTATAAGCTTGATGATAAGAAATATGTGTGTTCTAATCATACTTTAGTCGCACAGAAGTTGAAGTAGGGCAATAGGCAGAAATATCAATGTTGTAAAATTTGGTAGAATTAAAGAGAGAGAGTGAGAGAAAGAAAAGAACAAAACACCTTGTAATTCTGTTTTTTTTTGTGGCTTCACAAGTTATGAGGGATGAGTGGATCTCAGAAGGAAACATGTTGTCACAGGCAGCGCACTAGGACAGATATTTATCACCTGATACACTGCAGCCTTGGAGCATGAAAGCAGGAGCCATAAACTGTGCCAAACGGAAGGTGCAAACTGTTGTATTCTCTGAATTCATTGAAGATGACGTGAAAAAGTTGTTTTGATGCTTTATTATGTGTGGAAGGGTCATAAAACCCAGGCTGAGCCACCAGGAGGGAAGTGCGGTCAGAGATAAGGATGAGCTTGAAGAGGATGACACTGCAATTCAACTTAAGAACCCCTCTTTATAGACACATTAAAAATCGTACTCAAGCCAATAGAATGAATAAGCAGCCTCACTGTATCAAGATTCCACAGCTACGAACCCATATTCCTGGAAAATAAGATCTGGAGTGTTTGCTCTTTGTCTCATGTATGGTGTGTCAAGTCAACTTAAACACCATGTATATGCCCAATAGACATTTATTTATCCATTTAACAAACAATTATTAAGTGCCACCTATATGTTAAGCATTGTATGAGAGGCTGGAAATAATAACGTTATAAAAGGCATGGTCCCCATTCGGAAGGTGCTGTAGAATGAGAGAGAATGAATGACCAGGACAGCAGAGAAATGGACAGAAAGGGGACCCTGACTTGGTGTTTCAATATGAAGTGGGATAATTACCTTGTTATAATTTCAAAGAACACTATATTTTGTATTATTATAATTAGGGTCATCCATAGTATTCATGGGGCTTTCAAGGCAAGAATGCTGGAGTGATTTGACATTCCCTCCTCCAGTGGACCACATGTTATCAGAACTCTCCACTAGGATGTGTCCATCCTGGGTAGCCCTATACAGCATGGCCCATGCCTTCACTGAGCTATGCAAGCCCTTTCTCCATGTATAGTCAAAGTTATACTTTTTCCACTAGTCATGTACAGTGTGAACGCTGGGCTTACATAAAGAAGGCTGACCACCAAAGAATTGATGCTTTAGAACTGTGATGATGGAGAAGACTTTGAGAATCCTTAGATCACAAAGAGATCAAACCAGTCAATCCTAAAGGAAGCCAATCCTGAATATTCACTGGGAGGACTGATGCTGAAGCTCAAATACTTTGGCCATGTGATGTAAAGAGCTGACCAATTGGAAAAGACCCTGATGCTGGGAAAGACTGAAGGCAAGGGGAGAAGGGGCAGCAGAGAATGAGAGGGTTAGATAGCATCACTAACTCAAAGGACGTGAATCTGAGCAAACTCCTGGACACAGTGAAGGACAGAAGAGCTTAGGGTTCTTAAATCCATGGGGTCACAAAGACTCAGACTTAGGGACTGAACAACAATAAGGATCATAGAGGTTCGTGAAAGAAATACTTCAAAGTTCAGAAAAGCAAGAGGAAAACACAGCCTTGCTGCTTTGAAACAATAGATTATCTTAATTACATTTCCTTCTGATTTTATGCATATATGTTGAATGTCAATTTTTTTAGTATGGGACTATAGCTGATTTACAATATTGCAATAGTTTCAGGTGGACAGCAAAGCGACTCAACCATATATATGTGTGTTTCTACTTTACCCTAAATTCCTCTCCCATCCAAGTTGCCTCATAACATTGAGCAGAGTTCCTTGTATTTTGACATTGTTGATGTTTCTTGTCATTTGGTCTTAATATGAGCCTTGGATGTATTATATTAACTCTAGTGCATGTGTGCTAATTCACTTCAGTTCTGTCCAGCTCTTTGCTATCCTATGGACTACAGGCATCAGACTCCGCTATCCAAGGAGTTCTTCAGGCAAAAAATTGAGCAAGAGTCTTCAGAAAGGGACCCTGACTTGGTGTTTCAATATGAAGTGGGATAATTACCTTGTTATAATTTCAAAGAACACTATATTTTGTATTATTATAATTAGGGTCATCCATAGTATTCATGGGGCTTTCAAGGCAAGAATGCTGGAGTGATTTGACATTCCCTCCTCCAGTGGACCACATGTTATCAGAACTCTCCACTAGGATGTGTCCATCCTGGGTAGCCCTATACAGCATGGCCCATGCCTTCACTGAGCTATGCAAGCCCTTTCTCCATGTATAGTCAAAGTTATACTTTTTCCACTAGTCATGTACAGTGTGAACGCTGGGCTTACATAAAGAAGGCTGACCACCAAAGAATTGATGCTTTAGAACTGTGATGATGGAGAAGACTTTTGAGAATCCTTAGATCACAAAGAGATCAAACCAGTCAATCCTAAAGGAAGCCAATCCTGAATATTCACTGGGAGGACTGATGCTGAAGCTCAAATACTTTGGCCATGTGATGTAAAGAGCTGACCAATTGGAAAAGACCCTGATGCTGGGAAAGACTGAAGGCAAGGGGAGAAGGGGCAGCAGAGAATGAGAGGGTTAGATAGCATCACTAACTCAAAGGACGTGAATCTGAGCAAACTCCTGGACACAGTGAAGGACAGAAGAGCTTAGGGTTCTTAAATCCATGGGGTCACAAAGACTCAGACTTAGGGACTGAACAACAATAAGGATCATAGAGGTTCGTGAAAGAAATACTTCAAAGTTCAGAAAAGCAAGAGGAAAACACAGCCTTGCTGCTTTGAAACAATAGATTATCTTAATTACATTTCCTTCTGATTTTATGCATATATGTTGAATGTCAATTTTTTTAGTATGGGACTATAGCTGATTTACAATATTGCAATAGTTTCAGGTGGACAGCAAAGCGACTCAACCATATATATGTGTGTTTCTACTTTACCCTAAATTCCTCTCCCATCCAAGTTGCCTCATAACATTGAGCAGAGTTCCTTGTATTTTGACATTGTTGATGTTTCTTGTCATTTGGTCTTAATATGAGCCTTGGATGTATTATATTAACTCTAGTGCATGTGTGCTAATTCACTTCAGTTCTGTCCAGCTCTTTGCTATCCTATGGACTACAGGCATCAGACTCCGCTATCCAAGGAGTTCTTCAGGCAAAAATACTGGAGTGAGTGGCCATACTTGCTTCCAAGGGATCTTCTCGACCCAGGGATCAAACCCACATTTCTTATCTCTCCTGCATCAGCCAGCAGATTCTTTACCACTAGCACCACTTGAGAAGCCCATATTAAAGCTCAGTAATGTTAGTTTTATTGTTCTAAACACATACAATATTTGGGGTGCTTCATGTTGTGATGAAGGGAGGGAGACTTTGGGAAACTCAAGTGTCTGGTATCACCTCTTTTCTCACTGCAGCGCAGTCAAGGAGCTCAGAGTCTCTGGATGGAATACCATTGTCAGAGTTTTTTAGTTCTTTAGCGACTGATGTGCAGAGTACTAAGAAACCATGCATGAACTGTTTTTCTTTTATTATTTGAAAACAGAATTTTTTAACTTTTGAAAAAAATTTTGGCATCTTTTATTGTTTTGTACTATTTATTTTCATCCATCCTTTTTCTTTTGGCTTGTGTGGGCCTCCCATCACAGCGGCTCCTCTCATTGCTGAGCACCAGCTCTGCATACATATACTCCAGAGCCCTGACTCTGGATTGGACACACACATCCAGCCACTCCATGGCACGTGGAGTCTTCCCAGGCCAAGGATCGAACCGGTGCCCCTTGCACTGCAAGGCAGACTCTCTACCCACTGGACCACCAGGGAAGCTCCCCGTTATTTTTTAATAATAAAATAATTCTATAATGAACATTTTGGCGTTAAGGTGCCAGCATTCTGCACTTGCTCCTCAGCACTCAAGTGAAACCATGGGATTAGCACACCCAAAGAGGTACCTGTCTTCATACGCAACTATTCCTTTTCATTTTTGTGGGGGAGAGGTGGGCGGTGGGGAAGGAGGGGAGCAGGCGGGCCACTTCTATTGGTCTTTCATTTGTCCATTTTCATCCATCTTTGGCCTGTGTGGGCCTCCCATCGTGGTGGCCTCTGTTGTCGCAGAGCGCCGGCTCTGGGCGCATGCGCTCCAGAGCTCCAGCTCAGTAATTGGACACATCGGTCCAGCCGCTCCGCGGCACGTGGGATCTTCCCAGGCCAGGGATCGAACCAGCGCCCCTTGCACTGTAAGGCGGTGTCCTTACCCACTGGACCACCAGGGAAGCCCTCTGTTTTACTCTTGATGCAACACTGGGCTCCTCAGGACAATAAGCTCTGAAGAAGCACATGGATTTAAGGATCTGTATCTTAATGATTTTTCCCATCTGGTTGCACTGAATGCATTCAGACAGAGAAGATTATGGCATAGTTTTATTGTCACAGACCAATGACTAATAATAACTGTCTCTATAATCTAGAAAAAAAAATGATTAGAATAAAAAAAAAATCCAGGGCTTCCCTGAAGGCCCAGTAGGTAAAAAGTCCTCCTTGCAGTGCAAGGGGCACCGGTTCAGTCCCTGCCCCAAGAAGATCCCACGGTCTGGAGTGGCTGGACTGGTGTGTCCAATTAGGAGCCAGCACTCTGGAGCACATGGGCCCAGAGCCAGTGCTCTGCAGTGAGAGAGGCCACTGCAATGGGAGGTCCACACAGGCCAAAGAATAAAAAGATCTATGCAAAGAAATATAAATAAAAAAAGAGGCATGATGGGAAAGAAAAAAAAAGTCTAGCTCATCACTTTATTATTAGTCATGGTACAGTTGAAGAAACTGCAGTTAAGAAATGAAAGTAACTTTTTCCCCCCAGGTTTATAGGGCAAGTCTGCCTCTCACATCAAGACTTGTTCTGCTCTGTTTTGATCTGAGAAAAAAATATCCTGGGAAGATTGTTAAAAATGTAGGATGCCCCCAAAATTAAGATTCCACTAGCCAAAAAGTCCTAGGAATCTGTATTTTTAAAAATTGCGTATTTGTTTATTTATTTTTGGCTGTGCTCAGTCTTCCTTGATGTGAGGTGTTTCTCTAGTTGCAGCAAGAGGGGGCTACTCTCTAGTTGTGGTGCCTGGGTTTCTCATGGTGATCGTTTTTCTTCTTGTGGAGCACAGGCTCACTAGTTGCAGTGCGAGGGCTTAATTGCTTCATGGTATGTGGAATCTTCCTCGGTTGGGGATCAAATCCATGTCTCCTGAACTTTCAGAGGGATTATTTACCACCAATCCACCAGGTGATCCTGGAATCTGTATTTTTCATACATATACCAGGGACTTGGATCCAGTAGTTCTGTGGGACTCCTTCACCTGGCTGCCCTCTCCTTCCTTCCTGCTGCTTTTCCATGTGTGGTAGCTGTGGAAGGCTCTTCTCAGATCTCAAGATGAATTTTCTGCCAGGGGTGTAATGAGCTGCCACACTCCAGGGGCCACACATTCTGAGTCCAGGATCCTACATAGTGCTCATACCAAGGCCACCTTTCGCTCAGTAGCGTTCAGCCAATGACCAGAATTTCCTTGAAGGACTTTAGACGCGGACATTTCTGCCTCTGACAGTACTCCACTCATGGGGAATCTGCTCAGGGGCTCCACCAGCCTCAGCAAGACTTTCTCGGAGCTTCAGGGCAGCCTGACAAGTTCTCCCACCACTCTCTGTCCTCTCTTCTCTCTTTTTGCAGGTTTCTGACCCTCATGTCTGTGGAAGGCTCTCTCCTTTCATTTCAGGTCCTTCTCTCCTTTATCATTCATGGGCATTTCCCCTGATTCATCTCTCCCAGTTTAGATTCAGTTTTGCTGTCTGATTGCTCAAGGACTCTCAAACTGACACAAGGTGCTCCCAGGACAGTGATGTAAAGAAGCCTCCAAGTAGTGGCAAGCTGTAGAGAATGCGTACCACACACGGGATCATGGCAGCTACTTGGGTGAAACTCTTACCAAACCTGAGTTTGGTGACCCCTACTGATGTGGCTTGAAACTAGCCACAGGGGAAATGTTTATGCTACAGTAATCGGGAAATGCTACAAGATCAAAACAATGGTTTTCCTCCTTGAGCTCCTGTTGTTAATGTTTCCTGGCACACTGCTGTCCACAATGCTCCAGCAGCTAGAATTCCTATGCATTCCGGTCCAAAAGTAATACTCCCCTTCAAGATGGTAGCAATGCATACAGCCAAAATCTATCCTCTTGTTACTAATCTCCCATTGGCTTTTCTCCTGATGCAGAATAAAATCCCTATGACTTCATATCCCGTTGTGGTGCCTGGGTTTCTCATGGTGATCGTTTTTCTTCTTGTGGAGCACAGGCTCACTAGTTGCAGTGCGAGGGCTTAATTGCTTCATGGTATGTGGAATCTTCCTCGGTTGGGGATCAAATCCATGTCTCCTGAACTTTCAGAGGGATTATTTACCACCAATCCACCAGGTGATCCTGGAATCTGTATTTTTCATACATATACCAGGGACTTGGATCCAGTAGTTCTGTGGGACTCCTTCACCTGGCTGCCCTCTCCTTCCTTCCTGCTGCTTTTCCATGTGTGGTAGCTGTGGAAGGCTCTTCTCAGATCTCAAGATGAATTTTCTGCCAGGGGTGTAATGAGCTGCCACACTCCAGGGGCCACACATTCTGAGTCCAGGATCCTACATAGTGCTCATACCAAGGCCACCTTTCGCTCAGTAGCGTTCAGCCAATGACCAGAATTTCCTTGAAGGACTTTAGACGCGGACATTTCTGCCTCTGACAGTACTCCACTCATGGGGAATCTGCTCAGGGGCTCCACCAGCCTCAGCAAGACTTTCTCGGAGCTTCAGGGCAGCCTGACAAGTTCTCCCACCACTCTCTGTCCTCTCTTCTCTCTTTTTGCAGGTTTCTGACCCTCATGTCTGTGGAAGGCTCTCTCCTTTCATTTCAGGTCCTTCTCTCCTTTATCATTCATGGGCATTTCCCCTGATTCATCTCTCCCAGTTTAGATTCAGTTTTGCTGTCTGATTGCTCAAGGACTCTCAAACTGACACAAGGTGCTCCCAGGACAGTGATGTAAAGAAGCCTCCAAGTAGTGGCAAGCTGTAGAGAATGCGTACACACACGGGATCATGGCAGCTACTTGGGTGAAACTCTTACCAAACCTGAGTTTGGTGACCCCTACTGATGTGGCTTGAAACTAGCCACAGGGGAAATGTTTATGCTACAGTAATCGGGAAATGCTACAAGATCAAAACAATGGTTTTCCTCCTTGAGCTCCTGTTGTTAATGTTTCCTGGCACACTGCTGTCCACAATGCTCCAGCAGCTAGAATTCCTATGCATTCCGGTCCAAAAGTAATACTCCCCTTCAAGATGGTAGCAATGCATACAGCCAAAATCTATCCTCTTGTTACTAATCTCCCATTGGCTTTTCTCCTGATGCAGAATAAAATCCCTATGACTTCATATCCCAAGAGTTCGTTAGGCAAACACTTGTCTCCACCTGCTTGCTGTTGGCGCTTATGTGTTCAAGTGCTTCTTGTCACTTGCAAGCTCAAAATTCTCTAGTAGCCAACAACACTTTATAATTTTGTAATCAATAAGAAATTGTACTGGCAAGAAGACAATTATTGGTACAATATATCAAATTCCAAACGCTATGCTCCAGATGCAATTCCCCTCCCCTTTTTTTCAATTTGAGCAAGCATATCTCAAAAAATTGGAAGAGAACATTTGTATTCATAATGAATACAAATGTTCAGGAATCCATCATTTAGTTACATCTTACTGTGAAATGAAAAGAATCCACAGCTAAAGGAGTGAATTTGGACTAAGATAAATAAATAAATAAATAAATGAACACACACATACACACACACACACACACATGCATGCTTTGGTTTTGATAAAGAACATTCCTTCTAGACAGGGAGAGAGGAAGAAAAATTTCCTCAGGGCTCTTGATAGAAACACAAACTAAAAGTCATACAAGAGGAATTTAACTCATGTTTTATTAGCAAAATGCAGGCTTCAGTTTTCTTAAATACAAACTAAAGTTTTATACCAATGTGAAAGTGTTTGTTTGTGGGGTCAGTAACATTATGTGTGTGTGTTGGTGTGTTTCCTATGTGTATTTGTGTATGTGTCTGTTTGTATACATGTCTATGTGTTTGTGTATTTGTGTGTATATGTGTATGTGTGTGCTTTGTGTGTCTGTGTGTGATGTGTACATAGTACTAAGGAATCTAGTAAGTGTTCAATAAAAGCAAGTCTATTTCCTGCTTCTTTTTCAGTCATGAAAGTCTATGGAGAGTAAGACACCCATATTGCCTTGCTGATTGTATTCATTATTAAAGAAGAGAGATTGCTTTCTGGTGTTTCTGTAAGTGAACACTAATGCATTAAAAGTTGAAAATAAATAAAACAAGCAGACAAAAAGACTAGGCAGAATTCAGAGTGGAAATAGCTCTATTAAACCTTGCCCAACTGGAATGTAGCCATGCAGAAGGAGCAGGGAGTTGTCTGGAAGATGAGGAAACAATTATACTGGGAAATGCAAGATGTCCAAGTGTCCAGGACACCTCCCAAGACAAGTGTGCAAGCACACCATTACAGAGAATCCAACTTTGTACACAATCAAGGCTTTTTCAAGTACTTGCTCTGACTCCATGCTATAGATCCAGGCACAAACACTGAACGAGACCCAAGAGGTACATGGTGTCCTGGAATTAGTGCCTCCCATCAGATTTGAGTTAGGACAGGGGAGTAAGGATGGGGAGGTTGTTTGAAAAGTTGCCCTGGATTTATTTTGCTCATTTATATTATCATACATAGGATTGGAACACAACTCAGTGGACAGACAGCCTAATAATCTACACATCTAATATGATTTTGGCTATAGGCAAAAACAGTATCAGGTAAAAGATTTGTATATTAATGATAGCTAAACAATCCTTTAATGTCATCGCTGAACATGCAACCAGCCAGCACTCTCTATTTATGAAAATATGTTTATTTTTGTACCTCATTACGGCAGAGATATGGCTACATTAGTAGCCATATCCCTACACTGATATAATAAACAATTCACACACATATACACTTGTTCATTCACACACACACACATGCACAACAGCAAAATAAAGGTTGTATAGTCATACAATAACATCCCCCTTAAAAGCGAGGGCTTCCTTGGTAGCTCAGTGGTAAAGAATCAGCCTCTCAATGCAGAATACCTGGGTTTGGTCCCTGGTAGGGAAGATTGCCTGAAGAAAGGAATAACAAATCACTCCACTATTCTTGCCTGGGGAATCCCATGGACAGAGGAACCTGGTGGGCTACAGTCCGTGGGCTGCAAAGATATTTGAATATGACTGAATGACAGCAAGAAATGAGAGAATTACTGTCTCATTTTCTTTTAGATATAAGAAAAACAGGTCTGCCTACTAGAAATAATTCTTGGATCAGAGTTAAACTCTCAGGTTCTCGCTTGACTAGCTGTGTTACCTGGAATATTTTTTCACAAACTATTCTATGCTCATGGATCACCCAGGGTTCTTCTTAAAATGCAGATGTTGTCTCTCAAGGTTTAGGGTGGGGAGGGTGCCTGAGACTCTGAATTTCTCTTAACTCCTCTGTTCCTGTGCTCAGGATAGTGATTCTTGGACTTGACTCTGAAATGCAGTTTCTTCATCTGCAAAATGTAAAGTCTTTTTTTTTTTTTTTGGCCACATCTATTGATCTTTCATTTATTTAGTTGTTCTTTGGCCTGTGTGGGCCATCTGCAAAATGTAGATGGTGGCGTTTAGTAAGGCAGTGAGGGTTGTATCAAACAATGCCTGCAAAAGCCCCAGCTGAGCGTCTGGCATGCACTGTGTTCCATCAGTGGACATGGTTATGATGATTATGAATAACGTGCTCGAGGATCCAGGGCAGACATTAGCCACCTGAAGAGAACAAGGTAACATCAATTAGGTGTATGTGGTCCTGTTGCCTTTTCCATCTAACGGATTGGAACACAACTCAGTGGACAGACAGCCTAATAATCTACACATCTAATATGATTTTGGCTATAGGCAAAAACAGTATCAGGTAAAAGATTTGTATATTAATGATAGCTAAACAATCCTTTAATGTCATCGCTGAACATGCAACCAGCCAGCACTCTCTATTTATGAAAATATGTTTATTTTTGTACCTCATTACGGCAGAGATATGGCTACATTAGTAGCCATATCCCTACACTGATATAATAAACAATTCACACACATATACACTTGTTCATTCACACACACACACATGCACAACAGCAAAATAAAGGTTGTATAGTCATACAATAACATCCCCCTTAAAAGCGAGGGGCTTCCTTGGTAGCTCAGTGGTAAAGAATCAGCCTCTCAATGCAGAATACCTGGGTTTGGTCCCTGGTAGGGAAGATTGCCTGAAGAAAGGAATAACAAATCACTCCACTATTCTTGCCTGGGGAATCCCATGGACAGAGGAACCTGGTGGGCTACAGTCCGTGGGCTGCAAAGATATTTGAATATGACTGAATGACAGCAAGAAATGAGAGAATTACTGTCTCATTTTCTTTTAGATATAAGAAAAACAGGTCTGCCTACTAGAAATAATTCTTGGATCAGAGTTAAACTCTCAGGTTCTCGCTTGACTAGCTGTGTTACCTGGAATATTTTTTCACAAACTATTCTATGCTCATGGATCACCCAGGGTTCTTCTTAAAATGCAGATGTTGTCTCTCAAGGTTTAGGGTGGGGAGGGTGCCTGAGACTCTGAATTTCTCTTAACTCCTCTGTTCCTGTGCTCAGGATAGTGATTCTTGGACTTGACTCTGAAATGCAGTTTCTTCATCTGCAAAATGTAAAGTCTTTTTTTTTTTTTGGCCACATCTATTGATCTTTCATTTATTTAGTTGTTCTTTGGCCTGTGTGGGCCATCTGCAAAATGTAGATGGTGGCGTTTAGTAAGGCAGTGAGGGTTGTATCAAACAATGCCTGCAAAAGCCCCAGCTGAGCGTCTGGCATGCACTGTGTTCCATCAGTGGACATGGTTATGATGATTATGAATAACGTGCTCGAGGATCCAGGGCAGACATTAGCCACCTGAAGAGAACAAGGTAACATCAATTAGGTGTATGTGGTCCTGTTGCCTTTTCCATCTGACAGCTAACGGCATTGTTGCAAATTTCCTTAGCCCTGTAAATTCTGACTCCAAGACATTGTGTATTTGGCCATCTTCCTCAAAATAATAAGAAAACTGGGAAAGAAATAAAAGGAGAAAATCTGTTTTCCTTAGAAAGTTGCCACAGCTCAGCAGAGCCCTGCATGTACTGGATGGTAACTTCATTTCCCAGGGTCTGGGGGAGGCCATAATCCATGAAAATGGAACACAAGTCCTTGCATGATGTACTTTGCAGTAAGCCGCTAAGATTCACTTGCAGCTCTGCATGAGACCCGTGGGTTCTCTTTGATAAGTTGCCCGACCCGAGAAAGCTGAAAATGTGTCCATTATGTTGGGGGGCTGCAGGGTGGAGACAGCATGAGAGGCGGAGAGGGAGGAGGATCATTGGCCCTGGAGTGCAAAGCCTGTCTTTTGACTTCATCAGTTGGACAAAGAGAGCCTGAGTTGGCTTTACAAAGTACTCAGAGCCCTGGCAAGGCAGAAGAAGAGGTATTTTGGATTGCCTTCCATGAAATGCATGCGGATGGTGTGATCAGGGTGTTAGGAAGGATTTTAGCACCTGTGGAAATGAGGGAGCCAACATCAGGCAACTCTGCTCCTCCCCTCCAGAGAAGAGAGCACCCTGGTGTTCACATTTCAAAGCCGTCAAAGAATAATGTGTAGTGCAGGCAAGACCATGGGGGGTGAACCCTCTTAGCCCCAGCCTGGGAGAGGATAACGTGTTTCTGCTTTTCTCGAGGGCAATTTGGCATTCCTTTTCAAAACCTTTAAAACTGTACATAACCTTGGACCCTGCAGACCTACATCTGGAAAATGATCCCAAGGAAACAACATAAATATATGTAATATTTTAGCTTTAGGGTGGCTTGCCTGGAGCTGGGATGCAGAATTTTTTTCATGGTAAACTGGATGGGTCGGGGGAGATGAAAACAAAGCAAACCAACAGCAACCACAAGAACAAAAACCAACAGCAATACAAAAAAAAATAAAGTTAACTAGTTGCAAAGCTGTAGGCAGCTTTCTCTCCTAGAGAGCTAGAGCGTGGAGCTGGCCTTTGGCGGAGTCTGTTCTACTGCTTGGAAACAATCCCCTTACATGGGGAAGGATATTAAACGACCACTAACCCCAGTATTCCCAGGCAAATCTGAGAATGCAGGTGTGTTAGACTCAATGGTTAAGTGCCCTGTCTCTTTATGGAAATTGTTAAGGGTTGTTTTTATCCAGAACTGCATTTCTGTAGACTTGAATGCACTGTTTCTCTACTCAATAAAGTTTCAAAATGACTGCAATTTGCCTGGAAAGAGGGATCATTCAAGGGCTTCCCTGGTGACTCAGTGGTAAAGAATCCACCTGTAATGCAGGAGATGCAGGTTCAATCCCTGGTTTGGGAAGACCCTCTGAAGGACGGCATGGCAATTCATTCTAGCATTCTTGTCTGGAGAATTCCTACCTGGTGGGATACAGTCCATGGGGTCACAAAGAGTGGAACACAACTGAAGGAAATGGGCACACATTCAGGGATCTTTCAAGGATGCCATTTTCAGGTGGTGGTAGGCAGGGAAGGGCTGCATGCATAACAACCCGAGATCCTGCATTTAATTTGCTTGTTTTCTAACAGGATGAGATAGGCAATGAACATGAGTAAGGAAGCAACAGATACAAGCATATGTAATAATTGCAAGTTCTATGTAACCAGCTAAACTGTTTCAGTCATGTCCGACTCTGTGCAGTCCTATGGGTTGCAGCACACCAGGCTCCTATGTCCATGGGATTCTCCAGGCAAGAATACTGGAGTGGGTTCTCGTGCCTTCCTCCAGGAGATTTTCCCAACCCAGATCTGAAACCCTCATCTCACGTCTCTGGCATTGGTAGACGGGTTCTTTACCACTAGCACCACTTGGGAAGCCTGAGTTCACTGTAAAGTACAATAACAATGAGACTATTGGGAATTAGCAATTTACTTAGAATGGCTTCTGAAAGACCCGATAAGGAAGTGATGAGTCAGTGAAGGAAGAGGGATACATTGGTCATCACAATACAGAAAGCACTTTGCAGGAGGTTTTACTGTGAACACCTACAGAAAAGGGTCTTGTCATTTGGAGGGAATGTGGAGGCACAGGAGATTTTACTCTGGATGGGTATATGATGGCAGATCTGTTGGGTTATGAGAATAATGCAGGAGAAAGAAGAGATTGATAATGCCAAAAAGAATGAATAAAATCTGGAGGAAAACAGTCCTTAAAAAAAGCAAGGGGCATGGGGCAGGGAGCATACGAATGGGAGATGTCATGGAAAGATGAGGTCACCGGTAGATTGTATTAGAGGTGGAAGTGATATTTGAGGAAAGAACAGGTGTGAAAACATTATCTCTAGAGCTAGACAAGTAAATGTACCTGGAAAATGTAAGATTGTTTAGTTGAATTTAATACCTACTTAACATGTGTGGTCAACTTTTGAAATACAGCCATTTAATCCCTCTTTGCAACATTCTCCAGCCACAATCAGCTCTTTGGCAGTAGATGCAGAGAAAGAAGACAATCAGTATGAAACTAGGTGCGATGAGCAATTTTATGTGTCAGTTTGGCTATACCATAGCACCCAGATATTGGAACAGACACTATTCTAGAGGTTTCTGTGAAGGTATTTTTAGATAAGATTAACATTTAAATCAGGAGACTTTGAGTAAAGCAGACTTCCCTCCATAATGTGGGTGGACCTCATGCAATCAGTTGAAGACCTTTAGAGAAAAAGAGTGACCTCCGTAGAAGAAGAGGGAATTTTGCCAACACACTATCTTTGGACTCAAAATGCCACTCGTCCCTGGATCTCCAGCCTTCTGGTCTACCCTGAATATATTTTTACTTGACAGCTTCCAAAATCACATGAGTCAATTCCTTAAACTGATTCTCTATGTATATTTTCAAGGGATGGTTATGATCATAGTCAGGGAAATTGTACATGAAAGGACTCTATACTCATCCTAAAAGGTTAAGTTATTATGGAATAAGAAACACCCCAAATCTCAATGGTCTATTACAACAGACATTTATTTCTCAAACCGGACGGCCAGAGCCTCTGTTTGTCATGGTCATCCAGAGACCTGGGTTGATGAAGACTCCATTTCCACATCAGCTTCCACAATGTCTGTGATGGGAATTGCACAGGCAATTAAAATTCATATGTCACTTCTCAGATTTGCTTGTGAAAGCAAATCACAAGGCTCCATCTATTTTCAAAAATGGCCAAGGAATAGTTCTACCATGTTTTAAGAGAGGAGAATGAAATAGATTTAATAATTCCCAGATAATAAAAAGTGGTAGGAAAACAGTCCTTAAAAAGCAAGGGCATGGGGCAGGGGCATACGAATGGGAGATGTCATGGAAAGATGAGGTCACCGGTAGATTGTATTAGAGGTGGAAGTGATATTTGAGGAAAGAACAGGTGTGAAAACATTATCTCTAGAGCTAGACAAGTAAATGTACCTGGAAAATGTAAGATTGTTTAGTTGAATTTAATACCTACTTAACATGTGTGGTCAACTTTTGAAATACAGCCATTTAATCCCTCTTTGCAACATTCTCCAGCCACAATCAGCTCTTTGGCAGTAGATGCAGAGAAAGAAGACAATCAGTATGAAACTAGGTGCGATGAGCAATTTTATGTGTCAGTTTGGCTATACCATAGCACCCAGATATTGGAACAGACACTATTCTAGAGGTTTCTGTGAAGGTATTTTTAGATAAGATTAACATTTAAATCAGGAGACTTTGAGTAAAGCAGACTTCCCTCCATAATGTGGGTGGACCTCATGCAATCAGTTGAAGACCTTTAGAGAAAAAGAGTGACCTCCGTAGAAGAAGAGGGAATTTTGCCAACACACTATCTTTGGACTCAAAATGCCACTCGTCCCTGGATCTCCAGCCTTCTGGTCTACCCTGAATATATTTTTACTTGACAGCTTCCAAAATCACATGAGTCAATTCCTTAAACTGATTCTCTATGTATATTTTCAAGGGATGGTTATGATCATAGTCAGGGAAATTGTACATGAAAGGACTCTATACTCATCCTAAAAGGTTAAGTTATTATGGAATAAGAAACACCCCAAATCTCAATGGTCTATTACAACAGACATTTATTTCTCAAACCGGACGGCCAGAGCCTCTGTTTGTCATGGTCATCCAGAGACCTGGGTTGATGAAGACTCCATTTCCACATCAGCTTCCACAATGTCTGTGATGGGAATTGCACAGGCAATTAAAATTCATATGTCACTTCTCAGATTTGCTTGTGAAAGCAAATCACAAGGCTCCATCTATTTTCAAAAAATGGCCAAGGAATAGTTCTACCATGTTTTAGAGAGGAGAATGGTCAGAAATGTGTGAAATAGATTTAATAATTCCCAGATAATAAAAAAAGTGGTAGGAATGAGAAACTAGAGGACTCGGTCAGGCTGCAGAATTTCCAAACTAGATCTGGAAGCTAGGAGACTATAGAGTGTGTTGAAAGACTGAAGTTAAGGTTCAGAAATGGTGAAGTTATCGGGGGTGATGAGTTAAAGACACGGCCATGTGCATAGCTACCGGAGGTAGGGAGAAAGCTAAGTTCCTTATAGGTCTCACTCTCACACTTAGCTAACCGGAGAGCTTCTTAAAATACAGCTTGTTGGGGCCCCAGGAATTTCTGATTCTCTAGGTCTGAGGTAGAACCTGAAAATTTGCAAGTCCAGCAGGTTCTCAGGTAATGCTGATGGCCTCTGCCTTTAAAATATGAAAAGCAACTCATAATCTGAGAAGCCTTCCAGGTAGTGCTAGTGATTAAGAAGTTGCCTGCCAATGCAGGAGTCATAAGAGACCTGGGTTCAGTCCCTAGGTGGGGAAAATCCAATGGCCACCCTTTATAGTATTCTTGCCTGGAGAATTCTATGGACAGAGGAACCTGGCAGGTGGGCTACAGTCCATAGGGTTTCAAAAGTCGGACGCAACTGAGGAACTAACACTTTCATCCTTATAAACACATAAGGATGAGCAACACATAGATGAGTGTTTGATTAAACAACTGGGGCTAGAGCTTAGCCAAGCTGACACAAAGACTATCACACACAGCAATAGAAAGCTTGGGCAAATTCATTGAGGTTTAAGAAAAAATATTAAAATAGTCTAAAAAAATCTTTAAGGGCAGAGCAAGACACAGAGCACACTCAGTGTGTCTGGTTTTAGTGGGATCACCTTTCTGAAAGTTTAAATGGTTAAATGACATGTATCCCCCATATTCAAAAGGCAACATGATAAGATGGAATAGCTCTAGAACTAGAATAGGGACAGTTGGTTTCATTCATCAGCTTGTCTATGTTGGTCAAGTCTCTTCCTTTTTCTCTTGATCTGCAAAGTGATCTTACCTTACAGCAAGATAAGATTAATTAATTTGAAAGTTCATCCTAATTGCCCATAGCTCCTCAAAAAAATGATACAGAAGGGTTTACAATAAAAGGCACTTTAAGATGGTGAAAACAGAACCAGAAATTTAAAATCCATTTAGAAGGATGGGAGAGCACATTTATTTTAAGAGCTAATAAAATTATAGTGATTGAACAATGAATTTATCCCAGAGATTTGCATTAGCTAAGGCCAAAAATGGAAAAATGTTGAGATGTATTTATTTGTTATTTCAACAATAACCTCAAAACCCTATTATGTAATGAAAGTAAATACCTTTAATTTTTATTTAGCTACGGAGTAAAGCTAAGTTCCTTATAGGTCTCACTCTCACACTTAGCTAACCGGAGAGCTTCTTAAAATACAGCTTGTTGGGGCCCCAGGAATTTCTGATTCTCTAGGTCTGAGGTAGAACCTGAAAATTTGCAAGTCCAGCAGGTTCTCAGGTAATGCTGATGGCCTCTGCCTTTAAAATATGAAAAGCAACTCATAATCTGAGAAGCCTTCCAGGTAGTGCTAGTGATTAAGAAGTTGCCTGCCAATGCAGGAGTCATAAGAGACCTGGGTTCAGTCCCTAGGTGGGGAAAATCCAATGGCCACCCTTTATAGTATTCTTGCCTGGAGAATTCTATGGACAGAGGAACCTGGCAGGTGGGCTACAGTCCATAGGGTTTCAAAAGTCGGACGCAACTGAGGAACTAACACTTTCATCCTTATAAACACATAAGGATGAGCAACACATAGATGAGTGTTTGATTAAACAACTGGGGCTAGAGCTTAGCCAAGCTGACACAAAGACTATCACACACAGCAATAGAAAGCTTGGGCAAATTCATTGAGGTTTAAGAAAAAATATTAAAATAGTCTAAAAAAATCTTTAAGGGCAGAGCAAGACACAGAGCACACTCAGTGTGTCTGGTTTTAGTGGGATCACCTTTCTGAAAGTTTAAATGGTTAAATGACATGTATCCCCCATATTCAAAAGGCAACATGATAAGATGGAATAGCTCTAGAACTAGAATAGGGACAGTTGGTTTCATTCATCAGCTTGTCTATGTTGGTCAAGTCTCTTCCTTTTTCTCTTGATCTGCAAAGTGATCTTACCTTACAGCAAGATAAGATTAATTAATTTGAAAGTTCATCCTAATTGCCCATAGCTCCTCAAAAAAATGATACAGAAGGGTTTACAATAAAAGGCACTTTAAGATGGTGAAAACAGAACCAGAAATTTAAAATCCATTTAGAAGGATGGGAGAGCACATTTATTTTAAGAGCTAATAAAATTATAGTGATTGAACAATGAATTTATCCCAGAGATTTGCATTAGCTAAGGCCAAAAATGGAAAAATGTTGAGATGTATTTATTTGTTATTTCAACAATAACCTCAAAACCCTATTATGTAATGAAAGTAAATACACGTTTATTAGGTCAGAGAACTGTTTCTTGGAAATACTTGATTATGTCACGACGCTGATGTATGTGTTCCAAAATAATAGATGTGACTCACCCTGACCCGAGTGCCAGTGCCAGATCCGTCCATTTCTGTATACTTAACACTTCCGGGCCTCCATTGCCTCCTTCCAGAGTTGGGAAGGTGCACTGCATCTTCTTTATTGAGTAGCTGCAATGTTTTTAATGGATTTGGTACATCAAAAGGGCTTAACACAGTGCATGATATAGAAGGAATTCAATACCTAATACCGATTAATTAGAATTTTGATTTTCATTGTTATGGCAGAAACTTAGAAGTTCCTCACACGATCTTTAATCTTAGAAACCCACGACAGAGGTCAATCCATCATCAGAAGGAATATTAATTCATTCCCTCTACTCTTATCTTTTGAATAGACTATTCCAGGGACTACTGGATGTATAACCATCATGAGTCTTAATCTTATCACCTAGAAAAGTCTAAGACTGGAGAAAGTAAGGATACTTACCTTGTCAGGTAGGAAAATAAAGCTAAAAATATTACAGATGCGATTCAAGCCTAGAGATTCTGGATAAGTCCAGCCTTCAATTTGTTTTTCACACTCAGACTAAATCTCACCCTACACACTGATTCAAGATCATTTTAATCTGGGAAAGCAGATGGTCCTTCCCAAGATGTGAACTTCAGGTCTCAAAAAACATGTGTCTGACAGGAAATTGATGTCAGGGCACACTGCACTTCAACAACTGTAATAGCATAAAATTCACTTCTGACCATGTAAATCCTTCCCCACTGCACTGATGGACACTCATAACCTTAGAGAGCTTATTTTTGTGAGACTTGCCTAAACTCTAAAATTGGGAGTTCTTCTAAATATGAGCTTGCTATACACCAGTAAGCTATTATCCAAAGGGAAGGTTGTTTTACTTATTTATTTTTCTTTAGGATATCAGACTTACTAGTCGACATTTCCATGAGTTCCTAATCTTTCAGTTAGATACTCAGTTGAATATAAATGACTTTGCCAGTGATCCTTGCAGAGGAATGTTTAGGAAAAAAGAGAGAGAGAAGCTTTGCAAACAAGAAGTCTCATCAGCTCAATATTACACTTTGTCATTAATGACACTGACTGTTTTGATTCATTATTCAGACAAACTTAACAGTAATTTGTGCCTGAAAGCAAGAGCAAAAAGAGGAAAAATGAGGGTTGGAGAGAATGTATTTATATTAGAAATAATTTTAAAACAGCATCTCTAATGCATAGTGAGAATGAATATTATTTTCACCATTAACATTCAATTATATGCACAATGATTTTCCCTTTCTCTTAAATGGTAAAATGGTAATATAGAGCCTTAAATGGGGTGATAGTTTGTTATGCACTTCCTTCCTATATTTTCACTGCATCCTATATATACTTCTCATTTCCAAATTAATGATCCTTCTGTGGAAATCTTTGCAAGGGGAAATAAGCACTCTGTAAATAGATGCGCTAAGATGCAAAGAACATAGATATTTAAGATCCCAGGTTACATTGGTTCATTCCTCCTACAAGCGTGTGATACGAGTCTAGTCAGCTTCAGGTATGGTGTTAGACATAGAATGCATAGGACATAAAGGCAGAGTCCTGCTCAAGAGGATGGATTCTCAAAGGGAGCCAGCCTTGGAGCATGCAATCACAAAGAGGTTATGAGAACTTGCAGATACTCATGAAGAAGATGCACCACGGAGGAGGTAGTTTTTAGTCTGAGACATTGGTGGGTTGTGATGTTGAGAGAGGCTCTTTGAAATCAGGGTGTATCCACACAAAGAATGTGGTTTGCTTGGGTCCTGTAAGAAGAGCCAATCGTCATGTACATATGTGAGAGCTGGACCATAAAGAAGACTGAGTGCCCCAGAATTGATGCTTTCAAACTGTGGTGCTGGAGAAGACTTTTGCGAATCTCTTGGACAGTAAGGAGATCAAACCAGTCAATCCTAAAGAAAATCAACTCTGAATATTCACTGGAAGGACTGATGCTGAAGCTGAAGTCCCAGTACTTTGGCCACCTGATACTAAGAGCTGACTCATTGGAAAAGCCCCTGATGCTGGGAAAGATTCAGGGCAGGAGGAAAAGTGGCGAGGGGAGGGATGAGATGGTTGGATGGAATCACTGACTCAATGGACATGAGTCTTAACAAAATTTGGTAGACGGTGAAGGACAGGGAAGACTTCTGTGGCACAGTCCATGGGGTTGCAGAGTCTGACATGACTTAGTGACTGAACAGCAGCAATGTAAGAAAATCAAGGTTATAGGAGGATGAAATATGAGGAAGGGGTTATTGATGGGAAGAAGGATGAGCAGCTTTTAAGGCTTCATATTCTGACATCCAAAGAATGCTCAACAGGTGAACACATGTAAATGGGTGAAATCTGAGCAAACACTGTGATTTAGTAAATAGCACCAATGTCAATTTCCTGGTAATCACTGGAGGGGAAGCTGACTGGCAGGTACATAGGAACTCTGTGCGCTGTTTTTTCATTCTTTTGTGATTATTTCAAAGTGTTTTAGAAAGGGCATGAACTGTAAATAGGATACTAAGATATGAAGGTAACGGGGAGCCAGCACAGTCTTCAGTGCAGAGATGCATTTCCTGAAGAGGTTAATCATGGAAGGAACTTCAAAGATTTTCAAAGCACATCCATTCTTTGTGCTGGAAGTGAAATAGAATCCCAGACAGGACTATAAAGATTGCACAGTACCGTAAGGATGGAGGTGAAATGAAATAAAAGTCTTGTTCAGTGATTTCCTGGCTATTTCATTTTTTGCATTGATTTAGTCATGGATACCAAACTTTATTGGAAAGAGTGCACTCTATTGAGACAGACAACTCTGCATTTTATCCTCATCTTGACCACTGTAGACCTTATTGCTTGTGACCTGAAATAGTTTCAGGCACACTCTGGAGTCAGCTGCCCCAGCGTAACTCCATCTGTATTACTGTTGGGACCCAGGGTCAGGAATGCTTCATGTTCCCTTCTGTAGGATGGAGGAATTTATTATACCTTCTGGGTAGATCTGTAGCAAGGATTAACCTGATCCATGTGTGAAAAGTTCCCTTCCCAGTTTTCACTGTGAAAGAAAATCAACTCTGAATATTCACTGGAAGGACTGATGCTGAAGCTGAAGTCCCAGTACTTTGGCCACCTGATACTAAGAGCTGACTCATTGGAAAAGCCCCTGATGCTGGGAAAGATTCAGGGCAGGAGGAAAAGTGGCGAGGGGAGGGATGAGATGGTTGGATGGAATCACTGACTCAATGGACATGAGTCTTAACAAAATTTGGTAGACGGTGAAGGACAGGGAAGACTTCTGTGGCACAGTCCATGGGGTTGCAGAGTCTGACATGACTTAGTGACTGAACAGCAGCAATGTAAGAAAATCAAGGTTATAGGAGGATGAAATATGAGGAAGGGGTTATTGATGGGAAGAAGGATGAGCAGCTTTTAAGGCTTCATATTCTGACATCCAAAGAATGCTCAACAGGTGAACACATGTAAATGGGTGAAATCTGAGCAAACACTGTGATTTAGTAAATAGCACCAATGTCAATTTCCTGGTAATCACTGGAGGGGAAGCTGACTGGCAGGTACATAGGAACTCTGTGCGCTGTTTTTTCATTCTTTTGTGATTATTTCAAAGTGTTTTAGAAAGGGCATGAACTGTAAATAGGATACTAAGATATGAAGGTAACGGGGAGCCAGCACAGTCTTCAGTGCAGAGATGCATTTCCTGAAGAGGTTAATCATGGAAGGAACTTCAAAGATTTTCAAAGCACATCCATTCTTTGTGCTGGAAGTGAAATAGAATCCCAGACAGGACTATAAAGATTGCACAGTACCGTAAGGATGGAGGTGAAATGAAATAAAAGTCTTGTTCAGTGATTTCCTGGCTATTTCATTTTTTGCATTGATTTAGTCATGGATACCAAACTTTATTGGAAAGAGTGCACTCTATTGAGACAGACAACTCTGCATTTTATCCTCATCTTGACCACTGTAGACCTTATTGCTTGTGACCTGAAATAGTTTCAGGCACGCTCTGGAGTCAGCTGCCCCAGCGTAACTCCATCTGTATTACTGTTGGGACCCAGGGTCAGGAATGCTTCATGTTCCCTTCTGTAGGATGGAGGAATTTATTATACCTTCTGGGTAGATCTGTAGCAAGGATTAACCTGATCCATGTGTGAAAAGTTCCCTTCCCAGTTTTCACTGTGGCACATGAGTATTCAATAGTGTTTTACCCACTGTTATATTTGAACTAACCGACTCTGAACACATTATTCAATCTTTGTTTTTACTGTAATTCTTTATTTTATTTTTATTAAATTTTATTGGAGCATAGTTGCTTTTCTAGTTGTTTTTTGCTGCATTGCAAAGTGAATCAGTTATACATGTGTCCTTTCTTTTTCAGATTTCCTTCTAGTTTAGGTCACCAAAGAGCACTGAGTAGGGTACTCTGAGCTATGTTAGTTAAATATTTCATATGTAATATCAATAGTATAAATATGCCAATTGCAATGTCAATTCATCCTAATACCCTTTGCCCCATTTGGTGCCTATACATTTGTTTTCTATTTCTAGAGTCCACATATATGTGCCTAGTATATAATATCTGTTTTTCTCTTTCTGATTTGCTTCACTCTATATGACAATCTCTAGGTCCATCTATGTCTCTCCAAATGACCAAAGGTCATTCCTTTTTATGGCTGAGTAATGCTCCATTGTGTATATTTATTACTTCTTTACCCATCTGTTGATGGACATTTAGGTTGCTTCCATGTCCTTGCTATCACAAATAGTGCTACAAGTACATTTTTCAGCCTTGATTAGCTTCCATACTCACATCTATAAAATGTAGATAATCATACATACTTAGTGAGGCCATGAGAAGATCCGGCAAGATAATGTCTGTCATGGGTCTGGGGCAGAGAACGCAGCATGCCCACCAGTGTGTCTCCTTCCTGCCTCTTGGTTCATTTCTGCACCTGGCCAGCTTCTCTGTGCCCAGACCACTGACAGCACATGACTGAGACACAGCAGGTTGTCTGCCCTCCACCTGCTCCTGGCCTCTGTTCTTCCTCTTTAAAAAATATAGATATTTATTATAGAAAAATGGAAAGATGCCCCCTCAAATTTTCTGTCTAGAGTCATAGATTATGCGTATTTTAGCATGATTTCCTCCAGGTTCATTTTATATATTGTATTTTATGTAGGCAAGTTTATCCAGGCAGAGAACAGCTTTATATTCTATCGTTAGTTGCAGAGGAGGACAAAAGGACTTAAAAGTATTTTTCCTTGGGCTTCCCCTGGTGGTCCAGTGGGTAAGGACACCGCCTTGCAGTGCAAGGGGCACCGGTTCGATCCCTGGCCTGGGAGATCCCACATGCCACGGAACGGCTGGACTGATGTGTCCAATTACCGAGCCAGAGCTCTGGAGCGCATGTGCCCAGAGCCGGTGCTCTACAACGACAGACGCCACCGCGATGGGAGGCTCACAGGAGCCAAAGAACAAAGACAGATGAACATAGAGAAATGAAAGACCAATAGAAGTGGCCCGCCTGCTCCCCTCCTTCCCCAACCCGACCCCTGCCCAAAATAAATAAATAAATAAATAAATCTTTAAAAAAAAAGTATTTTTCCTTGCTTAATTTTTTTAAAAAAAAATTTTACAGAGTTTTATTGTTTACTGCCACACATCAACCTGAATTCACTCTAGGTATACATATGTCCCCCCTCTCCTGAACCTTCCTCTTATCTCCCTCCCCAGCCCACCCCTCCAGGTCACCACAGAACCACTGTTTGAGTTCCCTTAGTCCTACAGAATATACCCCTCACTCACTCCATTGTCCATTAGTATGTTTTCTATGTCTGTTTTTCCATCACTGCTTTGCATATACATTAATCAGTACCGTCTTTCTAGATTCCATATGTATGTGTCAGTATACAGTATTTACCTCTCTCTTTCTGACATACTTCACTCTGCATAATTGGTTCTAGATTCCTTGTCATAAATTTTTTAACAATCTATAATGGCTGCATAATAGTCCTTTGGGAGAGGGCTATACCTTTGTATTCGGTGGTTCTTATATGCAAGTATATATGTAGGTTTGGTCAATATGAATGAACAACAATGTGATGAACAGATCTTCATGCATATAACTTGGACCTGTCTTATATTGAAATCTTATCTCTCTCCTGGGTTTCTGATGTCATTTTTGCCTTCCTTGGGTTTCACTCCCTTGAATTTCTGACATACATAGTTGCTGAGG
The DNA here is from genome assembly GCA_022376925.1 of Tragulus kanchil. Classification (NCBI taxonomy): domain Eukaryota; kingdom Metazoa; phylum Chordata; class Mammalia; order Artiodactyla; family Tragulidae; genus Tragulus; species Tragulus kanchil. Next base: position 176,330,842 of record JAIOJX010000032.1, read on the forward strand.
AGCAGTTTCTTGTTTGACCTACTACATGGCTCTTTGGGTAACACATTCTCCCTCTCAAGGATTGGATCTCTCAGTCCAGAGGCAGATCTGGTCTGGGCTCCTGTCACTTCTCTGTTTGCCTGATCCTATCAAAATTAAAATTCCTATTCTCAATTTGTCAAAAATAGGGACAGATAAAACCACACAACTATTTCCATTCTCTCAGGATGACTTTTGAAAATGCTATTGGTGCTGTTTAGTTGCTAACTCATGTCTAACTCTGTTGTGACCTCCTGAAGCATAGTCCACCAGGTTCCTCTGGTCCATGGGATTTCCCAGGTGAGAACAGTAGAGTGAATTTCCATTTCCTTCTCCAGGGGATCTTCCTGACACAGGAATTGAACCCACATTCCCTCCATGGCAAGTGGATTCTTTACCTCTGAGCCACCTGGGTAGCCCTTGAAAACACTGTAGGCCTAATGCTTTCTTTGTTTTGATTTTCAGTGGTCATATCAGTGCTCCAAGTGATGTAGAAGGAAATGGAGAGTGTATAACCTGTAGGTGGATGGACCATGGTGTAGACTTTCAATATTACAACTCTAGGTCAAACAAGCACGAGCTATGACTTTCAGAAGAACTGAGTTCCAGTCTTGACAAATCCAATAAACTTACTGAACCTGTTTGAACTTCAATTTCCTGTCTGAAAATGAAGGAGGACGACAACTATTGGACGAGTTACCATGAGGACTTCTGATTGCTGGGTTTGGGCTGGTCCCTAGGGATTCTAGTAACTAATCCAGCCTCAGTGATGACTGGTATGTTGAAAATCAGTGCAAGAAAATTATTAATATCCACGTGAACTTAGAGATGAAAGTTGCCCCCATAAGCCTCAGTTTCTCTCTCTCAAAAAATTAGAGAAACACATACTTATCACTTACGGCTGTTCTATCAAAAGAGATAATGCATTTAAAGTGCCTGACATATGCCAAGAACTCAATAAATATTCATATCTTCTCACTCTCCTTCTCCTCCCTAATGCCATCTTGGATTTTACCACAAGGCATTTGACCAGGCGAAGATGGTCGCATCGGTGCACGGGCGGTGAGGAGCCTCACTTCTCCAGACGTTTTAGAAAATGATTGAAAGTTAAACTGGGCCAGGAGTCTGGTGACGTTTGGGTGAGAGACAGAGTTAAATTAAGGTTTAATCTTAGCCCCTTCCATGTGTTAACCAGGCTGTGCAGAGCCAAGAGCTTGAAAGAGATTCAGTGCTGAATTTTCTCACTAATCTGATGAGAAGAGAGAGAGGCATGGAAAGAAAGAAAATGAGAGAGAGGGAGAAACAGAGTTCAGATGGCTAATTTTCTAGCCAGCAGCTACTGGAATGTTTCCATGAGGAGATATGAAAAGAGACAAAAGAGAAATAATAACTGAAAATGGGCTTTGTTGGCCAGAAAATATTATCCTGCTGGGGTGGAGGTCAGTGGACAAGAGGATGGATAGAAACAGGTACTCGGGGGACATGTTTCATTTTAATGTAGGCACTTTGGTACCCCTCTATCTGCACATTCAATTAGCATTAGAGGGAAAAATAAAAGTTCCTTGCATGTCAGCCTGCTTTCCAAGCTCTGGGGATAGAGCTGCATAAATGCAGTGACCTTACATTGCTCTCCTTGGAGAACATGCTCCATCTCTGTGTTGGCCTCTGATGTTAAAGAAAATGGATAGTTCATTCTTTTCAGTTTCCTTCAGGAAAGAAAAGTTTAAGTGTCATTTTTAAGTGAAAGAGGTTGAGTAATTGTCTTTTTCATAGATCCTCTTGGATCCCCCAGAGTCATAAGAACCAGCCCTCTAAGCCTGTTGCTTTTTTCCTGTCTTCTCTCAAGTGTGTTTTGCTGATTAACCGCAGGTTGATCTGAAATACGGCCTTTGTGTCCCTCTACCATCTCCAAGGCATGTTGATGGCAAGGTGACCTTGGCATGGAGCTTCCAAGGTCACAACATCAGCAAAGCACCTTTCCCCATCCCATCTTTTTTTTCACATGATTCCAGCTTTCCTGTCAAGACTACTTGTTTGAACTTATGCTGCCTGACTCATTCCTTTAGATCATAAGTTTCCAAAAGGCCTTTTGCCCCTCACTTATAAAATTCTAATATCTTCAACATCCCTATCGACATCTAGTCCCCAGGCCTCCATGCCCGATGCTCCTCTAATCTCTGTTTCAGTGTCCTCACCTTTACTGACTTGAGTGGGTCTGAACTCAGGAGCATTCACTTATTCATTCATCTCTTTATATTTGCTATATTTGTGGAGGATTTTCTATAAACAGCTACAATATTTCTAGTCCCATATGCTCCTCCAAAACCTCATTATCCTCTCATTAGCAGGTGGAGTGTTTACCCTTCCCTTGAAATTGAGTAAGGTCTGCAACTGCTGCCTCAACTCATGGAGACTGGAAGGACCACTGAGCGACCTCTGATCATGGCGAATAAAGGAATACAGCCCTCACTTCATTTTCTTTGCTGAGATGTCACCCTTAGAACCTCCTCATTGTGATCAAACCCAGACCACACAAAGAGATGGTCTGTTGGTGTTCCCATCTTTGACAGCAAATGGCCAATACAAAGTACAAGACACATGAATGAAAGAGCTTTCAGAAACGTCTAGCCCTTGAGTCTCTCCTCACTCAAATATTTCCACTGAGGTCTCAGACAGACTGGAACAGTAACAACTACTCAGTTTGCCTAGTTCACAAGGTGATCTGAAGCGTTTGTGAGCTGGTAAACTAAGATAAATACACAACCATTTTATCCTAGCCCTTACAAATAGAGCCCCATTTACTGACTCATCCATCTCCTCGTCCATTACCTGGGTCGCATTTACGATGACCACTGCTTATCCCAGATTATAGACACAGGTGACACCTACCCTGAAGAGACCATAGACAGGCCTCATATCCCATTTCAGATTTCTACAACCATACTGTTATGAAAGTGTTTTGGCATTTTCATTCCAACTCAGCTCCTTTAAAACAAAGGACTATAAGTTCTATATTTCCCATTGTATATAGCACACTTTTGTAAACCTCATAGATGTTCGATGTAGATTTGTTCATTAAAAAGTCCAGTTCACTACTGGTATTAGGTTTCCCAGGGCCCGTAAGATTTGTTCATAAGTTTCCAAAAGGCCTTTTGCCCCTCACTTATAAAATTCTAATATCTTCAACATCCCTATCGACATCTAGTCCCCAGGCCTCCATGCCCGATGCTCCTCTAATCTCTGTTTCAGTGTCCTCACCTTTACTGACTTGAGTGGGTCTGAACTCAGGAGCATTCACTTATTCATTCATCTCTTTATATTTGCTATATTTGTGGAGGATTTTCTATAAACAGCTACAATATTTCTAGTCCCATATGCTCCTCCAAAACCTCATTATCCTCTCATTAGCAGGTGGAGTGTTTACCCCTTCCCTTGAAATTGAGTAAGGTCTGCAACTGCTGCCTCAACTCATGGAGACTGGAAGGACCACTGAGCGACCTCTGATCATGGCGAATAAAGGAATACAGCCCTCACTTCATTTTCTTTGCTGAGATGTCACCCTTAGAACCTCCTCATTGTGATCAAACCCAGACCACACAAAGAGATGGTCTTTTGGTGTTCCCATCTTTGACAGCAAATGGCCAATACAAAGTACAAGACACATGAATGAAAGAGCTTTCAGAAACGTCTAGCCCTTGAGTCTCTCCTCACTCAAATATTTCCACTGAGGTCTCAGACAGACTGGAACAGTAACAACTACTCAGTTTGCCTAGTTCACAAGGTGATCTGAAGCGTTTGTGAGCTGGTAAACTAAGATAAATACACAACCATTTTATCCTAGCCCTTACAAATAGAGCCCCATTTACTGACTCATCCATCTCCTCGTCCATTACCTGGGTCGCATTTACGATGACCACTGCTTATCCCAGATTATAGACACAGGTGACACCTACCCTGAAGAGACCATAGACAGGCCTCATATCCCATTTCAGATTTCTACAACCATACTGTTATGAAAGTGTTTTGGCATTTTCATTCCAACTCAGCTCCTTTAAAACAAAGGACTATAAGTTCTATATTTCCCATTGTATATAGCACACTTTTGTAAACCTCATAGATGTTCGATGTAGATTTGTTCATTAAAAAGTCCAGTTCACTACTGGTATTAGGTTTCCCAGGGCCCGAACAAATACACTAAGTACATTTTGGAAAAAGACTGGCTAAATTCAACCATTCTGCAAATAGGAGAGAAGGAAGACATGAACAGTTTTTTGACCTTTTATGACAGGCAACTACTGTTTCATTTAATCCACATAACAATCTCATAAAAAAACCATGATAATCCTCAAATTACAGATTTGAGACTTCAATCCAGACTGGCAAAGCCATGTGGCTACTGAGTGTGGTGCTAGGAGTCTAGCCAATGCCAAGAAATGCTTCCCAGCCACAGTGGTGGTTTCCACGTATGAAGACACAACACAGATGACATTTGCTTTCAAGACCTTTGAGTAGGCTGCCTTGAGAAGAAAGCTTTCCAGTGTACAACTTTATGTCCTGCTTGTCATAGGTAAGTGGGAACTTGATAGAAAATGGACCTTCTGGATGCCTCCTCTTTCAAGGTTTCCAAGCCTCACAGAAAAATGTTATCTATTAGCTTTATTCCTATTTTTATAAGTGGGAAGAAATAAGGCATAAGACTTAGGGGAAAACATTTCAATACTCTCTGGAAGCCTGAAGAGTTAAAAACAAAGTATATGCATTAAAAAAGCTCAACTTATTATTAATTTATTTATTTTAATTAGAGGATAATTCCTTTACAATATTGTAATGGTTTGTATACATCATCATGAATGAGCTGCAGGTATATATGTGTCCCTCTGATCCTGAAGCCCTGTCCCACTTCCCTCCCCACCCTCTCCCTTTGGGCTGTCCTGGAGAACTGGCTTTGGGTGCCTTTCTTTGTGTGCTGAACTTGCACTGGTCATCTAGTTTACCCATGGGAATGTACATCTTTGTATGCAATTCTTTCTGACCATCCCACCCTTATCTCCTAAGAGTCCAAAAGTCTCTTCTTTACATCTTTGTCACCTTTGATTCCCTCCATGTAAGATTGTCACTGACTTTCTAAACTCCGTATATGTATGTTAATACACAGTATTTGTCTTTCTCTTTCTGACTTACTTCACTCTGTCTAATAGGCTCCAATTTCACTCACCTCAATAGAACTGACTCAAAATCTCTACTTTAACTTGGCGTTTATGCATTGTATGACCAGGAATGTTGTGAAGCACAGCTAAATATACTTCAGTGAACACAGTGATGGCACTGTGGGGGTATGGAGCACCTTCTTTAGAAATGTAAGGCCCTGCTGTTTGCCCTGCTCTGCCCCAGGAGCAGTAGGAAGGGAGTGGAGAGACAGAAGGCTCCAAATCAATGTAACTATGCCTTATTAATCTGGGTGACCTTGACATCTCAAGACTTCATTTTAACAAACAACCTATTCGTTTTGAGGTGGTGGGTGGTGGTGTCTGGAAAGATGATGTAACTGCTTCTTAAAAGAAACTGTGGTATTAGGAATTATTCTTTGGATAGTGGGATTTATAAGAAATTCACCGTCATCCCCCAAGAAAACCCATAGAAACTTCTGGATAACATATGTGCATCTATGGATGAAGAAATACCCTTCTGATGAAGTCCTTCCCCTCTGCCTGTAGAGAACTGTGTAACTGGAATCAGAAATCTGTATGTAATCATCTTGACGCCATTAACCCACACTATTTTAAAACTGAGAAAATTGGAGGCTGATGGAGGTGGTCATTCAGTGGTTAAGAATAGCCATGCTCAGCTCTGAATGGCCCAGTAGGTAGCATACCCTCATTCCAAGCATTCGTCTCTGGCCTGGTCACCACATCCACATCTTAGTCCATTCTCCACCTCCCTGGCTTCTGACCTCGTTTTGAGTCTTCCATTCCTTATTGGGTTTGGCCTCTTTTCAGCAACATCATCCCCTAGAAGGTGGCGTAGTATGTATACACATAAATAATCCTGGGAAAAAAATCTTTAGAGACCACACAGTCATAACGTAGGAAAGACTCATTCAAATTCAAATATGTAGACCATTATGGCTAAAAGAATAGGTCTGCTGGTTGGAACTGGCTACATGAATCTCATTTGAAAATCAACATGGACCACGAGTGAGTTCAGATGTTTCAATTGGAAGGCTGGTCTAGATGACCACTGAGATATCTGCATCTTCTAGAACATTCTTTCTTCCCTAATTCAGTCCAAAGTTGTTATCGTATAAAGCTATTCTTCATCCCATCCCTTCTCCCAAGATAAAACTATCCTTTTATGTTTTGTGTACCCCCATTGCTATACTGCCATGAAAATATTAAGAAGAATAAATATATTCATATTAATAATAACAACAGTAAAACCATTGTCAAATGTACATATATCAGGTAAAATACTTTGCTGCTGTTTAATCAGTCAGTCGTGTCCAACTCTTTTTTGACCCCATGGACTGTAGCCTGCAAAGCTTCTCTCTCCGTGGCATTTGCCAGGCAAGAACACTGTAGTGGGTTGTTATTTCTTACTCCAGGGATCTTCCCAACCCAGGGTTTGAACTCTAGTCTCCTCCACTGATAGGTGGATTCTTTACCACTGAACCACCAGGGAAGTGCACATATAATACTAGATGTTGTATTTAATAGCCAAAACTATCTTTGGAGGTGAAAATAATCTCTATTCTATTTTGCAGATTAGGAAATTGAGGCACAGTGGAGTTAGTTTCTTGAAATCTACAAAAACAGAGAAGCCAAGACTCATTTACAAGTGTGTCTTATTCTAGAGCTCAGCTTTTTACCCAGCAGATCTCTTTCTCTATCAGCATCTGCTGTTCTATGAAGACCTCCAGAACATTTGACTTCTGTTTAACATTTCTCACTTCTACTTCACAATGAGCTTCTGAAGGACAAAGAGAAGGGACTTCACACATCGTAGGGGATCATTTTTGTTTTAACTAAGGGGACAGTGATGCCCTCGAAATATTTGACTTGGAATTGTATGTTGCCACCATGGTGTATCATGGTTTTGTTAATGGAAAAAATACAGAGGCGCTTCCCAGGTGGCGCTTCTGGTAAAGAACTTGCCTGCCAATGCAGGAGACATAAGAGATGTGGGTTGGATCCCTGGATCAGGAAGATCCCCTAGAGTATCAAGTAGCAATCCACTCTAGTGTTCTTGTCTGGAGAATTCCATGGATAGAGGAGTCTGGTGGGCTACAGTCCATGGGGTCAAAACACAATAGTGAAGCCATACGAGAGAACAGGAAGGCTGGTCTAGATGACCACTGAGATATCTGCATCTTCTAGAACATTCTTTCTTCCCTAATTCAGTCCAAAGTTGTTATCGTATAAAGCTATTCTTCATCCCATCCCTTCTCCCAAGATAAAACTATCCTTTTATGTTTTGTGTACCCCCATTGCTATACTGCCATGAAAATATTAAGAAGAATAAATATATTCATATTAATAATAACAACAGTAAAACCATTGTCAAATGTACATATATCAGGTAAAATACTTTGCTGCTGTTTAATCAGTCAGTCGTGTCCAACTCTTTTTTGACCCCATGGACTGTAGCCTGCAAAGCTTCTCTCTCCGTGGCATTTGCCAGGCAAGAACACTGTAGTGGGTTGTTATTTCTTACTCCAGGGGATCTTCCCAACCCAGGGTTTGAACTCTAGTCTCCTCCACTGATAGGTGGATTCTTTACCACTGAACCACCAGGGAAGTGCACATATAATACTAGATGTTGTATTTAATAGCCAAAACTATCTTTGGAGGTGAAAATAATCTCTATTCTATTTTGCAGATTAGGAAATTGAGGCACAGTGGAGTTAGTTTCTTGAAATCTACAAAAACAGAGAAGCCAAGACTCATTTACAAGTGTGTCTTATTCTAGAGCTCAGCTTTTACCCAGCAGATCTCTTTCTCTATCAGCATCTGCTGTTCTATGAAGACCTCCAGAACATTTGACTTCTGTTTAACATTTCTCACTTCTACTTCACAATGAGCTTCTGAAGGACAAAGAGAAGGGACTTCACACATCGTAGGGGATCATTTTTGTTTTAACTAAGGGGACAGTGATGCCCTCGAAATATTTGACTTGGAATTGTATGTTGCCACCATGGTGTATCATGGTTTTGTTAATGGAAAAAATACAGAGGCGCTTCCCAGGTGGCGCTTCTGGTAAAGAACTTGCCTGCCAATGCAGGAGACATAAGAGATGTGGGTTGGATCCCTGGATCAGGAAGATCCCCTAGAGTATCAAGTAGCAATCCACTCTAGTGTTCTTGTCTGGAGAATTCCATGGACAGAGGAGCCTGGTGGGCTACAGTCCATGGGGTCACAAAAGAGCAGGGCACAACTGAGTGACAGAGGATCCACATACACGAGAGAACACATGGCAGAGTCATGTTCTTATTTTCTTTTCTTTTGCTTTGTTTGCTTTTTAAATTCACACCTAGCCCTTTAAGTGATAACCGTGCTGTTACTAAGTTTCACTGTGTAAAAGGCTTTTCCTAAAATGGGACATTTTATTCTGATTGCTTCCAATTACATCCTCAATTTGATGTGAATCAAATCAAGACTTTGCTGCCTAACACTCCCTTGATCCCACCTCAGGAGAACCCACCAATGGGTGACTAAATATGACCAAGAAAGAGAAGATATGGTCAGGCGTCCCCTCCGATGCCCACTGGGGTATCTAGAGTCATCCTGAACTTATCAGGAGAGTCCAGAAGGTCCGTGGGAGGAAATAGTTAATGAGAATCAGGGTTGTCTGCAAGGGTCTTGCAGAAAGGACCCCTGGTCAAGATCATCTGACACCTTATCAATAACCAAGAACACTGAAGATCATCACATGACGTTTCCCTCAAAGTTATTTCTTAAGAAATAATTTGCATGTGGTGTTTTGGATCAAAAAAATCTATAATCAAATAATTATGGACACAATTCCTACAGAACGTGTCATGATGTACATTTGTACATATAAATCTTAGAAATGTACAGAAAAGAAGTCTACTCAGCTGTAAATCACTTAACCATTTGGGCAGAGATGGTTTATTTCCAATGAATATCAGTTTTATTCAGCCTCCTTTTTTCTCACATTGGCAATACTTGTTAAATCACTTAAGTGTCTCATTTGGGCCTCACACATCGTAGGGGATCATTTTGTTTTAACTAAGGGGACAGTGATGCCCTCGAAATATTTGACTTGGAATTGTATGTTGCCACCATGGTGTATCATGGTTTTGTTAATGGAAAAAATACAGAGGCGCTTCCCAGGTGGCGCTTCTGGTAAAGAACTTGCCTGCCAATGCAGGAGACATAAGAGATGTGGGTTGGATCCCTGGATCAGGAAGATCCCCTAGAGTATCAAGTAGCAATCCACTCTAGTGTTCTTGTCTGGAGAATTCCATGGACAGAGGAGCCTGGTGGGCTACAGTCCATGGGGTCACAAAAGAGCAGGGCACAACTGAGTGACAGAGGATCCACATACACGAGAGAACACATGGCAGAGTCATGTTCTTATTTTCTTTTCTTTTGCTTTGTTTGCTTTTTAAATTCACACCTAGCCCTTTAAGTGATAACCGTGCTGTTACTAAGTTTCACTGTGTAAAAGGCTTTTCCTAAAATGGGACATTTTATTCTGATTGCTTCCAATTACATCCTCAATTTGATGTGAATCAAATCAAGACTTTGCTGCCTAACACTCCCTTGATCCCACCTCAGGAGAACCCACCAATGGGTGACTAAATATGACCAAGAAAGAGAAGATATGGTCAGGCGTCCCCTCCGATGCCCACTGGGGTATCTAGAGTCATCCTGAACTTATCAGGAGAGTCCAGAAGGTCCGTGGGAGGAAATAGTTAATGAGAATCAGGGTTGTCTGCAAGGGTCTTGCAGAAAGGACCCCTGGTCAAGATCATCTGACACCTTATCAATAACCAAGAACACTGAAGATCATCACATGACGTTTCCCTCAAAGTTATTTCTTAAGAAATAATTTGCATGTGGTGTTTTGGATCAAAAAAATCTATAATCAAATAATTATGGACACAATTCCTACAGAACGTGTCATGATGTACATTTGTACATATAAATCTTAGAAATGTACAGAAAAGAAGTCTACTCAGCTGTAAATCACTTAACCATTTGGGCAGAGATGGTTTATTTCCAATGAATATCAGTTTTATTCAGCCTCCTTGAAGTTGATTTTACTCACATTGGCAATACTCTTGTCACAGTATATTCAAGAAATCCTACATTTCACAGTGTCTCTTGCAGTTGGGTATGGTCATATGGCTACATATCCTGGCCCATGATGTAAAAATAGAGGGTCACAGGGAATTCAGGAGGCATTACTGAAACAACACTGATTCATCCAGAAGACTGTTGTGTCCGCCACACTTTATACTTTTCATTTTTGTTACTTGGAATGCAGATGAGATGGCTGGAACTGTGGCAGTCATTTTGAATTACACAGTGACTTGGAAGATGGAAGTTATTGCTGAGGATGGTGGAGAAGGAAGACAAAACGATCTAGGCTTCTCATCAGGCCAGTCCTGGGCTGCTTAGTCCCACTTGAAATAAAAAATAAAAGTCCATCTCTTTTCAAACTGCTGCTTTTTAATAGCCCTGGAACACAATCCCTGATTAAATTAATCATTGAAATCCTTTTGCATATAACTTACTATTGACATCCTTTAGAACAGATCTTGGAAAGTAAGGATTTAACCTTTAATACCCGTGTCTGCAGAAGAAAATTGAAGGCCAGGGAAGGGAAGGGAACTGTCAGTGACTCCAGCTGTTCAGTTGTAGAGCTGAACTTTGGCCCCCATACCCCGAAGACTGGCTCCTTGCTCTCAGCTCTCCCATTCATATTTCATATGATTGGGAAAATAGTGTTAATTCTGGAATCATTTTAGATGCACAGTAGATAGGAGCCAGCACATGAATTATAGATCTTCAAGTGCCTTACAGAGAAACTTAAAGCACCCCAGAGAGAAAATAAGCTATTTCAGGTGACCTTGTCCTGGAATGTTCCCCGATTGCCTTTGGGGGAGACTTGAAATCCCCTGTCACTTAGGCATGGGGAAGGCGATGGGGTAGCCCTCCAGAATGATGCTTTTGTCTTCTCACCTTTCAAATCCAAATAAATCATGAAGGCCTTCACATCTTCCTTTTAAGAATGCCGCCCTGGATGGTTTGGGGTGGTCTATCAACTTGTCTCTCAGCCAAGAGCCAATTAAAACACCTCGAGGAACCTGCAAGTTGCTACAGAGGAAAAAATGTGGCCCGTGTCTGACAGGGTCTCAAGTAAATAAATCCGTGGTTAAACCTCCAGAGGCAGGCTCCTCCCATTCCTGCCTCTGGTAACTCTGGGTGAGTGCGTACACACACCATGCCTGAGTCTCCACACACATGCCAAACCATGCATAAACCATACACACCTCACACACACCACACCACACACATATACACCTGACACATACTGTACACATGCACACTCCACACTTCACATATATCCCCCACACCTCTTAACCCCATGCACCCCACGCTCACTGTAAACACCCCACGTCACATTCTGCTCGACAGAGATGGAACAGGAAAACAGAACACTGTATCATTAATTACTACCCCACTGTTAGAAAAAAATTAAATTATGATATTGTTACCTGAGGACTTGCTGACAGACTTCTTCAGGTCTCCTCCACCTGGCGCAAATCCAAGGCTTCTTTTCTCCCGTCTTTCTTTTGAATTCTGGAATGCAGACAGCAGAATTTTCCATCAGTAAACGAATGTGTCTAAAGCTCAATTATCATGCAGTGTCAGGAGAGGGGCCCTTCGCCGTCATTTCACCCCACTTCTAAGCAATGAAACACTGATTCCTTGGGTTATTCAGAGGCTGTGTCTCCCCAGAAGTTTCCAGCAATTTGGGGCCCTTTTTCCCTATAAATTTCCAATCACACCCATTTTTAAAGGATTGTTTAAAACCTGTGGTGGGATTTCACATCTTATATTCCATAGGCTTTCACCTTTTCAGAAGAACATGAGGAGCATTTAGAAACACCTTTCTTTCCTCTCACATACATTACAGTTAACTGGTATAACAAACAATCCCCAGACCTCAGAAGTTAAATAAAAAATCAGGACCTCTTAATTTCTAACAAAAATTAGTGTCTCTTGTCCATTGAGGTCAATGGGAAGGGGCACCTTGTCCTGAGCTAGGGGTTAGAAAAACAATTGACCTGATAGCTATTTTCATGAGTACAGTTTTATTGGAATACAGCCTCATCCATTCATTGGTGTGGTGCCTACACAGCTGACCCTTGTTCTAGGCAGGCATTCAGAGACAGAGTCTCCTTGTGTCGTGTGTCTTCCCTTTCCTCTGAGTTCTAGAAGTCTCTCTGTACTGCAGGCAGGTAGAAATTTGTCAGGGACATACATTTTTTAACAGTTTATGCAAGAAGTCCTATTCTATTGGCTCAAATGTGGTCATGTGGCTACAATGATCCTTCTGAGATGTCAGAAACTTTTTTCCCCGATAGGAGAATCCATACCTGAGCACACACCATGCCTGAGTCTCCACACCCACTGACACATACTGTACACATGCACACTCCACACTTCACATATATCCCCCACACCTCTTAACCCCATGCACCCCACGCTCACTGTAAACACCCCACGTCACATTCTGCTCGACAGAGATGGAACAGGAAAACAGAACACTGTATCATTAATTACTACCCCACTGTTAGAAAAAAATTAAATTATGATATTGTTACCTGAGGACTTGCTGACAGACTTCTTCAGGTCTCCTCCACCTGGCGCAAATCCAAGGCTTCTTTTCTCCCGTCTTTCTTTTGAATTCTGGAATGCAGACAGCAGAATTTTCCATCAGTAAACGAATGTGTCTAAAGCTCAATTATCATGCAGTGTCAGGAGAGGGGCCCTTCGCCGTCATTTCACCCCACTTCTAAGCAATGAAACACTGATTCCTTGGGTTATTCAGAGGCTGTGTCTCCCCAGAAGTTTCCAGCAATTTGGGGCCCTTTTTCCCTATAAATTTCCAATCACACCCATTTTTAAAGGATTGTTTAAAACCTGTGGTGGGATTTCACATCTTATATTCCATAGGCTTTCACCTTTTCAGAAGAACATGAGGAGCATTTAGAAACACCTTTCTTTCCTCTCACATACATTACAGTTAACTGGTATAACAAACAATCCCCAGACCTCAGAAGTTAAATAAAAAATCAGGACCTCTTAATTTCTAACAAAAATTAGTGTCTCTTGTCCATTGAGGTCAATGGGAAGGGGCACCTTGTCCTGAGCTAGGGGTTAGAAAAACAATTGACCTGATAGCTATTTTCATGAGTACAGTTTTATTGGAATACAGCCTCATCCATTCATTGGTGTGGTGCCTACACAGCTGACCCTTGTTCTAGGCAGGCATTCAGAGACAGAGTCTCCTTGTGTCGTGTGTCTTCCCTTTCCTCTGAGTTCTAGAAGTCTCTCTGTACTGCAGGCAGGTAGAAATTTGTCAGGGACATACATTTTTTAACAGTTTATGCAAGAAGTCCTATTCTATTGGCTCAAATGTGGTCATGTGGCTACAATGATCCTTCTGAGATGCCAGAAAACAGTGTTACCTTTGTGTCCAGATAGGAGAATCCATACCTGAGCACCTAACTTCTGCATCCCATCTCCATTGGCTTCAACACTCACATTCAGTCCCAGGGTTTCTATCACCCATATGGCGCTTAGACCCTTCTCTCCTCATCTGCCATGTTGTACTGTCCTGGTCCAGATGTTTTCCACCTCTGCTTTTGGAAATAACATCTCTGTCTGCATTCAGAGTTCCAGCCTCCATCTCTTTTTCCTGCTAGGTCAAGCCCATTAGCTCATGCTTTTTCTTTTTTTTTTTCTGAAACATCTTCAGAATCTCCTATATGTCTATTACGGAATTGCCAGGACTTTAGGAGAGGCAGTCAAGTTCCTCTAAACCTGACGGAAAGCCCTGATTCAGCCTGACATCTTGTCCTATATGATTCCAGAGCTTTCTTCTTCACAGAAAGCTCTGTATCTTTTTTTTTCACTATTCTGCCTGTAGGTACTTTGTGGCTTGTGCTCATATCTCTCCGTATGCCTGGAAAACACTCATCTCCCCAAATGCCAACCATCTGACCCATTTCAACATCTCTGGATATAACTCAGACTTTTGTACATCTACACTAAGGGCATCGCAAGAAGTAGGAGCTGGGTCATTTTTATTCATTCACTGTATCTGTAGAACTAGCACATTTTCTACACACACACATTCACACACTCTCACTGACACACACACACAGTTGCTCAGTTGTGTCTGACTCTTTGTGAGCCCATGAACTGTAATCATCAAGTCCCCCTGCTCATGGAATTCTCCAAGCAAGAATTCCAGAGCAGGTAGCCATTCCCTTCTCCAGGGCCTCTTTCTGACACAGAGACAGAACCCAGGTATCCTACATTGAGGGCAGATTCTTTAGAGTCTGAGCCACCAGGAAGACCTAGCACATTTCCTAACATGTGGTAAATGACTAACATTGTTTAAAATGAATGAATAAATAAATAAATACCCAATCGATTATGTATGCTCTTGCCTACCCAGTAACCAGAACCTGTTTTCCCTCTGAACTCTCATAACTGCATATTTTTAGAGTAACTTATCACTCTTTTATTTAGCATGAGCTGCACATATGTATTTGGTCTTGCCTTTCCTGGGCTGCACAGTTCTCATGGATAAGAGGGTCACCTCAGCCTTACAGTATCTATCATGTGGTCAATGCACAATGAATGTGAGATAAATAAATAAATAGATGAATGAAGGGAGCCAGGCTCTTTCTTGGAGATACTGACCCATACACATTCTCTAAGCCTCATATAACTTCCTTCAGGTGAGAATGGAGAGTGAGGATATTAATCTTAGAAGAAATGTCTTTGTCTCTTAAAAAGGCTTTGAAAGGCTTTAAATCAAGAGCCAAGAAGATTCAAGGTTAAGTAACAGCTTAAATCTTTGAGGAGTGCAGCTCTTCCTGCTTTTTTAATGTGGAGATAGGAATTAAGAGCCTAATACCGGGATGAATAACTTTGCACTTGGTTGTAATATGAAGAGAAAAGGAAAAAAAGAGGGGAGACTGGACTCTGAACGGGAAACTGTTGGACTGTTGTATCAAGTATCATACTAACTGTGTTCAATTGAGTGGAAATGACTAACCCTGAATCATTTTTCCTACCCATACAATGGGCATCGTTTCATTAATCAAAGGTTAGCCAGGGTAAAGAGGGTGGGTGTGATCACAAAGCGTCATTTAGTAGTCGATTCAGATACTAAATGCCAAGAAACAATTCATTGAAACCTCAAGTTTTTCAACTCTAGAAACTTTAGAAATGGATGACAAATAGGCAGGCATCTCTCCTGAACTTTATTTTTTATTTTATATTGGAGTATAGTTTATGAGCAATGTTGCGTTAATTTCAGGTATACAACAAAGTGATTCAGTTATATACAAACATGTATGTATTATTTTTCAAATTCTTTTTCCATTTAGGTTATTACAGGATATTAAGCAGGTTCCTTGTGCTATAAAGTAGTTCTTTATTGACTGACCATTTTAAATTTAACAGTGTATACTCACCAGTCTCAAGCTCCCAATCTTTCCCTTCCCTCCTGGTAACCATCTTTATTCTCTAACTCTGTGATTCTGTTTCTGTCTTGTAAATAAGTTCACTAACACTTGTATCACTTGTATTTTTAGGTTCCTTATATAAGTGATATCATATCACATTTGATTTTCTCTCACTTCCTTCATTTACTAGGATAATCTCCCCTTTGAGTTTGGGGTGGAGGAATAGACCTCAAATCATCTGAAGTGCCAAGTAAATTCAAAGCATGCACATTTATTAGCAACTGCAACTCATTCACCTCCTACTTAGAAAATCAGCTCTTTTATCACTGGAATCCAATACCATATAAAAATTACCACCAGGGCTTGCCTGGTGGTCCAGTGGGTAAGGACACCGCCTTGCAGTGCAAGGGGCGCCAGTTCAATCCCTGGCCTGGGAAGATCCCACGTGCCATGGAGCAGCTGGACTGATGTGTCCAATTACCGAGCCAGAGCTCTGGAGTTCATGCGCCCAGAATCGGTGCTCTGCGACAACCGAGGCCACCACGATGGGAGGCCCACACAGGCCAAAGAACAAAGATGGATGAAAATGGATAAATGAAAGACCAATAGAAGTGGCCCACCTGCTCCCCTCCCTCCCCACCCCACCCCCCTCAAATAAATAAATAAATCTTTAAAAAAAAAATCACCACCATACAGCTATATGACGGAGATGCCCTTAAGGCAGAAATGTGTCTCTCACTATTGTGGAAATCTGAGATGTTCTCTAAGTCTATAGGCAAAGACAAGTAGAGAGGGAGCCTGATATCTTTCTAAGCATCTGAAGGATCCAGGGATCTGGGACATGGGCTGTCTCCAGAAAATAAACTATTTGCATTCTGCCATTTGCCTACGAGTGTTCATTTATTACATGCATTAAAAATAGTTAAATAAAAATAAGGTTAATTTTAGATAATTGACAACTTTATTTTTATTCTCACCAGCAATATTTTTTAGTTGTTTTGGCTCTAGCTCAAAGTTTCAGGGTTTGCAGTCACAGCTGCATTTTTTTTCACCAATAAGCTAAATGAAAAGGGCCTGGCTTCCATCTACAGTGTGCTGATCTGAAGAATAAATCATGTATACCAGTCTCCCAATCTTTCCCTTCCCTCCTGGTAACCATCTTTATTCTCTAACTCTGTGATTCTGTTTCTGTCTTGTAAATAAGTTCACTAACACTTGTATCACTTGTATTTTTAGGTTCCTTATATAAGTGATATCATATCACATTTGATTTTCTCTCACTTCCTTCATTTACTAGGATAATCTCCCCTTTGAGTTTGGGGTGGAGGAATAGACCTCAAATCATCTGAAGTGCCAAGTAAATTCAAAGCATGCACATTTATTAGCAACTGCAACTCATTCACCTCCTACTTAGAAAATCAGCTCTTTTATCACTGGAATCCAATACCATATAAAAATTACCACCAGGGCTTGCCTGGTGGTCCAGTGGGTAAGGACACCGCCTTGCAGTGCAAGGGGCGCCAGTTCAATCCCTGGCCTGGGAAGATCCCACGTGCCATGGAGCAGCTGGACTGATGTGTCCAATTACCGAGCCAGAGCTCTGGAGTTCATGCGCCCAGAATCGGTGCTCTGCGACAACCGAGGCCACCACGATGGGAGGCCCACACAGGCCAAAGAACAAAGATGGATGAAAATGGATAAATGAAAGACCAATAGAAGTGGCCCACCTGCTCCCTCCCTCCCACCCCACCCCTCAAATAAATAAATAAATCTTTAAAAAAAAAATCACCACCATACAGCTATATGACGGAGATGCCCTTAAGGCAGAAATGTGTCTCTCACTATTGTGGAAATCTGAGATGTTCTCTAAGTCTATAGGCAAAGACAAGTAGAGAGGGAGCCTGATATCTTTCTAAGCATCTGAAGGATCCAGGGATCTGGGACATGGGCTGTCTCCAGAAAATAAACTATTTGCATTCTGCCATTTGCCTACGAGTGTTCATTTATTACATGCATTAAAAATAGTTAAATAAAAATAAGGTTAATTTTAGATAATTGACAACTTTATTTTTATTCTCACCAGCAATATTTTTTAGTTGTTTTGGCTCTAGCTCAAAGTTTCAGGGTTTGCAGTCACAGCTGCATTTTTTTTCACCAATAAGCTAAATGAAAAGGGCCCCTGGCTTCCATCTACAGTGTGCTGATCTGAAGAATAAATCATGTATGAAGGCACACTTTAGACAGACCCAGTTCTCCATTTCACTTTCCCAACTTCTTCTCCTCCAAGTCTGAAGAAAAGTCTTAAGTCAACTGTCCTTCAGCACGTCAGTACTGAATAGGCAGATGTTAGTAAGGAGAGCTCTGGGGAAATAATTTTTTTTTTCTAAAATGGTAGAGCAATAAAATGGATAGAAGTGGTTAATTATTTTTAATTATATGATAAAACATTTACTCTCTGAAAACACCTGAAGTCTAAAAAGTAGGGATCGATCCTAAATAAAACAAACTCACCTGCAGCCAGTTTTTGTTTACTGGTGTAGTTCTAGAACTTGTCAGGCAACCAAGTTACTTCCTAAAAAGGGCTAAAGTCTTCTAGCTTATCACTCCTTCCTTCTGCTGTGTCTGGATTTTGAAAATATCTATCTTAGTAGGAGAATCTTCTTAAGATACTATAACAAGGCTGCTTACCTGCATATTCCTTATAATGAGCTATGGGATCCTTATAGGAACTGCGTTGTGCTTAGTTAATCCTGTTAATGTGCAAATTCTGGGAGATGGTGAAGGGCAGGGAAGCCTGGAGTGCCGCAGTCGGTGGAGTCAGAAAGAGCTGGGCATGACTTTGCAAATAAACAACATCATTAATACACTTGCACATAACTGATGCTCAGTATGCATTTAGTAAATGAAGCAAAATGAAATGATGGATAGATGGATGAATGAGTGAGTGAATAAGTGAATGAGTAAGCGGGTTTATAGATGGGTAAATAGATGGAAGAGTGAATGGGTGGTGGATGGATGGATAGAAACATGCCCAGATACGAATATGAATGATTGGGAAGACAGAAAAATGGAAATTCAATGCATGGGATACTGTTTTAAGGAATAAATAAGAAAATAAATTATCAATAAATCAGTGAGCCTAGGATTTTCAACTTATTACTATTCCTGAACTCTTTATCCCTACAAAGTATCTCATATCTTGGTAAAAAGCAAAGCTAATACATATTTTAGTGGTAGAAAATAGAGAATTCAAGAACTAAATAAAAAGAGATGCTTTAGAGAACATCAACAACTTCTAGAAGACAGAGAATTTTTTGTTGGAAATCTATCTCCCTTTGAATCATAGCTCACAAATATGCCACTAACAAAACTCAGAAATATTTGGTAAAACATTGAAGACCAAAGTGGCACAAAAGAACTTAGCTAGAAAACTACACCTCTCTCTCTCCATCTCTCTTCATGTTTCTTCCTTAATTTCCGTCTCAATCAGTTCCTCTCCACATATTTTTTTATCATTTTTATTCCAGTCATTTTTTTACAACTTAACTCTGGTCAAAGCATCCCCATTCTCCTGTTGCCACGTTTTGGTGGTCCCCTAGTACCTGCAGGACAAGGTCAGCAGTGGGCACGAATTCTGAGACTCCTTGTCTCTGGCCCTTCTGTCCACCCAAGTTCCTCTGCTCGTCCACTCTCACAGGACACTAGTTGCCCCAGATCACCTTCCCTTCTAGTCAGGAGAGACCAATCAGGAGCCAAGACCATGCTGTCTGGTCCATAGCCCACACTTGCTGTATGCAGCCTATTTCTCTATGTGTGGAAATAATATCTGCCTCAACAAATGCTAACCATCTTAAGCTGGAATACCCTTTTCTCCTGCCTCTGGCGGAAAGGCTCATTTTGTTAGATGTGAAGCCGTCTTTATTTCTCTAAGGCCTTGTTGACAGTCTGACTTCAGTGGTCCCGGGTCCTCATGCCTCTGCCCCAATGCTCCCTTATCATGCTATAATGTAATTATGCTTCCCAACCCTGCAAGTTTCCCAGTCATCAGTACTTAGAAGTGAAAGCTATTATTTAGTGAGTGCCTAGTACATGGCAATTTTAATAAATTAGGTTTATTAGCCTATGTAATAGTCACAACAATTTATGACACAAAATATTATTATTCCCATTTCACAGATGAGGAAAAATGAGAGTCAGGGAGGGTATATAACCATGCTTTTTCTCTATAGTGCTCAGCACATAGTAGGTGCTTATAAATATTGATTAAAAACATGTCAGATAATTATTTCCATAATGTGATCCTGAGCTGAGATTGCAGAATGAAGGAAGAGCCATCTTTTCATGTCATTTTCTGTGTTACATTAAGCTGGCTTCTGCAAATTCCCATTTATTAAATTTTTCATATTTTTCACTTGTGATTCATTCCCTCAGGACTTTTACAATATTTTAAGCTGAAAATATGACATTGTTTTTTCATATGGCAATCCAGGGTTTCCTTTAAGATTGTATTTAATAATCAGGCTACCATATATGCCCCTAAAAGGTCTTCACCAGGTGAAACTTTGTTGAAAAGAGAAACTGACATCTTGGTTTAACTGTTTGGGGGAGTAATTATAATACTGGTCCCACTTGTTGGTATTATTTCTCCTTGTTGATGGTGGGTGGATCTTATTCTATTTACTATATGCTTTGGATTTGGAAACTTGAGTCTGAGTCTGAATTTCATATCCCCCATGTTCAGCAGAACACTTAGCATAGAGTTGATGCTCAATAAATGATCAAAATGGAACTCTGCTATAACCAAATAGCTTGAATTTCATCTGCAAAATGGATACAGTAAGAGGGGTTTCAGGAGATTGAGGAAATGAGCATGAGAGTCTGTGGACAGGACTGCATGCCCCAGGATAGGTGTTTTGGAAGAAAGCCTCCTGTGAACAGTGGTAGGGAATGAACTCTCGAATAAACTGAATTCAAAGTTGGAGATTCTAAATTAATTTGGGGTCTGACCTCAGACTTCACCTTTAAGTTCCAATGTCCCTATTGTAGAAGGTGAATAATAATAGAACTTGCTATATATTGACCAAATATAGACACAAGCCTCCCAGTTAAATATGAATTTGAATACACAGCAAATAATTTTTTAAGAAAACTATGTCTCATGCAATATTCAGAACATATTACTATGTAAAGAAATGTCTTTTATAGGAAATTCAAATTTAATTGGTATCTTGAATTTTCTACCAATTAAATAAAGTAATATGTGTAACAAGTCTGCCTGGGATAGATAATCAATAAGGTTCACCTTTATTTTATGCAGTGTGCTCAGTAAAGAGTAACCCCCGGTCTCTCTTCCTGTTTTACAATAATCAGCACTACTCCCATCACCGCCTCCCTGCCATCCGCTGCCCCATTCTCTGCTTCTTAGCATACATTGAGATGTCAGGAGGGGGCTTGGATGTAAAAAGGGAGCAAGCAGCTGCCATAGAAAGAAGTTGCTGTCAGTTCAATGAATCGCTGCCATTATTGAGCATATTTTCAAAGGCTAACCTTTATAATTTTTCATATTTTTCACTTGTGATTCATTCCCTCAAAAAAGGTCATTGTTTTTCATATGGCAATCCAGGGTTTCCTTTAAGATTGTATTTAATAATCAGGCTACCATATATGCCCCTAAAAGGTCTTCACCAGGTGAAACTTTGTTGAAAAGAGAAACTGACATCTTGGTTTAACTGTTTGGGGGAGTAATTATAATACTGGTCCCACTTGTTGGTATTATTTCTCCTTGTTGATGGTGGGTGGATCTTATTCTATTTACTATATGCTTTGGATTTGGAAACTTGAGTCTGAGTCTGAATTTCATATCCCCCATGTTCAGCAGAACACTTAGCATAGAGTTGATGCTCAATAAATGATCAAAATGGAACTCTGCTATAACCAAATAGCTTGAATTTCATCTGCAAAATGGATACAGTAAGAGGGGTTTCAGGAGATTGAGGAAATGAGCATGAGAGTCTGTGGACAGGACTGCATGCCCCAGGATAGGTGTTTTGGAAGAAAGCCTCCTGTGAACAGTGGTAGGGAATGAACTCTCGAATAAACTGAATTCAAAGTTGGAGATTCTAAATTAATTTGGGGTCTGACCTCAGACTTCACCTTTAAGTTCCAATGTCCCTATTGTAGAAGGTGAATAATAATAGAACTTGCTATATATTGACCAAATATAGACACAAGCCTCCCAGTTAAATATGAATTTGAATACACAGCAAATAATTTTTTAAGAAAACTATGTCTCATGCAATATTCAGAACATATTACTATGTAAAGAAATGTCTTTTATAGGAAATTCAAATTTAATTGGTATCTTGAATTTTCTACCAATTAAATAAAGTAATATGTGTAACAAGTCTGCCTGGGATAGATAATCAATAAGGTTCACCTTTATTTTATGCAGTGTGCTCAGTAAAGAGTAACCCCCGGTCTCTCTTCCTGTTTTACAATAATCAGCACTACTCCCATCACCGCCTCCCTGCCATCCGCTGCCCCATTCTCTGCTTCTTAGCATACATTGAGATGTCAGGAGGGGGCTTGGATGTAAAAAGGGAGCAAGCAGCTGCCATAGAAAGAAGTTGCTGTCAGTTCAAATGAATGCTGAGCTAATAGGCCTATTAATAATGAGCTTTATTATAGGAGCCCACTTACGTTAATAATTCTCTGTATTTAGTATTTGATGCTGTGACATTTATACGGAGCTGAATGGTGACTCTGTGTGTGTGTGTGTGCGTATGTGTGTGTGTTTAAAGCCATTTAGCTCACTTTGACTCTGAATACAGCTGCAACATTGGGACACAGATATTGTTTTATTTAAACACACATACACTTCATCTGACTCTACTTCTCCTCATATGTGTCTCTCAGCTTGGGCTCTTCAGAGACACCACAGAGAAATGAATAAATGGAAATCAGTTCCTACCTTCTCACCCTGGGATTGTCAATCCAATCCCCACCTCCTGCCCTCCCAGCCCAGAGAAGCTGAGGATAGATTTAATCTGATTTGCATACTGAGAATTCTCACAACAGTAGCTGGAATTGTGACAGGGTCTAATTAGCATTTCCACCCCCTCTCTTTGCCTCTTTTATATTGGACGACAGTGCCTGAGCAGTAGGGGGAAATTTAACAAAGCCCAGATTAAGAAGTCATGTTCTGGTTCTGGAAGTTAGAAAAATCAACATTCTCAGTGGGTGTTGCTTGACAAGGAAGGTGTTTGGGTAGAGGGAATATTTATGTCTATGGGGGTGACTTTAGCTGCAGTTCAGCCATGTGTGTGTAGAGCACCATTGAAGAAAGATCAAAACCCAGCCGAATATCCCCAGGAGTTCCTCAGTCTAGCACGCCCAAAGTTAGAACACTTCCTTAGGTATCCTGCCTCAAATCCAGTGCCATGAAATTTCTCAAAGTGTTAAATAGTTTATCAAGTCTGCCTGGGATAGATAATCAATAAGGTTCACCTTTATTTTATGCAGTGTGCTCAGTAAAGAGTAACCCCCGGTCTCTCTTCCTGTTTTACAATAATCAGCACTACTCCCATCACCGCCTCCCTGCCATCCGCTGCCCCATTCTCTGCTTCTTAGCATACATTGAGATGTCAGGAGGGGGCTTGGATGTAAAAAGGGAGCAAGCAGCTGCCATAGAAAGAAGTTGCTGTCAGTTCAAATGAATGCTGAGCTAATAGGCCTATTAATAATGAGCTTTATTATAGGAGCCCACTTACGTTAATAATTCTCTGTATTTAGTATTTGATGCTGTGACATTTATACGGAGCTGAATGGTGACTCTGTGTGTCTGTGTGTGCGTGTGTGTGTGTGTGTTTAAAGCCATTTAGCTCACTTTGACTCTGAATACAGCTGCAACATTGGGACACAGATATTGTTTTATTTAAACACACATACACTTCATCTGACTCTACTTCTCCTCATATGTGTCTCTCAGCTTGGGCTCTTCAGAGACACCACAGAGAAATGAATAAATGGAAATCAGTTCCTACCTTCTCACCCTGGGATTGTCAATCCAATCCCCACCTCCTGCCCTCCCAGCCCAGAGAAGCTGAGGATAGATTTAATCTGATTTGCATACTGAGAATTCTCACAACAGTAGCTGGAATTGTGACAGGGTCTAATTAGCATTTCCACCCCCTCTCTTTGCCTCTTTTATATTGGACGACAGTGCCTGAGCAGTAGGGGAAGTTTAACAAAACCCAGATTAAGAAGTCATGTTCTGGTTCTGGAAGTTAGAAAAATCAACATTCTCAGTGGGTGTTGCTTGACAAGGAAGGTGTTTGGGTAGAGGGAATATTTATGTCTATGGGGGTGACTTTAGCTGCAGTTCAGCCATGTGTGTGTAGAGCACCATTGAAGAAAGATCAAAACCCAGCCGAATATCCCCAGGAGTTCCTCAGTCTAGCACGCCCAAAGTTAGAACACTTCCTTAGGTATCCTGCCTCAAATCCAGTGCCATGAAATTTCTCAAATGTGTTAAATAGTTTATCCAAAATTGCCGAACTAGAAATTGTTTGAGTCTAGGTTCAAACTCCAGTTTCCCAGGTGCTACAGTGGTAAAGAATCTGCCTGTCAATACAGGAGACACAAAAAAGATATGGATTCAATCCCTGGGTTGGGAAGATCCCCTGGAGTAGGAAATGGCAACCCACTCAAATATTTTTGCCTGGAAAACTCCATGGACAGAGGAGCTTGTTGGGCTATAGTCCATGGGGTCACAAAGAGTTGGACATGACTACGCAACTGAGCACTCAGGCGCCCATCACCCCAGAGTTTGTTAAAAATGCAGGATCTCAGGCTGAATTAAAAGCTACCTTTTAACCAGATCCCTCGTGATTCACCTCTATTAAAATTTGAGAAGCCCTGTCTTAGAGCTTTCTTGGGGAGACAGTTGGTTTCTCCTTGAAATTGTCAGATGATTCACAACTCACCTTCTCAGAGAGCAGTCTGTCTACTGGCCAGGCATATTTCATGCCTCGGCAGGGCCAGCACTTGGGAATCGATCCATGGCTCAGAACCCCGAGGAAAGACACTGTGTGCCTCTCACAAGGCCAGGCTTTCAACCCTAAGCTGCTTTTCACCAGTGGATGTCACTGTGTACCCCCCAGCCCTTTCCTGCTTACAGTACGACAATTAGCAGGTTAATTTTGAGGCCACTGGTGCATGCACAAAGTACCCGGCAATTACTAAAAAAAAGAGAAGATATTCAAACTAGACTGCTCATAGACGATCAAGCTAGATGAATATTCTTAATAAGTGGTTAAAACATCTTAAGAGTTTCCAGTGCTATTTTGCCACTCAAGAGTTTTCAATAAGATGCTCTGATGATGGAAGAATCACTTTTATCAAATATTAAGCTACTGTAAATTTACTGTAATTGAATAATTTGCCTCTTAGCTTTGGTTCACTAAGACTGAAGCGAGGTTTTCATCCCTACATGATTACTCCACAGTCCGTTTCAATATATGTCATGTCAAGCAAGGCTCATCTCACGCCCAAAGTTAGAAGACTTCCTTAGGTATCCTGCCTCAAATCCAGTGCCATGAAATTTCTCAAATGTGTTAAATAGTTTATCCAAAATTGCCGAACTAGAAATTGTTTGAGTCTAGGTTCAAACTCCAGTTTCCCAGGTGCTACAGTGGTAAAGAATCTGCCTGTCAATACAGGAGACACAAAAAAGATATGGATTCAATCCCTGGGTTGGGAAGATCCCCTGGAGTAGGAAATGGCAACCCACTCAAATATTTTTGCCTGGAAAACTCCATGGACAGAGGAGCTTGTTGGGCTATAGTCCATGGGGTCACAAAGAGTTGGACATGACTACGCAACTGAGCACTCAGGCGCCCATCACCCCAGAGTTTGTTAAAAATGCAGGATCTCAGGCTGAATTAAAAGCTACCTTTTAACCAGATCCCTCGTGATTCACCTCTATTAAAATTTGAGAAGCCCTGTCTTAGAGCTTTCTTGGGGAGACAGTTGGTTTCTCCTTGAAATTGTCAGATGATTCACAACTCACCTTCTCAGAGAGCAGTCTGTCTACTGGCCAGGCATATTTCATGCCTCGGCAGGGCCAGCACTTGGGAATCGATCCATGGCTCAGAACCCCGAGGAAAGACACTGTGTGCCTCTCACAAGGCCAGGCTTTCAACCCTAAGCTGCTTTTCACCAGTGGATGTCACTGTGTACCCCCCAGCCCTTTCCTGCTTACAGTACGACAATTAGCAGGTTAATTTTGAGGCCACTGGTGCATGCACAAAGTACCCAGCAATTGCTAAAAAAAAGAGAAGATATTCAAACTAGACTGCTCATAGACGATCAAGCTAGATGAATATTCTTAATAAGTGGTTAAAACATCTTAAGAGTTTCCAGTGCTATTTTGCCACTCAAGAGTTTTCAATAAGATGCTCTGATGATGGAAGAATCACTTTTATCAAATATTAAGCTACTGTAAATTTACTGTAATTGAATAATTTGCCTCTTAGCTTTGGTTCACTAAGACTGAAGCGAGGTTTTCATCCCTACATGATTACTCCACAGTCCGTTTCAATATATGTCATGTCAAGCAAGGCTCATCTATGGCACCATTTGAGTTTTAGTAATTTCAAAGCCAAGGGACCCTGTAAATGGTCTGGATGATCGACCATAAAGTATGTACATATTTAGTTAAATTAAATTGTGATTAGAGTTTCAGCTTCCATATTTAAACTCTGAGTAGTTTGCAGAGCCTTTATGACTTTTATGGATATGCTAATGTGAATTTCACAGGACTTTTTATAGGAATTGAAGCAGAGGCAGACCTTTTGGTCCAGGTTGCATAAATATTATGGAGATGGAGAAACAGAAAAAAAGCCCAAACATCAGTTGGACATAGATCAAATTAATACCTACAACTATAAATCATGTCTTAAGAAACAAGGAGGCAAAAATGATCTGGAGCTTTGAAAAGGAACATCTGAATTTGTCCCCAGCTCTGCCTATATATTGGTTTAGTGATTTTAGCAAATGACTTTCTAAGTCTCAGTTGACTCACCTGTAAAATGAATAGCAAGTTGCAGTGAGTAGATCATTAAAGGTGGAGTGTGAGTGTGTGTGAAAGGTCTGGGCGATGCACTAAACAAATGTTTCTCAAAGATTTGCACTTGGACCCTCTGCCTTGGAACCATCCCTGAAGCTTGTTAAAAGTCCAGATTCCTGGTCATCACATCTGCTCTGCTAAAGGAGTATTTTCAGAGATAGGACTTGAGAATCCTCATTTTGTTCAATAATTTTGGTAATTTTCATTTTGCATGCTAAAGCAGATGAAATGCAGTTCTAAATGTGCTTCTCCTTATAATGTCAGAGTAGTGGAGGAAGGTGGTTTAGTTTTACTTTCAATTACCTCTTTCTGCGCATGTATGTTCAGTCATGTCTGACTCTTTGCAGCCCCATGGATTATAGTCCCCTAGTCTCTTCTGTCCATGAAATTATCCAGGTAAGGCTACTGGGGTTGGCAACCATTTTCTCCTCCAGAGAGTAAACCCATGTCTCCTACATTTCCTGCATTGTAGGATGGATTCTGTACCACTGAACCACCTGTGAATCTCACCTCTTTCTATCTACATTCTAAAATTCAGATACTTTAGAGTAATTAACCCCACACACATGCATATAAAAGTGGAGAGTCTTATGACCACTTTATGTGCTGCTAATAGAAGAAATGAATCGGAATAGCAGGAATTAAGACTTTCGTTGTTCAGTCACCAAGTTGTGTCCAATCCTTTGTAGCCCCATGGACGACAGCACACCAGGCTCCTCTGTCCTTCGCTAGCTCCTGGAGTTTGCTCAAACTCACTTTCATGGAGTTGGTGATGCTATCTAGCCATTGCATCTTCTGTCAACCCCTTCTCCTTTTGCTTTCAGCCTTTTCCAGGAACAGGGCCTTTTCCAATGAGTCAGCTCTTTGCATCAGATGGCCCAGGTTTTGGGGCTTCAGTTCAGCATCAGTCCTTGCAATGAGTATTCAGGGTTGATTTTCTGTAGTATTGACTGCTTTGACCTCCTCACTGTCCAAGGGACTTCCAAGGGTCTTCTCCAGCACCACAGTTCAAAACCCTAAATCTATCTGTGCTCAACCTTCTTTATGGTCTAACTCTCACATCTGTGCATGACCGCTGGAGAAAATCATAGCTTTGAATACATGAACCTTTGTTGGCAAAATGATGCCTTTGCTTTTTAAAATGGAACCTAGGTTTGTCATAGCTTTCCTTCCAAGGAGCAAGTATCTTATACCTAAATTACTCCCTGTCATTTACTGCCACTAGGATGGTCTTACCCTTGTTAATGTTAATTTCTATTCAATCTTCCAAATCCAAGCTAAAATCACCTGTGGTCTAAAATAAGTTCAGGCCCCTGTCCTGACAGTTAAGGACCATTGTCTCCTAATGTCTCCAAGAGTAGACCCTGGCAACAACAAATGTGGTGGGAAGAATTCCCAGATGGCCCCTAAGTTCCCTCTCCCCCCAAAGCCCCTCCCTGTGAGTGGGGGTGGGGCCAGTGAAGATAATCAGATGTGCCTTGATTATGCTGCATTATACGATTAAACAGATAGATTCCACTACTGACTGACACATTGATTTCCACCTGCTCAGTGTCTGACCATTGGGTCCAACTAAGCTGTGTCCAAAATCTTTACCAACCAAAACTGTGAGACTATATATTTGAGCTATTGTAAGCCACTAAGTATTTGATGTTTGACTGTGCAGCAGTACAACAAAAGAAGTGAATGTTGAAGGTACAGAGGAGAGACTAGAGATTTCTGGAATCCCAGAGCTCTGATCATGAAAGCTTTTCTATAGAAAATATCTTGCCTCTACCCAGGGAACCAACGGTTGGTAGGACATCAACCTAGTTCAGACCTTACTCATTACAACCAGTCAGAGATTATAGGGCATAGCACGTGTGGCACCATTCAGGAATAATTTTCAAAGGTTTTTAGATTTCTGACTGGGACTGGCATGGGACCATTGCATCTTCTGTCAACCCCTTCTCCTTTTGCTTTCAGCCTTTTCCAGGAACAGGGCCTTTTCCAATGAGTCAGCTCTTTGCATCAGATGGCCCAGGTTTTGGGGCTTCAGTTCAGCATCAGTCCTTGCAATGAGTATTCAGGGTTGATTTTCTGTAGTATTGACTGCTTTGACCTCCTCACTGTCCAAGGGACTTCCAAGGGTCTTCTCCAGCACCACAGTTCAAAACCCTAAATCTATCTGTGCTCAACCTTCTTTATGGTCTAACTCTCACATCTGTGCATGACCGCTGGAGAAAATCATAGCTTTGAATACATGAACCTTTGTTGGCAAAATGATGCCTTTGCTTTTTAAAATGGAACCTAGGTTTGTCATAGCTTTCCTTCCAAGGAGCAAGTATCTTATACCTAAATTACTCCCTGTCATTTACTGCCACTAGGATGGTCTTACCCTTGTTAATGTTAATTTCTATTCAATCTTCCAAATCCAAGCTAAAATCACCTG
Source organism: Tragulus kanchil (assembly GCA_022376925.1). Classification (NCBI taxonomy): domain Eukaryota; kingdom Metazoa; phylum Chordata; class Mammalia; order Artiodactyla; family Tragulidae; genus Tragulus; species Tragulus kanchil. Next base: position 176,360,155 of record JAIOJX010000032.1, read on the forward strand.
TGGTCTAAAATAAGTTCAGGCCCCTGTCCTGACAGTTAAGGACCATTGTCTCCTAATGTCTCCAAGAGTAGACCCTGGCAACAACAAATGTGGTGGGAAGAATTCCCAGATGGCCCCTAAGTTCCCTCTCCCCCCAAAGCCCCTCCCTGTGAGTGGGGGTGGGGCCAGTGAAGATAATCAGATGTGCCTTGATTATGCTGCATTATACGATTAAACAGATAGATTCCACTACTGACTGACACATTGATTTCCACCTGCTCAGTGTCTGACCATTGGGTCCAACTAAGCTGTGTCCAAAATCTTTACCAACCAAAACTGTGAGACTATATATTTGAGCTATTGTAAGCCACTAAGTATTTGATGTTTGACTGTGCAGCAGTACAACAAAAGAAGTGAATGTTGAAGGTACAGAGGAGAGACTAGAGATTTCTGGAATCCCAGAGCTCTGATCATGAAAGCTTTTCTATAGAAAATATCTTGCCTCTACCCAGGGAACCAACGGTTGGTAGGACATCAACCTAGTTCAGACCTTACTCATTACAACCAGTCAGAGATTATAGGGCATAGCACGTGTGGCACCATTCAGGAATAATTTTTCAATAATCTGTGTGCTCTCTTGAGATTTCTGACTGGGACTGGCATGGGATGAATTCTTCAAGCAGCCAGTCATGTCAGTGTGTCTTTAAATCTATCACTTTAGTGCTTCCCTGATGGCCTGCCAATGCAGGAGACATGGGTTTGATTCCTGAGTCAGGAAGACTCCCTGGAGAAGGAAATGGCAACACACCACTTCAGTATTCTTACCTGGGAAACTCCATGGACACAAGAGCTTGGCGAGCTATGGTCCATGGGGCTGCAAAAGAGTTAGACAAAACTTAGCCACTAAACAACAACAGCAAGCCCCTTTAGAGCAAAAGCACATGAGTATGTTTCATCCATCATCTACCAGTGAAACTGGCTCCAGCAGAGAGCCTGTGCCCGTGTGCTCTGCGAAGGCACAGTTTTGTAGTTTGTGATAAAATTGCTTCCTCTCCATAATGTATTCTCTTTCATCCCATAAGCTCCTAGTGTTTTATTCATAAATATAATTACCCTCATTTTACAGATGAGGAAACTGGGTCATAGAAATGTGAACACTGTCAATTAATAACAGCAACAGAAGCAAGATTTGCCTCAAAATGCAAGTGACTTAGTCTCCCTTGGTGATCATCATTATGTGTGGTAGGGATCACATATGTGCATACATACACAGTCATATGTATATCCATACAGCTCCATTTTGAAGAAGTAACTTCCAAACTCTTGTTTACTATGCCAGGTTTTCCCCAGTACAATATTTCTATCCCACTGCATCCAGCCAGGAACATTCACAGTGATTTAACTCCAAGTGAAACTCAGATGTGCTTTTATATCTATGTGGGCACAAGTACAAAAACTGAGACTGCCTATGGACTATACTAGCAACTTGGCCCTATATCATGCTACCTTAGAGACACAAAATGTTTTTAAAAAAATCATGATTCCTCTATAAATACCAACATTGTGGAGCTGAAAGCAACCGGTGATGAGCTTTGTTAGAACGTTGCCTGAAATGTTAGGTGGTGTTTTTCAATGGGGCCATGAATATGAAAAAAGACAACCAGCTTTGCCTTAGACCCATGGAGCCTTTGCTGTAGTCTGAGTCCATCATTCATGCCTTCATCACTGGAGATTTGAAATGCCTGGGCAATTTTTACCAGTTCTTGCCAAAGCAGTATGCGCTTGGAGGTCTGGGTGCACACAGAATCCTCTTCCAGAAACACAGAGCCCTCTCTAGAGATGGGACGAGGACATACCTTCTGCTCCTCACCCCTCTTGTCTTCAGTGCATGGTCAATATTGTTCCTTAAAACATTTTATAAACCCAACAATAATCATCCAATTCTTCTGCAAAGATCACAAATTCATTTGACACATTAGATAGTGCAAAATAAAGTAGTCTTTACCTAATTCAGAAGTCTCTCCTTGGTACCTGGACTAGTTCCTGGCTAATAGCAGATGCTCAGGAAATGGCTGCTGCACTGAACTAAGAAAGTCCTGTTTATTGTTATTGAAATTCTGTCTCCTATTTCACCCTTACATCCTCTACCATAATTAACAACTTTGTTGTCTACTGCTCACCTTAATGGCTTTCTTTCTTACCTTTGGTTGTCAATGCACATTTCCACTGAGCTTCAATAATATTTCAAATGTCTAAATCTAACCATCCTACTTCACTGTTTAGAGCTCTTCCACTCTGGCCCCCTCCAACCAAGAAATAAAGATCAGATTTCCATCTCTTGAACACGCACAAGAGGCCTCTGATCTGCCCGGCATTCTTTTCCCAATTCCTATAAACAGCTCCATTTTGAAGAAGTAACTTCCAAACTCTTGTTTACTATGCCAGGTTTTCCCCAGTACAATATTTCTATCCCACTGCATCCAGCCAGGAACATTCACAGTGATTTAACTCCAAGTGAAACTCAGATGTGCTTTTATATCTATGTGGGCACAAGTACAAAAACTGAGACTGCCTATGGACTATACTAGCAACTTGGCCCTATATCATGCTACCTTAGAGACACAAAATGTTTTAAAAAATCATGATTCCTCTATAAATACCAACATTGTGGAGCTGAAAGCAACCGGTGATGAGCTTTGTTAGAACGTTGCCTGAAATGTTAGGTGGTGTTTTTCAATGGGGCCATGAATATGAAAAAAGACAACCAGCTTTGCCTTAGACCCATGGAGCCTTTGCTGTAGTCTGAGTCCATCATTCATGCCTTCATCACTGGAGATTTGAAATGCCTGGGCAATTTTTACCAGTTCTTGCCAAAGCAGTATGCGCTTGGAGGTCTGGGTGCACACAGAATCCTCTTCCAGAAACACAGAGCCCTCTCTAGAGATGGGACGAGGACATACCTTCTGCTCCTCACCCCTCTTGTCTTCAGTGCATGGTCAATATTGTTCCTTAAAACATTTTATAAACCCAACAATAATCATCCAATTCTTCTGCAAAGATCACAAATTCATTTGACACATTAGATAGTGCAAAATAAAGTAGTCTTTACCTAATTCAGAAGTCTCTCCTTGGTACCTGGACTAGTTCCTGGCTAATAGCAGATGCTCAGGAAATGGCTGCTGCACTGAACTAAGAAAGTCCTGTTTATTGTTATTGAAATTCTGTCTCCTATTTCACCCTTACATCCTCTACCATAATTAACAACTTTGTTGTCTACTGCTCACCTTAATGGCTTTCTTTCTTACCTTTGGTTGTCAATGCACATTTCCACTGAGCTTCAATAATATTTCAAATGTCTAAATCTAACCATCCTACTTCACTGTTTAGAGCTCTTCCACTCTGGCCCCCTCCAACCAAGAAATAAAGATCAGATTTCCATCTCTTGAACACGCACAAGAGGCCTCTGATCTGCCCCTGGCCACTTCTTTTCCCAGATCTCTCCTCCCCCATTCCATCTTATTCTTCATCATCCCAGAACTGCTCAAGCTACATGATAAAATGTCACTTGCCATTGCTTCTGTCATTACACTCTGCAGAGGTCCACTTTCTCCTCTTGATATCCCCCCAAACTTCTACCTTGCTACCCATTTTCTCATCAACTGAAAAACTCCCACTAGCTTTCAAGAACCAGCTTGCATCTCTGCTTCCAGGAGATGCTATTTATTTTTCTAAATCTGTGTTCTGCTCTGTGCTCTTTTGTACCTAAATTCATAATGGCACTTGCCCTTTTATCTGTATTCTTGCCTGCTCTGCCTCATTAGAATGTGAGACTTGGTGGGCAGGAACTAAATCATATTTATCTGGATATGCCCAGGGTCCAGCATTGGGATTCGTATACACTAGACACTCAACAAAGTGTCTTGAAAGAATGAACAGGTGCCAGAAATAACAGATCCATGGATGAGTGAATAATGTTGGCAAAGGTCTGTTCTGAGTGCATCGCTTCCTAAGCTTCAAAGGGTTAATTGTTTCTTACCTGGAGTTCTGAGTGAATTCCACTTTCTGGTGTCAAACTCCATTTCCACTTGCCTCACCCTTGTTCTAATGACATACAACTGGACAAATAGGGAAAAGCACCCATGGCACAATTTCTGCTGATGAATATTTCAGCAGGTGCCTCTTGGCTAAAAGTCAAGATGAAAGCCTGGCTCCAGGCAAATTAAGACGGGGAAGAAAGACTTGTACGTACATAAGGCTTTGGAGAAATGCCCGATGCTGAGCCGGAGACAGGAGTTCTGCAATTGAAAGCAAGGAGATCACAGCCTGGGTACTCTCCAAGTCTCCTTCTGGAGTTGGGGAGGGAAGATTTCACCCTTACATCCTCTACCATAATTAACAACTTTGTTGTCTACTGCTCACCTTAATGGCTTTCTTTCTTACCTTTGGTTGTCAATGCACATTTCCACTGAGCTTCAATAATATTTCAAATGTCTAAATCTAACCATCCTACTTCACTGTTTAGAGCTCTTCCACTCTGGCCCCCTCCAACCAAGAAATAAAGATCAGATTTCCATCTCTTGAACACGCACAAGAGGCCTCTGATCTGCCCCTGGCCACTTCTTTTCCCAGATCTCTCCTCCCCCATTCCATCTTATTCTTCATCATCCCAGAACTGCTCAAGCTACATGATAAAATGTCACTTGCCATTGCTTCTGTCATTACACTCTGCAGAGGTCCACTTTCTCCTCTTGATATCCCCCCAAACTTCTACCTTGCTACCCATTTTCTCATCAACTGAAAAACTCCCACTAGCTTTCAAGAACCAGCTTGCATCTCTGCTTCCAGGAGATGCTATTTATTTTTCTAAATCTGTGTTCTGCTCTGTGCTCTTTTGTACCTAAATTCATAATGGCACTTGCCCTTTTATCTGTATTCTTGCCTGCTCTGCCTCATTAGAATGTGAGACTTGGTGGGCAGGAACTAAATCATATTTATCTGGATATGCCCAGGGTCCAGCATTGGGATTCGTATACACTAGACACTCAACAAAGTGTCTTGAAAGAATGAACAGGTGCCAGAAATAACAGATCCATGGATGAGTGAATAATGTTGGCAAAGGTCTGTTCTGAGTGCATCGCTTCCTAAGCTTCAAAGGGTTAATTGTTTCTTACCTGGAGTTCTGAGTGAATTCCACTTTCTGGTGTCAAACTCCATTTCCACTTGCCTCACCCTTGTTCTAATGACATACAACTGGACAAATAGGGAAAAGCACCCATGGCACAATTTCTGCTGATGAATATTTCAGCAGGTGCCTCTTGGCTAAAAGTCAAGATGAAAGCCTGGCTCCAGGCAAATTAAGACGGGGAAGAAAGACTTGTACGTACATAAGGCTTTGGAGAAATGCCCCGATGCTGAGCCGGAGACAGGAGTTCTGCAATTGAAAGCAAGGAGATCACAGCCTGGGTACTCTCCAAGTCTCCTTCTGGAGTTGGGGAGGGGAAGAGAGACACGCTGCTCTCAAAGTTAGATCACAGGCTGTTCCCAGGACACTTAGTATCAGCAGGATATGGCTGAAAGTCAAGGCTGCCCTTCACCTACACATTTTCAGCCCCCTGTTAAGCTTGACTTCCTAGATACAGGCTGCTCTGAGTGATCTAACCTGGATCCTTTTCTAACATCACTTCCATTTTCTTAGATTATTTTTGTGTTGGTGTTGTTGTTGTTATTTAAGGAGGACTGCATTGAAGCCAGCTGGGGCCATCTGAAGACTGGGGCCATCTGAGTTGTTGTTGGTGGTGGTGGTTGGTTAATTGTTCATTTGTGTCCGACTCTTTGTGACCTTATGGGTTGTAACCCTCTAGGCTCCTCTGCCCATGGGATTCTCCAAGTAAGAATATCGAAGTGGGTTGCCAGGCCCTCCTCCAGGGGATCTTATGGATTCAGACATTGAACCTGCATGTCGTGACATCCCCTGCATTGACAAGTATGTTCTTTACTACTGGCACCATCTGGGAAGTCCAACTTAGCACACTTGCACATAAACTAGATAACTATTGAGACTCTACCATATACCTCATGAAGACTCTATTCAGTGCTCTGTGGTAACCTAAATGGGAAAGAAATCCAAAAATGAGAGGATATATGTATACTGATTCACTCTGCTGTACAGTGGAAACTAACAGATCCATGGATGAGTGAATAATGTTGGCAAAGGTCTGTTCTGAGTGCATCGCTTCCTAAGCTTCAAAGGGTTAATTGTTTCTTACCTGGAGTTCTGAGTGAATTCCACTTTCTGGTGTCAAACTCCATTTCCACTTGCCTCACCCTTGTTCTAATGACATACAACTGGACAAATAGGGAAAAGCACCCATGGCACAATTTCTGCTGATGAATATTTCAGCAGGTGCCTCTTGGCTAAAAGTCAAGATGAAAGCCTGGCTCCAGGCAAATTAAGACGGGGAAGAAAGACTTGTACGTACATAAGGCTTTGGAGAAATGCCCGATGCTGAGCCGGAGACAGGAGTTCTGCAATTGAAAGCAAGGAGATCACAGCCTGGGTACTCTCCAAGTCTCCTTCTGGAGTTGGGGAGGGGAAGAGAGACACGCTGCTCTCAAAGTTAGATCACAGGCTGTTCCCAGGACACTTAGTATCAGCAGGATATGGCTGAAAGTCAAGGCTGCCCTTCACCTACACATTTTCAGCCCCCTGTTAAGCTTGACTTCCTAGATACAGGCTGCTCTGAGTGATCTAACCTGGATCCTTTTCTAACATCACTTCCATTTTCTTAGATTATTTTTGTGTTGGTGTTGTTGTTGTTATTTAAGGAGGACTGCATTGAAGCCAGCTGGGGCCATCTGAAGACTGGGGCCATCTGAGTTGTTGTTGGTGGTGGTGGTTGGTTAATTGTTCATTTGTGTCCGACTCTTTGTGACCTTATGGGTTGTAACCCTCTAGGCTCCTCTGCCCATGGGATTCTCCAAGTAAGAATATCGAAGTGGGTTGCCAGGCCCTCCTCCAGGGGATCTTATGGATTCAGACATTGAACCTGCATGTCGTGACATCCCCTGCATTGACAAGTATGTTCTTTACTACTGGCACCATCTGGGAAGTCCAACTTAGCACACTTGCACATAAACTAGATAACTATTGAGACTCTACCATATACCTCATGAAGACTCTATTCAGTGCTCTGTGGTAACCTAAATGGGAAAGAAATCCAAAAATGAGAGGATATATGTATACTGATTCACTCTGCTGTACAGTGGAAACTAATACAACATTGTAGAGCAACTATGCTCCAATAAAAATTATTAAAATAAATTGCTTATCAATCACAGAAGAGTTTGTTAAAGTACGCGTCCCCCTAGCCTCAGTCCGTATCAATTAAAACAAAATCTGAGGCTGCAATCACACACATAGTTTTACACTATTTTAGACTATTCCACTGTAAGCCATGGTGAGATGTAATGGTGTTTGGGGTAAAATGAAAAGAGCTGGAGATAAGGCATTGAATTTTGACTTCCAGAAATGGCTCTACTCCCTTAAAATCAAAAAAGACTTCACTTGAAAATAAGTAGCACTCCATAAAAAGAGAGAGAGAGAGAGAGAGACTTCACTGGTCACACTTCTTTCAATCGTACTGACTTTATCTAGAATGAAAGACCAGAGAACTAATGCTGAGTCAATACATCATTTTATTCAAGTGCTTTTTGGAATTCTACACCAATATTAGATATTTCCTGCTAGTTCGATGACTACAAACATGCATCTGAGAAATAATACCAGTCTATGATGAAGTTCTCTCTAGTCTGAAGAAATATAAGAAATTTTATTACAGAGTTCTACCTGAAGATAAATCAATTTAAGGATTTTCTTTACACCCGTGATGGTGATTAGTCACTAAGTCACGTCTGACTTGTTGTAATCCCATGGACTGTAGCCACCAGGTTCCTCTGTCCTTGGGATTTTCTAAGCAAGAATACTGGAGTGGATTGCCATTCCTTTCTCTAGGGCCTCTTCCTGACCCAGGGATCAAATCCAGGCCTCTTACATTGCAGGCAGAGTCTTTACCAACTGAGCCACCAGGGAAGCCCCTTAGCAATTGCTCATTTTGCTTATTACAAAAACAAAAAACATTCTCAGTGGAGGAATCTTTTTAAGGGCTATCCCTTAATTTTTTTTCTCTCTAAAATACAAAGATTACTGGTAATTCGAAACAGAACACTTGCACATAAACTAGATAACTATTGAGACTCTACCATATACCTCATGAAGACTCTATTCAGTGCTCTGTGGTAACCTAAATGGGAAAGAAATCCAAAAATGAGAGGATATATGTATACTGATTCACTCTGCTGTACAGTGGAAACTAATACAACATTGTAGAGCAACTATGCTCCAATAAAAATTATTAAAATAAATTGCTTATCAATCACAGAAGAGTTTGTTAAAGTACGCGTCCCCCTAGCCTCAGTCCGTATCAATTAAAACAAAATCTGAGGCTGCAATCACACACATAGTTTTACACTATTTTAGACTATTCCACTGTAAGCCATGGTGAGATGTAATGGTGTTTGGGGTAAAATGAAAAGAGCTGGAGATAAGGCATTGAATTTTGACTTCCAGAAATGGCTCTACTCCCTTAAAATCAAAAAAGACTTCACTTGAAAATAAGTAGCACTCCATAAAAAGAGAGAGAGAGAGAGAGAGAGAGAGACTTCACTGGTCACACTTCTTTCAATCGTACTGACTTTATCTAGAATGAAAGACCAGAGAACTAATGCTGAGTCAATACATCATTTTATTCAAGTGCTTTTTGGAATTCTACACCAATATTAGATATTTCCTGCTAGTTCGATGACTACAAACATGCATCTGAGAAATAATACCAGTCTATGATGAAGTTCTCTCTAGTCTGAAGAAATATAAGAAATTTTATTACAGAGTTCTACCTGAAGATAAATCAATTTAAGGATTTTCTTTACACCCGTGATGGTGATTAGTCACTAAGTCACGTCTGACTTGTTGTAATCCCATGGACTGTAGCCACCAGGTTCCTCTGTCCTTGGGATTTTCTAAGCAAGAATACTGGAGTGGATTGCCATTCCTTTCTCTAGGGCCTCTTCCTGACCCAGGGATCAAATCCAGGCCTCTTACATTGCAGGCAGAGTCTTTACCAACTGAGCCACCAGGGAAGCCCCTTAGCAATTGCTCATTTTGCTTATTACAAAAACAAAAAACATTCTCAGTGGAGGAATCTTTTTAAGGGCTATCCCTTAATTTTTTTTCTCTCTAAAATACAAAGATTACTGGTAATTCGAAACAGAACAGCTTACTACTTTTATAGCATTTCTCCTCTTTATCCCAATGCATGTGAGTAGATATATTAGCAAATGCCTTGAGTGATCCCTCTTAAAAAAAAAAAAGAAAAATAGATAATAGCTTAACAGTATTGTGTTGGTTTCTAGAAAATATAGATATGAATCAGCCATAGGTATAAGTATGTCCCTCCTGCCTGAACTTCCCTCTCATCTCCCTCCCCTTGAGTGATCCATCTTGACTGCTGTTTTGCTGTTTTGCCTTGTCCTGGCTTTCCTTTCTTTGAGCACTCATTTCTCCCTTTATAGAGTCACTGCAAATATCCCTAGTCACAGTAATCACAATGGATATATGCAATGGAAGAGTCAAGGTTTCCTCTCTCCACTGAACTCTTTACAGCTGTGCTTTTCTTTCCATCCCTAACCGTGTCTCCACCCTTTCCTCTTTGTGTTCTCTTCGTTCTCCAGTGATTGTGTTTCTTCCCCCTTCTCTTCCTTTACTCTCCCCTTAATGAATCTGCTTGCAATGCAGGAGGCCCAAGTTTGATCCTTGGATTGGGAACATCCCCAGGAGAAAGGAATGGCAACCCATTCCAGTATCTTTACCTTGAAACTTCCATGGACAGTGGAACTGGGTGGGATACAGTCCATGGGGTCACAAAGGGCTGGACATGGCTGAATGTCATGTTCCAACTAATCTTGCAATAAAAAAAAATAAAAAAATAAAAAAAAAATAAAAACAAAACAATCAGAGAAACAAAAAAACAGGCACATCCCACCCATATAAGCTTGGAGAATCTGTGTAGAACTGGGAATCAGCCATACCAAAACATGTATCCATTCTCCCCTAAATGCTCCCATCTGGGCTGCCACATAGCTCTGTGCATAATTTCCTGTGCTCTACAGTGGGTCCTTGTTGGTTATCCATTTTAAATGTAGAACTATGTACCATTTTTTAACATTCCACATATAAGTTATATATTTGTTTTTTCCTGTCTGACTTTAGTCAATATGACAGTCTCTGGGTCCATCCATGTCCAGGGAACTTTTAAAAAATTTAAATGTGTGCTTTTGTGTGGGTGGTCTACAAGATTCAGACTAAGCAAATGTTTGTAGAATACATGAATGGAAAAATAAATTAGTGAGTAAATTAAGGAATTAACATAAGAAAAAATGAAGTGCTATACCAGAAGGTGCTTGATTAGGGAAAAAAAAAAAAAAAGATTATAACACAGAACCAGTCTTAGAACTATTGAGAAAGGATTGGTGAGCTAAATCTTTTAGGCATTTTTAAGGCAAATGCTATCCCATAGAATTATATAAGGATAACTCACCTTTGGAAGAAATTTAATGTTCATGCAAGCCAATAAAGCTGATTGAATTTAGATTGATTTTTAATGGGGGAGCTGAGAGAGTAAAACATGCCTGACTATTTATATTTAAGGAAAGTCAGAATTAAAATACAATTTTCACTGATATGTTGCTAAGACTAAATTGACTAGAAGTGTGCATTCAAGGGTTCCCTCTTAAATTTTAATTTGTTGGAGGCAGTCTAGTGGGTAGTTACACACTGGAAAGTGAAATTGGTGAACCCCATTAGCTACATATTGAGCAGCCCAGAATATGGTTTTTCCAAAGACATTCTCCAAATGTCTCTCTCTTCCAAAACTGAGTCTCTACAAACTTCAAACAGAGAGTCCTCTAAGCTTCTTTCTGCTTCTAGAAAAGCAACATACACAGGTTGTTGATGGGTATACTCTGCCCTCTTCTCCTGTAGATATAAAGAAAACACTTGATTTTAGGGCTTCCCTGTTGGTCCAGTGGGTAAAGAGTCCACCTTGCAGTGCGAAGGGCGTCAGTTCGATCCCTGGCCCGGGAAGATCCCACATGCCACAGAGCAGGTGAAACAGTGCATCCAATTATGAGCCAGTGCTCGGGAGTGCATGTGCCCAGAACCAGTGCTCTGCAACAAGAGAAGCCTCTGCAATAGAAGGCTCTCACAAGGCAAAGAATAAAGATGGATGAAAATAAATAAATAAATAAACAATAAAAGAGGCTATATAAAAAGAAAGAGAGAGAGAGAGAAATACTCAATTATTTAGGCTACTAGCATTGACTTTCTTTATATAGTATAACATTGAAAAGAAAACTCATGACTCAACAAAAAATTACATATTGCTAAAATTAAGGTGGGGTGACCATGGTGAGCTTGTATATTTAGTTTGTGTTGATCGTTTGGGATAATGACTTGAATGTCAATTTTAGACACCTATAAGAAGTTAAAAGCCTGCTTAGGGCATTACTTCTTTAAGATTTAATTTGAACAAGACTGAAGCAGTAAAGCACCCCATTCTAGGAAGAGGCTAGCATCTAAGTTGAGTTCTTCGATCTTAGAAGTTGAGCACTCTCCCTCTGGCTTCCAGCTGCTCGGTGGACATACATACCACACTGCATTAGCTGATCTGTCTCCATCCATCACCTTTTCCCAGAAGAATGTGACGACCAACAGAGCAAAAGGAAACATGACTGAATCATCTCTCGATCTTTAAGGTCTAACACTGAGTATAGTGGAAGCTGGTTTCACTGGTGGCTCAGATGGTAAAGAATCCATGTACGAATGCATTTCAGGCATAAGAGACTCATATTTGATCCCTAGGTTGGAAAGATCCTCTGGAAAAGTAAATGGCAACCCACTCCGGTATTCTTGTCTGTAAAATCCCATGGACAGAGGAGCCTTATGGGTTGTAGTTCATGGGGTCGCAAAGAATCAGACACAACTGAAAGACTGACACAAAGAATAGTAGCAGTGGGTTCTTAAGAGCATGAGGAGATGGTTGGATGGATGAATGGGTAGATGAATAGAAGGATGTCTTGATTTATTTACTTCTTATTTAGAGAAAGAGAGAGAACTGATAAAATGCTGTTGGCAGTGTCTCTATATTTAGGACTGTCACATATTTAGAAAGAAATAAAGAAAGGAGAGAGAGAAAAATTGCTTTCTGTTTCTTGTAGCTTTTGCACCTTGTCATAAGAGGATGCAAACTTGGACCTGTGGTAGACACATTGAGAACACGAAGGGATATCTGGCTATGTGCTGTGTATAGTGTATCAGAAAGATAGGAACAGTCAGTCTCCTTAAAGACTTGGATGAGAAACTGATCATCCCTCAGGTGACCTCTATCCAGATTTCTTATTAGATGAGAAAATCCTTCAACAAGAGAAAAATAAATCCCTGATGCACAAACTTTTATTAGATCAGGTTTTTGCCTTCTATTTCACCCATTTCCTCTTGACTCCTTTCTTCCCGTGTGTGGGGGTGGTCCTAGAGTGACAGTTTCTGTGAAGCCTAAGCCATGGGGTGGACTGCACAGCTGGGAAGTGTACCCCTGACTGTGGAGGCTGAAAAACCCAAATCAGAGAAGGACAGTTGTACTTTGGTGACAGCAGAGTCTTCATGACCTGCTGGGGAAATCCAGCACTTTGGCCTGGCCTTGCCCAACAGGGCTAACCTGTGGTAACTCCAGAGGTGTGTGTTAGTTTTTCATTCAACACTTGAAGATACCTTCTGAATGTCTCCCACTTCCAAGAAACTGCCACAGCTGATTTCCTGTTCAACACTTAGAAGTCTTTAGTTGTCCCAGTGAAGATGATAAGCTCCATCTGCTTTTTCTAAAACCTTGAAAACAAAACGGGGAAATTAAGATATGCCCTAAGCAAGGAAAGTCATGGAGAGGCTGCTTTCCCCAGAAAGGGTCTGCCATCTTTGAAATCATCATGATTTCAGATCCCTAGGTTGGAAAGATCCTCTGGAAAAGTAAATGGCAACCCACTCCGGTATTCTTGTCTGTAAAATCCCATGGACAGAGGAGCCTTATGGGTTGTAGTTCATGGGGTCGCAAAGAATCAGACACAACTGAAAGACTGACACAAAGAATAGTAGCAGTGGGTTCTTAAGAGCATGAGGAGATGGTTGGATGGATGAATGGGTAGATGAATAGAAGGATGTCTTGATTTATTTACTTCTTATTTAGAGAAAGAGAGAGAACTGATAAAATGCTGTTGGCAGTGTCTCTATATTTAGGACTGTCACATATTTAGAAAGAAATAAAGAAAGGAGAGAGAGAAAAATTGCTTTCTGTTTCTTGTAGCTTTTGCACCTTGTCATAAGAGGATGCAAACTTGGACCTGTGGTAGACACATTGAGAACACGAAGGGATATCTGGCTATGTGCTGTGTATAGTGTATCAGAAAGATAGGAACAGTCAGTCTCCTTAAAGACTTGGATGAGAAACTGATCATCCCTCAGGTGACCTCTATCCAGATTTCTTATTAGATGAGAAAATCCTTCAGCAAGAGAAAAATAAATCCCTGATGCACAAACTTTTATTAGATCAGGTTTTTGCCTTCTATTTCACCCATTTCCTCTTGACTCCTTTCTTCCCGTGTGTGGGGGTGGTCCTAGAGTGACAGTTTCTGTGAAGCCTAAGCCATGGGGTGGACTGCACAGCTGGGAAGTGTACCCCTGACTGTGGAGGCTGAAAACCAAGTCAGAGAAGGACAGTTGTACTTTGGTGACAGCAGAGTCTTCATGACCTGCTGGGGAAATCCAGCACTTTGGCCTGGCCTTGCCCAACAGGGCTAACCTGTGGTAACTCCAGAGGTGTGTGTTAGTTTTTCATTCAACACTTGAAGATACCTTCTGAATGTCTCCCACTTCCAAGAAACTGCCACAGCTGATTTCCTGTTCAACACTTAGAAGTCTTTAGTTGTCCCAGTGAAGATGATAAGCTCCATCTGCTTTTTCTAAAACCTTGAAAACAAAACGGGGAAATTAAGATATGCCCTAAGCAAGGAAAGTCATGGGGAGAGGCTGCAGAGTGATAGAAGCAGGGTGAGGCTGCAACCAAGGGTGGCTGAGAGAGTCCTCCCTGATCACTGGGTCTGCCATCTTTGAAATGGGAGACGCAACTAGTCTGGCCACATTTAAAATTTCCTGAATTCCGGGCCCCATTGTTTTAGCATTTTTAAACAAGGAAAATAGTACTTACTTCCTAGAATTTATCTGTGAACTTCATTAGTTACGTAAACCCTATTTATAAATATTAATGCTCAACAAGCTTCTGTTACAAAAAAATAAAGAGATGAGAGGCCTTTTACCATCTGTCTAAATCTTGTGCTTCCTGACTAGGCTTCCTCGTCTATTGAAGGGATCCATCCTACAAAGATTTTAAAGAATACCTGCTTCCTAGAAAAATATTTTAATGCCTATTGTATTTGCCCAAATATCTGGAGCCTGTGTCTTCTGTGTAATTGAAATGCGAGAAATACAAATCATTGTTTGAACACATGGGGCTATTAGTATCTCAGAATACAAAGCAATAAAGAATCCGGGCAACAGTGCAAATTTAGTCCATCTAAGTCCAGAAAATGAGAGGAAAAAGAATATCTGTGTGTATGTGTGTGCATGTTGAAGTTAAAAGAAAAACTCTGGTTTCCTATGAAAAGTAGAGTGCAGCAAAAAGACATTCAACATCACTGACCGTTAGCCACAATGATACCACCTCAAAATCAAAACAAATGCAGTTTCTGTGAAGCCTAAGCCATGGGGTGGACTGCACAGCTGGGAAGTGTACCCCTGACTGTGGAGGCTGAAACCAAGTCAGAGAAGGACAGTTGTACTTTGGTGACAGCAGAGTCTTCATGACCTGCTGGGGAAATCCAGCACTTTGGCCTGGCCTTGCCCAACAGGGCTAACCTGTGGTAACTCCAGAGGTGTGTGTTAGTTTTTCATTCAACACTTGAAGATACCTTCTGAATGTCTCCCACTTCCAAGAAACTGCCACAGCTGATTTCCTGTTCAACACTTAGAAGTCTTTAGTTGTCCCAGTGAAGATGATAAGCTCCATCTGCTTTTTCTAAAACCTTGAAAACAAAACGGGGAAATTAAGATATGCCCTAAGCAAGGAAAGTCATGGGGAGAGGCTGCAGAGTGATAGAAGCAGGGTGAGGCTGCAACCAAGGGTGGCTGAGAGAGTCCTCCCTGATCACTGGGTCTGCCATCTTTGAAATGGGAGACGCAACTAGTCTGGCCACATTTAAAATTTCCTGAATTCCGGGCCCCATTGTTTTAGCATTTTTAAACAAGGAAAATAGTACTTACTTCCTAGAATTTATCTGTGAACTTCATTAGTTACGTAAACCCTATTTATAAATATTAATGCTCAACAAGCTTCTGTTACAAAAAAATAAAGAGATGAGAGGCCTTTTACCATCTGTCTAAATCTTGTGCTTCCTGACTAGGCTTCCTCGTCTATTGAAGGGATCCATCCTACAAAGATTTTAAAGAATACCTGCTTCCTAGAAAAATATTTTAATGCCTATTGTATTTGCCCAAATATCTGGAGCCTGTGTCTTCTGTGTAATTGAAATGCGAGAAATACAAATCATTGTTTGAACACATGGGGCTATTAGTATCTCAGAATACAAAGCAATAAAGAATCCGGGCAACAGTGCAAATTTAGTCCATCTAAGTCCAGAAAATGAGAGGAAAAAGAATATCTGTGTGTATGTGTGTGCATGTTGAAGTTAAAAGAAAAACTCTGGTTTCCTATGAAAAGTAGAGTGCAGCAAAAAGACATTCAACATCACTGACCGTTAGGAAAATTCAAATCAAAACCACAATGAGATACCACCTCACACCTGTCAGAATGAACTCAAAAAACAAATGCAGATGTGGATGTGGAGAAAAAGAAAACTTTATACACTGTTGGTGGGAATCTACACTGCTACAGTCACTGTGGAAAAGTTTTCAGGTCTCTCAAAAAACTACAAATAGAACTATCATGAAATGAAATGAAAGTCACTCAGTCATGTCCAATTCTTTGCAACCCATTGAAGAGCCACAGAATTCTCCAGACAGGAATACTGAGTGGGTAGTCTTTCCCTTCTCCAGAGGATCTTCCCAACCCAGGGATCAAACTCAAGATTCCCTCATCACAAGGCAGATCCTTTACTGTCTGAGCCACAAGGGAAGCCCTGTATGACCCAGCAGTTCCACTGCTAAGTATGTATCAAAAAGACCCTATGAATTTGAAAAGCTACATATACATGAAAAGATACACGTACAATGCTCATAGTGTCATTATGTACAGTTGCCAAGATACATCACCCTAAGTACCCATCAACAAATAAATGGATAAAGATGCTATAGTGTATAGATATGCAATGGAATATGACTCAGCCACAAAAATAATTGAACTTTACCATTTGCAGCAGCATAGATGGACTTGGACGGCATATGCTAAGTGAAATAAGTCAGAAAAAGGAAGAAAAATACTGAATTACATCTTTTTCATGTAGAATCTAAAAATATTATAAGCTAGTGAATATAATAACAAGGAAACAGACTGACAGATATGGAGAACAGTTACCAGTGCAGAGAGGGAAGAGAAGAGGAGGATTCAGGAGTAGGAGAGTAAGAGGTACAAACTTTTATGTATAAGATAAGCTATAAGAAATTAAATAAATATAATAAGCTACAAGGATACATTGCACAATACAAGAAATACAGGAGAACGTGTAAAACTTTCTATGAAAATAACACATGGGGCTATTAGTATCTCAGAATACAAAGCAATAAAGAATCCGGGCAACAGTGCAAATTTAGTCCATCTAAGTCCAGAAAATGAGAGGAAAAAGAATATCTGTGTGTATGTGTGTGCATGTTGAAGTTAAAAGAAAAACTCTGGTTTCCTATGAAAAGTAGAGTGCAGCAAAAAGACATTCAACATCACTGACCGTTAGGAAAATTCAAATCAAAACCACAATGAGATACCACCTCACACCTGTCAGAATGAACTCAAAAAACAAATGCAGATGTGGATGTGGAGAAAAAGAAAACTTTATACACTGTTGGTGGGAATCTACACTGCTACAGTCACTGTGGAAAAGTTTTCAGGTCTCTCAAAAAACTACAAATAGAACTATCATGAAATGAAATGAAAGTCACTCAGTCATGTCCAATTCTTTGCAACCCATTGAAGAGCCACAGAATTCTCCAGACAGGAATACTGAGTGGGTAGTCTTTCCCTTCTCCAGAGGATCTTCCCAACCCAGGGATCAAACTCAAGATTCCCTCATCACAAGGCAGATCCTTTACTGTCTGAGCCACAAGGGAAGCCCTGTATGACCCAGCAGTTCCACTGCTAAGTATGTATCAAAAAGACCCTATGAATTTGAAAAGCTACATATACATGAAAAGATACACGTACAATGCTCATAGTGTCATTATGTACAGTTGCCAAGATACATCACCCTAAGTACCCATCAACAAATAAATGGATAAAGATGCTATAGTGTATAGATATGCAATGGAATATGACTCAGCCACAAAAATAATTGAACTTTACCATTTGCAGCAGCATAGATGGACTTGGACGGCATATGCTAAGTGAAATAAGTCAGAAAAAGGAAGAAAAATACTGAATTACATCTTTTTCATGTAGAATCTAAAAATATTATAAGCTAGTGAATATAATAACAAGGAAACAGACTGACAGATATGGAGAACAGTTACCAGTGCAGAGAGGGAAGAGAAGAGGGAGGATTCAGGAGTAGGAGAGTAAGAGGTACAAACTTTTATGTATAAGATAAGCTATAAGAAATTAAATAAATATAATAAGCTACAAGGATACATTGCACAATACAAGAAATACAGGCTGTGTCATGTAATAACTGTAAATAGAATAAAACTTCTAAAAACTATGAATATTATACACCTGTAGCATATGAAATCAACTGTCCTTCAATTTAAAAAGGAGGAAGTGCATTAACAAATGTTCCCCTTCTCTCCTTATAGTTAAAAAATTTAGGTTATTTTTATTAAAAGAGATTTTTTTCTCCTTACCTGAGACCAATGCATAAACAAACTAGCTTTGTCCAGGTTTCCAGTATGAAAACATTAAGAATTGACTGATATTTTTTGTTTGAGAGTGCAGTTGTGAGTCCAGACTTTGAAAATGTCTAAACTAATGGAAGAGAGCATTTCAATACCTTGTAGAGAGTAAACATTCAGCTTGCTTATTATCAATAAAAATATTATTTTAAATAAACTGTTTATTTTATTATTATTATTAAAAACTCAAAGGTAGCATATATGTGAATTGATTATGGCAGAACAGCTCTACCAGAACAAATGACCAGTTTTAAAAGTAGAAGAGTAAAAAATGGACAAAATTCCTTTCTTTTTTTCTATTGGTTCTTTTATTAGTCAACTTTTCTTTTTTGGGAAAAAGGTGTTAATTGATTTGAAATTGGTGCTTCTTCTAGAAGAGTTTACCTGTGACACATTTTCATGATTTAAAAAAAAAGGTCCATAAGTGTAGGGGAAATAAGAGGGTGGTATTTGTCGTTCTATCATCCTAATCTTCTTTCCTTATAGAGGAAGGGAGAGAGAAATTAAAAGACCATCCTTAGAAGACATGGAAAAGAGGAAAACCCTTGCTACATGTTAGTTATTAGAGCTGGACAAATTTCCACTATCAGATAGTATAATTAGTTTCCACACTATGTTTAATTATCAGGTGCACAGATAAACTGACCTTTTTATTCCTCTTTTAAATATTAGAACTTAACTGAAGAAAAAAGCATCCTAAAAATTGGATAATTAAAAAAATATGCTGTGAAGCAAGGCCATGTGCAACTTTATTTTATGTATAAATTATAGGTAGACCCAATGGGGATGCAGTGTTATTATACAGTGTTCTCCCCCATTAACATTTCAATAGACAGACATTTCCTCCTGGTTGTGAGAAAACTCAGGAACAGGCAGCACCTGCCAGAGGTGTATGGAAGGAAGACTTTTAGAAGTTTATCTGCTTCTTGGAAAGAAAACACAAAACCCCTTCCATGGTGATTGTGCTTGCATAGCATTCTGCTAGTTAATTCAGTGCACATGGAGGACTTGGTTCTGCAATAGCATCACAAGGTCCTGGAAACAAGTCATTCCACAGCATGGAGAGACAGGCTGGGGCCTGGGACCCTTGGTTGCAGTGACTGCACCTAAAATAAATTATCCTCAAGCAACAAAATTCAAAGGACCTGTAAGAGACTGAAAGTAACTGTACATGCACAGTTAGGGCAAATCATGGACAATGAGGTACCAAAAAAAAAAAAATCCAGCTGCCACTTTGGAGAGAATGGGGTAGGGAGCAAAAGCAGGGTACTTCACATGGCACCATCACAGGAATGGGCAGAGCACCCAAGCCATCCCACCAGCTGCCCCGGACCTGTCCCTACATTCACTCCTACTTAAGGAAAAGCTCACCCCCACCTCGGGGGTCCAGCAAGGGAAACTGTTCCTTGTTTTCACTGCCCCCTGTTATAAAGGAATCCAGTAAAGCCTTATTTGAATTTCCCAACTGGCATCTTCTCAGTTTATATTGATTAAGGAGGCCAAAAACCCTGGTCTGTAACATACAGAAAAGACCAAAGGAAGACACTGCATTCCAAGCAACCAAGATAGACCTTGGGTCATATAACTGAACATTCTGTGTGTCTCTTTTCATCTTTCACCCCTTACCTATTTGACTGAATTCAGTTTAAAAATGTTGAGACTGTAAACTGATTGTGATTAATAATAACTTACCAACTTGTATCAGTCTGGGGAATATACATGTCCATGCACAGTCATGTCCAACTTTTTGTAACCCTATGTACTGTAACCCACCAGGCTCCTCTGTCCATAGAATTTTCCAGGCAAGAATACTGGAGTGGGTTGAGATTTCCTCCTCCAGGGGATCTTCTCCACACCAGAGGTCTCCTGTAAGTCCTGCACTGACAGGCAGGTGCAGTGTTATTATACAGTGTTCTCCCCCATTAACATTTCAATAGACAGACATTTCCTCCTGGTTGTGAGAAAACTCAGGAACAGGCAGCACCTGCCAGAGGTGTATGGAAGGAAGACTTTTAGAAGTTTATCTGCTTCTTGGAAAGAAAACACAAAACCCCTTCCATGGTGATTGTGCTTGCATAGCATTCTGCTAGTTAATTCAGTGCACATGGAGGACTTGGTTCTGCAATAGCATCACAAGGTCCTGGAAACAAGTCATTCCACAGCATGGAGAGACAGGCTGGGGCCTGGGACCCTTGGTTGCAGTGACTGCACCTAAAATAAATTATCCTCAAGCAACAAAATTCAAAGGACCTGTAAGAGACTGAAAGTAACTGTACATGCACAGTTAGGGCAAATCATGGACAATGAGGTACCAAAAAAAAAAAAATCCAGCTGCCACTTTGGAGAGAATGGGGTAGGGAGCAAAAGCAGGGTACTTCACATGGCACCATCACAGGAATGGGCAGAGCACCCAAGCCATCCCACCAGCTGCCCCGGACCTGTCCCTACATTCACTCCTACTTAAGGAAAAGCTCACCCCCACCTCGGGGGTCCAGCAAGGGAAACTGTTCCTTGTTTTCACTGCCCCCTGTTATAAAGGAATCCAGTAAAGCCTTATTTGAATTTCCCAACTGGCATCTTCTCAGTTTATATTGATTAAGGAGGCCAAAAACCCTGGTCTGTAACATACAGAAAAGACCAAAGGAAGACACTGCATTCCAAGCAACCAAGATAGACCTTGGGTCATATAACTGAACATTCTGTGTGTCTCTTTTCATCTTTCACCCCTTACCTATTTGACTGAATTCAGTTTAAAAATGTTGAGACTGTAAACTGATTGTGATTAATAATAACTTACCAACTTGTATCAGTCTGGGGAATATACATGTCCATGCACAGTCATGTCCAACTTTTTGTAACCCTATGTACTGTAACCCACCAGGCTCCTCTGTCCATAGAATTTTCCAGGCAAGAATACTGGAGTGGGTTGAGATTTCCTCCTCCAGGGGATCTTCTCCACACCAGAGGTCTCCTGTAAGTCCTGCACTGACAGGCAGATGCTTTACCACTTGCTCCATTGGCGAACGAGCAGATTCAAAATAAAATGCAGAGAGATTCTTACAGTTCAGAAGTATTGTAGCCCATGACAACTCTGACATTAGGCAGCCACTATGTTTCATCTGGAGGTTCATTTTCACTCCCAGCACCCTCAGAACAGCTTCAAGTTTGTGGGATCAGTTTCCACCATCAGAAGTGCTTCCTCTTGAGTCTTTGAGGATCTCTCTGTATCTACTTTTACTTTGACATACAAATAGTAAGGAGGATCACACTTAAAAATCCTCATGTCATAGTAAAAATTTATTTGAGGAGAGACATTAGAATATCTTAATCATCTACAACAGATAAGACTTACTCAATATTACATGTTGCCCAAAGTTAGAATCACCTAGTGAAAAGTCTGGTAATTAATTAAATTAAGTGAAGACCCTGACTATTGCAATTAGTGCTACAATGAACATTAGGGGGTGTGTATCTTTTCAAATTATGTTTTTTTTGTTTCTGATATATGCCCAGGAGTGGGATTTTGGACCATATACTAATTCTATTTATAGTTTTCTGATGAACCTCTATATGGCTTTCCACAGTAGCTGCATCAACTTATGCTCTCAACAGCAGAAGAGTAGAGTTCTATTTTCCCCACACCCTCGACAGAATTTACTGCTTGTACACTTTTTAATGATGACTGCTCTGTCCAGTTTGAGGTAATACCTCATTGTAGTTTTGATTTGCTTTTCTCTGATAATTAGTCATGTTGAGCATATTTTCATGTGCTTTTAAGCCATCTGTATCTCTTCTTTGGAGAGATGTCTATTTAGGTCTTCCACCCATTAAACAATTACATATAAAAATTATGCTCTTCCATACACTATCTCATACATAGCTTTTATAAACATTTAAATTTTTGCATTTTGACAGAGGCAGAGAAAATCACATTGTGTATTTTCTTTACTGTTATTAAAATAATGTTTTACCCTTAGCTTTCTAAATAAAGGATATATAGATAACTTAGAAGATACATGTCCTTTATTTAGTCAGTGGTGTCAGTTCGTATACTGTGTGTGTGCTTTTCTCCATGAAACCACAGTATACTACACCACTGTCTTTGTTTACTTGAGTAATCATTACACAGGCTTACCTGGTGTTTCAGTGGTAAAGCATCTGCCTGCCAATGCAGGAGATGTGGGTTCAGTCACTGAGTCAGGAAGATCCCCTGGAGAAGGAAATAGCAACCTACTCCAGTGTTCTTGCCTGGGAAATCCCATGGTCAGAGGAGCCTGCCAAACTGGAGTCCATGAGGTCACAAGAGAGTCGGATAGGACTTGAGACTAAAGCAACAGCAACATGATCATTACGTAGAAGGAAAGGAATATCCCAGATTTTTAACACTCACTAATACCACATAAAATTTTTCAAATTAACCCTGAGATTCATTTGAATTATGCTATTTTATATTTATCATTAGGAATATTATTTAAAGGAAGCCTTTAATTTCTCTCTGGCTCATGCTGTCAGGAGTCAGGATAAATCAAGAGGACAAGGCTAAGAACCTCTGAGTGACATGGAAAGTCGCACCAGGAGCTGAGGATGAGGTTTTACTGGTGTGAATGAGTCTTTTTTATTGTGCTAATCGCATAGGACAGGCCATATTTTATATGGCTTTCCACAGTAGCTGCATCAACTTATGCTCTCAACAGCAGAAGAGTAGAGTTCTATTTTCCCCACACCCTCGACAGAATTTACTGCTTGTACACTTTTTAATGATGACTGCTCTGTCCAGTTTGAGGTAATACCTCATTGTAGTTTTGATTTGCTTTTCTCTGATAATTAGTCATGTTGAGCATATTTTCATGTGCTTTTAAGCCATCTGTATCTCTTCTTTGAGAGATGTCTATTTAGGTCTTCCACCCATTAAACAATTACATATAAAAATTATGCTCTTCCATACACTATCTCATACATAGCTTTTATAAACATTTAAATTTTTGCATTTTGACAGAGGCAGAGAAAATCACATTGTGTATTTTCTTTACTGTTATTAAAATAATGTTTTACCCTTAGCTTTCTAAATAAAGGATATATAGATAACTTAGAAGATACATGTCCTTTATTTAGTCAGTGGTGTCAGTTCGTATACTGTGTGTGTGCTTTTCTCCATGAAACCACAGTATACTACACCACTGTCTTTGTTTACTTGAGTAATCATTACACAGGCTTACCTGGTGTTTCAGTGGTAAAGCATCTGCCTGCCAATGCAGGAGATGTGGGTTCAGTCACTGAGTCAGGAAGATCCCCTGGAGAAGGAAATAGCAACCTACTCCAGTGTTCTTGCCTGGGAAATCCCATGGTCAGAGGAGCCTGCCAAACTGGAGTCCATGAGGTCACAAGAGAGTCGGATAGGACTTGAGACTAAAGCAACAGCAACATGATCATTACGTAGAAGGAAAGGAATATCCCAGATTTTTAACACTCACTAATACCACATAAAATTTTTCAAATTAACCCTGAGATTCATTTGAATTATGCTATTTTATATTTATCATTAGGAATATTATTTAAAGGAAGCCTTTAATTTCTCTCTGGCTCATGCTGTCAGGAGTCAGGATAAATCAAGAGGACAAGGCTAAGAACCTCTGAGTGACATGGAAAGTCGCACCAGGAGCTGAGGATGAGGTTTTACTGGTGTGAATGAGTCTGTTGTTTATGGATAGTGGATTTGCAATGAAGACAAGTAGGGGCTCTGAAGCAGTGTTGAGGCTGATGATTAGGCGGGGCACAAAGATTAAAGACAAATGGGCATACGTCGTACAAGTGGACTGCATTGGGATGAGGGGCTCAGGGTCATAAGGTCGTTCTCACCCAGGATGATGGAATATGAGATGAGGTTGAACATGGTAGCTTCATACATGATCAGATAATTTCAGCCACTGCAGTAGGTTGTCCCCATCTAGAAAGACAGCATCTAAGCTTGCGATTAGGAAATCTGAACTGTCTCCATTGGGTCCCTTTGTTCAGCTGGACCATAGTGTCCCATAAAGAGATGTAAAGAGATGTATAAATAGCAAATATATATATATATCTTGATAGGAAGTAACAGGACATGGAAATTGTAAAGGAATTGGGTTTCAAGCATTTGAAGACAGTTATAAGCATGCTCGTAAAAGAGAAGGTTTCTACTGCATTTCCTACTGAGTCATTCTGACAAGAGACCTGTTCTGAAATTTCTGTGCAAAGTCTCAGAACCCTAACGCACAGCTTGAACCCCAAAGCAGCAGATGTTTTGAAATAGTACAAATGCTCAGAGAATGACTTCCAAGAATACCAATAAAATGTTGGGAAAGGAATTAAGGATAGCACAGTTAAAAAGCAAATAACACGCGTTATTCAGATAGAGCCTTCCTTTCGAGGCTCATGTACAAAAGGAGCTGTTTTTATTACCAAGTTATATCGAATCCTTTTCCTAATTTTCCCATAATTTAACATTCAATTTATTTTACTACCCATATCACAGATAATTCACGGATAGAGTCTTGAAAATTTGATATGATTCATTTCATTCCCAAATAACATAAGGCCTTCTGCCTAATTTTCCCATATTTTTACATTCAATTTATTTTACTATCCACATCATAGATAGTTGAAGATAGAACTATGAAAACTCTATTTGATTCTAAAGGTAGTGAATATGAAATTAGAAATGAATAGCAAAACAGTTATATATTCATCTAACGAACATTTATGGAAAATGTCTCTTGTTCTTTACAACAGAGTATTGTAGGAGTAGAAATGAATATGGTATATGTATATGTGACCGTGTGTGTGTGTGTGTGTGTGTGTTAGTCACTCAGTTGTGTCAAATCCTTTCAACCCAATGGACCGCAGCCTGCCAGGTTCCTCTGTTCATGGACTTCTGTAGGCAAGAATACTAGAGTGGGTTGCCATTCGTTTCTCCAGGGGATCTTCACTACCCATGAATTGAACCCGGGTGTTTGCATTTCAGCCTATTCTTTACCTTCTGAGGCGCCAGGGAAGTCCATGAATATGGCCTAGACTTCATCAAACAGCCTGTATCTTTTAGGGATGATGAAACATATATGAAAGGTAAATGTAGATGTAAAGTAACTTTATTTGAATTTCATAATTCATTAGGCATTTTTAACATTTTATCTTTACAAAGTCTTTGAAAGACAGATATTAGCATGCCCATTTTTCTGATAAGAACCACAAGCTTAGGCTGATTTTATGTGACAAAATCATGATTTAATCTAAGTAAATGTGCAAAAATGATTTCCTACTGAGTCATTCTGACAAGAGACCTGTTCTGAAATTTCTGTGCAAAGTCTCAGAACCCTAACGCACAGCTTGAACCCCAAAGCAGCAGATGTTTTGAAATAGTACAAATGCTCAGAGAATGACTTCCAAGAATACCAATAAAATGTTGGGAAAGGAATTAAGGATAGCACAGTTAAAAAGCAAATAACACGCGTTATTCAGATAGAGCCTTCCTTTCGAGGCTCATGTACAAAAGGAGCTGTTTTTATTACCAAGTTATATCGAATCCTTTTCCTAATTTTCCCATAATTTAACATTCAATTTATTTTACTACCCATATCACAGATAATTCACGGATAGAGTCTTGAAAATTTGATATGATTCATTTCATTCCCAAATAACATAAGGCCTTCTGCCTAATTTTCCCATATTTTTACATTCAATTTATTTTACTATCCACATCATAGATAGTTGAAGATAGAACTATGAAAACTCTATTTGATTCTAAAGGTAGTGAATATGAAATTAGAAATGAATAGCAAAACAGTTATATATTCATCTAACGAACATTTATGGAAAATGTCTCTTGTTCTTTACAACAGAGTATTGTAGGAGTAGAAATGAATATGGTATATGTGTATGTGACCGTGTGTGTGTGTGTGTGTGTGTGTGTTAGTCACTCAGTTGTGTCAAATCCTTTCAACCCAATGGACCGCAGCCTGCCAGGTTCCTCTGTTCATGGACTTCTGTAGGCAAGAATACTAGAGTGGGTTGCCATTCGTTTCTCCAGGGGATCTTCACTACCCATGAATTGAACCCGGGTGTTTGCATTTCAGCCTATTCTTTACCTTCTGAGGCGCCAGGGAAGTCCATGAATATGGCCTAGACTTCATCAAACAGCCTGTATCTTTTAGGGATGATGAAACATATATGAAAGGTAAATGTAGATGTAAAGTAACTTTATTTGAATTTCATAATTCATTAGGCATTTTTAACATTTTATCTTTACAAAGTCTTTGAAAGACAGATATTAGCATGCCCATTTTTCTGATAAGAACCACAAGCTTACTTAGGCTGATTTTATGTGACAAAATCATGATTTAATCTAAGTAAATGTGACACAATATCCACAGTCTTTTAATTATACCATACCACTTTCTAATAACATGAAGACCAAGGTGAGAAACTGAATGATGTTGAAGACAAAAGCAAAGAATGGACAAAGTTTTCAGGGTGCAAGGGGAAAAAGGCATGCGGAGGAGACATGGGGTCTAGTTGGAGGGTGCACTGGGACAGACACACAGGTCAACATGTGCGACTCAGTCAATACAGGCTTGTGTTGGTATATACACCTATAAATGAGTTCTTTGTTCCAAGAAAAAATTGGCCAATGTGTGTCTCTTTCTATAGAAAATATCACCCTCAATTTTTTGGCTTTTAATCACTTCAC
Source organism: Tragulus kanchil (assembly GCA_022376925.1). NCBI lineage: Eukaryota > Metazoa > Chordata > Mammalia > Artiodactyla > Tragulidae > Tragulus > Tragulus kanchil. The sequence continues at coordinate 176,387,124 of JAIOJX010000032.1, forward strand.
ACAGTACCTTCCTGCAGCTTTTTCTGATGTTATAGACACCCTTCATCTTCTTTGAGAGATAGAACATCATTTAGAAAAAAGAAATAGCTGCAAAGATGAGGAAAGTTGGAAGGAAAAGCAGGCGACCTCACAAGATGAAGATATTTCTCTGCTGCTCATCTGTGAAAAGGACTTTGACAATGCTTGCATGTGCAGTCCACTCAGACAAGTCATTTGAGTTACCGTAGTCAAAGTGATTATAGGTTACATGGCTCCATGTGAGCTACATGGTGGTGGTGTAACCTAAGTTGTGTTGGAGCTGAGGGAAATTTTGATCACATCCTTTCATTTCTAGATAATGAACTCAGACAGATGAATAGATTTTCTTATGGTCACACAACAAATAGGGCACACTACTATGTTAAGAATCTGGCACTCTCAATAATTCCATTTAGTGCTAAGTCACTTCAGCCGTGTCCAACTCTTTGGGGCCCAATGGATGGTAGACCACCAGGCTCCTCTGTCCATCTGATTCTCCAGGCATGAAAATTGGAGTGGCCAGCCATTCCACTCCCCACGTTATCTTCCCCACCCAGGGACAGAACTCAGGTTCTTCACTTCAGCCACAAACAGCCTGTATCTTTTAGGGATGATGAAACATATATGAAAGGTAAATGTAGATGTAAAGTAACTTTATTTGAATTTCATAATTCATTAGGCATTTTTAACATTTTATCTTTACAAAGTCTTTGAAAGACAGATATTAGCATGCCCATTTTTCTGATAAGAACCACAAGCTTACTTAGGCTGATTTTATGTGACAAAATCATGATTTAATCTAAGTAAATGTGACACAATATCCACAGTCTTTTAATTATACCATACCACTTTCTAATAACATGAAGACCAAGGTGAGAAACTGAATGATGTTGAAGACAAAAGCAAAGAATGGACAAAGTTTTCAGGGTGCAAGGGGAAAAAGGCATGCGGAGGAGACATGGGGTCTAGTTGGAGGGTGCACTGGGACAGACACACAGGTCAACATGTGCGACTCAGTCAATACAGGCTTGTGTTGGTATATACACCTATAAATGAGTTCTTTGTTCCAAGAAAAAATTGGCCAATGTGTGTCTCTTTCTATAGAAAATATCACCCTCAATTTTTTGGCTTTTAATCACTTCACACAGTACCTTCCTGCAGCTTTTTCTGATGTTATAGACACCCTTCATCTTCTTTGAGAGATAGAACATCATTTAGAAAAAAGAAATAGCTGCAAAGATGAGGAAAGTTGGAAGGAAAAGCAGGCGACCTCACAAGATGAAGATATTTCTCTGCTGCTCATCTGTGAAAAGGACTTTGACAATGCTTGCATGTGCAGTCCACTCAGACAAGTCATTTGAGTTACCGTAGTCAAAGTGATTATAGGTTACATGGCTCCATGTGAGCTACATGGTGGTGGTGTAACCTAAGTTGTGTTGGAGCTGAGGGAAATTTTGATCACATCCTTTCATTTCTAGATAATGAACTCAGACAGATGAATAGATTTTCTTATGGTCACACAACAAATAGGGCACACTACTATGTTAAGAATCTGGCACTCTCAATAATTCCATTTAGTGCTAAGTCACTTCAGCCGTGTCCAACTCTTTGGGGCCCAATGGATGGTAGACCACCAGGCTCCTCTGTCCATCTGATTCTCCAGGCATGAAAATTGGAGTGGCCAGCCATTCCACTCCCCACGTTATCTTCCCCACCCAGGGACAGAACTCAGGTTTCTTGCATTACAGGCAGATTCTTCACTGTCTAAGCCACAAGGAAGCATTACTCTGGGCTGCCTCCTAAGAGGATTGAATGAGACAACCTGTTATAATGTTTAGCTCTAAGTATTCCTTGATAGTAATGGTTATCATCTGAACAGAGATCTCTAAAAAGTTGTCCACCAATATCACCAGACCATGCAAAGATTTTGATTGATCTTTAGAACATTGTTTTTGGATTTTATTGGAAACTGTATTTAAAAATTCTTGAACACTTAGAGCCCTTCAGCCTGAAATTCCATGGGTTCTGATATCATCATTCATGGACTGGATATCTACACAGTGGCTGCTTCCTCTGACCTGGAATGGATTCATGGTTTTGCCTCAAGTCCTAGCAGACCCAAGTCTTCATCTGGGTTACCTTTTTAACCTATAGGACATTATACTTCTACCCACTTTCATAGAGTGTTCCTGATGTCTATTTTTAAACTGATAATATGTGCTGACCTAAACAGATAGATAAAATTAAATAAATAGTCATCCCTATTGGCGCCTCAGCTATATTCCTGGAGATGGCCCATGTTTCTCTGATTTTCCTGGGAAAGAGACCTTAATATCCTAAGCATTGTACACTCTGTTGTTATTGAAATGTCACCTAGATTAGAAAAAAAACTGTTGCTACTTTATTACTTTGTTATTTCAATTTTGTTCTTATCTCTTCCTAGGAAAGCATGCATTGAACATGAAGAACAGTAGTCATGGCTCTTGGATGACAATTCGACTCAATAATGATTTATACCTGAAGCATACTCATCCTGTTGTTCTTCACATACCTGTATTCTTCCACCTTTGCCACTATGGTATGTCATTTTCTAAAGTTGGAAACCTGTCCTCAGAATTAATCAGGATATCAATTTTATGTTCTGTTGAAGAATAGGAGTTTGTATATTTCAATGTGGAGTGGAAGGGGTGAGAGGAAACTTTATGAGGGCCACAGATTTCAGCATAAATATATGTGTTGATCTTGTGATTCCCCTAGTCTGCTTTCCTCTATGAAGGATAAAGAATTCATTAATGTACTACTCTGTTTTCCAACTTAATAAAACTACTCTAAGAAAATTACATGTTGAAATACTGAAAGAGGTCATGCTTTGTTTCTGAAAGTTCACACCAAAAAGTGAGACAAATTGCATTATAGGCAGATTCTTCACTGTCTAAGCCACAAGGAAGCATTACTCTGGGCTGCCTCCTAAGAGGATTGAATGAGACAACCTGTTATAATGTTTAGCTCTAAGTATTCCTTGATAGTAATGGTTATCATCTGAACAGAGATCTCTAAAAAGTTGTCCACCAATATCACCAGACCATGCAAAGATTTTGATTGATCTTTAGAACATTGTTTTTGGATTTTATTGGAAACTGTATTTAAAAATTCTTGAACACTTAGAGCCCTTCAGCCTGAAATTCCATGGGTTCTGATATCATCATTCATGGACTGGATATCTACACAGTGGCTGCTTCCTCTGACCTGGAATGGATTCATGGTTTTGCCTCAAGTCCTAGCAGACCCAAGTCTTCATCTGGGTTACCTTTTTAACCTATAGGACATTATACTTCTACCCACTTTCATAGAGTGTTCCTGATGTCTATTTTTAAACTGATAATATGTGCTGACCTAAACAGATAGATAAAATTAAATAAATAGTCATCCCTATTGGCGCCTCAGCTATATTCCTGGAGATGGCCCATGTTTCTCTGATTTTCCTGGGAAAGAGACCTTAATATCCTAAGCATTGTACACTCTGTTGTTATTGAAATGTCACCTAGATTAGAAAAAAATCTGTTGCTACTTTATTACTTTGTTATTTCAATTTTGTTCTTATCTCTTCCTAGGAAAGCATGCATTGAACATGAAGAACAGTAGTCATGGCTCTTGGATGACAATTCGACTCAATAATGATTTATACCTGAAGCATACTCATCCTGTTGTTCTTCACATACCTGTATTCTTCCACCTTTGCCACTATGGTATGTCATTTTCTAAAGTTGGAAACCTGTCCTCAGAATTAATCAGGATATCAATTTTATGTTCTGTTGAAGAATAGGAGTTTGTATATTTCAATGTGGAGTGGAAGGGGTGAGAGGAAACTTTATGAGGGCCACAGATTTCAGCATAAATATATGTGTTGATCTTGTGATTCCCCTAGTCTGCTTTCCTCTATGAAGGATAAAGAATTCATTAATGTACTACTCTGTTTTCCAACTTAATAAAACTACTCTAAGAAAATTACATGTTGAAATACTGAAAGAGGTCATGCTTTGTTTCTGAAAGTTCACACCAAAAAGTGAGACAAAGAAGAAGAAAAGGTGAGAATGATACCAAATAGCATCACAACCTCATTGTACGGCTCCATAATGGAGGATGCCCTCTCAGAGACAGAAGTGAATAACCCAGCTCCAATACACACACAGAAAAGGCAACAAGGACAAGGTAAGATTTGCACAAACTCAGTTTTGAACCTGAATGCACAGTACAAGTCAAGTTGGAGAATGCCTGTTTTGATTTCTTCTTTCATTCCTTCTTTTAATTCCTCTGTTGCTTCCTTCCCGCCTTCCCTCCCTCCATACCTCCCTTCATCCTTTCTAGACTATGATTGAACACTCTTTAGTCTTTAATTATGGCTGTTTTCCATCCAGTCCAGGAAAATATGAGGACTGCCTGGAGCTCTCTGGGACAGAAGATGTAATGTTGACTTCAATGAACAGATGGTATCCAGAGGGTAAAAAGTCTATCAGCATATTAAGTGTCAGAGTTTAATAGAGAACTTGCCTGAGGGATGTCTAGGAACCTGGACAGGAAAAGATGTCTTGACCTTATAGGAGTTAGGGCTGGTTCCTCAGTCTTCTGAAATGATCTGATTTGGGGAATTTGGGTCAATGTGAGGTAACAAACACATTTTTTTGTCATTGGCAGAATACTTAAATAAAACAATCATATTTTCAGAAAGGAACTGTTGTGAAATACTCAATAACAAAGACAAGAGTATCCTGTCTGAATATAAATGTTCATAATATTCTTGGCTTTTCTTTCAGAGATATAAGGAATCAGAGTCCTTTTGTAAATGATATTGACTGTAAATATATATAGAAATGAAGAGATTAATGATGGCTATATATTTCTTCAATCACTATATTTGTGTATATTTGTGCTCAGTCATATCCAACTCTTTGCAGCACCAAGAACTTTAGCCCATCAGGCTCAAGGGTGAGAGGAAACTTTATGAGGGAAGATTTAGCAAAATATATGTGATCTTTATTGCCCTAGTCTGCTTTCCTCTATGAAGGATAAAGAATTCATTAATGTACTACTCTGTTTTCCAACTTAATAAAACTACTCTAAGAAAATTACATGTTGAAATACTGAAAGAGGTCATGCTTTGTTTCTGAAAGTTCACACCAAAAAGTGAGACAAAGAAGAAGAAAAGGTGAGAATGATACCAAATAGCATCACAACCTCATTGTACGGCTCCATAATGGAGGATGCCCTCTCAGAGACAGAAGTGAATAACCCAGCTCCAATACACACACAGAAAAGGCAACAAGGACAAGATAAGATTTGCACAAACTCAGTTTTGAACCTGAATGCACAGTACAAGTCAAGTTGGAGAATGCCTGTTTTGATTTCTTCTTTCATTCCTTCTTTTAATTCCTCTGTTGCTTCCTTCCCGCCTTCCCTCCCTCCATACCTCCCTTCATCCTTTCTAGACTATGATTGAACACTCTTTAGTCTTTAATTATGGCTGTTTTCCATCCAGTCCAGGAAAATATGAGGACTGCCTGGAGCTCTCTGGGACAGAAGATGTAATGTTGACTTCAATGAACAGATGGTATCCAGAGGGTAAAAAGTCTATCAGCATATTAAGTGTCAGAGTTTAATAGAGAACTTGCCTGAGGGATGTCTAGGAACCTGGACAGGAAAAGATGTCTTGACCTTATAGGAGTTAGGGCTGGTTCCTCAGTCTTCTGAAATGATCTGATTTGGGGAATTTGGGTCAATGTGAGGTAACAAACACATTTTTTTGTCATTGGCAGAATACTTAAATAAAACAATCATATTTTCAGAAAGGAACTGTTGTGAAATACTCAATAACAAAGACAAGAGTATCCTGTCTGAATATAAATGTTCATAATATTCTTGGCTTTTCTTTCAGAGATATAAGGAATCAGAGTCCTTTTGTAAATGATATTGACTGTAAATATATATAGAAATGAAGAGATTAATGATGGCTATATATTTCTTCAATCACTATATTTGTGTATATTTGTGCTCAGTCATATCCAACTCTTTGCAGCCCCAAGAACTGTAGCCCATCAGGCTCCTCTGCCAGTGGAATTTTCCAATTAAGAATACTGGAGTGGGCTTCCCTGGTGGTCCAGTGGGTAAGGACACTGCCTTGCAATGCAAGGGGTGCCAGTTTTATCCCTGGCCTGGGAGGATCCCACGTGCTGCAGAACAGCTGGACTGATGTGTCCAATTACCGAGCCAGAGCTCCGGAGCGCATGGCCCAGAGCCGGTGCTCTGTGACAACAGAGGCCACTGCGATGGGAGGCCCACACGGGCCAAAGAACAAAGATGGATGAAAATAGATAAATGAAAGACCAATAGAAATGGCCCACCTGCCCCTCACCTGTTTCCCCCCGCCCAAAAAAAAAAGAATACTGGAGTGGGTTGCCATTTCCTACTCCATGAGACCTGGGGGTGGAACCCATATCTCTTATGTCTCCTGCATTGGCAGGTGGATTCTTTGCCATTAGCATCGCCTTGGAAACCCATAATATATATAGTGTACATAATATAGATTAGATTTGATTAGGTTAGATTAGGTTAGATTAGGATGGGAAAAATATAAAATCCACCATTATTTCTAGCATTGTCAGCCTCTTCCTAGATGTTTGAACACAACAAAAAGTGGTGCAGTCTCTCCTAACCTCAATTTCCTTCTCTAGACAATTGTCATGATGACTTACACTTGCAGCGGTGTTGTGAGCGTTACAGTGACATCGACTCTTGGAGCCACTTGGTCCATGACCAGCTTACTTGGTGTATCATGACAGCAATGATCTTGCCTCTAGTTCCCCAGGGACACACACAGTGCCAAGCACATAATAAGTGCTTGGTGTGTGTTTGTTTGAACACTGCATGAACATAATTATGCCTTTTATTTCTTCACGGTCTTCCTAAAATGTGCCGTCTACTGCTGTTTGATCTTCTGAAAGTTTCTTCTTGAGTCACACATCTCCATTCCCATCAATACAACACAGTGTAGTCTTCTTGGAGAGCTCCCTAAAAGGTGGTTAAAATGTCTCCAAACATGGTTTTATCTCCAGAGAATGTTCTGTGATATTCAGTGAATAAGAATAATTCCTTCTCAGCAATGCTTTCTCTTCCACCCCATCACATGTAGTGCACATGCTCTTGGATCTTGTGGCTTCAAGAAAAGTAAACATGTGGATCTCAGAACAAATTCAGAAAGACCTAGCCTGCTAGTCACCCACATGGCAGTGAAAAATGAAAAGCCTCAGGGTCATGGTTACCCAGAGCTTGTCTCTCTGGAAATCTTGGGTTTCTGGAATTTCTTCATGGTTTCAATCAACACTTGTCTTTTCTCTGACTGCTGTATGCGACACATTGTTCCACAGAGGTTTCTTCCTTGAAGTCCCAAGTATTTTATGTCAACACTTTTGATAAAATCAACCAAAACACTAGTTTTCCAAAATGAGCTAAATCCATGATGTCTTCTGTCTTTTAAAAGTAAGGTCCCTGAACACCACCCCACATTTATTATGATTCTAGTCATTCTTATGCACAGAATAAAAATCTTTTGTGAAAGAAAATGTAGTGAGAACTTATGTTTGTCCTGTTTTCTGACTAACATGACCCTGCATCCTTTAAAAATCCATTTTGTGTAGTTTCCTACCTTCTCCACTTCCTGACTATGACTTACCACCACCAGAGGACGTGCCTTCTGCTTACAATACATTTGCTATTTTTAAACTCTTTATTTACCTGTACTTGCTAGGAAGAAAATCAAGAAGCAAAGAGTTATGTGTGTCTTCAAAAACATTAATGGCTACAGTTGGAATTGTTATTCTGATACTTACTAGTTATGCCACTGGGGAAATAATAAACTAAATCTCTGATCTTTATTCTCTTCTCTTTAAATTAGGAAATTATTCAACTCCATCTTTTAGCATTGTTGTAGATACTAACCATGAGGCTTACAAAGCTCTAGCCCAGTGGCCAAGATGCTGCCATTGTTGGACTGTACAGAATCCTTGCTTCCCTGGATATTTTACAACCTCTGTCTTAGATGTTCAGATGCCAGTTTTGCTTTCTATAGCTTTGTTGTTCAGTTGCTCACTCCTTCCTACTCTATTACCCCATGGACTGCAGCATGCCAAGCTTCCCTGTCTTTCACCATCTCTCAGAGTTTGCTCAAACTCATGTCCATTGAGTCAGTGATGCCATCCAGTCATCTTGTCCTCTGCTGTCCCTTTCTCCTCCTGCCATCAATCCTTCTCAGCAGCAGGATTTTTTCCAGTGAGTCAGCCCTTCACATAAGGTGCACAGAGTATTGGAGTTTCAGTTTCAGCATCAGTCCTTCCAATGAATATTTGAAACTGATTTCCTTTAGGGTTGATTGGTTTGATTTCATAGCAGTCCAAAGGACTCTCAAGAGTCATCCAAAAAAGGATTCAAAAGAGTCAGTTCTTCAGTGCTCAGTCTTTTTTATGGTCCAGCTCTCACATTCACACATGACTACTGAGGAAACCATAGCTTTGACTATATGCATTTTTTTTGGCAAATTTGTCTCCAATTTTCAATATACCGTCTAGGTTTGCCATAGTTTTTCTTCCAAGGAGCAGGTGACTTTTAACTACTTGGCGGCAGTCAGTGTCCACAGTGATTTTGTAGCCTTAGAAAATAAAATCTGTCCCTGTTTCCATTGTTTTCCCATCTATTTACCGTGAAGTAATGGAATTGATTCCATGATCTTAGCTTTTGGAATGTTGAGTTTTAAGCTAGTTTTTTTTCTCTCTCCTCTTTCATCTTCATCAAGAGGTTCTTTAGTTCCTCTTTGCTTTCTGCCAAAAAGGTGGTGTGATCTACATATCTGAGGTACTGATATTTCTCATGACAATCTAGGTTCCTTGTATACAGTTCACGATGTTCTCACAGCAAGTGTACTGGGATGGTTTGCCATTCCCTTCTCCAGCAAATCACATTTTGTCAGAACTCTCTGCTATGATCTGTCCATCCTGGGTGTCCCTGGATGGCGTGGTTCATAGCTTCATTGAGTTATGCAAGCCCATTGAACATGACAAGGCTGTGATCCTTGGAGATGTTGAGGGGCAGGAAGGCCTGGTATGCTGCCATCATGGGGTTTCAAAGAGTTGGACGTGGCTGGGCAACTGGACAACATCAACAATCTAGATTTCAGCTTGTGTTTCATGGCATTTCACATGAGGTACCTTTCTGCAAAATTTTAGTTAAATAAGCAGAGGTCACACACTTGCTCAGCATCATTGTCTTTCACCATCTCTCAGAGTTTGCTCAAACTCATGTCCATTGAGTCAGTGATGCCATCCAGTCATCTTGTCCTCTGCTGTCCCTTTCTCCTCCTGCCATCAATCCTTCTCAGCAGCAGGATTTTTCCAGTGAGTCAGCCCTTCACATAAGGTGCACAGAGTATTGGAGTTTCAGTTTCAGCATCAGTCCTTCCAATGAATATTTGAAACTGATTTCCTTTAGGGTTGATTGGTTTGATTTCATAGCAGTCCAAAGGACTCTCAAGAGTCATCCAAAAAAGGATTCAAAAGAGTCAGTTCTTCAGTGCTCAGTCTTTTTTATGGTCCAGCTCTCACATTCACACATGACTACTGAGGAAACCATAGCTTTGACTATATGCATTTTTGTTGGCAAATTTGTCTCCAATTTTCAATATACCGTCTAGGTTTGCCATAGTTTTTCTTCCAAGGAGCAGGTGACTTTTAACTACTTGGCGGCAGTCAGTGTCCACAGTGATTTTGTAGCCTTAGAAAATAAAATCTGTCCCTGTTTCCATTGTTTTCCCATCTATTTACCGTGAAGTAATGGAATTGATTCCATGATCTTAGCTTTTGGAATGTTGAGTTTTAAGCTAGTTTTTTTTCTCTCTCTTTCATCTTCATCAAGAGGTTCTTTAGTTCCTCTTTGCTTTCTGCCAAAAAGGTGGTGTGATCTACATATCTGAGGTACTGATATTTCTCATGACAATCTAGGTTCCTTGTATACAGTTCACGATGTTCTCACAGCAAGTGTACTGGGATGGTTTGCCATTCCCTTCTCCAGCAAATCACATTTTGTCAGAACTCTCTGCTATGATCTGTCCATCCTGGGTGTCCCTGGATGGCGTGGTTCATAGCTTCATTGAGTTATGCAAGCCCATTGAACATGACAAGGCTGTGATCCTTGGAGATGTTGAGGGGCAGGAAGGCCTGGTATGCTGCCATCATGGGGTTTCAAAGAGTTGGACGTGGCTGGGCAACTGGACAACATCAACAATCTAGATTTCAGCTTGTGTTTCATGGCATTTCACATGAGGTACTCTGCATATAAGTTAAATAAGCAGAGTGACAATATACAATCTTTACTTACTCCTGTTCTGATTCACATATTATTGTTTTCCAAGCTATAAAATGATAATAAAGGGGTCAATTACTGAAGTCATGCATTTCAGGTCCACTACCTTTTCTTACCCTCAAAGCAATGCACTTGATGGTGCTGCAGTGTTTATTTGAAGATAAGAGCATAGGAGCTCAGCAGGTTAAATGGCTTGTTGAGATCTCATAGCTGGTAAGTGACTCAATGCCATGTTTCTGACACCCAAATCATGAATCATTTCACTGCACTGGACTTCCTCTCTGGGAATAAGACAGGTTTTCAGAGAGAAGAGTAATGGTTCATGGCTGTGTAACTCTCCCAACCTCAACAGGCAGCCAACTGCTCTGAATGTTGATTATCTTTTGCAGACCATCACATATGAGGCCATGCAAGATTCAGGTATTAGGATGGGACATATTGGTTGGGGACCTTCAAGCTGAGTACTGGGGACCAGGATCTGCTTGATATTTTGGGGACGTAGCTCTTCCTTCAGAGTGCCAGGGATAATGTATTTAAGGGATGCTGGGCTGATCAGGTGAGAATTTATGTAAGCTGACACCATTAGGGGGCTTAATTAAATCAGGGCATTTAACTCATTAGCCTTCTGCCCCTGGGAATAATAAATTTGAACCCAGTGCTGCTAATCACAAAAGAAGTCAAGTTCAGCACTTTGTCTCTCCTCTCTTTGTTGGAGAGATGAGAGAGAACAGGAGAAACTGAATAACTAACCCAGAGAAAAGATGACTGGCAACATCAACAGGAGATGTCGGGAATTGTGAGGTTGAATCAGGACTGCCTGGTAGAGAATAATGATGGTGATGGTGTCTAAAAGGAAATCAGGATGTCACTTGGTCATCCCCCAAAGAGGTTTGTGTAGGATGACCACAGTCAAGCCATCACAGAAATCTTCTCTGTTGAGTGATATCCTGCCATAGCATTGATAATTGACTAGTGTCTGTGTTCAGTCACTCAGTCATGTCTCTTTGTGACCCCTTGGACTATAGTCTACCAGGTTCCTCTCTTCATGGAATTATCCAGCCAAGAATTTTGCAGTGGGTGGCTATTTCCTCCCTACCAGAGGCTGAACCTCCCTATTCAGAGACTGAACCTGAATTTCTGTGTCTCCCAGGTTGGCAGGCAGATTCTTCTACCACTGAATCACCTGGGAAACTCATAATATGGAATGAAAACTACCTAAAGTCAAACTTCATCTCTCTGTTCACACATACAGGGTGTGCATTACCTTCTCGTTGGTGAAACTCACGTATCTCACTTGCTGGGGTTTGGAGAAGGTTCTCTTCTATGTGTCACCAAAATAGCTGACAAGACTCATGTCTCTTCCTCTGCTCTCCCCATTTCTTCTCCAACATAGAAACCAGATTTATCTTTTAAAATGAAATTTACAATGCCATCTCTCAGCCTGAAATCATTCAGCAGATTCTCACTATCTTCAATATCAAGGTCAAATTCATTAACACGCCCAGCCAAGTCTTTGAGCTTGATCTGTCACTCCACTACCTCACATCCTCCCTTCCAGGTGCTCATAGTGTGGAATGGTTTACATTTCCACCAAATATTCCACTCTCTTCATATTGTTTAGCGCTTCCTTCCTCTTCAGCTGGGGATATTCCTCCACTTCATCATTTCAAGGCTCAGACATCACTTTCTCAATCAAGTTCTTCTTCATATCTTTGGACTTCAAAAGCCTTACTTGGGCTACTGCTGTGTGCTTCATAAAGAACTTACTTTTCTCCTGGGCTCTCACCTCTTTGAATGTCTGTACTCCTTTCTAGGAGTTTCCCTTGTAGCTCAGCTGGTAAAGAACCTGTCTGCCAGTGCAGGAGTTGCCAGTGGGAGATCCCTGGAGTAGAAAATGTAAAGTACAACATCAACAGGAGATGTCGGAATTGTGAGGTTGAATCAGGACTGCCTGGTAGAGAATAATGATGGGAGGTAAAAGGAAATCAGGATGTCACTTGGTCATCCCCAAAGAGGTTGTGTAGGATGACCACAGTCAAGCCATCACAGAAATCTTCTCTGTTGAGTGATATCCTGCCATAGCATTGATAATTGACTAGTGTCTGTGTTCAGTCACTCAGTCATGTCTCTTTGTGACCCCTTGGACTATAGTCTACCAGGTTCCTCTCTTCATGGAATTATCCAGCCAAGAATTTTGCAGTGGGTGGCTATTTCCTCCCTACCAGAGGCTGAACCTCCCTATTCAGAGACTGAACCTGAATTTCTGTGTCTCCCAGGTTGGCAGGCAGATTCTTCTACCACTGAATCACCTGGGAAACTCATAATATGGAATGAAAACTACCTAAAGTCAAACTTCATCTCTCTGTTCACACATACAGGGTGTGCATTACCTTCTCGTTGGTGAAACTCACGTATCTCACTTGCTGGGGTTTGGAGAAGGTTCTCTTCTATGTGTCACCAAAATAGCTGACAAGACTCATGTCTCTTCCTCTGCTCTCCCCATTTCTTCTCCAACATAGAAACCAGATTTATCTTTTAAAATGAAATTTACAATGCCATCTCTCAGCCTGAAATCATTCAGCAGATTCTCACTATCTTCAATATCAAGGTCAAATTCATTAACACGCCCAGCCAAGTCTTTGAGCTTGATCTGTCACTCCACTACCTCACATCCTCCCTTCCAGGTGCTCATAGTGTGGAATGGTTTACATTTCCACCAAATATTCCACTCTCTTCATATTGTTTAGCGCTTCCTTCCTCTTCAGCTGGGGATATTCCTCCACTTCATCATTTCAAGGCTCAGACATCACTTTCTCAATCAAGTTCTTCTTCATATCTTTGGACTTCAAAAGCCTTACTTGGGCTACTGCTGTGTGCTTCATAAAGAACTTACTTTTCTCCTGGGCTCTCACCTCTTTGAATGTCTGTACTCCTTTCTAGGAGTTTCCCTTGTAGCTCAGCTGGTAAAGAACCTGTCTGCCAGTGCAGGAGTTGCAAGAGATGTGAGTTTGATTCTTGAGTTGGGAAGATCCCCTGGAGTAGAAAATGGTAATCCACCCCAGTATTCCTGCCTGAAAAATTACATGGACTGAGGAGCCTGCTGGATTACAGTCCATGGAGTTGCAAAGAGTTGGGCACAATTGAACACGTGTGTGTGCTCACACACACACACACACACACGCACACACACACACACAAACTTCCCTTCTAGACTCCCAGATCCTTGGAGTCAGGAATCATGTATTACTAACCATGATAAGCCTGGTATGTCATGTTTGTATAACCCTGAATGGTGCCCAGCGGCTTTCTTAGATGAAGTGACACTTGTCTGGAATTCTTTTCTCCCAGATGGGGAGCAAACAGAGATCCAGAATAGCAGTGGAGCCCACAGAGGCCATTGAAAAGAAGAGTATGGGAAAGACAAGCTGATATTAGGCAGGGGATTCTGGAATGCAGACAGAAGATTCCAAGGAGGGTTTGGTGGAGTTTTCCCACATATTGTCAAATGAAAAACAATTCGGTATCTTGTCACAACATTTTTAGTAAAATTGCTATTTGCTAGTCTGTGGTAAGTTGGTTCTTCTGGGGAGTATGCGTCAAAGGTTTTCATGATTTTAAGGGCTGTCTTTGGGACTTCATCCATACTGCTTTTGCTCCAAGAGTCATAGAGAATAGCTTGGCATTAGTCACCATGCTCCAGTAACTGCTAGGCACTAACCTTGCACAATTTTATTCAATACTCACACCATCCCTGGGAAGAATTATTACTAATACAATTCTTACAGTAAGATAACTGAGAGAAAGAATAAAGGATGTTCCCAATGTTGCATGCTAAGTGAGAAATTGGGACTTGAACTTAGGTTATTATAAAAGAAAAATCTATGCTGGAAAACTCTTCTCCGATGTCCCACCTTGAGACAAGGCCTTTGGTAGATAGGCTTTCTCAACACCAGTAGTCCAAGAATGTCAAGAGAAATGATTATGGGCTGTCTGGTGCCAAGCAGGGAGGAAGCCCTGCTGGGAGGTGTGTAACTTCAGGAGGCGCTACAGGTGTGCCCTTGTTTCCCACAGAGGCAGGGACTTAACCAAGCCCCTGTTGAGATTCTTGATGCTGCAATAACCTTCCTAGTGTTTTGATATTTTTTCCAGTTTCATTTCTTCAAAAAAAGTAGAGAAAATGACAGGGAGCCATCTCTGTCAATACCTGAGAGTTCAAATCAGCCTGAATGAGAAAGTAGCCGAGGGAAGAAAGCCTGTTTGAAATGTGTTTTTGTTCTAACCTAAATAAAATGAAAGGCAGCCTGCAAATTTTGTCATCCATGAAGGCAGGAAGTACCCAAAACAGAAGTTATCTGCTGGGTAGTGTAGTCATCTGCAACAATTCAGCAAATACAGTCTTCTGTGTACAGACATCTTTCAGAGTTCCAGTAACTTTTCACAGAATAATCACCTCTCACAAGCCAGTGGGACATGTCACAGTACTGACCTCAACCCATTCTTTACTTTGAGTAAGTAAATGAAAGTGTTAGCCCCTCAGTTGTGCCTGACTCTTTGCAAACCTGTGGACTGTAGCCTGCCATACTTCAGTCCATGACTTTGAGGTCGATCCTTAATACCTTCTCTGACATACCTAAGTCTCAGAGTCTCCATTGTTCCATGAGGGTTCTAGTTTCATCTCCTAGTGGTTGCCAGGGTTATGAGAGACTGATGGAGGGGCTTGTAAGTCACCATCATTTTGGTCCAAGCCTTTCATTAGCAGGTGCTGTTCCTTCTGCTCACTGAGAGGGGAAGGGGCTCGCCTTAGGCCTCATGGGACTCTCCTGCCAGCCCAAGGAAGTCCCACCCTACACACTGCTGGCCCAGCTCAAGGTCTGTGCCTTTTTCTAATTTTAATTTTATGTTCAGTTCAGTTCAGTCACTTAGTCATGTCCTACTGGTTATGCTGGAGTATAATTGATTCACAATGTTGTGCTGGTTTCAGGAGTTCAACAAAGTGGTTCAATTATGCATATACATGTATTGATTCTTCTCCAGATTTCCTTTCCATTGTAGGTTATTACAAAATATTGGGTAGAGTTCCCTGTGTTATATAGTAGGTCCTCGTTGTTTAGTTTATATATAGCCATGCGTATATGTTCATCCTAGCCTCCTAATTTATCCCTCTCCTCTTTAGGTTTTGGAAATCATAAATTTGTTTTTGAAATCTGTGCTTCTATTTTGTAAACAAATTTGTTTATGTTATAAGTGTCCCACATATAAATGATATCATGATGTTTGTCTTTGTCTGACTTACTTAGTATGATCATCTCCAGGTCCATCCATTGTTGTAAATGGCATTTTCTTGCTCTCAAGAGCACTTCTCCACATTTACTCCAGGTCAGGGATCCACCAGACATGGGACAACATAAAAAAAAAAAAAAAGCAAACAAAAAAACAGTTCCTTTGAATTCTCTCCTCCCCAGCACTGTGCTCAAGAACCATGGGTAGCTCTGGGACACTTGAAATGTGGTCGATCTGAATTGAAGTGCACAGGATGTATTGCACATGCACAGGGGAAAAATTCAAAAAAATACTTAGTTCACCCATTCTTTACTTTGAGTAAGTAAATGAAAGTGTTAGCCCCTCAGTTGTGCCTGACTCTTTGCAAACCTGTGGACTGTAGCCTGCCATACTTCAGTCCATGACTTTGAGGTCGATCCTTAATACCTTCTCTGACATACCTAAGTCTCAGAGTCTCCATTGTTCCATGAGGGTTCTAGTTTCATCTCCTAGTGGTTGCCAGGGTTATGAGAGACTGATGGAGGGGCTTGTAAGTCACCATCATTTTGGTCCAAGCCTTTCATTAGCAGGTGCTGTTCCTTCTGCTCACTGAGAGGGGAAGGGGCTCGCCTTAGGCCTCATGGGACTCTCCTGCCAGCCCAAGGAAGTCCCACCTACACACTGCTGGCCCAGCTCAAGGTCTGTGCCTTTTTCTAATTTTAATTTTATGTTCAGTTCAGTTCAGTCACTTAGTCATGTCCTACTGGTTATGCTGGAGTATAATTGATTCACAATGTTGTGCTGGTTTCAGGAGTTCAACAAAGTGGTTCAATTATGCATATACATGTATTGATTCTTCTCCAGATTTCCTTTCCATTGTAGGTTATTACAAAATATTGGGTAGAGTTCCCTGTGTTATATAGTAGGTCCTCGTTGTTTAGTTTATATATAGCCATGCGTATATGTTCATCCTAGCCTCCTAATTTATCCCTCTCCTCTTTAGGTTTTGGAAATCATAAATTTGTTTTTGAAATCTGTGCTTCTATTTTGTAAACAAATTTGTTTATGTTATAAGTGTCCCACATATAAATGATATCATGATGTTTGTCTTTGTCTGACTTACTTAGTATGATCATCTCCAGGTCCATCCATTGTTGTAAATGGCATTTTCTTGCTCTCAAGAGCACTTCTCCACATTTACTCCAGGTCAGGGATCCACCAGACATGGGACAACATAAAAAAAAAAAAAAAGCAAACAAAAAAACAGTTCCTTTGAATTCTCTCCTCCCCAGCACTGTGCTCAAGAACCATGGGTAGCTCTGGGACACTTGAAATGTGGTCGATCTGAATTGAAGTGCACAGGATGTATTGCACATGCACAGGGGGATTCAAATACTTAGTTCACAGATGAGAGAGGAAAATCTCACCCATGATCTTATTTGATTCACAGGTGGTAATGATATTTTGGAAAAATAGGGTTAAATAAAAACTGTATATAATGAATGCACCTTGATAAGTTTGGAGATAGACACCTGTGAAACCATCACCACAATCTATGACATAAATCTACCCATCATCTCCTTTCTTAAAAAAAAAAAGTATTTTTATTTAGAGGATAGTTGCTTTACAATATTGTATTGATTTCTGTATTGATAAACCAGCACAGATCAGCCATCAGTATGTCCCTTCCCTCCTGAGCCTCCCTCCTACCCCATCCCACCCCTCATGGTTGTCAGAGCACCAGCTTTAGCTCCCTGCAACCTACAGAAAATTCCCACTGGCCATCTATTGTAATGTGTATGTTTCAATGCTGCTGTCTCGATCCAGCCCACATCTTCTTCCTCCTCTGTGTCCACGAGTCTCTATGTCTGAGTCTCCACTTCTGCCCTGCATTTGGGTTCATCAGTACCACCATTGTAGATTTCTTATATATGCATTCCTACACAATCTTTGTTTTCCAATGGTGTTTATAGTAACTATTACTGTCACTTGTGTTGAGGACATTAACATAAGGCCTGCCCTCTTAGCAGATTTTGGACACCAGGCTGTACAGAGCATGCAGATCTCTAGGACTTATTCTTCTGATGTAACCCAAATTGTGCACCTCTTGACAAATGCTACTCCGTTCCCTCCTCTCCCCAGCACAAGGAAACCACCATTTCACTCTCTGCTTCTGTGAGTTTGACTATTTTAGATTCATTCTATAAACAATATTATGCAGTATTTATCCTTATGGAAAACAGTATGGAGTTTCTTCAAAGAATTAAAAATTGAACTACCACATGATCTAGCAATCCTAATTCTGGATATATATACAGATGGCATCATTGACTCATTGACCATGAGTTTGAGGAAACTCAAGGAGATACTGAAGGACAGGATGGAAGCATGGTATGGTACAGTCCATGGGGCTGCAAAGCACTGGACATGACTGAGTGACTAAACAACAGCAAGATACAAAAGAATTGAAATCATGATCTTAAAGAAATGTGTGCATTTCCACATTCATTGCAGCATGATTCACAATTCCAAACATGGAAGCAACCTGGAAGTCCATTCACAAGTGAATGGGCAAAGATAAGGCATTGAATACATAACGGGATGCCTCTCAGCTTTGAAAAGAAGGACGTCCTGACCTTTGCAACAGCACAATGATCTTGAAGGACATTTTGCTGTGTGAAGTCAGACTCCCCTGCCTTGGGCCTGAGATGAGGTAAACACTGTGAGTTCGAAGAGTGGTTTCCTCTTCCTGTTTCCTCTGACCCTCTCCACGCTGCTTTGTTCTTTGTGACTCACTTAACCATTACAACTGGCTGGGCCTTGGTTAACTTATCCACACGTTTATTTGGCAAAGCCTCATTCTATACCTCAAAAATACCATCTCTTGAGGTCGTGTCAGAGATAGACAGATGAGCTTGATTTGATCTTTGATCTCAAAGAATTGTAGAATAGTTGAGAAAACAGAACTGCAAGAACACTATTATAGCAGGTGAACACATGGTTTGAGTTCACAAAGCCGGTACACATAACCCGTCCTAAAGGGTAAAAGACAACTTTCTCTAACGCTGTTCTAGCTGGAGTATGAAGGCTGAGGAGAGTTTAGCTAGGGCTTATTGGTGTTGGCTTATTATGACCACTATCATCATTAGCATCCTTTTAGAGGACATTAACATAAGGCCTGCCCTCTTAGCAGATTTTGGACACCAGGCTGTACAGAGCATGCAGATCTAGACTATCGATTAACCCAAATTGTGCACCTCTTGACAAATGCTACTCCGTTCCTCCTCTCCCAGCACAAGGAAACCACCATTTCACTCTCTGCTTCTGTGAGTTTGACTATTTTAGATTCATTCTATAAACAATATTATGCAGTATTTATCCTTATGGAAAACAGTATGGAGTTTCTTCAAAGAATTAAAAATTGAACTACCACATGATCTAGCAATCCTAATTCTGGATATATATACAGATGGCATCATTGACTCATTGACCATGAGTTTGAGGAAACTCAAGGAGATACTGAAGGACAGGATGGAAGCATGGTATGGTACAGTCCATGGGGCTGCAAAGCACTGGACATGACTGAGTGACTAAACAACAGCAAGATACAAAAGAATTGAAATCATGATCTTAAAGAAATGTGTGCATTTCCACATTCATTGCAGCATGATTCACAATTCCAAACATGGAAGCAACCTGGAAGTCCATTCACAAGTGAATGGGCAAAGATAAGGCATTGAATACATAACGGGATGCCTCTCAGCTTTGAAAAGAAGGACGTCCTGACCTTTGCAACAGCACAATGATCTTGAAGGACATTTTGCTGTGTGAAGTCAGACTCCCCTGCCTTGGGCCTGAGATG
Source organism: Tragulus kanchil (assembly GCA_022376925.1). Classification (NCBI taxonomy): domain Eukaryota; kingdom Metazoa; phylum Chordata; class Mammalia; order Artiodactyla; family Tragulidae; genus Tragulus; species Tragulus kanchil. The sequence continues at coordinate 176,406,664 of JAIOJX010000032.1, forward strand.
AGGTAAACACTGTGAGTTCGAAGAGTGGTTTCCTCTTCCTGTTTCCTCTGACCCTCTCCACGCTGCTTTGTTCTTTGTGACTCACTTAACCATTACAACTGGCTGGGCCTTGGTTAACTTATCCACACGTTTATTTGGCAAAGCCTCATTCTATACCTCAAAAATACCATCTCTTGAGGTCGTGTCAGAGATAGACAGATGAGCTTGATTTGATCTTTGATCTCAAAGAATTGTAGAATAGTTGAGAAAACAGAACTGCAAGAACACTATTATAGCAGGTGAACACATGGTTTGAGTTCACAAAGCCGGTACACATAACCCGTCCTAAAGGGTAAAAGACAACTTTCTCTAACGCTGTTCTAGCTGGAGTATGAAGGCTGAGGAGAGTTTAGCTAGGGCTTATTGGTGTTGGCTTATTATGACCACTATCATCATTAGCATCCTTTTAGAGGTAAAGGAGAGGCCTCTCTGACCAAGGAAGCAATAACTGAAAAGGCATAAGCTTGAGAAAGAGAGTGAAAAATGTTAGGAACCAAACACACTGTGAGAATGTTGGTTGACCATGGGCTTGGGGAGAATAAAGGGGAATTGGGAAGAGAAGTAAGCATAAACCAGTTTTGGGAGGCTCATAAACCAAGTTTTGTACTGTAATTTGACCTTAATCCTAAACTTGGTAAGATGCCACACACAGAGTTCATAAAGGTATGTCAGCTTCTCATTGTGGATGAAAGCTTTGTTATCCAAGGATGAGGATGAAATTGTCCTTACCCTTTGCACAAAGAACAGATCAGCCATGTGTCCAAAGAGACAGGCTGGCTTGTCTTACAGACACACATACCAGGTATTTTGCAATTCATCCACTTCCCTGTTATCTGAGGGACATGCCTCCTAAGGGTCTAGGGCTTCTCCGTAATATTATTTCCCACAGTCCCACTAGGCATAAAGGATTGTATGAATGTTTTCTCTCCTTGATGATGAGGGCAAAGGTGCTGGGTCAGACAGGCGCCTTGGGGAGCCAGAGCAGACTTGGGGGGAATCTGTCCTTCCAAGCCCCAGAGAGACTGGCTTGGTTTAGGGACCCCTGCGGCCCTGTCTGTAAAGTGGCTTTTCTCATTTCCCTTTGATCAGGCAGTTCATGGCATATTTGGAAGGACAAGAAGTGATTTGTCTTGCACATGTGTTTTCATTTATTCCTGAAAAGCAGAGCAAAAACATTCAGTGAGAATACAATGAAGTCCAGTGGGCAGACAAGCTTCAAACAGTCTCAAAGGGCATATATCTAAGATAAGCTCGTTTGTTTATATACACATTTTGTAAAGAAGCTTATGGAATCTCAAAGAATTGTAGAATAGTTGAGAAAACAGAACTGCAAGAACACTATTATAGCAGGTGAACACATGGTTTGAGTTCACAAAGCCGGTACACATAACCCGTCCTAAAGGGTAAAAGACAACTTTCTCTAACGCTGTTCTAGCTGGAGTATGAAGGCTGAGGAGAGTTTAGCTAGGGCTTATTGGTGTTGGCTTATTATGACCACTATCATCATTAGCATCCTTTTAGAGGTAAAGGAGAGGCCTCTCTGACCAAGGAAGCAATAACTGAAAAGGCATAAGCTTGAGAAAGAGAGTGAAAAATGTTAGGAACCAAACACACTGTGAGAATGTTGGTTGACCATGGGCTTGGGGAGAATAAAGGGGAATTGGGAAGAGAAGTAAGCATAAACCAGTTTTGGGAGGCTCATAAACCAAGTTTTGTACTGTAATTTGACCTTAATCCTAAACTTGGTAAGATGCCACACACAGAGTTCATAAAGGTATGTCAGCTTCTCATTGTGGATGAAAGCTTTGTTATCCAAGGATGAGGATGAAATTGTCCTTACCCTTTGCACAAAGAACAGATCAGCCATGTGTCCAAAGAGACAGGCTGGCTTGTCTTACAGACACACATACCAGGTATTTTGCAATTCATCCACTTCCCTGTTATCTGCGGGACATGCCTCCTAAGGGTCTAGGGCTTCTCCGTAATATTATTTCCCACAGTCCCACTAGGCATAAAGGATTGTATGAATGTTTTCTCTCCTTGATGATGAGGGCAAAGGTGCTGGGTCAGACAGGCGCCTTGGGGAGCCAGAGCAGACTTGGGGGGAATCTGTCCTTCCAAGCCCCAGAGAGACTGGCTTGGTTTAGGGACCCCTGCGGCCCTGTCTGTAAAGTGGCTTTTCTCATTTCCCTTTGATCAGGCAGTTCATGGCATATTTGGAAGGACAAGAAGTGATTTGTCTTGCACATGTGTTTTCATTTATTCCTGAAAAGCAGAGCAAAAACATTCAGTGAGAATACAATGAAGTCCAGTGGGCAGACAAGCTTCAAACAGTCTCAAAGGGCATATATCTAAGATAAGCTCGTTTGTTTATATACACATTTTTTAAAGAAGCTTATGGAAAATACAGCATGATAAAATTATGGCTGGGTAAATAAGAAGGAAAGTGAAATAAATTGATGCCAGGCAAGAGGTCAAGTCTGGAAAAGGTTGCCAGAATTATTCTGAATAATTCACCAAGATGGGGGAGGCATCATTTAAGCTTGAGCTTCCTAGTAGCCAATGACATAAGAGGCAGGGCTTCATAGGGAGAGTATAGAATGTAAGAATACTTTTTTTTAATACTATTTATTTCTTATTAAAAAATAAATTGCAATAAATTGTGAACTGTTACTTCAGCATGAGTTAGTACAAGCTGACTCTTGTTGCTTTATTGGTGCCTCTGGAGAACACAGTTAAAATATTATGTATATAATATTAATACTATTTATGCATTTATTTATGATTGTGCTGGGTTTCTGTTGCTGCTTAGACTTTCCTCTGTTTGTGTGGCTTTCTTGCTGCTGTGGCTCCTCTTGTGGCAACGCACAGTCTCTAGAGCATGGGGGCTTCAGCGGTTGTGCACATGGGCTCAATAATTGTGGCTCCTAGAATCTAAAGCACAGGCCCAGCGGTTGTGACTCACAGGCTTAGGTGCTCCACAGCATGTGTGATCTTCTCAGACCCAAGACCAAACTCTTGTCTTCTGCATTGGCAGGCGGAGTCTTTACTACTGAGCCATCAGGAAAGCTGAAAGGCACTTGCTTTCGTACTTAGAACTAAAGAAATTACAATGGCAGCTCTTCATAAAGCATATATTTTCCAGTTACGTGTGCACTACCTTTAGTAATGTCCTGACCACCATAAGATTATAGGCCTTAGAGTTTAAATGATATAACTTTCCTTCATTAAAGTAGCATGCCCTGAGCATCTCAGATGTCTTAGTGTGGTAAACCATAATAATGTGTTCAAATATTGAGTGTCCTTTTCCACCCCCACCTGTTGCCGTGGGGTGTGCAGTGCCTCATCCTGTATGCTCACCAGTCCCGCCAATATCAACTTTAGCTACTTGATGTGCTTTGGCCAATAAGACGAAAATGCTTTGGCCAATAAGATGAAAGTGGTCCTGAGAACTGCAGCAGTGTATTATCATCGCTCTTTTCCCTCTGTCTCAAGAAGTTCAAGTGCCAGAGAGGGAATGCTCATTCAGCTCATTCAAAGACATTTCAAAGACAGAAGGACCCACCATTACCATCAATGTGAGCAAAATATAAACCATTGAGTAAATTCCCAAGATTTGGGAACTCATTGTTACTTCAGAGTGACCTAGTATAAGCTGACTCATACTGCTGTATTGGTGCCTCTAGAGAACACAGCTACAAAAAAGGAAAAAGACATCCATATCCTTTGGGAACCTGCAATTTGGTGAGCAAGAGACAGAAATATTATATGATGTCCCTTATATGTGGAATCTAAGAAGAAATGATTAAAAACACTTTTATTTACAAAATAGGAATGATTCACAGAGAACAAACTTATGGTTGCTAGGAGGAAAAGGATAGCTAGGCAGTTTGGGATGGACATGTACTCACAACTATATTTCAAATGGATAAGCAATAAGGGCGTATTGTATAGAACATGGAATTCTGCTTGATGTTGTGTGGTAGCTTTGATGGGAGAAGGGAGAAGAGTTGAGGGAGGATGGATACATGTGTGTATGTCTGAGTCCTGTTGCTGTGCACCCAAAACTACCACAGCACTGTTAAAGAGATATCCTTCAGCAATAAATAAAAGGTTTTAAAAAATTGACTGAAGGCTAAAAGAGCGCCCCCCTCCCTTTTTTTTCTTTTCAAGAAGTGTCATGGGAAACAAGATTTGATATAGGTAAATAGGTGAGTCACTTCCTCCAGGAGTGGGTTCTGAGAAGACGGGTGATTTCCAGTGTGCACTACCTTTAGTAATGTCCTGACCACCATAAGATTATAGGCCTTAGAGTTTAAATGATATAACTTTCCTTCATTAAAGTAGCATGCCCTGAGCATCTCAGATGTCTTAGTGTGGTAAACCATAATAATGTGTTCAAATATTGAGTGTCCTTTTCCACCCCCACCTGTTGCCGTGGGGTGTGCAGTGCCTCATCCTGTATGCTCACCAGTCCCGCCAATATCAACTTTAGCTACTTGATGTGCTTTGGCCAATAAGACGAAAATGCTTTGGCCAATAAGATGAAAGTGGTCCTGAGAACTGCAGCAGTGTATTATCATCGCTCTTTTCCCTCTGTCTCAAGAAGTTCAAGTGCCAGAGAGGGAATGCTCATTCAGCTCATTCAAAGACATTTCAAAGACAGAAGGACCCACCATTACCATCAATGTGAGCAAAATATAAACCATTGAGTAAATTCCCAAGATTTGGGAACTCATTGTTACTTCAGAGTGACCTAGTATAAGCTGACTCATACTGCTGTATTGGTGCCTCTAGAGAACACAGCTACAAAAAAGGAAAAAGACATCCATATCCTTTGGGAACCTGCAATTTGGTGAGCAAGAGACAGAAATATTATATGATGTCCCTTATATGTGGAATCTAAGAAGAAATGATTAAAAACACTTTTATTTACAAAATAGGAATGATTCACAGAGAACAAACTTATGGTTGCTAGGAGGAAAAGGATAGCTAGGCAGTTTGGGATGGACATGTACTCACAACTATATTTCAAATGGATAAGCAATAAGGGCGTATTGTATAGAACATGGAATTCTGCTTGATGTTGTGTGGTAGCTTTGATGGGAGAAGGGAGAAGAGTTGAGGGAGGATGGATACATGTGTGTATGTCTGAGTCCTGTTGCTGTGCACCCAAAACTACCACAGCACTGTTAAAGAGATATCCTTCAGCAATAAATAAAAGGTTTTAAAAAATTGACTGAAGGCTAAAAGAGCGCCCCCCTCCCTTTTTTTTCTTTTCAAGAAGTGTCATGGGAAACAAGATTTGATATAGGTAAATAGGTGAGTCACTTCCTCCAGGAGTGGGTTCTGAGAAGACGGGTGAGGTCAAAGTAGAGGAGAAAGAGTAGAGGAGCTCACCTTCGTTCTGGACATAGAATGTCACAAATGGAGCTCTGACCTAGAGGAAGACATGGATAGGAAATTCATTTGAGAGTCAAAGAAGAGCTTAGAAGTCTTGTCATGGTTTCAACTGTAGGTTCAGTGTTGTTGAGTGCCTGCTGAGTGTTAGGCAGTCTTCCACTGTGTGTGTCTCATCTCATTCCTCCTGAAAGCAACAGAGAATGGAGGTTCTAATGCCCATTTCAGCCAGGGATGAGGCATCTAAGTCTAAGGCCCAAAGAGGAAGGAGCAGTCAATGCAAGAATTAAGATCTGAACCTTATGAGCTCAAAAGCTCCTCTCTCTTTAAGCCACGTGCTCCAGGTGTACAGAGATGGTGGAGGGTCTGCATGCTGTGCTGATGACAATAAGCTTCCATGTGTGCATAGTGGAAAGCCACTGAGGGCTTCTGAAGCTAGGAGAAGGGCAGTACTGACCTGACCCATAGCCTCAGGAGTATATATATGTTATCAGCCTTGTAAAGGACAACTATGATATGCTGACCAGGAGCAAAATACACGTACAGGTCAGTGGTGACAGTGCTATACATTGGTAGCCTAATAGTCCATTTAGTTATCTTACATGTGAGTTTGACTCCAATAGACCTGGCATATGCTTTATACAGAGGGTCTGCAGATACTATGTCCCAGTGGATTCATTTCTTAAAGTTATTTGGTTGCCTTTCTGATTGGAATGAAGTGATACCTTATTGTAGTTTTGATTTTCATTTCTCCAATAATTAGTGATCTTTTCATGTGTCTCTTGGTCAACTGTGTGCCTTCTTTGGAGAAACGTCTATTTAGGCTTCTGCTTGGTTTTTGATATATATGTATATATATATATATATATGTATATGTATTAGGCTCCATAAACTACTGGCATATTTTGGAGACTCAGTATTTGTTCATTGCTTGATTTGTAAACACTGTCTCCCATTCTCGTGGTCGTCTTCTCTTATTTATCCTCGAGGAAGGGGAGGCCAGGATGACTTGAGAGAGCAATGCTGATGAAAACACTACCCCACATGAAGTAGGCAGCAGGTGGAAACCCGCTGTGGAGCCGGTGAGCTCAGCCCAAGTCTCCATGATGACCACAGGGATGGGATGAGGCAGGGTGGTGGGAGAGAGGTCCCGGAGGAGAGGATATATGTATACATATAGCTTATTCACTTTGTTGTACAGCAGAAACTCATATAACATAGTGAAGTAATTACAGCCTAATTTTAAAAAAGTTATTTGAAAGACAAACAGCAGTAACAATCAGGGCCATGATCCATCCCTTCTTTGTATTTAGGACACTTTGTACGAGTGTCTAGGTTTCTCTGGTAGCTGAGACATCTTGCAACTATGATAAGTCCTCATCTTTATCATTCATTTAAAAGAACCTAATCAAATTTGATTTGTCCAGATCTCTGATCATCTATCTACACGGAGGGAGGAAAATGTTGAAATTAAAAGTAAAATTATGAATATTAGCACTTGGTGGCTTTCTTTGGTGTGCTTTTAGGACTTTTCCAAGGGGAGAATAGATGCACATTTCATACCCTCTCCTGGGCATCTGTTCTATGGAGTTACGGGCAGAGACTAACCCTCAGAAGGGAGCAAATGTGACAGAATGTTCAAGACACAGGCATAAACAAGGGGAGAAGAGAAAGGAAAAGAGGGACATTTTAGAACTTTCAGAATTGGGAATACTTAGTGAAAAATCAAAAGCAAAATCCTGTTGGTTGGGGGGACCACTAATAGTAATTTATATAAATGATCTGTCTTCATTCTGACAAAGATAACTTCTGTGAAAGGTATGAACCCAGTGGGAATAACGCATGTTTTCTTCTGATGTTGGGAAGCATGGGTCCCCAAAATAAAGAATTTGAAAACAACTTCCATGGAAGAACAGTGCCTGGCACACAGTAAGTAGGTGTCAAATAAATATTTGTTGTTGAATGAAAAGATGAGCTGTGTTCAAGGACGACCCTGACACCACCTTGTTCCCAAGGAGTGGAATCCATCTGTGGCATTTTAAAGACTGTATCTTGAGGGCCACCCCGGATACCTCAAAGCAGCAGACTGATGATTTAAGGGCAGCCCTTCTCAAGAAGTGAGACCAAGGACAGTCCATTAGACTTCCCTTTGAACTTGACTCAATTTCACCTTCAGGCACTTTCACAGCAAAAGGTCAGTGATCTGACCTCTGAAACATATAATCACTCTGCCTGCCAAAGGGTTCTTTGACTTGACAACTCAAACCTTAGCTCAAAGATAATTAGAGAAAATGAAAAATGCAACACACAGTAAAACACCAAGGAACTGTGCCTTTTTCTTCATTTGGGGACATCAAAGAGGTTTGTGACTGTCAGCAGTTGACCTGGGAAGAAGCATGGCTTGTGTTTCTAGAAGTCTTTGGTTCAGGAGAAAAGGCAAGTAATAATGGAGAGAGCTGGCCCAGAGTAAGCAATAAAGAGGACCTAGAGGGGAAAAAGACATATGTAGGCAGCCTTAAGAATTCACATTTCATGGCTCTTTAGAATCAAGATCAAAATGAAAATTTTCTTTTTTTTAAATTTTTGCCTTATTTATTTATTTTCATCCGTCTTCATTCTTTGGCCTGTGTGGGTCTCTCATTACAGTGGCCTCTCTCTTTGCACAACAACATCTCTGGGCGCATGCACTGCAGAGCGCTAACTCATAATTGGACACTTTGGTCCAGCCACTCTGCGGCACGTGGGATCTTCCCAGGTCAGGGATCGAACTGATGCCCTTTGCACTGCGAGGCGGTGTATTTACCCACTGGATCACCAGGGAAGCCCTGAAATGAAAATCCTTTAGAAATGCCCCAACTTCCAGCTGCTTGTGTGGGACACTCTGAAAAGTAAATGAGTTTTGTATTGGCTCATTTTTGAATGTATGCTTGAAAATTGTAAGGGCAAAAAAAACCATGGGATTTTGCTATTTTTAAAATCTCTACTGTTGCAGAATAGGCAGCATGCATTACTGCTGCCTAAATACATCAGCGCCTGAATTCTAGCCTCCGTTGGTATCTTGAGGTACATGCAGCTAGGGTTGGGTAGTGGGGGCAGAATTGAGCTAATGACAAGATCTGCAGTCACTGCACTTAGGAAAGCACTGGCTTCCCCTCAGAGTGAGTTGTTTCAAGGTAGTGGAGAGATCAAATGCCAGCTCATCATGAAAGAGATGTTACAATCAGCATTTTATGCTTTATAGACACACCTAGCCTAGTAGTAATAAATCTAAATAGACCCACTGAGTGTCTTTTCCCTACAAGATGCTGAATAATTCTAGTGGAATGACATCAAAACAGATCCCAATACCCACGGATCATAGTCAGATTATCTTGTGTCATATCAAGTGTGTGTGTATGTTATGTTTTTTCAAAAGGTGAGAATGGTGGAAGAATCCTTCAATATGGATCAAATTATTTCAGCAGAAGCAGGATTGCCAGGGTAGATTAAGATGAGGTGAAAAGTGGATCTGGCACATGCGATCCTGGTTCACCTACATTTTTGATATTTTATTAATTGTGGATTTGTGGCATTAACTTTGATGTTTTAGGTTTTTCATTAAACTATCCCTTATTTCAGGACTTCCCTAGCTGTCCTGCAATCAAGACTCCATGCTTCTACTGCAGGGGCCACTGGTTTGATCCCTCATCCAGAAGCTAGGATCCTGTGAGCGATATGGACAAAAAAATTAAAAAAAAAAAAATTAATTAAATACTCCTTATTTTTCCTATGAAGTTTTTGTCACCCACTTATATTATACAACTTTAGGAAATACCAAACCCCATCTTTCTGGGCATGCCTTTTAAAGTAACCCTACTCAGGAAAGTAAATTGAAGCTATTGCTGCAAATGGTATTATTTTTTCTGGCCGAGTAATAGTCCATGGTACATATGTGTTCGTCTTCTTTATCCATTCATCTGTGGATAGATATTTAATTTTTTTTCCATGTCTTGCCTACTGTAAATAGTGTTGCTGAATTATAGTTTTCTCCAGGTATATGCCCAGAAGTGGGATTGCTGGATTATCAGGCCATCTCCTTTCAAACTTTTAATTGTGGGCTTCCCGGGTGGTCCAGCAGGTAGAGAGTATGTCTTACAGTGCAAGGGACACTGGTTCAATCCCTGGCCTGGGAAGATCCCACATGCTGCAAAGAGGCTGGACCAGTGTGTCTAATTACGAGCTAGTGCTCTGGATTACATGAGTCCAGAGCCAGTGCTCTGAAACGAGAGAGGCCACTGCAGTGGGAGGCCCACACAGGCCAAAGAATAAAGATGGACCAAAATAAATAAATAACCAATAAAAGGACCAAAATGAAAACAACAACAAAACAACTTTTAATTGGATTACCAGTACAGACCCACTGAGTGTCTTTCCTACAAGATGCTGAATAATTCTAGTGGAATGACATCAAAACAGATCCCAATACCCACGGATCATGGATTATCTTGTGTCATATCAAGTGTGTGTGTATGTTATGTTTTTTCAAAAGGTGAGAATGGTGGAAGAATCCTTCAATATGGATCAAATTATTTCAGCAGAAGCAGGATTGCCAGGGTAGATTAAGATGAGGTGAAAAGTGGATCTGGCACATGCGATCCTGGTTCACCTACATTTTTGATATTTTATTAATTGTGGATTTGTGGCATTAACTTTGATGTTTTAGGTTTTTCATTAAACTATCCCTTATTTCAGGACTTCCCTAGCTGTCCTGCAATCAAGACTCCATGCTTCTACTGCAGGGGCCACTGGTTTGATCCCTCATCCAGAAGCTAGGATCCTGTGAGCGATATGGACAAAAAAATTAAAAAAAAAAAAAATTAATTAAATACTCCTTATTTTTCCTATGAAGTTTTTGTCACCCACTTATATTATACAGCTTTAGGAAATACCAAACCCCATCTTTCTGGGCATGCCTTTTAAAGTAACCCTACTCAGGAAAGTAAATTGAAGCTATTGCTGCAAATGGTATTATTTTTTCTGGCCGAGTAATAGTCCATGGTACATATGTGTTCGTCTTCTTTATCCATTCATCTGTGGATAGATATTTAATTTTTTTTCCATGTCTTGCCTACTGTAAATAGTGTTGCTGAATTATAGTTTTCTCCAGGTATATGCCCAGAAGTGGGATTGCTGGATTATCAGGCCATCTCCTTTCAAACTTTTAATTGTGGGCTTCCCGGGTGGTCCAGCAGGTAGAGAGTATGTCTTACAGTGCAAGGGACACTGGTTCAATCCCTGGCCTGGGAAGATCCCACATGCTGCAAAGAGGCTGGACCAGTGTGTCTAATTACGAGCTAGTGCTCTGGATTACATGAGTCCAGAGCCAGTGCTCTGAAACGAGAGAGGCCACTGCAGTGGGAGGCCCACACAGGCCAAAGAATAAAGATGGACCAAAATAAATAAATAACCAATAAAAGGACCAAAATGAAAACAACAACAAAAACAACTTTTAATTGGATTACCAGTACAGTCTTGTTCAGAAAGTTCTCATAACCACTTGTCCACCTGCCCATCTCTGGGAATCTGCAGCCCCCTGTGCTTAGTTGAAGCACTGCCACTGAATTTTCACTTTGAGGTTGTAATTACCCACTCTGTACCATTATTTCCCTTTGAGACATCCTTCTCACTGAGGGCTGGTGTCTGGGGTCCGGTGTAGTACACAGACAGCACCTAGATATTGGAGTGGTTGAGATGATGGCTCATGAATAGCTAATGGATTGACCCATTGATTGGTTGCCAAATCAGTTGGTTTGTAATAAACTGTTACATTATCACCTACTTATCTGCTTTTCCAAATTGCATGGATTTTCCATCAATTATCAACATAGAGTGCCACATCTCCAGGTCCTCCTATTTTTACCAAAACCCATACTTGGAGAAATAATAAAGAAAACCATGTGGAACACATGTTATTTATCTACCCATGGAAGTTGCTATGTTGAGCTAAAGTCTTTCATCAGCCTGGATCCCTGGAAAGCTACCCACTTGGACCACTTTCTCTAGCCCCTTGCCAAATCACCTCCATTGAGCTGTGTTTTGTTATATCTTTGCTTTTTATTGAGAGTCATTATGGAAAACAGTCATATGAAATTTGCTATGCATTTATTCTAGAAGCTAGTGTGTTGGACTTTGTCCATGATGCTAACTAGCTCTCCCCAGAGGATTTTGGGTGCATCCTTTCCTCTGAAGAAGAAAACAAAAATAAAAATACATGCTTACCATCAACTATACTTGACCGTTGCCTTGACTGCCAGGACACTCAGGGACAAACTGGCACACAGGTGGAGTTATTCTAAAGGCCCTCGTGGTGAGCTGATGCTCTGCCCACTTTTAGGAGACCATACCTATTTGCTTATTTGGTCATTCACTGATAAATGTGTGGCATGAGAATCCTTCAAACTTGTTCCAGTGGATGTCCAAAGAAGTGGGTTATGTTTATGATAATATTGTATGATCTTTTGTATGTTTTCCATTTGTGTATAATAATACGTGGACATGAACTTGAGCAAACTCCAGGAGGTGGCGAGGTATAGAGGAAACCTGGCACGTTAGGGGTCCATGAGGTCGCAAACTGTTGGACACGACTTGGCGACTGAATAACAGCAACAACATGATAATACATTTTTTTAAGCTAGATTCTAAACTATGGAGAGCAGAAGAAAGATTATGTTATTGCCTGTAATTCCTAGAACAATGACGAGGTCACAGAAGATACCTTATTAATGCTATTATTGCTGAACACTTAGCTGACATCTGATGGGCATCATGCTCTATCCATATTTTCACTGGTCACCAGCATTCCTGGTTTGTCCCAGGATGCTTTCTGTGCTCTCGTTCTCCAGGTGGAAACAGCAGCCTAATGCTGTCATCCCCCCTTCCTCTCCGTTCAGAGCACAAAAGTTGATGAATTTTACCCTGCCCACATCTCCAGGTCCTCCTATTTTTACCAAAACCCATACTTGGAGAAATAATAAAGAAAACCATGTGGAACACATGTTATTTATCTACCCATGGAAGTTGCTATGTTGAGCTAAAGTCTTTCATCAGCCTGGATCCCTGGAAAGCTACCCACTTGGACCACTTTCTCTAGCCCCTTGCCAAATCACCTCCATTGAGCTGTGTTTTGTTATATCTTTGCTTTTTATTGAGAGTCATTATGGAAAACAGTCATATGAAATTTGCTATGCATTTATTCTAGAAGCTAGTGTGTTGGACTTTGTCCATGATGCTAACTAGCTCTCCCCAGAGGATTTTGGGTGCATCCTTTCCTCTGAAGAAGAAAACAAAAATAAAAATACATGCTTACCATCAACTATACTTGACCGTTGCCTTGACTGCCAGGACACTCAGGGACAAACTGGCACACAGGTGGAGTTATTCTAAAGGCCCTCGTGGTGAGCTGATGCTCTGCCCACTTTTAGGAGACCATACCTATTTGCTTATTTGGTCATTCACTGATAAATGTGTGGCATGAGAATCCTTCAAACTTGTTCCAGTGGATGTCCAAAGAAGTGGGTTATGTTTATGATAATATTGTATGATCTTTTGTATGTTTTCCATTTGTGTATAATAATACGTGGACATGAACTTGAGCAAACTCCAGGAGGTGGCGAGGTATAGAGGAAACCTGGCACGTTGGGGTTCATGAGGTCGCAAACTGTTGGACACGACTTGGCGACTGAATAACAGCAACAACATGATAATACATTTTTTTAAGCTAGATTCTAAACTATGGAGAGCAGAAGAAAGATTATGTTATTGCCTGTAATTCCTAGAACAATGACGAGGTCACAGAAGATACCTTATTAATGCTATTATTGCTGAACACTTAGCTGACATCTGATGGGCATCATGCTCTATCCATATTTTCACTGGTCACCAGCATTCCTGGTTTGTCCCAGGATGCTTTCTGTGCTCTCGTTCTCCAGGTGGAAACAGCAGCCTAATGCTGTCATCCCCCCTTCCTCTCAGTTCAGGCACAGGTGATGAATGATGCTCTTAAGAGGCTGAGACTTTGTTGACCCTGGTGCCCTGGCATTAGTGTTTGGCACAGAGTAGGTGTCTAATAATAATTTATTGAATGCTTTGTTTTGACTAAAGGCAAAAATCATGCTAATCTTGCCACCTTCTCCCTATGTTAGAAGAGATGTAGTTTTGATCCTGAAATTTCTTCAGGGCTTTTTATCTATTGATGAAAAGGAATCATGCAAATTAATTTTCAGGTATGGCATTAGTTATCTTTGTAATTATGACTTTTTCCCTGGATCTTCCCAGAGACCACCAATGCTTACATCTTGCTTGTGTTGTTTGTGCAGTGCCCAGGGGGCAGGAATGCAGAGAGATTTCTGGCTGCAATAGCATCAGCATGGGGAATGAAAACATCTTGCTCTGGGAATGCCAGTTAGCTTCCTGGTGAATCCCTCTGGTGTAGTTTGAACGTTTCTTCCTGGAGGGTGAAGATGCCCTGAAATTCTGTTGCCCTGCATCATCTCAGTCTTCCCTCCTCTGTGTCTCAACCTCAGGATTGGCCTAGAGCAAAAATAGATCAATGATGGGTCCCTGAGATGCCTGAGCCCCCCTGAGAACTGGGCTTTTTCTTAGGTGGTGGTCAAGATCACCTCAATAACGTCTGTGATCCTCCCGGGACACCTGTCCCCCTTGCACATACAAGAAGGTCTGTGAAATTAGAGATTTGCCCAATATTTTATAGGTATTTTTGCAAGAGCTGGGATTGAAGCCCCCTGATCTGCTTGATTCTGAAACACACATCTTCTTCCCACATGACATAGGCACAGGTTTTCTCCTGTGGCCCCAAACTCCCTCCCCCTCTGCAGGCCCTCATCCCATCTTTATGTTATTCCTTCTACTTAGCACTTTCACTGGGTGGAAGGCAAACTTCTGTTCCCTGTCCCCTCTATCTGCACCTCCCTACAACCCCACCATTCCATTCTGACCACTGGGACAAAAGTGAGACCTTATTAAATGCTATATGCTGAACACTTAGCTGACATCTGATGGGCATCATGCTCTATCCATATTTTCACTGGTCACCAGCATTCCTGGTTTGTCCCAGGATGCTTTCTGTGCTCTCGTTCTCCAGGTGGAAACAGCAGCCTAATGCTGTCATCCCCCCTTCCTCTCAGTTCAGGCACAGGTGATGAATGATGCTCTTGAGAGGCTGAGACTTTGTTGACCCTGGTGCCCTGGCATTAGTGTTTGGCACAGAGTAGGTGTCTAATAATAATTTATTGAATGCTTTGTTTTGACTAAAGGCAAAAATCATGCTAATCTTGCCACCTTCTCCCTATGTTAGAAGAGATGTAGTTTTGATCCTGAAATTTCTTCAGGGCTTTTTATCTATTGATGAAAAGGAATCATGCAAATTAATTTTCAGGTATGGCATTAGTTATCTTTGTAATTATGACTTTTTCCCTGGATCTTCCCAGAGACCACCAATGCTTACATCTTGCTTGTGTTGTTTGTGCAGTGCCCAGGGGGCAGGAATGCAGAGAGATTTCTGGCTGCAATAGCATCAGCATGGGGAATGAAAACATCTTGCTCTGGGAATGCCAGTTAGCTTCCTGGTGAATCCCTCTGGTGTAGTTTGAACGTTTCTTCCTGGAGGGTGAAGATGCCCTGAAATTCTGTTGCCCTGCATCATCTCAGTCTTCCCTCCTCTGTGTCTCAACCTCAGGATTGGCCTAGAGCAAAAATAGATCAATGATGGGTCCCTGAGATGCCTGAGCCCCCCTGAGAACTGGGCTTTTTCTTAGGTGGTGGTCAAGATCACCTCAATAACGTCTGTGATCCTCCCGGGACACCTGTCCCCCTTGCACATACAAGAAGGTCTGTGAAATTAGAGATTTGCCCAATATTTTATAGGTATTTTTGCAAGAGCTGGGATTGAAGCCCCCTGATCTGCTTGATTCTGAAACACACATCTTCTTCCCACACATGACATAGGCACAGGTTTTCTCCTGTGGCCCCCAAACTCCCTCCCCCTCTGCAGGCCCTCATCCCATCTTTATGTTATTCCTTCTACTTAGCACTTTCACTGGGTGGAAGGCAAACTTCTGTTCCCTGTCCCCTCTATCTGCACCTCCCTACAACCCCACCATTCCATTCTGACCACTGGGACAAAAGTGAGACTAAGATGGTGAGTTCTGCCACAAAGCCCAACATTGATTCCACACTCAGATGACTGGAGGTAGAGTTCAAAAAAATAGCATCACAATTGCCCATCACGATTTTATATCTGTTAGGCTGAGCAATATGAAACTCCCAGCATTAGATTTTTTTGACAACTCTATAGGTTCAACCTAATAGTAGAAAGACAGGAAGGAGTCATCCTTTACCAGATACATACTCTAATTTATATCTGTGTTAGCTGATTTAGACTCGTCAAGTTATTTACACTTTGCAACATATCATGAGCATTCTACTAAAAACCTGAGATCCAGAAAGGTTCTGTTGTTTGCCCAAGGCCTTACTTTCTGGAAGCATCAGAGCTGCGATACCCGTTTCCATTTCCTTGACTCTAAAACGTGTGTCCACTTGATGCTTGCAATGGGGCTGGGCTCTGTCTCTAAAATGATCATGGTTCCGAGTGGAGGTTCATTGGGGCTGGGGGTCACAGGCCCTAGAAGTCAGTGGTTTCTGGTATCCCTGAACACTTGTAATCAAGGGTGAAAGTCAAAACATCTTGAACTCAGTAAAGCTTGGGCACTAAGTCAGAGCCGACACTCATCAATCAGAAACAATGATGCCTATGAAAATGAAAGTGCTAGTTGGACTGTAACCCACAGTATTCCTCTGTGCGTGGGATCCTCCAGGCAAGAATACTGGAGTGGGTTGCCACTCCCTTCCTCAGGGGACCTTCCCAACCCAGAGATCAAACTTGGGTCTCCTGTACTGCAGGCAGATATTTTACCATATGAGCCACCAGGGAAGCCCAGGTGCTGCCGTAAACCACTAGAAAGACCCTATATGGAGGACGTACAGCTGTCTGATAGTGGAGGGTGGCTGTTGTCCCTATTCAGGTTTTCTATTTGTCACTGTCTACAGGGTACTTTTAGCTTGGACTATTGTGCTGCTAAACTTACTCTTTCCCCACTCTACTCACGAAGCTGGGACCCTATGCTGCTCCCTCACTCCCTGATCTGGGCCTTGCTCATGACTGCACTTAGCCACTGAATTGCCAGTGGACTTGATGCCTTGGTGCCCTTAGATGTATTTGCTTTTCTCTGGACTTGTGTCCTAATGTGCCTGTGGTGGCTACCAGCCCTCCAGTCTGGGACCCTGACCAAATGCACACTGAGTGGACATGAATCCAGTCTACAGCCTAGAGCCACACATGGCCAACATGCAGCCCAGAGCAGAGCCTTGCAGCTGAACCAGTCTCACGCAACAGAACCCTCCTGAACCTGAGACCAGTGAGCACGAGAATAAATACTCAGTGATGCAAACACTGGGCTGAGGTGGTTTGTTCTCTTAAATATTATTATCTGTGTTATCCTTTTTTGTATGCATTCTACTAAAAACCTGAGATCCAGAAAGGTTCTGTTGTTTGCCCAAGGCCTTACTTTCTGGAAGCATCAGAGCTGTGATACCCGTTTCCATTTCCTTGACTCTAAAACGTGTGTCCACTTGATGCTTGCAATGGGGCTGGGCTCTGTCTCTAAAATGATCATGGTTCCGAGTGGAGGTTCATTGGGGCTGGGGGTCACAGGCCCTAGAAGTCAGTGGTTTCTGGTATCCCTGAACACTTGTAATCAAGGGTGAAAGTCAAAACATCTTGAACTCAGTAAAGCTTGGGCACTAAGTCAGAGCCGACACTCATCAATCAGAAACAATGATGCCTATGAAAATGAAAGTGCTAGTTGGACTGTAACCCACAGTATTCCTCTGTGCGTGGGATCCTCCAGGCAAGAATACTGGAGTGGGTTGCCACTCCCTTCCTCAGGGGACCTTCCCAACCCAGAGATCAAACTTGGGTCTCCTGTACTGCAGGCAGATATTTTACCATATGAGCCACCAGGGAAGCCCAGGTGCTGCCGTAAACCACTAGAAAGACCCTATATGGAGGACGTACAGCTGTCTGATAGTGGAGGGTGGCTGTTGTCCCTATTCAGGTTTTCTATTTGTCACTGTCTACAGGGTACTTTTAGCTTGGACTATTGTGCTGCTAAACTTACTCTTTCCCCACTCTACTCACGAAGCTGGGACCCTATGCTGCTCCCTCACTCCCTGATCTGGGCCTTGCTCATGACTACACTTAGCCACTGAATTGCCAGTGGACTTGATGCCTTGGTGCCCTTAGATGTATTTGCTTTTCTCTGGACTTGTGTCCTAATGTGCCTGTGGTGGCTACCAGCCCTCCAGTCTGGGACCCTGACCAAATGCACACTGAGTGGACATGAATCCAGTCTACAGCCTAGAGCCACACATGGCCAACATGCAGCCCAGAGCAGAGCCTTGCAGCTGAACCAGTCTCACGCAACAGAACCCTCCTGAACCTGAGACCAGTGAGCACGAGAATAAATACTCAGTGATGCAAACACTGGGCTGAGGTGGTTTGTTCTGCACCATGGTTGTTGCAACTGCTGACTAAGGTGGAATTGTGCAGCTTAGAGTGTGGCCTTTAGAAGGGCATAGTCTTTTTTTTTTTTTTTGAGTTTTTTTTCATATTATTTATTAGCTGATTAAATTTTATTAATTTTTATTGGAGTATAGTTGCTTTAAAATATTGTCTTACTTTTCTGTGTACAGCAAAATGAATCAGCTGCATGTATACATATATCTGCTTTTTTAGGGATCTCCTTCCCAGTGAGGTTACCATCTTATGGAAGAGGGTTCCCTGAGCTATATGGTGGGTTCCCACTGGTTCTCTCTTTTATACACAGTATCAATGGTGTGTACGCATCAATTCTACATACACACACCTCCTACCCCTGGAATTGGATAGTCTTTTGTTTGAACGTAGGTTTTGCCTCCCTTTGGCATTGTGACCATGAATCCCTTAGCTTTAAGTCCCCATTAGAAAAAGATTATGTTTCTTTTTTCCTGCAGGACTTCTGCTTTAAGCCACAGAACAGACACCCACTACTATATACAATGCAGATAAACAACAAGGACATACAGTGTAGTACAGAGGACTAGAGTCAACATCTTGTAGAAATCAATAATGGAAAAGTATCTGAAAAATTATATGTCTATCTGTGTGTATATATATATATATATATATATATATATATATATATATATAATCATTTTGCTGAACACCTGACACTAATACAACATTTTAAATCAACTATACTTCAATAAAAACAAAACTGTTTGCTTCAAAAATAATTACAAAAAGGAATTTCAAGCAAGGGGCCATGATTGTGCTAATGCATAATGTTGGCAACATTGAATGCACAATTTTCTAATAGTTAAGTGATTATAGATGGTATAGTTCCTCTCCTGGAATGGAGCACTCTTATTTCCTCTGTATTTCAGAGTAAATACCACTACCCAATCTTATCCTTCCTGTTTTCCTCCCTGATGCCAGTGAGCATTGGTGATAAAGGGTAAGATATGTAGGTAGCTGGACAGAGCGTACAAATGTCTAAGCAGCATTTTGGAGGAGAATGTCTGGGTGCTGTTTATAAGTAACAATACTCAATGACAGTATCACCCACAGCAAAGCTGCTTCCTTGTTTCTGAGTGCCTCCGACTAGGCACTGTGCATGCACTGTGCATGCTTCACCCTTTCTTTTCACAATCACCCTCTGGGAGAAGCATTATTCATCCCCATTATCAACCATGGAGATCAGGCTCAGAGAGGTTAATTGATTTGCACAAGGTCACACAGCTAATAGGTGGTGGAGTGAGAGTGGAATCCCATCTGACTCCATCTCTTTCTGATAGCACACAAAACGCCTTTGGACCGAATGTGTATGTTTCTCCAAAATGTACATGCTGAAGCTGTCACCCTCAGCATGGCTTTGATTTGAGATGGTGCCTCTAAGGAAGTGCTTAGGGTTAGATACGACCATAAGGGTGGAGCCCTGATCCTCTAGAATCAGTATCCTTTAAGAAAAGAGCCCAGAGAACTTGCTAGCTTTCTATCTCTCTGTCTTTCCCCTCCCTCTTCCTACCTAGACCCAAGGAAGGGCTATAAGGAGATGCTGTCCATCTACAAGCCAGGAAGAGAGGGCCTACGAGAAACCCACATGACCAGAACTTTGATCCTGGACTTGCAAATTAGAAAAATGTTAGAAATGAAATTTGTGTTGCTTGAGCCACATAAGGTAGGATGATCCGGTTCTGAAGCCCAAGCTACCTAACACAGCCTTAAACACCTTCAACACTCACACTCACTCAGGCACCCCACCACCTCCACCTCAGGCAGGACACAGGAAGTGCCCAGGTGTCTCTGTGCCTTTTGCCTCCCAACACAGGTGGGAATGCCATACGGGTGGCCGTTAGAGGCATCTCGGGACACAGAACTGCCTTCAGTCTGACACTTCGGGCTCCAGCGAGGGCATGAGCTAGATTATGTGTTGTTTTACTACCGTGAAAATTAACTGCTGCTTCTTGTATAAATAACTGATAATGAGCAGCACTGTTCTCCCCCATCAGAGCCTGATTATGACCTTGGAGACACTGGGGGGCTCAACCTGGGCTGATGCCGCTGTCCGCGGCCCTGGCAGATCATCGCTCTCTTCACTTCCTGGCGAAATGCTCCCACGCAGAGGTTCCATGTTCATCGCCCGTGTGTGTGGACTTGTATCTTTCCCTCTCCTAGTTCAGGGGAATTGCCTGTAGTTGGTGGACTGTGGGGACAAGGAGCTGAGGGATTGGGACTGGGGACCTGCACGGAGTTGCAGAGAAAAGTGAGAGATGCCCAGGCCTCTGCCCACAGTCTGTACTCAGCCTTTGCCTCTGCTGGACAACATAAGTTGGGCCTAGAAATATCTCCAGCCTGTTTCATGGATATGGTCACTTCGGTGTGTCTGACTGTCCTGTTTGCAGGAAAATCCAAAGGAAATGTTGCTGTAGTAAAAGATGATTATGTTTTCAAGTCCTGTTGGGGTGGGGTGGGGACTAAATCAAAGAAAGATAAGAAGAAAGACCAGATGCTGTCGAGTGCCCACCACATTCAGCAAAGAGGTAGAGATGAACAGAAACGGCAGCAGGCCTGTGCTGGCGTCACCCGGCGGCCACGTGGCGGGTGCCTCTACGTGGTGGGTATCTACTCACATCATGCTCTCAGATGGGACAACCAGAGACACTTCTTTCCTGGCATTTCAAGTGTTTCATTTCCTTCTTAACGTGCTTTAAACTTAAGTGCATGCATCTCCATGCCAAGACCCGGGTCAACCATTTTCCTACGAAAACCCACATGACAATTTGCATGCAATTGGGGCTTGAGCCACATAAGGTAGGATGATCCGGTTCTGAAGCCCAAGCTACCTAACGCAGCCTTAAACACCTTCAACACTCACACTCACTCAGGCACCCCACCACCTCCACCTCAGGCAGGACACAGGAAGTGCCCAGGTGTCTCTGTGCCTTTTGCCTCCCAACACAGGTGGGAATGCCATACGGGTGGCCGTTAGAGGCATCTCGGGACACAGAACTGCCTTCAGTCTGACACTTCGGGCTCCAGCGAGGGCATGAGCTAGATTATGTGTTGTTTTACTACCGTGAAAATTAACTGCTGCTTCTTGTATAAATAACTGATAATGAGCAGCACTGTTCTCCCCCATCAGAGCCTGATTATGACCTTGGAGACACTGGGGGGCTCAACCTGGGCTGATGCCGCTGTCCGCGGCCCTGGCAGATCATCGCTCTCTTCACTTCCTGGCGAAATGCTCCCACGCAGAGGTTCCATGTTCATCGCCCGTGTGTGTGGACTTGTATCTTTCCCTCTCCTAGTTCAGGGGAATTGCCTGTAGTTGGTGGACTGTGGGGACAAGGAGCTGAGGGATTGGGACTGGGGACCTGCACGGAGTTGCAGAGAAAAGTGAGAGATGCCCAGGCCTCTGCCCACAGTCTGTACTCAGCCTTTGCCTCTGCTGGACAACATAAGTTGGGCCTAGAAATATCTCCAGCCTGTTTCATGGATATGGTCACTTCGGTGTGTCTGACTGTCCTGTTTGCAGGAAAATCCAAAGGAAATGTTGCTGTAGTAAAAGATGATTATGTTTTCAAGTCCTGTTGGGGTGGGGTGGGGACTAAATCAAAGAAAGATAAGAAGAAAGACCAGATGCTGTCGAGTGCCCACCACATTCAGCAAAGAGGTAGAGATGAACAGAAACGGCAGCAGGCCTGTGCTGGCGTCACCCGGCGGCCACGTGGCGGGTGCCTCTACGTGGTGGGTATCTACTCACATCGTGCTCTCAGATGGGACAACCAGAGACACTTCTTTCCTGGCATTTCAAGTGTTTCATTTCCTTCTTAACGTGCTTTAAACTTAAGTGCATGCATCTCCATGCCAAGACCCGGGTCAAACCCTATTTGCCTTCAGCCTGCAGCCATTAATCCAGCTAGAGTTGGTTGTTTGAGAAACACAGGTGTCCCTTGTCACAAAAAAGAGGAGAAACAGGGCAGGGATGGAGAATTCTATGAAGACTCAACCCTGGGTGCCCCTGCCGCGGGTCCGAGGAGCCTCGGAAAGGCCCGTGTGAGGCTGCACATTTTGCTAACAATAAGAAAGATCGGTGTGGGGGAGCCCACAGCATCAGAAGCCTGGCATTTACATCATTTGACCCCCATAGGCAATCTCTGAGGTCAGAACGGCTTGGGATCTTTCAGATGAGGGAACCAAAGAGAAGGGCTTGGACGTCGGGTGTCCAAAGCCATATGACAGAGCTAGAGTCAGAGCCCAGGATGATGGGAATCAAGATTCAACAGGGCTCAAGATTTGACCAGCTCCGCCTCCC
Organism: Tragulus kanchil; assembly: GCA_022376925.1. Lineage (NCBI taxonomy): Eukaryota > Metazoa > Chordata > Mammalia > Artiodactyla > Tragulidae > Tragulus > Tragulus kanchil. Next base: position 176,429,073 of record JAIOJX010000032.1, read on the forward strand.
ACGCCTGCAGAATTACCCACAAGCTGAATGAAGGGGAAAGTTTGGTTCTTAGTGAAAGAAAATAAGTGTGTTTATTGTGGCAAGAGAATTGGAGAAAATAAGAAACAGCAGTTATGCATTATTTTACAGTGAAGGATACCCAAAGACAAAGCAGCAGCAGAAGGTAAAGTGACAAGATATTATAGCCACGTTGACGTTAAAGTGACTGCTTTAACCAGAGGCGCCAACCCCAGGGTTCGGCAAGGTGGAAAGGCTGTCACCCAGAAAGGGAGGTGGGGTGGCTTGAACATCTCCTGGAACACCCCCACTGTGAGCTCCTGGCCACAGGAGGCAGAGCGGCTGCCAAGAATGCCCTCTTCTGGTGATGCTCTCAAAGCCCAGGATGGCAGCAGGGTGGGCCGAGACCAGCGCCTGCAGAATCCTGGGGAGGTGCTCTGTGTCAGACAAAGTGCCACCCCAGCAGACAGCTCTACCCTCTCTTCCTCTTCACCCCTCCAGCTAGCGCTAGGTCAATTATTCTAATAAGGTAAGATAGACCATGATAGAGATTTGGCTTCCTTTTTTTCTCCTAATCGTGAATAATACTCTCTATGTCATCTGTATATTTATGATAGCTCAAAGACATGGGTGTGTGGATCTAATTAAAAATGTGAAAGGGTTTAGCAGCCTGCTGCTTCCCTGCAACTCTCTGGTTGCCAAGTCTTGGCAGCCGTGTTGAAACAGGGCCAAGTGTTTAGTGTGGAGCTGAATGTCTGCCAGCCGCAGCGCTGCATTGTGGGGCCCGGGAGCCTGGAGGGGCTGCGTTAAAACCAGCGCGCAGGGCAGGCAGGGAGCAGGACCCGGGACCCAGCCACCCACAGGAAACCCGCTGCAGAAGAAGGGTCTTGCTCTCTGCCTGGGCCTAAGCCCCAGCTCGCTCCCACCCAACGCAGGGCCGTAAGAGAGTCAGAAGCCTGGCATTTACATCATTTGACCCATAGGCAATCTCTGAGGTCAGAACGGCTTGGGATCTTTCAGATGAGGGAACCAAAGAGAAGGGCTTGGACATCGGGTGTCCAAAGCCATATGACAGAGCTAGAGTTAGAGCCCAGGATGATGGGAATCAAGATTCAACAGGGCTCAAGATTTGACCAGCTCCGCCTCCCACGCCTGCAGAATTACCCACAAGCTGAATGAAGGGGAAAGTTTGGTTCTTAGTGAAAGAAAATAAGTGTGTTTATTGTGGCAAGAGAATTGGAGAAAATAAGAAACAGCAGTTATGCATTATTTTACAGTGAAGGATACCCAAAGACAAAGCAGCAGCAGAAGGTAAAGTGACAAGATATTATAGCCACGTTGACGTTAAAGTGACTGCTTTAACCAGAGCGCCAACCCCAGGGTTCGGCAAGGTGGAAAGGCTGTCACCCAGAAAGGGAGGTGGGGTGGCTTGAACATCTCCTGGAACACCCCCACTGTGAGCTCCTGGCCACAGGAGGCAGAGCGGCTGCCAAGAATGCCCTCTTCTGGTGATGCTCTCAAAGCCCAGGATGGCAGCAGGGTGGGCCGAGACCAGCGCCTGCAGAATCCTGGGGAGGTGCTCTGTGTCAGACAAAGTGCCACCCCAGCAGACAGCTCTACCCTCTCTTCCTCTTCACCCCTCCAGCTAGCGCTAGGTCAATTATTCTAATAAGGTAAGATAGACCATGATAGAGATTTGGCTTCCTTTTTTTCTCCTAATCGTGAATAATACTCTCTATGTCATCTGTATATTTATGATAGCTCAAAGACATGGGTGTGTGGATCTAATTAAAAATGTGAAAGGGTTTAGCAGCCTGCTGCTTCCCTGCAACTCTCTGGTTGCCAAGTCTTGGCAGCCGTGTTGAAACAGGGCCAAGTGTTTAGTGTGGAGCTGAATGTCTGCCAGCCGCAGCGCTGCATTGTGGGGCCCGGGAGCCTGGAGGGGCTGCGTTAAAACCAGCGCGCACGGGGCAGGCAGGGAGCAGGACCCGGGACCCAGCCACCCACAGGAAACCCGCTGCAGAAGAAGGGTCTTGCTCTCTGCCTGGGCCTAAGCCCCAGCTCGCTCCCACCCAACGCAGGGCCGCTTAGACCATCTTGGAAACTAGGCAGGGCTGCAAGGCCCTGGGTGGGAAATGGTGCCCACAACTTCTGCTACAATCAGCCTCTTAGGAGGAGAAACAATGCTCGACTTTCTCCCAGCAGCAAGGGGCTGAGCTGACAACCGTCCCATAGGCCGTGTCTATTGAGTTCCATGAGTCTCCCCTGTAAGTCTGAGCTTCTCTCCACGGCTTGTCCATTGTTCTGCGTCTTCCCTCCGGAGAAGTGGAGCCCAGTGCCTGGTTTCTCCAGCCGGACTGTGCATACAGGTTACCCGGGGACTCTGGTGAAAAGGCAGGTTTCTGATCCAGCGGGGAAAGGGGAGAACTCCTCTCACCAAGATCAGAGCTTACCGGAACTACGAATGATGAATTCTGACACCACAAAATATAGATTCAAGGTTGGTGGGTGCTGAAAAAGTCCAAGTGAGGTGATTCAGAGTTGGAGACAGAGTGCGGTCGGTGGGAGGAGGGGAGGGGATCCAAAGAGTTCAACCTTCTCCCTGGTGTGTAATAAGTGAAACTAACACACATCCGCAACAGGGGCTACTTCTCATTTCCTTGAAATGTGCCCGTTAAAAACAAATGAGAGAAGGAAAGGGGTCACATTCCTTCTGTGCATGAAAGTCCCCTCTCTTCCTCTTCATCCCTCCAGCTAGCGCTAGGTCAATTATTCTGATAAGGTAAGATAGACCATGATAGAGATTTGGCTTCCTTTTTTTCTCCTAATCGTGAATAATACTCTCTATGTCATCTGTATATTTATGATAGCTCAAAGACATGGGTGTGTGGATCTAATTAAAAATGTGAAAGGGTTTAGCAGCCTGCTGCTTCCCTGCAACTCTCTGGTTGCCAAGTCTTGGCAGCCGTGTTGAAACAGGGCCAAGTGTTTAGTGTGGAGCTGAATGTCTGCCAGCCGCAGCGCTGCATTGTGGGGCCCGGGAGCCTGGAGGGGCTGCGTTAAAACCAGCGCGCACGGGGCAGGCAGGGAGCAGGACCCGGGACCCAGCCACCCACAGGAAACCCGCTGCAGAAGAAGGGTCTTGCTCTCTGCCTGGGCCTAAGCCCCAGCTCGCTCCCACCCAACGCAGGGCCGCTTAGACCATCTTGGAAACTAGGCAGGGCTGCAAGGCCCTGGGTGGGAAATGGTGCCCACAACTTCTGCTACAATCAGCCTCTTAGGAGGAGAAACAATGCTCGACTTTCTCCCAGCAGCAAGGGGCTGAGCTGACAACCGTCCCATAGGCCGTGTCTATTGAGTTCCATGAGTCTCCCCTGTAAGTCTGAGCTTCTCTCCACGGCTTGTCCATTGTTCTGCGTCTTCCCTCCGGAGAAGTGGAGCCCAGTGCCTGGTTTCTCCAGCCGGACTGTGCATACAGGTTACCCGGGGACTCTGGTGAAAAGGCAGGTTTCTGATCCAGCGGGGAAAGGGGAGAACTCCTCTCACCAAGATCAGAGCTTACCGGAACTACGAATGATGAATTCTGACACCACAAAATATAGATTCAAGGTTGGTGGGTGCTGAAAAAGTCCAAGTGAGGTGATTCAGAGTTGGAGACAGAGTGCGGTCGGTGGGAGGAGGGGAGGGGATCCAAAGAGTTCAACCTTCTCCCTGGTGTGTAATAAGTGAAACTAACACACATCCGCAACAGGGGCTACTTCTCATTTCCTTGAAATGTGCCCGTTAAAAACAAATGAGAGAAGGAAAGGGGTCACATTCCTTCTGTGCATGAAAGTCCCCTGCCAATAGTGAACATTCAGCTCTAGGAAGATCTGCTGAGATATCTGGGGGAATGACATGTGTGGAGTCTAGGGCATGTGTGGAGATTTGGCCTTTTAGCTTTAATCCTGTGCATTGTGAAGTTTCTTATAATACTTCAAAATGATGCATTTCTTTTTTTACTTAAAAAGGTAGAGCGGGGGCAGGAAGCTAGAGTGCATTAGATAGGGAACCTGGTGGTGACCTGTCTCCAGGGCAGACGCCAGGTCAGTGGTGGAGAGAGCCTGGAGGGGTTTGGGGTCACTTGGTCCTGGAGTGGAATCCGCACTCTGGCGTGAAGCTTGTTTGGGAAGTCAACTGACATCACCGGCCTCGTCTGCAGAAGGAGGTGCCTGTACCCTGGCTGCCCCAGGGGTTAGGGATGTGGATGAGAAGGGCCTCCGCCCCAGGGGGCCACCCCAGGTGTCTGAGAGACACAGGGCCCCTCTCCACGGGCGCCAGGGCACTATCCCAGGTAGAATTTCATCCCAACAGACGACTGCTAACACAAATACATTCTAAAACCTCAGAACGGGAGCTAATCACTTCAGATGTCACCAAGCCACCCTTCATGGTATCAAGGGGAGCCTGAAAAAAAAAAAAAATGAGGCCCCTGGGAACTGCGGAGAATTTTCTCTTTCTTTGAGGATGGTAAATTTACACGTATAGAAAGTTTAAAATGACATGCCAACTATACCCCAAGTCATTGCACTTTAGCCAGCCATGTTTATTCTGAAAAATATAAATAAATAAACTGCATGACGTCAGGCCTGTGGAGGAAGATGCAGGTCATGCGGTCCCTGTAAAATGAGGGGCTGATGCTTTCTTAACACCCGGACTTGGCATCCACGTCACTCTCTTCATATAGAACTTGTTTTTACCACAGAGAGGTTATTTGCTACGAAATATCCTAAGATTTCTTTTTTTTTCTTCTTTAGGAAAATAACACCCCGAGCCTTTATCACATTTCACTCCTAATATGTGGGCAGGTGATTGTCTAAACCACTGAGGGAAGATGCTCCTGGTAAACACCTAATTAATTAAAGAAAACCTCTCTCTCTCCACCCCAAGCCAGAAGACTACAGTTTAGAAAGAGACACACACACACACACGCACACACACACACACACACTTTTAAAAATGCTTCCAGGCAACTGCATCGTCTAGCCCAACCACCTCTGATAATTCAGAGTGTGCAGAGCTGAGCCCTCCCAGCCTCCCTCCAGTGTCGCTGGACCCCCAACCCTTCACTCTTCCAAGCAACATTTGCTCCAACTTAATATTCTGGTGCTTTTAGGAACAACATTTAAAAATAAACCATTTTGGCACATTGTCAAAGTCGTGTCTACAATTCTTCATGACAACCACCCTAAGTGAGATTTTGAAAATCAAAAGAGTTGGGGGCAGGGGGGACATAAAAGGAGTCCCCATTTATAGAGTTCTAATTTCAGACAGTGCCCAATGCGGATGTACTTATTTCTCTTTCTTCCTTGTTTCTGATTCCCTTGCTTGCATGGAGGGCATTCTCCTCTCACCCCCTGATTCCTAAGCCTGTATATTTTTGGTCCTCTCTGTGGGACCCAGCCCCTGGGTGGGTGATCAAGAGACTGAAATCCTATGGCCACTTCTGCTCACAGTCTGGGTTGGTTGTTAGAGAAAGAAGTTCTGGACAGAGAAGGAGCCTCGGGCAGGTGTTAAAGTGTTGTTTCTGGTCCTGCGTAGTAAGCACTGCAGAACCATCCTCTCTGCTCTGTGCCTATCAACAGCCTGATCTCCTTCATCGGTTGCTAAGAGACCAGCATGTTGTTTACAAGATCGTCGGTGGCGTAGACTTCCATAATTTATAATTTATTATCTTAGTGTCAAAACTTGGGTTGGTTTTTATTTTATTTCACCATAGATCCAATAATTGTTAGATACAACAAAGGTCATGCATCTGCCGTGGTGCTGTTGTTGCTGTAAGAGTGGCCCTGGCTGCCCTGAGCTTAGACACTGCGGGAAAAATGCTCTTATAAACTGAAGATGGATATCATTTTTTGTCCATTAACTTAATGCATTCTATGACTGCTCAGGTCAATGGATTCCCTCCAGATTTGCTCACTGCTGAAAACATGTTTCTGTCCAACCAAGAAGGAAATGAATTGAAATGATTTCAATTATCACAAGAAAGGAATTGAGTCTTCTGACTGCATGCTTTAGCAGCCACCTCGCCCATCCTCTCTCCACGAAGTTCAGGGCCATGAGCACTAGACTTAACGAGTGCTAGAAATGACTCCTGAGCATTGTCGGGTGTTGGGAGCACAGAGAACTGCCTTTGAAGAGTTCTCCACTCACAGCAAGTCAATCAACCAGGTAAAGAAGTGATGACATAGAGAATGTCATTTAAGTAAGACCAGTGTGTCTGCAACACCCCAGCATTAAGAAGAAGAGGAGAAATAGTACCAGTGTCATAATCACGATCATTGCTAACATGTATTGTGCCAGACACAAGGTTGAGTCCTTAACCTGGACTAATGTACAAGACTCCTGACAAGCCTATGAGGAAAATTTTAATATTAGCCCATTTTAGAGACAACAAAATCAGGACTTTATGACCTTTGATAAGTGGCAGGACTGAACCCAGACTGAGTGTCCCTGAAGCCATTATTCTCATAGAAATAAAAAAAATCAGCTTGGGCTTTGTCATTTACTGTCTCCGGAGAGTCCACAGACATTTGATGGAGCAGGGAAATTAACACAGGTTCCAAAACTGTATCATTGCATTATCTCTCCCTGCAGTCCTTGGAATCTCTCTAGAAACCACAGAGCATGAGAAATTTCTAGGAAGGGCATTTTATTTTCCCCATCAAAGGACCTGGCAAATTCTAATGACATTTTACTGGGAATTAGATTTGTCACTTTCCAGAAAGCAATTATGGTGATCATCCATCCTGGCATTTTTCACCGCATAATCTCTATCCTCTCCCTAGCAGGGCCATGGCCAGGGCATCACACGGATCAGAGATATCCCAGACCATCTTTGGTTGAGCTTGGCTGACAGCCTCTTTTTAACTTCTGTGGCAGAAAGAGATAAATAAACAACTGGAAACCATTGACCACCAAAGAAGTAGTCAACCTCTTGATGACTTAACCATTTCTAGTGGCCCTTCCTAGTACACTGCGAAAGAAAATTGGATATCATTTTTGTCCATTAACTTAATGCATTCTATGACTGCTCAGGTCAATGGATTCCCTCCAGATTTGCTCACTGCTGAAAACATGTTTCTGTCCAACCAAGAAGGAAATGAATTGAAATGATTTCAATTATCACAAGAAAGGAATTGAGTCTTCTGACTGCATGCTTTAGCAGCCACCTCGCCCATCCTCTCTCCACGAAGTTCAGGGCCATGAGCACTAGACTTAACGAGTGCTAGAAATGACTCCTGAGCATTGTCGGGTGTTGGGAGCACAGAGAACTGCCTTTGAAGAGTTCTCCACTCACAGCAAGTCAATCAACCAGGTAAAGAAGTGATGACATAGAGAATGTCATTTAAGTAAGACCAGTGTGTCTGCAACACCCCAGCATTAAGAAGAAGAGGAGAAATAGTACCAGTGTCATAATCACGATCATTGCTAACATGTATTGTGCCAGACACAAGGTTGAGTCCTTAACCTGGACTAATGTACAAGACTCCTGACAAGCCTATGAGGAAAATTTTAATATTAGCCCATTTTAGAGACAACAAAATCAGGACTTTATGACCTTTGATAAGTGGCAGGACTGAACCCAGACTGAGTGTCCCTGAAGCCATTATTCTCATAGAAATAAAAAAAATCAGCTTGGGCTTTGTCATTTACTGTCTCCGGAGAGTCCACAGACATTTGATGGAGCAGGGAAATTAACACAGGTTCCAAAACTGTATCATTGCATTATCTCTCCCTGCAGTCCTTGGAATCTCTCTAGAAACCACAGAGCATGAGAAATTTCTAGGAAGGGCATTTTATTTTCCCCATCAAAGGACCTGGCAAATTCTAATGACATTTTACTGGGAATTAGATTTGTCACTTTCCAGAAAGCAATTATGGTGATCATCCATCCTGGCATTTTTCACCGCATAATCTCTATCCTCTCCCTAGCAGGGCCATGGCCAGGGCATCACACGGATCAGAGATATCCCAGACCATCTTTGGTTGAGCTTGGCTGACAGCCTCTTTTTAACTTCTGTGGCAGAAAGAGATAAATAAACAACTGGAAACCATTGACCACCAAAGAAGTAGTCAACCTCTTGATGACTTAACCATTTCTCAAGGCAGATCTGAGACCTATTTGATTTTACTCTCCAAGCAGAGAGTTAATTCCTTTAAAGTATGTGAATTTCTTGACTGGAACCCATAGATCCACCACAAGCAACAGATAAAGGGGTGCAGATCCCTTAGTTTATCTTCTGAGACCATCTTTCTGAGATGAGCATCTTCCTGAAGGTGTAAATGGGGTCCAGTTCATCTTGGCAGTGGCATGATGTCTGTGTACATTGTCAAGATGAAGAAACAGAGGTCGTGGCTTCAGTGCCCTGTCTGCCACGTAGCCAGCCCTGTGAACAGAAGTGGATCTATCAAGCTCTTAGGGTCTTAGATTCTAGGTTCACAAAAACAAAGATGATAATGTGATCTTCTTTGCAAGGGAGAGATGGTTAGAACTGAACAAGGGATGCAACACAAAATCAGGGGGAGCAAACTCTACAAGAGTGGTGAACATCATTACTGGGACCCCAGTGAAATGCCTGACGAATAACAGCCTTTCATTGCTATCTGTGCAGCTGACCAGCTACGTGCACCCAAGTCACTAAACCCTGGAGAAGACGCAGTGTTCTGTCAATTATTCACTCTCTCGTGGACAATACAAATGGGTAAATGATTATTCACAAGGATATACTTACTTCTATGGAAACCTAGATTGAGATGTAGCCTTGGGAAACAGTAGTCTTTAACCCTTATTTTCATTCCCTGTAACATAGGGATATAACTGCCTGATGACCTTGGGACAAAGGAGAGGGATGCCCCATGCCACCTGTCACCCAGGAAGTGCTCAGTAAATATGGAGGGATGGGAGATGAGGAATGCCAGTGGTCCCATCTCCATTGCTAACTCTGTCCTGGCCTTTTCTGGGAGGTCCTAGAAAGAGAAGTGCTTATTCACTGGTAAACATCAAGATAATTAGAGCACAGCTTCCTAGATGGGGAAGCATCATAGTAACTAACTCATAGCCTCTCTTTTGGTTCATAGTAATTCTGCAGCTAAACAATCAGGAAGTAGTAGGGTCAGCCAACTGTTTCACCAGGATAATGCTCTATTCTAAGTGTGATCAGTGAGCAGACAGTGCTGACATGAAGAAGGAAAAGCCCCTTGGGAGCCAGAATGAGTTGGACTAGAAATTCAACTCTGCCATTTTTAAACTCTGATCAAGGGCAGATCACATAGCCTTTCTGAGGACAACTTCGATGTCGGCATGGACATGGATTGATCATGTGAGTGATGCTCCTAGAACACAGGGATGCTCAGTACAATGCAGCTGCCCTCCCTACCCTGAGGCACTGATGCTGATGGAAGTTGGGCCATGGTCTGTGATCTCTGGTCCAACTTTAGGGGAATCAAATAAAAATTCATCACCAGAATTTAAAGATCTGAGAACAGAGGTCGTGTCTGCTCAGTGCCCTGTCCTGCCACGTAGCCAGCCCTGTGAACAGAAGTGGATCTATCAAGCTCTTAGGGTCTTAGATTCTAGGTTCACAAAAACAAAGATGATAATGTGATCTTCTTTGCAAGGGAGAGATGGTTAGAACTGAACAAGGGATGCAACACAAAATCAGGGAGCAAACTCTACAAGAGTGGTGAACATCATTACTGGGACCCCAGTGAAATGCCTGACGAATAACAGCCTTTCATTGCTATCTGTGCAGCTGACCAGCTACGTGCACCCAAGTCACTAAACCCTGGAGAAGACGCAGTGTTCTGTCAATTATTCACTCTCTCGTGGACAATACAAATGGGTAAATGATTATTCACAAGGATATACTTACTTCTATGGAAACCTAGATTGAGATGTAGCCTTGGGAAACAGTAGTCTTTAACCCTTATTTTCATTCCCTGTAACATAGGGATATAACTGCCTGATGACCTTGGGACAAAGGAGAGGGATGCCCCATGCCACCTGTCACCCAGGAAGTGCTCAGTAAATATGGAGGGATGGGAGATGAGGAATGCCAGTGGTCCCATCTCCATTGCTAACTCTGTCCTGGCCTTTTCTGGGAGGTCCTAGAAAGAGAAGTGCTTATTCACTGGTAAACATCAAGATAATTAGAGCACAGCTTCCTAGATGGGAAGCATCATAGTAACTAACTCATAGCCTCTCTTTTGGTTCATAGTAATTCTGCAGCTAAACAATCAGGAAGTAGTAGGGTCAGCCAACTGTTTCACCAGGATAATGCTCTATTCTAAGTGTGATCAGTGAGCAGACAGTGCTGACATGAAGAAGGAAAAGCCCCTTGGGAGCCAGAATGAGTTGGACTAGAAATTCAACTCTGCCATTTTTAAACTCTGATCAAGGGCAGGTCACATAGCCTTTCTGAGGACAACTTCGATGTCGGCATGGACATGGATTGATCATGTGAGTGATGCTCCTAGAACACAGGGATGCTCAGTACAATGCAGCTGCCCTCCCTACCCTGAGGCACTGATGCTGATGGAAGTTGGGCCATGGTCTGTGATCTCTGGTCCAACTTTAGGGGAATCAAATAAAAATTCATCACCAGAATTTAAAGATCTTTTTATTTCCTCCATATTTCTAGCATCTAGTCAGCATTACTGCCTAGTGCTTTATTAATTACTATTTTTTATATTTTTTATGGATGTGAAAGTTACTTAGTTGTGTCTGGCTCTTTGCAAACCCATGCACTGTAGCCTGCAAGGCTCTTCTGTCCATGGGATTCTCCAGGCAAGAATACTGGAGTAGGTTGCCATTCCTTTCTGCAGGGTATCTTCCTAACTCAGGGACTTGAACCTAGGTCTTCCACATTGCAGGTGGATTATTTTTTTTATGGAAATACTTAAATGGGTGACAATTGTCAGAATTACTTTCACTCCAAATTATTCTCCACTAACCTGCAATCCTGGCCTTCTTTGCTCTTCCCGGATCTGGAGGGTCCTCTGCCAGATGCTTAAAACAAGCACTGCAACATCACTGATGATTCCCTCACCGCCGCATCTGCTGCATTCATATCCTAAGTTATTGATTCTCTTTCCCAAATAAAACCCCTCTTTGTACAGTTCTGTAGTCTCCATGGACGTTACTAAGTACATCATTCTAAACCAGGAGGACACTCCTTACTTTGTTAAAAGTTCTGAAACTCCCCATCTTAACACAGACTCCTGCTCTAACCTCCTGTACATTCCATGTCAGTTCAAGCAGCCCTTCACCAAACATCCCTTTACCTTTTGGACCCGCAACAATTTTCTGTGCATCCATGAGCCAAGACCCAAAAAACAGCTTCCTAGATGGAAGCATCATAGTTTCACCTTTTAGTAATTCTGCAGCTAAACAATCAGGAAGTAGTAGGGTCAGCCAACTGTTTCACCAGGATAATGCTCTATTCTAAGTGTGATCAGTGAGCAGACAGTGCTGACATGAAGAAGGAAAAGCCCTTGGGAGCCAGAATGAGTTGGACTAGAAATTCAACTCTGCCATTTTTAAACTCTGATCAAGGGCAGATCACATAGCCTTTCTGAGGACAACTTCGATGTCGGCATGGACATGGATTGATCATGTGAGTGATGCTCCTAGAACACAGGGATGCTCAGTACAATGCAGCTGCCCTCCCTACCCTGAGGCACTGATGCTGATGGAAGTTGGGCCATGGTCTGTGATCTCTGGTCCAACTTTAGGGGAATCAAATAAAAATTCATCACCAGAATTTAAAGATCTTTTTATTTCCTCCATATTTCTAGCATCTAGTCAGCATTACTGCCTAGTGCTTTATTAATTACTATTTTTTATATTTTTTATGGATGTGAAAGTTACTTAGTTGTGTCTGGCTCTTTGCAAACCCATGCACTGTAGCCTGCAAGGCTCTTCTGTCCATGGGATTCTCCAGGCAAGAATACTGGAGTAGGTTGCCATTCCTTTCTGCAGGGTATCTTCCTAACTCAGGGACTTGAACCTAGGTCTTCCACATTGCAGGTGGATTATTTTTTTTATGGAAATACTTAAATGGGTGACAATTGTCAGAATTACTTTCACTCCAAATTATTCTCCACTAACCTGCAATCCTGGCCTTCTTTGCTCTTCCCGGATCTGGAGGGTCCTCTGCCAGATGCTTAAAACAAGCACTGCAACATCACTGATGATTCCCTCACCGCCGCATCTGCTGCATTCATATCCTAAGTTATTGATTCTCTTTCCCAAATAAAACCCCTCTTTGTACAGTTCTGTAGTCTCCATGGACGTTACTAAGTACATCATTCTAAACCAGGAGGACACTCCTTACTTTGTTAAAAGTTCTGAAACTCCCCATCTTAACACAGACTCCTGCTCTAACCTCCTGTACATTCCATGTCAGTTCAAGCAGCCCTTCACCAAACATCCCTTTACCTTTTGGACACGCAACATGCAATTGCTTCTCGTGCCTCAGACATGTCACACTGAGCCAAGACTCTCTGACTGGGCACACTCAGTCCCTCAGGAAAAATGTGACCTCTTTTCCAGCAATTTCTGTTCAGCCTTCAAGACACAGCCCGATTGTCACTTTCTCTCAGAAGTCTTCCTGACTTCTCTGGGAAGTGAAATAAGCTACATTTGCCTGATTCATCTCTGTGTCAACCAAGCCTGACTGGTTCTAGTATGTGTGTGAGAGCTGTCATGTCTAACTCTTTTCAGCCCCATAGACTGTAGCCTGCCAGGCTCCTCTGTCCATGGAATTCTCAGTCTTTGTATCTATTCTCCTGGATCTTGGCTTCCTCCTTCTTGTATCTCCAAATGCTTCTCATTCTCCATCCTCCCTAGGACAGTCTTTCTGTGTGCTGTGCTTAGTTGCTCAGCTGTGTCTGACTCTGAGACCCCATGGACTGTATAGCCCACCAGGCTCCTCTGTCCATGTTGATTTTCCAGGCAAGAATCCTGGACTGGCTTGCCACACCCTTCTCCAGGGAGATTCTCCTAACACAGGGATGGAACCTGGGTCTCCTGTGTCGTAGGCAGATTCCTTACCACTGAGCCATTAGGGAAGCCCAGTATATATACATATATATATATAACCTCATGGATTTTAGCTCACCAGGTTTCTCCATCCATGGAATTCTCCATGCAAGAATACCGGAGTGGGTTGCCATTTCCATCTCCTAACAGTCCCAAGAACTAGCTATTTCCCAGAGTCTGCAAATTCATAATGTCAAATTGATTTTACTTTTCTCTCTCTGGCATGTGTGCTAAGTTGCTTCAGTCACCACTGACTCTTTGTGACCCTGTGGACTGTAGCTCCTCGTGGTTCAGACGGTAAAGAATCTGCCTGCAGTACGGAAGACCTGGGTTTGAAGATTCCCTGGAGGAGGGCATGGCAACAAACCCCTGTATTTTTGCAGGTATATTTCTCTATATTTTTAAGTTTATGCCAGAAATTCGTCCAAAGAGATACTCATTCTATAAATGCCTGCATGAACCTTAGGGATGCTGTTTCTATTCCTAAAGCTCTGGTTCTAGAATGCACTTGTGACCGATCAACACAGAACATTTTAAAATTTGATATCACATTATCATAGTAAGTGATGATGACCTGTGCTAGCAGATCCTCTAAGTTATTCTTTTACTGGCCACACATAGTTCCTTCCAAATGCATTTTTTTGAGTTCCTAAGAGCAGATTTTGAATGGTCCCCCAAACTCTGAGCTCTTCCTAAGAAAATAACTTCCCTGTTTTTTTTTTCTTTTTTAGTGTTTCTCTCAAGTGTTTCTTCTCAACTCGCATTTTCTTTTTTTAATTATTTTTTATTTTAAAGGTTTTACAGAGTTTGTTGTTCATTAACCAGCATTTAAGCATCCTGTATTTGTTCTGGTTTTTACAAATCTAGACTGTTGTGCCAGAGAAAGAGAAAATCCTCTACCCTTTGATGTTCAGGACCCTTCAATTATCTTCCTGGTCTCCTTCTGTTCTCATTTAGAGTAAGTACAGTTGGTCTTTGTCCATGAAAGGTAGCCTTGCTCTTCTTTTCATTATTCTCAGACCCCTTGGCTGAATGCCTTCTAGTCTGCGTGCATCTAGGTCATACCACATGGCCGAAAACTGCACGACTTAGTTCAGGCATGTCTCCGTAGAACTACTGATATAAAGCCAGGAAGTCACCCCTCTGGCTCAGGAGCTCCCAGTGCTTGTCCCTGAGCACGACTCGGGACGGCGCTGCCACCACCCATGGCAGTTTGTTCACCTCAAATCCCATTGTTCTTCCCAGATGGTAAATTACTTTGAAACTTGAGTGCCAACTGTTGGTTATTCTCCTCTTGAGTTTTCTTTCCATGTTTCCTTTTTACTTGAAAGCACCGTGTTTTCAACAGTGATTTTGGTTTGTGGGTTTGAACTTTTTGATTTAAAAACTATAGGCAGCTCTACCATTGTTGTTCTTTCCTTAAATAACTCTTTGCCACACCTTGAACTCGGCTTAAGGAAATCACAGTACCTTGCTACACAATTTTACTTCTTGAAAGAAGAGAAAGACAGACCTAGGGTAGGAAACTCTATATTTTTAAGTTTATGCCAGAAATTCGTCCAAAGAGATACTCATTCTATAAATGCCTGCATGAACCTTAGGGATGCTGTTTCTATTCCTAAAGCTCTGGTTCTAGAATGCACTTGTGACCGATCAACACAGAACATTTTAAAATTTGATATCACATTATCATAGTAAGTGATGATGACCTGTGCTAGCAGATCCTCTAAGTTATTCTTTTACTGGCCACACATAGTTCCTTCCAAATGCATTTTTTTGAGTTCCTAAGAGCAGATTTTGAATGGTCCCCCAAACTCTGAGCTCTTCCTAAGAAAATAACTTCCCTGTTTTTTTTTTTCTTTTTTAGTGTTTCTCTCAAGTGTTTCTTCTCAACTCGCATTTTCTTTTTTTAATTATTTTTTATTTTAAAGGTTTTACAGAGTTTGTTGTTCATTAACCAGCATTTAAGCATCCTGTATTTGTTCTGGTTTTTACAAATCTAGACTGTTGTGCCAGAGAAAGAGAAAATCCTCTACCCTTTGATGTTCAGGACCCTTCAATTATCTTCCTGGTCTCCTTCTGTTCTCATTTAGAGTAAGTACAGTTGGTCTTTGTCCATGAAAGGTAGCCTTGCTCTTCTTTTCATTATTCTCAGACCCCTTGGCTGAATGCCTTCTAGTCTGCGTGCATCTAGGTCATACCACATGGCCGAAAACTGCACGACTTAGTTCAGGCATGTCTCCGTAGAACTACTGATATAAAGCCAGGAAGTCACCCCTCTGGCTCAGGAGCTCCCAGTGCTTGTCCCTGAGCACGACTCGGGACGGCGCTGCCACCACCCATGGCAGTTTGTTCACCTCAAATCCCATTGTTCTTCCCAGATGGTAAATTACTTTGAAACTTGAGTGCCAACTGTTGGTTATTCTCCTCTTGAGTTTTCTTTCCATGTTTCCTTTTTACTTGAAAGCACCGTGTTTTCAACAGTGATTTTGGTTTGTGGGTTTGAACTTTTTGATTTAAAAACTATAGGCAGCTCTACCATTGTTGTTCTTTCCTTAAATAACTCTTTGCCACACCTTGAACTCGGCTTAAGGAAATCACAGTACCTTGCTACACAATTTTACTTCTTGAAAGAAGAGAAAGACAGACCTAGGGTAGGAAACTATACCAATGTCTTGTAATAGCTTATAATGGTAAATAACCTGAAATTTATATGTATCTACATATATGAATAACTTTGCTGTACACCTGAACACAGCAT
Source organism: Tragulus kanchil (assembly GCA_022376925.1). Lineage (NCBI taxonomy): Eukaryota > Metazoa > Chordata > Mammalia > Artiodactyla > Tragulidae > Tragulus > Tragulus kanchil. Next base: position 176,444,915 of record JAIOJX010000032.1, read on the forward strand.
TGTAAACCAACTATATTTCAGTAAAAAAGAAAAACAAGTGAAATGAAATCTGCTTCCCAAAAATAACAATAATAAAATGTTTAAAAAGAGAAGAAAGGATGAGAAATGTGTCTGTGTTCCTTCCACCAAGACAACACAGTTTTTTCATGTGTCACTCAGCTATAGAGACTACCTGTTTTTCCACATTGCATTGGGGTTTCCAGTTAATGCTTTAAAATAAATGCAGGTGGATCTGCTTTTGAGTAAAATTTGACAAAATAAGAGCCAGTATATTACAGCAAAATAAGCCTGATTCTGATATTAGGTAATTTGGATGTGCTTCCTCTCCTGTGGCTTATTGAGCTCACCTTCGGTCATTCTCTGACTCAACATCTTCATCAGGAAATGGGTAGAAAATACATGTCCAATCTGTTGTGAAGGAAAAAGGGAAAATGATTCCAGAAGTTTTCTCTAAATGTGAAAATTCTATGTAAGCAATCAGATTACTTTCTGAAATCTTGGGAAAGCCAAGCTTCTGAGGTTTGGAACATTTTATACATTGATATGCATTTCAGGAAAGAAATAACAGCTCACTCCAGTACTATTTCCTGGAGAACCTCACGGACAGACGAGCCTGGTGGGTCACCATCCAGGGGGTGGCAAAAGAGTCAGACACAGCTTAGTGACTAGACAACAACAGAACATATATTGATATAGAGTCAATTTCTAAAGAGTTTAATTTTTTAACTGAAAATGAAGAGGACATTTGGTTAAGAGAAAATTATTTTAAATATGCTGTAATAAGATTCTCTGTTGTTTTTCTTATAGCAGACAATCTAGTACTTTAAAGGGTCAGTTATCAGGATCTATCCATTTAGCTGGTGAGTGTGATAATCTATTGGGAGAACTGGGGGAATTCTATGGCAAGAATACTGTCCCCAACAGTTCAAAAGAAGATCGTGATATCAGTCTTGTACACAATTTTACTTCTTGAAAGAGAAAGACAGACCTAGGGTAGGAAACTATACCAATGTCTTGTAATAGCTTATAATGGTAAATAACCTGAAATTTATATGTATCTACATATATGAATAACTTTGCTGTACACCTGAACACAGCATTGTAAACCAACTATATTTCAGTAAAAAAGAAAAACAAGTGAAATGAAATCTGCTTCCCAAAAATAACAATAATAAAATGTTTAAAAAGAGAAGAAAGGATGAGAAATGTGTCTGTGTTCCTTCCACCAAGACAACACAGTTTTTTCATGTGTCACTCAGCTATAGAGACTACCTGTTTTTCCACATTGCATTGGAGTTTCCAGTTAATGCTTTAAAATAAATGCAGGTGGATCTGCTTTTGAGTAAAATTTGACAAAATAAGAGCCAGTATATTACAGCAAAATAAGCCTGATTCTGATATTAGGTAATTTGGATGTGCTTCCTCTCCTGTGGCTTATTGAGCTCACCTTCGGTCATTCTCTGACTCAACATCTTCATCAGGAAATGGGTAGAAAATACATGTCCAATCTGTTGTGAAGGAAAAAGGGAAAATGATTCCAGAAGTTTTCTCTAAATGTGAAAATTCTATGTAAGCAATCAGATTACTTTCTGAAATCTTGGGAAAGCCAAGCTTCTGAGGTTTGGAACATTTTATACATTGATATGCATTTCAGGAAAGAAATAACAGCTCACTCCAGTACTATTTCCTGGAGAACCTCACGGACAGACGAGCCTGGTGGGTCACCATCCAGGGGGTGGCAAAAGAGTCAGACACAGCTTAGTGACTAGACAACAACAGAACATATATTGATATAGAGTCAATTTCTAAAGAGTTTAATTTTTTAACTGAAAATGAAGAGGACATTTGGTTAAGAGAAAATTATTTTAAATATGCTGTAATAAGATTCTCTGTTGTTTTTCTTATAGCAGACAATCTAGTACTTTAAAGGGTCAGTTATCAGGATCTATCCATTTAGCTGGTGAGTGTGATAATCTATTGGGAGAACTGGGGGAATTCTATGGCAAGAATACTGTCCCCAACAGTTCAAAGTGGAGCTGAAGCCATCGTGTCTACATCAAACAAGAGGGTCTAGCTTGAAATCAGAATACAATTTCTGAGTATCCAGAAAAACTGGACCAATGGAGAGTGAGATGTGGAGTATCATGAAAGACTTCCTGGAGGAGGTGTGATTCCATCTAGGTCACAGAGGGCTTTAAAAGGTCACCCTGAAAATGTATACCAGCATTATTTGTAATTTAAATTTAATTTAAATTAATTTTAGTATAAAATTCATTTGAGATTATATTTAAATTAAGATGTAAAGAGATCACAGCACCAGAACCTTTGCTCTTCTTCTTCCTCTCCCTTACATCTTGGTCCTGTTAACTCCGTGGCACTTGGCAGCCTTCTAGCCTCAGCTAGCGGTCATATTCTCCACCACCCTTACCCCAGCCCATCTCTGTCCCAGCCAGGTGGTCCCCCAGCATCTTGGTGGTGGTCACCACCTCATCAAAGCAGCCTTCACACTGCACTCTGGTTGATGGTTACCTCCCACCCTGAGGGCTTCCTCGTCCTTTTGCATTCAGTGGCTATTACCTTTCCTAAGCCTCCTCCCATGAGTGTAGGCCTTCCATGGGACCCTCGGGGAACCCCTTTCCAGCAACTTCTCTGGTCACAGAGGCCACATGGAGATGCCTGTGCTTCCTTTTCAGCTTCTTTACCCACTGAGCTTAAGGAAGCTGTAGACAGCTCAACCAAGAATTCCCTTGGTTTTAACACAAAATATGGTCAGTTTAAATGGCCTATTTGTCCTGGCTAAATGGCTGTCCCCTGGGATAGCTGGAAATGCTCTTTTAGGCTAGCTAACAACACCAAGCCCCTGGGCCCCCTGGGTTCCTGGTGGGTGGATGGTGGGGTCCATTAGCCGCTTCACCTCCTGCCCTTTCTGGTCTCACCTGGACGCTTGTCACCTGGTCCTGCGCCTCCTGGTCTCAAGAGGTCCATGGCAGCTCTGCCTAAGCCCCAGAAATTTTTCGTAATAAGATTCTCTGTTGTTTTCTTATAGCAGTCTTAAAGTTGGTTCCGTAGTGTGATAATCTATTGGGAGAACTGGGGGAATTCTATGGCAAGAATACTGTCCCCAACAGTTCAAAGTGGAGCTGAAGCCATCGTGTCTACATCAAACAAGAGGGTCTAGCTTGAAATCAGAATACAATTTCTGAGTATCCAGAAAAACTGGACCAATGGAGAGTGAGATGTGGAGTATCATGAAAGACTTCCTGGAGGAGGTGTGATTCCATCTAGGTCACAGAGGGCTTTAAAAGGTCACCCTGAAAATGTATACCAGCATTATTTGTAATTTAAATTTAATTTAAATTAATTTTAGTATAAAATTCATTTGAGATTATATTTAAATTAAGATGTAAAGAGATCACAGCACCAGAACCTTTGCTCTTCTTCTTCCTCTCCCTTACATCTTGGTCCTGTTAACTCCGTGGCACTTGGCAGCCTTCTAGCCTCAGCTAGCGGTCATATTCTCCACCACCCTTACCCCAGCCCATCTCTGTCCCAGCCAGGTGGTCCCCCAGCATCTTGGTGGTGGTCACCACCTCATCAAAGCAGCCTTCACACTGCACTCTGGTTGATGGTTACCTCCCACCCTGAGGGCTTCCTCGTCCTTTTGCATTCAGTGGCTATTACCTTTCCTAAGCCTCCTCCCATGAGTGTAGGCCTTCCATGGGACCCTCGGGGAACCCCTTTCCAGCAACTTCTCTGGTCACAGAGGCCACATGGAGATGCCTGTGCTTCCTTTTCAGCTTCTTTACCCACTGAGCTTAAGGAAGCTGTAGACAGCTCAACCAAGAATTCCCTTGGTTTTAACACAAAATATGGTCAGTTTAAATGGCCTATTTGTCCTGGCTAAATGGCTGTCCCCTGGGATAGCTGGAAATGCTCTTTTAGGCTAGCTAACAACACCAAGCCCCTGGGCCCCCTGGGTTCCTGGTGGGTGGATGGTGGGGTCCATTAGCCGCTTCACCTCCTGCCCTTTCTGGTCTCACCTGGACGCTTGTCACCTGGTCCTGCGCCTCCTGGTCTCAAGAGGTCCATGGCAGCTCTGCCTAAGCCCCAGAAAGATGGGGAGGTTCATTCAAGTGCCTGTCTTAATCCAATCAGCCTTGCCTAACACTGTGAGAAAGGTTTGGTGGGAGTCCTCCAAAGGGAAAAAAACAAATGAATAAAAAGTCATGTAGTGTAACGGGTAGGAGGGGAAAGCCTAAGTATCAGACATTTCTGACTTAGAATCTTGACCAAATATGTAACTGCAACAGGTGATATGAGGCTTCCCTGGTGACTCCAGTGGTAAAGAAACCACCTGCTAAGGCAGGAGACTGGGTTCAATCCCCGAGCCAAGAAGATCACCTGGAAGAGAGCATGGCTGCCCACTCTAGTAGTCCTGCCTGGAGACGTCCATGAACGGAGAAGTCTAGTGGGCCATGGTGTCAGAAAGAGTCAGACGACTGAGTGACACAACATACACATACACAACAGGGGGTTTGATGTGTCAGGGCTTGAGTTTCCTCGGGGTACCCATCCCTGGTAGGGGTTAGGACTGCACTTCCACCGCAGGGAGCATGGGTTCAGGGCCTGGCTGGGGAGGAAAGATCCCACAAGCCACACAGCCGAGTGGGTGTGGAATTGGCATCCTCGCTCATGCACTGCAGCAATGCTGGCAGGCTCCCTGCTGACTGGGGTGAAGCCCCTGGTGAAGCTACTGAAAGTGGTGCCTAGTGTGGTACTTGCTGGTATCATCCTACACAGCCCAAGTAGTCGGGCATTCTAGACACCGAAATACCTGTCTCTATTATCCACACCATATGAGGGGAGGATTCTGTTTTCATTATTGTTAGAAATGGTGTCCCTGGTGTTTATCTTCTGTGAACTTTGCAGAATTAAATGGCTTGGGTGGACATGGAGGCCTCCTTTGCCATGTTAAACACAAATGATGAGCAGAAAAGAGGAAATCCACTGAAACAGGATGAGGGATACTATTTATTTTTTAAATTTTGGCCTCTTTTATTGGTTTTCTATTCATTTATTCTCATCCATATTTATTTTTTGAACTGTGTGGGCCTCCCATCGCAGTGGCCTCTCATGTTGCAGAGCAACAACTCTGGGTTCATGTGCCCAAGAGCACTGGCGCCTAATTGGACACACAGGTCCAGCCACTCCACCGCACCTGGGATCTTCCTGGGCCAGAGATTGAACCGGTGCCCCTTGCACTGCAAGGACTCTTTACCCACTGGACCACCAGGGAAGCCCTATAATGTCCGCTCTTAACAGTATTAAACCATTTCCCCGTGTAATAAAGAAACAACAGGAGAACTGAGCCAATTCAGTGTAGATTTTTATCCTGAGAGAATAGCAATAAACCCTTTTCCAACTTTTGTCAATGTTTGTTCAGTTTAAAGAGCTAACTGCTTCAACGCATGTGGTCACAAAGAGTCAGAAATGACTGAGTGACTGAACAACAAAAAGAACAAGACTGCAGCTCACAAGAGCTGAATCCACTTATTGATTAATCTGTATCTACCCACTATTTGATATAATATGATAGCCATCATGTTAAGATACAATTTTATCCAAATTGTATGTCTAGTCATTTAAAATATAGAGATTAGGTAATTATAGCCAGAAGAATTCATTATAGTTTAAGAACAGACAAATAAAAGGGGCCACTACTATCTAGTCATGAAAATTCTACAAATAAAATATGAAAAGAAAAAAACAAAATCCACAACCTTCTTGTTATTCCTCCATACTTTTTTTTTTCTTGTAAGTCAAACATTACATGTCTGGGGAATAGTTATTTCTTACCTCGCTGATCGAGGTGGAGCAGGTTGTGGGGGAGCCAAGTGTGCACCTGGGAGAGGGTCACACTCCCCAGAGCAGACGGTGTGGTTCTATCACCTGTAATTTTCATCAGAAGACTAACTTGAAACTGCTAGATTTGACACCATTCATTGGGTGAGAGGAAGGAAGGGAGAAACTCAGTCTAAGATTAAAGAGCAATGTGATAATCTTTAAAAAGGACCACATAACGAACACATCTCCATAACTGCCCTGTGACTGTCTACAAATCAGTACTGCTTGGAGTCTGAGACGCAGTGAGAGGATGGGGGCAAAGCCTCTGCTGACAAATTCTTCAGTGAAACAGAAAAAGACAGGTTTAGGGTTCTGTGTGGGGGCAGTGCTGGTGGAGGGGCAAAGCAGAGAGATGGTAGAATTTCAACATCAGTTGAAAAAAACAGGCCACATGAGCTCTCCCTAGGCCAGCTGATTCCCTCCTGTGTATACACCAGGGAGAAGGGATTTGGAGGCAGGATCTCATTACTAATTTTGTTAAAAACCCACCTGTGGACACAGCAAAATAGTCCCTGGGACTTGAGGGGTGGGGGTTGGTTGTATGCTCAGAGGTAGACAGCCCTTAACCTAATCATCTGTTTGACTTCATGGCTCCTGATAAACTATAAGGAGTTCTCTCATGGAAAATGAATGCAGATGAAGCTAAAAATCCAACCACTAGGCTGCTGCACACACACTTCCCCACCTCACCTCCCACCCAATTTCAACTCACAAAGCTGATGCAGGTGATTAGCAAGCAAATGATCACAAATGATGAAACAGGACTGTGTTGGGTGACAGAACAGTCATTCAGGCCTTTGGTAACATCTTGTGGAAAAATCCAGATGGACTTTTTGGTCAACCCAATATCTAAGCCCTATCTGGGAAAATTCTGTAGTGACTGTATGTATACGCAGGATCATGCACTGTTATCAAAATTCTACAAATAAAATATGAAAAGAAAAAAACAAAATCCACAACCTTCTTGTTATTCCTCCATACTTTTTTTTTTCTTGTAAGTCAAACATTACATGTCTGGGGAATAGTTATTTCTTACCTCGCTGATCGAGGTGGAGCAGGTTGTGGGGGAGCCAAGTGTGCACCTGGGAGAGGGTCACACTCCCCAGAGCAGACGGTGTGGTTCTATCACCTGTAATTTTCATCAGAAGACTAACTTGAAACTGCTAGATTTGACACCATTCATTGGGTGAGAGGAAGGAAGGGAGAAACTCAGTCTAAGATTAAAGAGCAATGTGATAATCTTTAAAAAGGACCACATAACGAACACATCTCCATAACTGCCCTGTGACTGTCTACAAATCAGTACTGCTTGGAGTCTGAGACGCAGTGAGAGGATGGGGGCAAAGCCTCTGCTGACAAATTCTTCAGTGAAACAGAAAAAGACAGGTTTAGGGTTCTGTGTGGGGGCAGTGCTGGTGGAGGGGCAAAGCAGAGAGATGGTAGAATTTCAACATCAGTTGAAAAACACAGGCCACATGAGCTCTCCCTAGGCCAGCTGATTCCCTCCTGTGTATACACCAGGGAGAAGGGATTTGGAGGCAGGATCTCATTACTAATTTTGTTAAAAACCCACCTGTGGACACAGCAAAATAGTCCCTGGGACTTGAGGGGTGGGGGTTGGTTGTATGCTCAGAGGTAGACAGCCCTTAACCTAATCATCTGTTTGACTTCATGGCTCCTGATAAACTATAAGGAGTTCTCTCATGGAAAATGAATGCAGATGAAGCTAAAAATCCAACCACTAGGCTGCTGCACACACACTTCCCCCACCCTCACCTCCCACCCAATTTCAACTCACAAAGCTGATGCAGGTGATTAGCAAGCAAATGATCACAAATGATGAAACAGGACTGTGTTGGGTGACAGAACAGTCATTCAGGCCTTTGGTAACATCTTGTGGAAAAATCCAGATGGACTTTTTGGTCAACCCAATATCTAAGCCCTATCTAAAGAGGCAAAGAGTTTTCTGTAGCTTGACTGTATGTATACGCAGGATCATGCATCTGTTATAGCTTTATGTAAATTAAATGTGTGGACTCAGTGTTTTCTGAACAGTTCAGAGGTTTCTGACTTCAGGTGAGGCTTGATCAAGAGCCTCCATCATGCCACAAGGATCCGATTCTTCTGATTCTCTTCTCTTGGTGTCCTTTGATGGTGGTGCCTCCTCAGATTATAGCCCCTGGTTTCTGGGGTCCCCCTAGCTCTCCCTTCATCATAGCAAAATGCTGCCTAGTTCTACTCCACATATTCCCATATCACCACCCAAAGAAAAGTGAAGGCCTTCTGGAACGCAGCTTCCAAGCAGGGTCATGTGAGTTATTCCTCCATCTATTTCAGTTCCTACAGCACCACACTCCCTGTTCTGATGGAAGTGGGGCTTGTATTTCTACAGAATCATGTCTTGGTCCCCACTTATGCCTACAACTCGAGCGCTCTTTCTTCCTGACTTCCTCTTTATGTCTGCCTGCATCTTGTTTTGTTCTGATCTCTCACTCCATGCCACTAAGCCTTGGCAACCATTGATCTTCCTGTCATCTCCATAGTTTTGCCTTTTCTAGAATGTCATATACTTGGAACCATCCCGGATTTAGCCTTTTCAGGTTGGCTTCCTTCACCCAGTTATATGCATTTGCAGTTTCTACATGTCTTTTCAAGGCTTGATAGCTCATTTCTTCTCATTGACAAATAATTTTCCAGTGTAGGGATGTACCACAATTTTATTTACCCATTAACCTGTTGAAGGACAGTTATGTTGCTTCTAATTTTTTGCAGTGATTAATAAAATGAGAGTAAGCAAACATGTGTGCTTAGTCATGTCTGACTCTTTTGTGACCCCATGGACTGTGGCCCTCTAGGCTCCTCTGTCCATGGGATTGCCCAGTCAAGCATACTGGAGCAGGTTGCCATTTCCTTCTCCAAGGTATAGTGATCAGTAAACCTGCTTTGAACATGAGTGTGCAGGTTTTGTATGTAGATATGATTTTTCAACTTTCTGTCTTTTAAAATTCAGCTCAAATGCCTGAGGGGAGACTCCATGAAGTGTTGCTTGCTTCTCTTCATCTGGTAACATGCCCCTCCACTGTGTCCCCAGAGCTCAATGACACCTTTCCTGCCATAGTGCTTATGGGACTCCATTGGACAGATTGCCTGCCAGATGCCCCAGTGAGACCATGGGGTCCAGAACCAGAAGGTCTATTCAGCTCCATTTTAAAAGCACCAACCTTAAGTGGTCCAGATATGTTTGTTAGTCTGAATTTTAAACAGACTTTAGTTCCTAGAATTCATCCCAGAATTTAAGTACTGCTGGTGTAGTGGTATTATGCAAGATTCGCATTCTTGCAATTTTGGGGGAGTTTCACTAGTGGGAAAGAACTCACCTGCCAGTGAAGGAGATACAAGAGATGAGGATTCAATCCCTGGATCATGAAGATCCCGTGGAAGAGGGCATGACAACCCACTGCAGTATTCTTGCCCGGAGAATCCCATGGACAGAGGAGCCCAGCAGGTTACAGTCCATGGGGTCACAAAGAGTTGGACATGACTGAAGAGACTCAGCACACATCTTTGAGTAGTTAATCCTTGAAGGTAAAGGTCAAGTGAAAAAGAGAGATCCAAGTAGTATTCTCTGAGCCATGTCTTCTGGGTTACGATCTAAGTGTGACAATCTAAGTGATTCTAGTGAGAAAAGGCAGATCTACAACTTTTGATGGAATCAGAAACTAGGTTGAATAGCAAGAACAGTACTAGTCTTCTAACAGGGTGAAAGCTGGCGTTAGTTGGTCAGGGAGTAAATTAGTGAATCAGCATTCTAAAAAGGATAGAGGAAAAAAATATATAAAGTATAAAAATAAAATAAAAGGCAGGAAAACCCTACACAAATTTAGGGATCTAACACAAATTTAGCTTTGAGTTCCCTGACAGCCTGAGTAAAGAGGGAAGCAGGATGAAGCACAATCCATAGTGGTCATCAGATTAATGAAGAAAAACACACCCCTCAGATGCTTTTCCATCTCCCCATATTGGGTCTGGATATGCATTTTTCTCCAGTGGCTATTTGTAAAGAGAACTCTGTTAGGACATGCTATCACTATTTCAACAGCAACATGCCACAGAATTCCCCTTCTTTTGTCACTTTTTAGGGTGGGCGGGGTGACTCCACACAGTCTGTCTTCAGAAGCATAAGCAGTGCTGATGTGGACACAAAACTAATAGCGTGCCTATCTCAGACCCTCTCCACTGAGCCCTCAGCTGCAATTGGACGAGGTCCTAATCAGAACCTGGGGAGATGTGGCAGTCCTTGGATGGACCAGCAAGGGGAGCTTGGACGAGGCACCGCTGTGGCCCTTTCCATAGTTGGTCAAAAGAGTCAACCTATTCCAGTGCTGTCCAGTTCCTGGGTTCTGGCGTATTCTAATATACCTGTTTTGAGCTCAGGTAATCAGGGCCTGGAATTTTGGGGAGTTTCACTAGTGGGAAAGAACTCACCTGCCATCAAGAGATGAGGATTCAATCCCTGGATCATGAAGATCCCGTGGAAGAGGGCATGACAACCCACTGCAGTATTCTTGCCCGGAGAATCCCATGGACAGAGGAGCCCAGCAGGTTACAGTCCATGGGGTCACAAAGAGTTGGACATGACTGAAGAGACTCAGCACACATCTTTGAGTAGTTAATCCTTGAAGGTAAAGGTCAAGTGAAAAAGAGAGATCCAAGTAGTATTCTCTGAGCCATGTCTTCTGGGTTACGATCTAAGTGTGACAATCTAAGTGATTCTAGTGAGAAAAGGCAGATCTACAACTTTTGATGGAATCAGAAACTAGGTTGAATAGCAAGAACAGTACTAGTCTTCTAACAGGGTGAAAGCTGGCGTTAGTTGGTCAGGGAGTAAATTAGTGAATCAGCATTCTAAAAAGGATAGAGGAAAAAAATATATAAAGTATAAAAATAAAATAAAAGGCAGGAAAACCCTACACAAATTTAGGGATCTAACACAAATTTAGCTTTGAGTTCCCTGACAGCCTGAGTAAAGAGGGAAGCAGGATGAAGCACAATCCATAGTGGTCATCAGATTAATGAAGAAAAACACACCCCTCAGATGCTTTTCCATCTCCCCATATTGGGTCTGGATATGCATTTTTCTCCAGTGGCTATTTGTAAAGAGAACTCTGTTAGGACATGCTATCACTATTTCAACAGCAACATGCCACAGAATTCCCCTTCTTTTGTCACTTTTTAGGGTGGGCGGGGTGACTCCACACAGTCTGTCTTCAGAAGCATAAGCAGTGCTGATGTGGACACAAAACTAATAGCGTGCCTATCTCAGACCCTCTCCACTGAGCCCTCAGCTGCAATTGGACGAGGTCCTAATCAGAACCTGGGGAGATGTGGCAGTCCTTGGATGGACCAGCAAGGGGAGCTTGGACGAGGCACCGCTGTGGCCCTTTCCATAGTTGGTCAAAAGAGTCAACCTATTCCAGTGCTGTCCAGTTCCTGGGTTCTGGCGTATTCTAATATACCTGTTTTGAGCTCAGGTAATCAGGGCCTGGAATGATGTTGGTACTTTCCATATACGGATTCATTTTATGGGAAAGTATGGGGCAGTGGGAGTGAGTGAGGGACCGCAAGGGAAGCGTCCCAAGGGGAACATTTTCTAAGGAGAAAAAATATTAGAAGAAAGAGAAGAGCGTTGTTGCTGTGGGCTGTGCTTGTGTCTCTGTGTCTATACTATCCATATCTGTGTCTATCCATCCATTCTACAGCCTGCAGTGCAGCTGTCTCTGGATCTATATTGTATAGTTAAATAATCCTAGGAGGATGCCTTCTTTCCCAGTTAAAAACCAAGTTCAGAGTGGTGGGGGCCACAAAGTTGTGGGGAACACTTAACTATGGGCAAGAATCCAATTAAACATAATGAAATTAAATCACTCTGGCTTCATAAGGTTGCCCAGCTTGTCCGCTCTATCACCTTATCCTTTACCATTGAAAATAGTAATTTTTTTAAATTTTATATTACAGCACAGTTGATTAACAATGTTGTGTAGGTTTCAGGCATATAGCAAAGTGATTCAGTTATACATATACATGTATCTATTCCTTTTCGGATCATGTGATTTTTTTAAAAAATTAGTTTATTTTGGAATATAATTGATTAACAATGGAGTATTAGATTCAGGTGTATAGCATATATATATATACATGTATTTTTTCTTTTTTCAAATTATTTTCCACTGAGGTTATTACAGCATATTGAATAGCATTCCCTGTGCTGTACAGTAAGCATTTGTTGGTTATCTACTTTAAATATAACAGTGTGCACATTTCAATGTGTAGCACAATGTGTTGTACATTCACTACATAGGAGGTCGTCATGCTGTTGATTTTCATTAGAACACTCAGAGACTCAGCGCTGTTTCCCTAACCACCCCTGTGAAACATTAATACTACAGATATACTAAATACCTGTTTATGCACCACCTGTATACTTGTGTTTTCAATGTAGAGTAGAATACTTCTACTCCCCCAAAGAATAAGTCTAACCCATTTTGGAGATAATCTTACCTTTCCTTTGAAAATATATGCTCAGCCACAAATATATTACAGACACATGGTCACTTCATAATATAAAAAAACTTAATAAAGTTAAAGGAACAGGTTTATATTACTTAATTTGTCTTAGAGGTAAATACCAGAGCATCCAGGAAACCAGGGCAAGTTTACAGAGACAGGAAAGACAGAACCAGATACTGAAGCATCCTGAAACCCACTCCAATGCTCCAGTCACCAGGGTGATTGATAAATGGATGGCTTTTAGAGGTGGTCTGGGTCTTTCTTATAATACCTCCTGAACTTGAATAAAATAATGGGGTCTGTAGATGTACATCAACAGATGAATGTATGAATAAGCTGTGGCACATGTATACAATAGAATATTACTCAGCCATAAAAAGGAATACATTTGAATCCATCCTAATGAGGTAGATGAATCTAGAACCTATTATGCAGAGTGAGGTATGTCAGAGAAAGAAAGATAAATATTGTATGCTGACACATGTGTATGGAATCTAGAAAGATGGTGCTGATAAATGAACATGCCAAGCAGCAATGGAGAGGCAGACGTGGAGAATGGTCTTACAGGCAATGGTGTGATGGAGGGGAACATGCTGTGAGACTAGAGGATCTCAAACAGGTGCTCTGCGGTGACCTCGAGGGGTGAGGTGGGGAGGGGGTCGGGAGAGATTCTGGAGGAGGGTGACATATGTGCACCTGTGATGGATTTGGGTCAATGTGTGACAGTAAACAACAAAACCCAGTAAAAAATATAATAACAATATATAAAACTTGTATGGAGAAAAAATAACAGGGTCTGCCCTATGGCAATGGAAAACCATCAAGGCACCACCTGCACCCACTGTTCAGATGCAGCATTTAAGAAGTAGAGTGTATTCATTTTCTATTGCTAACCATGACCAATTACATAAACTCGGTGGTTTAAAGCAGCATACATGTATTCTCTTACAGTTTTGGAGCCCAGAGGTCCAAAATGATTCTTGCAGGGCCACAGTATAGGTGTCAGAATGGATGTGTGACTCTGGAGGAGAAGGTGCTCCTTATTTTTCCAGTCTCTAGAGAAGTGTGTTCATTTTCTATTGAAAATATATGCTCAGCCACAAATATATTACAGACACATGGTCACTTCATAATATAAAAAAACTTAATAAAGTTAAAGGAACAGGTTTATATTACTTAATTTGTCTTAGAGGTAAATACCAGAGCATCCAGGAAACCAGGGCAAGTTTACAGAGACAGGAAAGACAGAACCAGATACTGAAGCATCCTGAAACCCACTCCAATGCTCCAGTCACCAGGGTGATTGATAAATGGATGGCTTTTAGAGGTGGTCTGGGTCTTTCTTATAATACCTCCTGAACTTGAATAAAATAATGGGGTCTGTAGATGTACATCAACAGATGAATGTATGAATAAGCTGTGGCACATGTATACAATAGAATATTACTCAGCCATAAAAAGGAATACATTTGAATCCATCCTAATGAGGTAGATGAATCTAGAACCTATTATGCAGAGTGAGGTATGTCAGAGAAAGAAAGATAAATATTGTATGCTGACACATGTGTATGGAATCTAGAAAGATGGTGCTGATAAATGAACATGCCAAGCAGCAATGGAGAGGCAGACGTGGAGAATGGTCTTACAGGCAATGGTGTGATGGAGGGGAACATGCTGTGAGACTAGAGGATCTCAAACAGGTGCTCTGCGGTGACCTCGAGGGGTGAGGTGGGGAGGGGGTCGGGAGAGATTCTGGAGGAGGGTGACATATGTGCACCTGTGATGGATTTGGGTCAATGTGTGACAGTAAACAACAAAACCCAGTAAAAAATATAATAACAATATATAAAACTTGTATGGAGAAAAAATAACAGGGTCTGCCCTATGGCAATGGAAAACCATCAAGGCACCACCTGCACCCACTGTTCAGATGCAGCATTTAAGAAGTAGAGTGTATTCATTTTCTATTGCTAACCATGACCAATTACATAAACTCGGTGGTTTAAAGCAGCATACATGTATTCTCTTACAGTTTTGGAGCCCAGAGGTCCAAAATGATTCTTGCAGGGCCACAGTATAGGTGTCAGAATGGATGTGTGACTCTGGAGGAGAAGGTGCTCCTTATTTTTTCCAGTCTCTAGAGATGGTCCACAGTCCTTGGCTTGTGGCCCCTTCCAGCCATTGCATCACTTTACCTCTGCTTGCATCATTGCATCTCCTCTGACTTGGACCTTCTTTCCTTTCCCTTCTAGGATGCTGGTGATTATACTGAGCCTGCCAATTTAGTCCAGATTAATCCCCCATCTCAAAATTCTTCAGTTCCATTCCGTTGCTCAGTTGTGATCAACTCTTTGGGACCCCATGGACTGCAGCACACCAGGCCTCCTTGTCATTCACCATCTGCCGATGTTTGCTCTAACTCATGCCCATTGACTCAGTGATGCCATTCAAATATTTCTTCCCCTGTCGTCCCCTTATCCTTTTGACTTCTATTTTTCCCAACATCAGGGTCTTTATAGTAAGTCATCTCTTTGCATCAAGTGGCCAAAGGATTGGAGCTTCAGCTTCAGCATCATTTCTTCTAATGAATATTCAGGGTTGATTTCCTTTAGGATCGACCGGTTTGATCTCCTTGCAGTCCAAGGGACTCTCAAGAGTCTTTGCCAGCTCCACAGTTCAAAGGCATCAATTCTTCAACACTCAACCTTCTTTATGGTCCAACATTCACATCCATCCATGACTACTGGGATGTATAATAATTGCATCAGCAGTGATTTATTTTTTGGCCATGAAGATAACAGAGTCATAGATTTGGAAAACTAGGATTTGACCATCTTTGGGCACATTATTCTTCCTATCACATACATCATTTTGGTCTATCCAAGACTGTACAATAACAACTGGAGGAGGGTGCTATGGAGAATTTGGGTCAATGTGTGACAGTAAACAACAAAACCCAGTAAAAAATATAATAACAATATATAAAACTTGTATGGAGAAAAAATAACAGGGTCTGCCCTATGGCAATGGAAAACCATCAAGGCACCACCTGCACCCACTGTTCAGATGCAGCATTTAAGAAGTAGAGTGTATTCATTTTCTATTGCTAACCATGACCAATTACATAAACTCGGTGGTTTAAAGCAGCATACATGTATTCTCTTACAGTTTTGGAGCCCAGAGGTCCAAAATGATTCTTGCAGGGCCACAGTATAGGTGTCAGAATGGATGTGTGACTCTGGAGGAGAAGGTGCTCCTTATTTTTTCCAGTCTCTAGAGATGGTCCACAGTCCTTGGCTTGTGGCCCCTTCCAGCCATTGCATCACTTTACCTCTGCTTGCATCATTGCATCTCCTCTGACTTGGACCTTCTTTCCTTTCCCTTCTAGGATGCTGGTGATTATACTGAGCCTGCCAATTTAGTCCAGATTAATCCCCCATCTCAAAATTCTTCAGTTCCATTCCGTTGCTCAGTTGTGATCAACTCTTTGGGACCCCATGGACTGCAGCACACCAGGCCTCCTTGTCATTCACCATCTGCCGATGTTTGCTCTAACTCATGCCCATTGACTCAGTGATGCCATTCAAATATTTCTTCCCCTGTCGTCCCCTTATCCTTTTGACTTCTATTTTTCCCAACATCAGGGTCTTTATAGTAAGTCATCTCTTTGCATCAAGTGGCCAAAGGATTGGAGCTTCAGCTTCAGCATCATTTCTTCTAATGAATATTCAGGGTTGATTTCCTTTAGGATCGACCGGTTTGATCTCCTTGCAGTCCAAGGGACTCTCAAGAGTCTTTGCCAGCTCCACAGTTCAAAGGCATCAATTCTTCAACACTCAACCTTCTTTATGGTCCAACATTCACATCCATCCATGACTACTGGGATGTATAATAATTGCATCAGCAGTGATTTATTTTTTGGCCATGAAGATAACAGAGTCATAGATTTGGAAAACTAGGATTTGACCATCTTTGGGCACATTATTCTTCCTATCACATACATCATTTTGGTCTATCCAAGACTGTACTGATTTTGACCCTGAAAATCCTGTGTCTTCGGGATCCTCTAAGTCCCAGGGAGGCACCAGGACAGTTGGTCACCCTAAGTGTGACAGGGTCGGGGTCTAAAAGCCACACTTGTTGGAAAGGTTGGCAGCTTATATTTTTCACTCTGACATGGACCCTTTTCAGCTCTGCAGCCTTGGCCCTGTCAGGCTCCACCTCACATCTCCTCCTTGATGAATAGCCAGCCATTGGTAGCTTTTCCCATCTCTGTGCTTTTGCCTTACCAACCCTCAGTTTAGTGTTTCTTGCCCACATCCTACCTTCAAACTGCCAACTTCTACTCACCAACGGACTGCACAGTATACACCCTAGACACTGTGCTTGTCAAACACTGATCAAGCCCTTATAGCCCTTATCAGGTTGACCTCCTAGATTATGAGTGATATCTCTAATCCAAAATCTGTTATTTTGTTTAATTTCTAAGTTGTATTTGATTCTTTTGCAACCCCATGGGCTATAGCCTTCCAGCCTTCTCTGTCCATGGGATTTTCCAGGCAAGAACAATAGAGTGGATTGCCATTTCCTCCTCCAAGGGAATCTTCCTGACCCAGGGATTGAACCTGTATCTCCTTCATCTACATTGGTAGGCAAATTCTTTATCATTGAGCCATCAGGGAAGTCCAATTCAAGATATAGATCATATTTATCTTTGTTAAAAGAGGGACTTGCATGGATCCTTGACAATTATCTGAGATTCAGGAAATACCTGCTGATCTGGAAAGAAGAGTGAATGCATGCCTGATTGGGTGGATGGTAAGAGGGATGGGTAGATGAATGGATGGATGGAGGTGTGGATGAATGGCTAAGAATACTCAAAATAACTAGAGAGTATCTTAGAGATCAACAACATCTAGGCAAAGAATGATGTATGCTTAGAGTCACTAGTAAAGATCAGCCCAGAGAGAGAGAGCAATGAACAACAAAGGACAGTTGGTCACCCTAAGTGTGATTTGGAAAACTAGGATTTGACCATCTTTGGGCACATTATTCTTCCTATCACATACATCATTTTGGTCTATCCAAGACTGTACTGATTTTGACCCTGAAAATCCTGTGTCTTCGGGATCCTCTAAGTCCCAGGGAGGCACCAGGACAGTTGGTCACCCTAAGTGTGACAGGGTCGGGGTCTAAAAGCCACACTTGTTGGAAAGGTTGGCAGCTTATATTTTTCACTCTGACATGGACCCTTTTCAGCTCTGCAGCCTTGGCCCTGTCAGGCTCCACCTCACATCTCCTCCTTGATGAATAGCCAGCCATTGGTAGCTTTTCCCATCTCTGTGCTTTTGCCTTACCAACCCTCAGTTTAGTGTTTCTTGCCCACATCCTACCTTCAAACTGCCAACTTCTACTCACCAACGGACTGCACAGTATACACCCTAGACACTGTGCTTGTCAAACACTGATCAAGCCCTTATAGCCCTTATCAGGTTGACCTCCTAGATTATGAGTGATATCTCTAATCCAAAATCTGTTATTTTGTTTAATTTCTAAGTTGTATTTGATTCTTTTGCAACCCCATGGGCTATAGCCTTCCAGCCTTCTCTGTCCATGGGATTTTCCAGGCAAGAACAATAGAGTGGATTGCCATTTCCTCCTCCAAGGGAATCTTCCTGACCCAGGGATTGAACCTGTATCTCCTTCATCTACATTGGTAGGCAAATTCTTTATCATTGAGCCATCAGGGAAGTCCAATTCAAGATATAGATCATATTTATCTTTGTTAAAAGAGGGGACTGCATGGATCCTTGACAATTATCTGAGATTCAGGAAATACCTGCTGATCTGGAAAGAAGAGTGAATGCATGCCTGATTGGGTGGATGGTAAGAGGGATGGGTAGATGAATGGATGGATGGAGGTGTGGATGAATGGCTAAGAATACTCAACATAACTAGAGAGTATCTTAGAGATCAACAACATCTAGGCAAAGAATGATGTATGCTTAGAGTCACTAGTAAAGATCAGCCCAGAGAGAGAGAGCAATGAACAACAAAGGGATGTGAAGTGAAGTAAAAGAAAGCAGAGAAAGGTAAAGAAAGGAAAAGGAAAAAAATGCTCTGGTGGTCTCCAGCCAGGAGCACAGGCTTACAAACAGATCTGCATCCCTCAAGTGGGATTCTTCTGGAAGTCCACAGAAAGATACATGTAACCCAAGCACAGAGCATACCATTTGTCTTTTTTAATAATCATTCCTCCAGCACAGACCCACACTAGGAGAAGAAGGTCTGCCATATGTCTTAATCTCAGAGTTTCAGGTGGATATTTGTCAACTCAGATAAAAAGTCACTTCTCTGTCTACACTTCTCAGGTGCTTGTTGGGCATCTTATGCTTCTGGAGGGCTGTGAAGGTACTAAGTGTTGCTTGGAAGTATGCAAGTCTAGAGCTCAGTCTCTTCCTGAGTTAGAAAGCTTAGAGATCAATGAGTTTAGTTATCAAGCGGGTTCCCATACGTCTCTGGGCCCATCTTGGAAAGAAACCCGTGGCCTTTTGATTTCATATGTGCCCAGCTGAGACTAAACTCCAAACTCCTGAATGCTCATAATTAAATACCCGACTCTTTTGTAATGAGCCTCCTTTTTGCTACTACCTCCTCATCAATGGAGAACTGTCAGCAGCATATAAGAGCACTAGATACATTGGTCTCTTTGGCATTGCCAACTTTTGTCACAGTCACTTCCTCTGCATCTTAACTGGCCTGGTACTGACATTCAACTTGGGAACCTTATCTATATCCCAGCAAGATCTGGGTTCTGGGTCATCAAATATGCCACCATGGTTTTTTGACAAGGTGGTGGTCTAGTGAATGTCAACTTTGAGGGGCCAAGGCCAGTGTTTTGGGGTTTCTCATAATTCATGGGATTTTCTGGTGTATCCCCAAATTCAGCTATATAGAAGTGCAACAACTTGGTGGATTTTGAACAACACCACTGCCAACTCTGTCCCATGGCAGATATATGCTTCTGAGCAATGAGCCTCAGTTTTTTCCAGTCATTCCAGTAGGGTGAAGTTTAGACCAGGTGGTCACTAAGGGTATTTTCAGCCTTCTCATTGTAACATTCTGGCATGCCTGGCTTTGTTTAGGATGCTATAAATTTGTTAGCACACTAGCCTTTGTATATTGTGATAGGTAAGGTCAGGAAATACAGTTCTTACACATCTGCAATTAAGTATTAACATAAATTGTCTTCCTGAGTCCTGGCTTTGGTTATTCTGTAGATCAAACCATGCCCCCCATATGCATGGTAATGATCAGTTATGGTGGCCATATGTCCTGGGTTTCTTTGGACAGTCTTGTTTTCAAATATTCTGTCCCTTCGACAGACCTGTGTCAGATCATCTATCCTGATTTTGATTAGAAAAATATGGTCTCCGTATGGCAGATGTATCTTCACCATTATGGGGTAGAAGGCTTTCTTCGCTCACGTACAAAGCTCTTCCCTGCCTTCCTCTCCCAGGCAGACAAGGCTGCTTCTTTGAGCTCCCACTGTGTTTGCTGTATTACCTTCATTCAAGCACTTTCGTTCCTGGGTCTTGTGTAGGACACTGGCCCTCAAAGGGCAGGGGCACCAGTTTTTTATCTCTGTATTCCTAGCATCAGTTCTGAATAAACCAGAAGCAATTTTCAAGGGTCTGTTACATGACACAGATGAAATCTTCCTGAAAACTTGGATTTGTACATTTTAAATGAAAATCTTTTTCAAATAGAACCACAGTACCTGTTACTCAGAGAAGAAGTTCTATACCATATCTTTCTTTTTATTGCCTCCCAATAGTTCATTCAGCCTTTCTAAAAGATCTGGACCGACATTTTCCATCGACTATAGGGGCACTGATCTTGGAAACAGGTTCTGTTAACTATGTGGAATTCAGCTCACCCATATACATCGAACTGAGAGATCAGAAGAAAGAATTATTATCTTAAGTTGGACAGGAATGTTGTCAGTTCTATAGTCATAGTCTTCTTTGCAAATTAAAATCCAAATTGTAGTGTTTCAGTTGTTTCATGAAATAAAGAAGGAAAGGGCCTTTCTGGAGGTCAAGGGAGGGAAGAGGTTTCTTTATCTTTGCATTTCAGAGGTTGGCTGATTTTAGTTAGTTCTGAGCAATGAGCCTCAGTTTTTCCAGTCATTCCAGTAGGGTGAAGTTTAGACCAGGTGGTCACTAAGGGTATTTTCAGCCTTCTCATTGTAACATTCTGGCATGCCTGGCTTTGTTTAGGATGCTATAAATTTGTTAGCACACTAGCCTTTGTATATTGTGATAGGTAAGGTCAGGAAATACAGTTCTTACACATCTGCAATTAAGTATTAACATAAATTGTCTTCCTGAGTCCTGGCTTTGGTTATTCTGTAGATCAAACCATGCCCCCCATATGCATGGTAATGATCAGTTATGGTGGCCATATGTCCTGGGTTTCTTTGGACAGTCTTGTTTTCAAATATTCTGTCCCTTCGACAGACCTGTGTCAGATCATCTATCCTGATTTTGATTAGAAAAATATGGTCTCCGTATGGCAGATGTATCTTCACCATTATGGGGTAGAAGGCTTTCTTCGCTCACGTACAAAGCTCTTCCCTGCCTTCCTCTCCCAGGCAGACAAGGCTGCTTCTTTGAGCTCCCACTGTGTTTGCTGTATTACCTTCATTCAAGCACTTTCGTTCCTGGGTCTTGTGTAGGACACTGGCCCTCAAAGGGCAGGGGCACCAGTTTTTTATCTCTGTATTCCTAGCATCAGTTCTGAATAAACCAGAAGCAATTTTCAAGGGTCTGTTACATGACACAGATGAAATCTTCCTGAAAACTTGGATTTGTACATTTTAAATGAAAATCTTTTTCAAATAGAACCACAGTACCTGTTACTCAGAGAAGAAGTTCTATACCATATCTTTCTTTTTATTGCCTCCCAATAGTTCATTCAGCCTTTCTAAAAGATCTGGACCGACATTTTCCATCGACTATAGGGGCACTGATCTTGGAAACAGGTTCTGTTAACTATGTGGAATTCAGCTCACCCATATACATCGAACTGAGAGATCAGAAGAAAGAATTATTATCTTAAGTTGGACAGGAATGTTGTCAGTTCTATAGTCATAGTCTTCTTTGCAAATTAAAATCCAAATTGTAGTGTTTCAGTTGTTTCATGAAATAAAGAAGGAAAGGGCCTTTCTGGAGGTCAAGGGAGGGAAGAGGTCCACTTCATGACTTTTGGAGGTAAACCGCAGCCATCTGTCTTGCATTTCAGATGGTTGGCTGATTTTAGTACTAAGTGCACTCCTTAAATACCATTTCTTCCTGATTTTTATAGAAGAGTTTATCTCTGAGTTTTCTCAAACCCAGTTTCTGCTCTGACCACCATGCTAAGCTTTGGTCCAATGTCATCAGTATCTTTTACTATACTAACACCTTTTGCTCCAGTTCACCCACAAATCCATCTTTTGCTTCGGTATTTCAGTGGCTGCTTATCTCTGAAAGGAGCCCAGGTCCTCCCACCCACCTTCTCATCCTTTTGAGTTTTTGCACAAACTCTTCTCTCTGAGTTGTGCTTCTGCCTTTAGATGCCTTGACAATCCTTGCATATCTTTCAAAATCTTATCTGATTATCTCTCTACCGCAAAGCCTTTTCTCATCACTAAGTAGAGATGATGAGGATGAAGAAAAAACTCAAATTAATAAACATTTGAGTTAAAAACAGAAGTTAAAAAAAGAAACGTTGGAGGAGCAATACTAAACTGAAGGACAAAAAGCTAAATTAGGGTAGGTCTGGGTTTGGGACCCAGTATCCATCAACCTCAAAGCCTGGGCTTTTCCATTTTATACAACTCTATAAAACCCTCCTTTATTGTATGGAGGAGTATGGAGTATGGTCATCCCAAGCTTGGTGGCTAGGCCTGAGTATCTTAAAGACAGAGGCTCTGCCCTATACATTCATTCCTCATTAACCTTCCCCATGGTTCCTGACACATCTGCCATGCAAGCAGATTGTGCTAAGTGGATGGGGACAGGAAGGAACTCTTTCCTATGGTTTTAATATTGCCCAGAGGAACCTTTCAAATAGAATATATTCAGTATATGCCCTCCACCTAGATGACTGCACATATTTACTGCTCTCACGCCAGAGGGACCATCATGATCTCTAGGCACCGACGTCAGTCCACATCTTTCTTATATAAAGACAAACCCCATATGATATAACTTATATGTGGAATCCAAAGTATGACACAAATGAACTTATTTACAAAAAAGAACAGACTCACATACATAGAAAACAAACATGTTTATCAAAGGAAAAAGGAGTGGAGGAGGGATACATCAGGAATTAGCAGATTCAATCTACTATCTAAAATAATAGATAAACGACAATGTTCTACTGTATAACACAGTAGGACAGTAGGAACTAGATTCAATATCTTGTAATAAATCATCACAAAAAAGACCATGATAAAGAATATATATATATATATATATATATATATATATATATATATATGTATGTATGTATATATGGATAGATACACACACACACACACACATATGTATAACTGAATCACTTTTCTGTTCACCAGAAGCTAATACAACATTGTAAATCTACTGTACTTCAATTAAAAAATAATCTAGATCATTTTTTTGGTTGAAGTGTGAGCAGAACTACCAAGACTCTGAGCTGGCACTGAACCTCTGTGCTTTCTAGGACCCAGACTGATAGCTAAGTCCAAAAACCCACCCTTTCAAGTGAATCAGCACCGGGATGGTAACAATACTGAGTCTGGATTTCAGAATAGAGTCATAGCTGATGGGATCAACTGTTTTGCTTAAGGGACTGTGTCACTTGCCGGAGAGGATTCTTTGTTCCCTTGATGGAGACTGATACTCAAAGACTCACCAAAATAACCTGATGGTAAAGAAGTCTCACACAGTGAATGAACTGGCAAAACACACATGTCAGTCAATAGAGCAGTGGGGGACCTGCTTCCAAATCTGATCCAAATCAGCAAATTCAACCCTATGTTTCTGACCATTTAGACGAAGGAGATTGTTTCAACAACATTCTATCCCAACTCAGGGCTGATCTGCTCACCAGGAGAGGTTGAACTGATGAATTTTGTTTCAAACACACGACAAGCTTGCCCTTGCCTCTTATCTTACACCCCACTGAACCAGACTCACCCAAAATCCTGAAAGCTCTCTTGGATCTGACTCATTGATCACATCTCAAGGAGTCCATTAGGTACCAAAACTGTCAGAGACTCGTGCATTCTGACTGGCTGGGCATTGCAGCCCTGGCTCCTGGCTCCCCACATTGCATGTTCCCCCTTGATTCACTTTCAGGAGACTTCAGAGCTGATAAATCAAAACATGCCTTCTAACTGCCTACTGTGCACTGATGACTCTGCTGGGAGAAATAGGACTCTCGAGTTTTATAACCTTACGCCATCAATACAGCCATGAACATCAAGTCAAGACTGAGATTTAAAACAACTGTAAGGTACAAGCGACTCGTGTATGTTCAAAACCGGGCTGTGTAGTTTCTTATGGAAATTTCAGGAAGAAGACAGACTTTCTGGCAAAAGGACTTCAGTAGATTCCATAAAAATGTAAGTAAGCAGAGAACACTGTGGATAAATGGCCAAGTGTATGAAAGTCTAATGATTATCCTTTAGCATACATAAGAAATTCTTCTAGTGACTTAGTGAAAAAGATTCCACCTGCCAATGTGGGAACTGCTAGAGATGTGGATTTGGCCCCTGGGTCAGGAGATCTCCTAGAGCAGGAAATGGCAACCCACTCCAGTATTCTTGCCTGGGAAATCTCATGGACAGAAACCCTGGAGGTCTACAGTCCATGGAGTCACAAAGAGTTAGACACGACTAAGCAACTGAGTGCACACAGACCCAAAATAGAATCTCCCCACCACCATATGCCTTGACTGGTCATCATGTACCCCTTTTCCCACTGATACATGGGTACAAAGATCCTGGATGCAGGCCTAGGACATGATTGGTCTTTGGATGTACCTTGTCTGAAATGGGATATGATATTGAGCAGCTCATGAAAGAATATCATTTGAGATTTTCCCAAGAGTTTCTGAATAAAGTGAACCACTAAGCACATGCATACCTACATACAGATCTACCATTTGACAAGTTGGATGCTCAACCAAGCAAAGGTTTGTTCTTCTTTTAAGCCAATTCTAGTAAAATGAAGGTCTGACATCAAAATAGGATTAAGCTTGCTATTTACTCCACTACTCCACACTCTGGTGCATTCTTCTCTCAAACTTCACGCACATACACGGAAGAAAGAAAATCAGTCTCACTTTTGGCATGACCAATTGAAAATACCCCACCATACATCTGTCTGAGCCTGGTCTTGCCCTTGCCTCTTATCTTACACCCCACTGAACCAGACTCACCCAAAGTCCTGAAAGCTCTCTTGGATCTGACTCATTGATCACATCTCAAGGAGTCCATTAGGTACCAAAACTGTCAGAGACTCGTGCATTCTGACTGGCTGGGCATTGCAGCCCTGGCTCCTGGCTCCCCACATTGCATGTTCCCCCTTGATTCACTTTCAGGAGACTTCAGAGCTGATAAATCAAAACATGCCTTCTAACTGCCTACTGTGCACTGATGACTCTGCTGGGAGAAATAGGACTCTCGAGTTTTATAACCTTACGCCATCAATACAGCCATGAACATCAAGTCAAGACTGAGATTTAAAACAACTGTAAGGTACAAGCGACTCGTGTATGTTCAAAACCGGGCTGTGTAGTTTCTTATGGAAATTTCAGGAAGAAGACAGACTTTCTGGCAAAAGGACTTCAGTAGATTCCATAAAAATGTAAGTAAGCAGAGAACACTGTGGATAAATGGCCAAGTGTATGAAAGTCTAATGATTATCCTTTAGCATACATAAGAAATTCTTCTAGTGACTTAGTGAAAAAGATTCCACCTGCCAATGTGGGAACTGCTAGAGATGTGGATTTGGCCCCTGGGTCAGGAGATCTCCTAGAGCAGGAAATGGCAACCCACTCCAGTATTCTTGCCTGGGAAATCTCATGGACAGAAACCCTGGAGGTCTACAGTCCATGGAGTCACAAAGAGTTAGACACGACTAAGCAACTGAGTGCACACAGACCCAAAATAGAATCTCCCCACCACCATATGCCTTGACTGGTCATCATGTACCCCTTTTCCCACTGATACATGGGTACAAAGATCCTGGATGCAGGCCTAGGACATGATTGGTCTTTGGATGTACCTTGTCTGAAATGGGATATGATATTGAGCAGCTCATGAAAGAATATCATTTGAGATTTTCCCAAGAGTTTCTGAATAAAGTGAACCACTAAGCACATGCATACCTACATACAGATCTACCATTTGACAAGTTGGATGCTCAACCAAGCAAAGGTTTGTTCTTCTTTTAAGCCAATTCTAGTAAAATGAAGGTCTGACATCAAAATAGGATTAAGCTTGCTATTTACTCCACTACTCCACACTCTGGTGCATTCTTCTCTCAAACTTCACGCACATACACGGAAGAAAGAAAATCAGTCTCACTTTTGGCATGACCAATTGAAAATACCCCACCATACATCTGTCTGAGCCTGGTCTGTATGTTTTCAATTTGGTTAAGAAACATCGTGATTACGTATGATTGAAATGCAAGGTTATCACTTACCCATGGAGTTCCATACAGGAATAAATGAATCAGCATGGAGGTAAAATAGCTAATGGGAAGTTAAACATGCTGGCAGCCTCCCACCAGAGGAGGAGGCCCCATGGCTTCTCCTGACCCCTGTTCTTTGTGACAGCAGATTCTTCTTCTTCCTCCATGGACTTCACATGACTCTTCTATGAGGAGGTCAGACTACCATTCCACCCAGTGTGGTTCATTTCCTTCCATATACTTGACCTATAGTCTGGATATGGATAGCAGGTGATTTTATCTTTTTGTTGTCCAAACTATCAATAGACTGCAGAAATCCAGAGACTGGGCAAATATAAACAGCTGAAAGGAATTCAGCTAAATTGTTGTTCAGTTGCTAAGTTGTGTCTGCCTCTTTGTGAGCCCAGGGACTGCATCAGTCCATGCTTGCCTTCCCTTACCATCTCCTGGAGTCTGCTTGAATTCGTGTCCATTGAGCCAATGATGCTTTTCTCTCTTACTCTCTCAGATAAAATGAAAAAAAAATGTATCTTTATTAAACAAAATGAAAATTAACCTAAAACAGAATTATGTCCAAGGTTAGGGGTGGGAGTGGGAAATAAAACCTACTTACAGCACACTATTAAATGAAAAAAAGCCAGATATGATCATGCAATCAGTGTGACCTCAAATATGTAAAATAATATTTGCTAGAAGAGTGAAGTACATTAAGATATGAATCTCTAGATGATACAATCATGAGTGATTTGCATTTTCTTACCTATTTAGTATTTTCCAAGATTTGTGCAGTAAGAATGAATTCTCTTTTAATATTATAAAAATATTTATCTGTGTCTCTACCTATCAAATATATATGCATTTAACACACACGTAGACATACACACATGTGCACAGGTAATAAGATAGTGCCTCCTACACCTGCTATGAATTCACTTGCCAATTCTGTTGTATGAATCATGCCAGCTTTTCCAAGGTAAAAACAAACCCAAAGCCACAGGCACAAAGAAAATAGTAGAAAACCCAGTTACTGCTAAGCCATTCACTTAATTTAGTGTCGTATATATTCTAGGCCTTGAAGACAACCCCTCCCTATACTCAGCCTCTTTCCCCTCATGCCCAGCAAGGATTTCCCAAAGCTCTTGTCCCAGCCCCTCACCCTACCCCACCTTGAAAACCCTTGGCCAGAGCAATTGTGTTGGTCTTGGAACCACAGTGCTTCTAAGACGGCCAACCCAGTCTGCAGTGAGAGCTCTCAGATCCACAGGAGGCTGAAGGTTAGAATATGATGTATCTAAATGACATTGACACTGAGCTCCTCAGTGACATTGAAGTTCTGAGGTGGCAGGTGTGCAGGTGGCATAGAAAAACCAGGATAGCACTTCAGAAATCCAGAGACTGGGCAAATATAAACAGCTGAAAGGAATTCAGCTAAATTGTTGTTCAGTTGCTAAGTTGTGTCTGCCTCTTTGTGAGCCCAGGGACTGCATCAGTCCATGCTTGCCTTCCCTTACCATCTCCTGGAGTCTGCTTGAATTCGTGTCCATTGAGCCAATGATGCTTTTCTCTCTTACTCTCTCAGATAAAATGAAAAAAAAATGTATCTTTATTAAACAAAATGAAAATTAACCTAAAACAGAATTATGTCCAAGGTTAGGGGTGGGAGTGGGAAATAAAACCTACTTACAGCACACTATTAAATGAAAAAAAGCCAGATATGATCATGCAATCAGTGTGACCTCAAATATGTAAAATAATATTTGCTAGAAGAGTGAAGTACATTAAGATATGAATCTCTAGATGATACAATCATGAGTGATTTGCATTTTCTTACCTATTTAGTATTTTCCAAGATTTGTGCAGTAAGAATGAATTCTCTTTTAATATTATAAAAATATTTATCTGTGTCTCTACCTATCAAATATATATGCATTTAACACACACGTAGACATACACACATGTGCACAGGTAATAAGATAGTGCCTCCTACACCTGCTATGAATTCACTTGCCAATTCTGTTGTATGAATCATGCCAGCTTTTCCAAGGTAAAAACAAACCCAAAGCCACAGGCACAAAGAAAATAGTAGAAAACCCAGTTACTGCTAAGCCATTCACTTAATTTAGTGTCGTATATATTCTAGGCCTTGAAGACAACCCCTCCCTATACTCAGCCTCTTTCCCCTCATGCCCAGCAAGGATTTCCCAAAGCTCTTGTCCCAGCCCCTCACCCTACCCCACCTTGAAAACCCTTGGCCAGAGCAATTGTGTTGGTCTTGGAACCACAGTGCTTCTAAGACGGCCAACCCAGTCTTCAGTGAGAGCTCTCAGATCCACAGGGAGGCTGAAGGTTAGAATATGATGTATCTAAATGACATTGACACTGAGCTCCTCAGTGACATTGAAGTTCTGAGGTGGCAGGTGTGCAGGTGGCATAGAAAAACCAGGATAGCACTTCATGCCTCTTGGAGAATATTGGAGCAGATGAAGGACCATCACACCGCAGTCTTGTTGAACATCATCTTTGCTGTTTATTTTCTCTTCCAAGTACAGTTGTGTGGGCACCTTTGAAGTTAGAATGATGTGTTGTTGTTGTTGTTGTTGTTCAGTCACTAACTGCTGTCTGACTCTTTGAGATCCCATGAACTGCAGCACGCCAGTCTCCACTGTCCTTCACTATATCATGGAGTTTGCTCAAACTCATTCCCATTGAGTCAATGATGCCATCTAACCATCTCTTTCTCTGTTGCCCTTTCTCCTTCTGCTTTAAACCTTTCCCAGCATTAGGATCTTTTCCAGTGAGTTGGCTCTTCACGTCAGGTGGCTAAAGTATTGGAGCTTCAGTTTCAGCATCAGTCCTTCCAATGAATACTCAGGGTTGATTTCCTTTAGTATTGACTGATTTGATCTCTTTGCAGTCCAAGAGACTCTCAAGAGTCTTCTCCAGAGCCATAATTCAAAAGCATCCATCCTTGATAGCCTGCAATAAATTTTCCATCCATGGTTACATTAGGTGATCATCTTGAAGGTCAGTGTCCACACCTGCTTCCTTCTGGCCCATGAGTCATGCCTCGAGGTGTACAGGTCTGTCAGAGGAAGCCCTTAGTCACAGTAATTCTACTCTATCCAGGCCTTTTCCACCCGCTTCACTTCAAAAGCCTGCAAGGACCAGGATAAAGAATAGACTCCAAGCCTCTGATCTATAGCTCACATTCTGGCTGAGTCCCATGGGAGCCAGTGCTTCAATACCAGACGGCCTCCCAGGAACCACGGAGGGGTTTCTGACAGCCAACAGCTTGGACAAAGGCACCCAGAAAGCACTGGAGGCTGAGTCGAGGCACCCTGTTGCCAACATGCTGATCTGGAGAGTCCCAGCTGCAGCAATGCGTGACTGAGCTGGGCCCCACACAGCTGAGCAGAGCTGGAAACCTCGGCCACACATTCCTGGTTTCAGCTTCACTTTCCCTGCCTGGTTCCTATTAGCGCCGTGGCTTTCCAAGCCTTAATGGCAGAGCTCTGGCTGGAGATGAGGACTGCCCGGG
Source organism: Tragulus kanchil (assembly GCA_022376925.1). Taxonomy (NCBI): domain Eukaryota; kingdom Metazoa; phylum Chordata; class Mammalia; order Artiodactyla; family Tragulidae; genus Tragulus; species Tragulus kanchil. The sequence goes on from JAIOJX010000032.1 coordinate 176,474,657, forward strand.
GCAGCCAGCTGCCAACCAGGTTATAATCCAACAAGATCTTTCCGGAGTCAGCCTTAACAGCCTGGACACTAGAATACTTACAAACTTCTCAAAAGAAAACAAACAAAAATAGAACTGAAAGCCTTGGAAGGCAGAAGGCTAGGCAGATGCTCCTTTACTTGGGGACAGAAGTCAGGCAGATTGAAAGTCCTATTTATCTGTAAACTCCGGCCTCCTTCATTGTGTGCCATGGATGCTGCTTTCTATGGGGTCTGTCTTCAGAAGCTGGGCCTTTGGCATTTTCGCCAAACTGAGAGAGATGACTTAAAAGTGATGAGATGCCCAGCTGGGGCTAGGGGCAGGGAGTCAGCAGCTCTATCCTTCTTCATGGCACAGGCTGTAGGGCAGGGGGTATTCTGAAACCCCAGCCAACGAGAAGCTGGCTCAATGCAGGTGAGATTCTTGTCCAGTAAGCCCTAAGCCAGTTCAGCTGCAGAAAGGGGCACCCTGTCATTTTCTCTCAGCTCTCTGGCTCTCCCGTGGGCTGTCCTCCAGGTGTTAGCCCTCTCCTCACACCCTCAGCTTCTTTGAGGCCCTCTCCAGCATCAGCAGAAAATCAAGCTATCCAACGCAGTGGCAGGAGTGAAAGAGGGGTAAAATCTCAAGATTGGGACCAATGAAAGATGTCGCTTTCATTTCAGGCCCCCAAGGGAGTGGTTTTCCTACCTATTTTCTATGGAGTCCACTGCATTGAGTTGCCTGACACTTATGTAATACACTTGGGCTCCTTTGTGAGAGACCCTTGCTAGGCAAAGGGCCTGAGCCATAACATTTTGAATACTGCATATTAGTCCATTTTCATGATGTGTCTCATTCATGTGCCCATTCATTTGCATGACACTTTTCTGTAGCACTGGAGGCTGAGTCGAGGCACCCTGTTGCCAACATGCTGATCTGGAGAGTCCCAGCTGCAGCAATGCGTGACTGAGCTGGGCCCCACACAGCTGAGCAGAGCTGGAAACCTCGGCCACACATTCCTGGTTTCAGCTTCACTTTCCCTGCCTGGTTCCTATTAGCGCCGTGGCTTTCCAAGCCTTAATGGCAGAGCTCTGGCTGGAGATGAGGACTGCCCGGGGCAGCCAGCTGCCAACCAGGTTATAATCCAACAAGATCTTTCCGGAGTCAGCCTTAACAGCCTGGACACTAGAATACTTACAAACTTCTCAAAAGAAAACAAACAAAAATAGAACTGAAAGCCTTGGAAGGCAGAAGGCTAGGCAGATGCTCCTTTACTTGGGGACAGAAGTCAGGCAGATTGAAAGTCCTATTTGTCTGTAAACTCCGGCCTCCTTCATTGTGTGCCATGGATGCTGCTTTCTATGGGGTCTGTCTTCAGAAGCTGGGCCTTTGGCATTTTCGCCAAACTGAGAGAGATGACTTAAAAGTGATGAGATGCCCAGCTGGGGCTAGGGGCAGGGAGTCAGCAGCTCTATCCTTCTTCATGGCACAGGCTGTAGGGCAGGGGGTATTCTGAAACCCCAGCCAACGAGAAGCTGGCTCAATGCAGGTGAGATTCTTGTCCAGTAAGCCCTAAGCCAGTTCAGCTGCAGAAAGGGGCACCCTGTCATTTCTCTCAGCTCTCTGGCTCTCCGTGGGCTGTCCTCCAGGTGTTAGCCTCTCCTCACACCCTCAGCTTCTTTGAGGCCCTCTCCAGCATCAGCAGAAAATCAAGCTATCCAACGCAGTGGCAGGAGTGAAAGAGGGGTAAAATCTCAAGATTGGGACCAATGAAAGATGTCGCTTTCATTTCAGGCCCCCAAGGGAGTGGTTTTCCTACCTATTTTCTATGGAGTCCACTGCATTGAGTTGCCTGACACTTATGTAATACACTTGGGCTCCTTTGTGAGAGACCCTTGCTAGGCAAAGGGCCTGAGCCATAACATTTTGAATACTGCATATTAGTCCATTTTCATGATGTGTCTCATTCATGTGCCCATTCATTTGCATGACACTTTTCTGTAGCATCTACAGCATTCTAGGAACTGTGTTTGTTGTTTCATGTACAGATGTGATCAAACCGTGTTGCTGAAAGACTTACAGTTTTGCAAAGCTCATAATAGACACAGACTTGCTCTCGTGAAAATTAAAGTTGAGTGAGATATGCATCGATGAAGAGGTAAGTGATTATGGAAAGTAACACATGCTATTGTGGAAAAGTATAGGATGCCAGGGACAAAGGAAAGAAAGTCTTAACTGTTTTGGAAACACTCAGGGACGATTTTCATACATGGTATCTGTGCTGATGTTTAAGGATGAGTAGGAATCTTCCAGGTGAAAACGGTAAGAGGTCATTCATTGTCAAGAGAACAGCCTATGCAAAGGCCCCATGGGATGCACAGGATGGCAGCTACCCAGAATTTGGTTTGAACCTGAGATGTAATCATGGAGATCAGATTCTTAAGGAAAGCAGGGGCTTGATCATAAAAGACCTCCAAAGTTCCGCTAAGGAGATAACCCTTCATCCTAAAGGAGGGAGAATCCTCTTAAGGTTAGCAGGGATCTCCCTGGGTTCACATGGGGAGTTTGTGTCTCTCCTTCTGACAGCCATGAAGAACATGTATGGACAGAGGAGGTTGAATTCTCACAATTTAGGGGAAGCTATAGCCAGAATCCAAGTTCTAAAGTGGCAAGGATGGAGAAGCTAGAGAAGGGAATTCAAGACACAGGAGATGGGATTCCAATCAGTGGGATTCAGCCTCAGGGACTGTTTATTCAGTGGGTTTGGTGGGAGGTACCAGAGACAATGCAGGTGAATGCCTGAGGGTGGTGATACCCTTCCCAGAATGATGGAAGGCTGGACATTTAGGTTACATGCTGAGTGAATGGTCTTCCCTCACAGACAGACCCTCCTCTCTCCCTCAGCCACCCTGCCCTGAGATGTGCTGTCAATCACACTGCCAGCAGGGACCAAGAAGTCATTTGCACACTCCTTGGCAATCTGGATCTCATCCATTGCTGCTTTCCCTTCACTTTGAGAATAAATGAAAAAATCGACTCCTCCGGATGCCAGATTTGTGTTCCTGTGTTAGGAGATTGTTTTTTCTTTTTTGCATCTGTGTGTATGTTAAACAGCAAGAAGAAAGTCGCGAAACTCAAGGAGTTTCCCCAAAAGTAAATCAATTTGCGGTTGAATGTGCTGTGGAATTTGTTTGCAAACCTACAAGAGCGAAGCGAGCTTAAAAAAGATGCAGTTGGATGAGACTGCAAAGTTTTGGAAAGTTCTTTGAACACATGTAAACATGATATGTGTAAGCAAATGTTTAACTTGCCTTTTTTACTTCTACAAATTATATTATGAAATCAGACGTCTGTGACTTCTTAAGAATGTCAAATCAGTGTATTCCTTCAAAACAGATAATTGCCTAGAGCTGCTCAGCTTCCAGGCTCGGGGCTTGGGAAGGCTGGGTTTCCCACCCACCAGTGAATAGAAGCGTGTAGGGGAGATTGATTTCTGTAAGGCAGGTGGGGGGCAGGAGTGACCATCAGGAGATGGGCTAGCTGGACACAGCCAACCTGCCCTTGGAGAGGGAGGAAGAACAAGTCCCCCTATGTTTCTCCTTCCTGAGGATCCCAGTGTCACATGATGATTCCATCTCCTGCCCTGCCCTCCAAAGGAAGAGACCAGCACTCTAACCTCTCCTGGAGAAGGATGGTGGAAAATGCACTCAATCTGATAGCTGTCTCATCACTGCTTTGAGGATACTCTGCTTTCTGAGAACAAAGATGGAAGCAGACAGAATTAAACTGCCCTCTGGGTCCCAAATGAGATAGAATTGGCCAGCTTAGTATTTATGAGCACAGCTAATGTATGGCCGAGGTCATCTGATAGGGTGACTCTTGTACCATTCCTAGTACAGTGCAACTCAGTAGTTCAGAGGCAAAGACGGGGAAGATACTGTATACGCATCAATATTGCAGCCTCCCACGTACAATTAGATCATTATTACTAGCCACTTTTATTAATACTGCATCTGGACACAGAAAGAGGCCATCTGGGACCCCAGCGGACCATTTCAAAGAACACATGGTCCCATTGAAATCAATAGGATATTGCCTGGCCTCCTCACTGCACCCCTGGATTTTCTTCCCACTCCTCTAAGTCCAGGGCAGCAGTAACACATATTCACTTCCGGGGGAGAAAGGATCACATAGTGCTTAATATGCAAGTAGACATTAATCTGATTCCTTGGGTGCAAAATGATGTCAATGGGACCATTATAATGCATATGATACCACTCATTGGGCCAATTAAATCAAGGGGTCATGGTTGCTGTGCATAATGCAGAGCAGACATGTGTCTGATAGGATGTGGGGATGCAGTTATCAATGTTGTGTGGTATTTATTACCAATTTATTAGGTGCTTGTGATGATTGTTTTGGAGAGGCCATTTCACATTGGAAGTAAGCACACAATGAAGAAATACGTGTCTCTCAATTTAAAAATGAACTGTCATTTTCAAAAAGTCTTAAGGGGGGGAATACAATTGCCACTTGAAAGTCTTTTGATGGTAGCTTTGGTTCCACACTTTTGCTCAGCTTCCAGGCTCGGGGCTTGGGAAGGCTGGGTTTCCCACCCACCAGTGAATAGAAGCGTGTAGGGGAGATTGATTTCTGTAAGGCAGGTGGGGGGCAGGAGTGACCATCAGGAGATGGGCTAGCTGGACACAGCCAACCTGCCCTTGGAGAGGGAGGAAGAACAAGTCCCCCTATGTTTCTCCTTCCTGAGGATCCCAGTGTCACATGATGATTCCATCTCCTGCCCTGCCCTCCAAAGGAAGAGACCAGCACTCTAACCTCTCCTGGAGAAGGATGGTGGAAAATGCACTCAATCTGATAGCTGTCTCATCACTGCTTTGAGGATACTCTGCTTTCTGAGAACAAAGATGGAAGCAGACAGAATTAAACTGCCCTCTGGGTCCCAAATGAGATAGAATTGGCCAGCTTAGTATTTATGAGCACAGCTAATGTATGGCCGAGGTCATCTGATAGGGTGACTCTTGTACCATTCCTAGTACAGTGCAACTCAGTAGTTCAGAGGCAAAGACGGGGAAGATACTGTATACGCATCAATATTGCAGCCTCCCACGTACAATTAGATCATTATTACTAGCCACTTTTATTAATACTGCATCTGGACACAGAAAGAGGCCATCTGGGACCCCAGCGGACCATTTCAAAGAACACATGGTCCCATTGAAATCAATAGGATATTGCCTGGCCTCCTCACTGCACCCCTGGATTTTCTTCCCACTCCTCTAAGTCCAGGGCAGCAGTAACACATATTCACTTCCGGGGGAGAAAGGATCACATAGTGCTTAATATGCAAGTAGACATTAATCTGATTCCTTGGGTGCAAAATGATGTCAATGGGACCATTATAATGCATATGATACCACTCATTGGGCCAATTAAATCAAGGGGTCATGGTTGCTGTGCATAATGCAGAGCAGACATGTGTCTGATAGGATGTGGGGATGCAGTTATCAATGTTGTGTGGTATTTATTACCAATTTATTAGGTGCTTGTGATGATTGTTTTGGAGAGGCCATTTCACATTGGAAGTAAGCACACAATGAAGAAATACGTGTCTCTCAATTTAAAAATGAACTGTCATTTTCAAAAAGTCTTAAGAGGTTTTTGTGGGCTCTTTGGGACTGGAATCAACAATTGCCACTTGAAAGTCTTTTGATGGTAGCTTTGGTTCCACACTCTTATTCATCAAATAGGGACAAAATTCCTACTGAAAACATGCTGAATGTGAAAGACAGAGGCAGACTCTGCCCTCTTGGAGTTTACACTCATTATCTGCCTTCAGTCTCTCTTGCATACACATATACAGAGAGAGAGAGAGAGACAGAGTCAATGAGACATTTATGACTATCTTTGGTTTCTAGATGTCGTTCTTCTGATTCCTGGAGAAAAGAAGGACTCAATCTAGGTCAATAATCCAGTAAATGGAAGAGATGGGAGGAAAATCCAGTATCTTTCAAGCCTTCATGATCTTTATGTGTAACCTTCCTAAGGAGTGGAATGTAACTAAGTAAATGGTATGGCTAGCTGATCTCCACAGCGCCAAGAAAGCAATCAATCCTGTGTTCAGAGAATACAGGACTTCCTTTTGTATACAGCCTGTCATATCACTCTCATCAATGAGAAGAGATAAACAGATATTTGAATTGAGATAGCATGAGGGTCTTGCCACCTCTCTCTCTTTAGGAGATCTGTCCCAATTTTAAGATTCCCAAGGGATATTCATTAATCTATTAGAAATGTTTTCCCAGTTTAAAATGGAAATCATTAAGCATCTCACAGGGGATGTAATGAATGGGCTGTATAGATGTGTAGACAGGGGCTGATATCTTTTATGAGGAGTTTTCTTCACATCTTCAAGACTTTTTTTCCTGTTTTGTAAAACAGGACTATTTTGCACATGAGAAGGTGTAGTAGGATGAAATGAGAAGAATTCCTCACTTAAGTCCATGCCCCTCACAAGTGAATCAGGGATGAAAATGATGCTGTGCTTGCAGAGAAAATTTCACCATGCATTTCCTCATATGGTTTACAGTCAGCTGGAAAAACACTTGTTCTATTTTTTTTGGAGTCATTAACAGAGGTTTGAACCATAAGGAAGGCTGAGCACCAAAAAATCGATGCTTTTGAATTGTGGTGCTGGAGAAGACTCTTGAGAATCCCTTTGACTACAAGGAGATCTAACAGTCAATCTTTGAATGTTCGTTGGAAGAACTGATGCTGAAGCTGAAACTCCATTACTTTGTTCACCTGATGTGAAGAGCCAACTCATTGGATAAGACTCTAACGCTGGTAAAAATTGAGGGCAGGAGGCGAAGGGGACAACAGAGGATGAGACAATTGGATGGCATCATCTGCTCAGTGAACTGGAGTTTGAACAAACTCTGGGAGATGGTGAAAGACAGGGAAGCCTAGCCTACTGCAGTCCGGGGTTGCAAAGAGTCAAACATGCCCTCACAACTGAACAACAACAGAGGACCTGAAAGTAGCTTATCAATATAAGTCAGGGAAGAGCACATTTGGAATCCAAGCCAGGTCTTTGATCTCCAAGGTCTGTGCTATCTTTATCTACTATTCCATAGTTTAAAGCAGTGGCTGGGCTGGAGCTGGTCTTGTAACTGAGAAGTGTGGGGTCTGGCTGCCTGACATCCAAAAGCCAATAAACAGGCCACTTTGATGAAAAAAGAGAGGCTAGCTGATCTCCACAGGAAAATATTTAAAATGTTTAAGCCTGTCATATCACTCTCATCAATGAGAAGAGATAAACAGATATTTGAATTGAGATAGCATGAGGGTCTTGCCACCTCTCTCTCTTTAGGAGATCTGTCCCAATTTTAAGATTCCCAAGGGATATTCATTAATCTATTAGAAATGTTTTCCCAGTTTAAAATGGAAATCATTAAGCATCTCACAGGGGATGTAATGAATGGGCTGTATAGATGTGTAGACAGGGGCTGATATCTTTTATGAGGAGTTTTCTTCACATCTTCAAGACTTTTTTTCCTGTTTTGTAAAACAGGACTATTTTGCACATGAGAAGGTGTAGTAGGATGAAATGAGAAGAATTCCTCACTTAAGTCCATGCCCCTCACAAGTGAATCAGGGATGAAAATGATGCTGTGCTTGCAGAGAAAATTTCACCATGCATTTCCTCATATGGTTTACAGTCAGCTGGAAAAACACTTGTTCTATTTTTTTTGGAGTCATTAACAGAGGTTTGAACCATAAGGAAGGCTGAGCACCAAAAAATCGATGCTTTTGAATTGTGGTGCTGGAGAAGACTCTTGAGAATCCCTTTGACTACAAGGAGATCTAACAGTCAATCTTTGAATGTTCGTTGGAAGAACTGATGCTGAAGCTGAAACTCCATTACTTTGTTCACCTGATGTGAAGAGCCAACTCATTGGATAAGACTCTAACGCTGGTAAAAATTGAGGGCAGGAGGCGAAGGGGACAACAGAGGATGAGACAATTGGATGGCATCATCTGCTCAGTGAACTGGAGTTTGAACAAACTCTGGGAGATGGTGAAAGACAGGGAAGCCTAGCCTACTGCAGTCCCGGGGGTTGCAAAGAGTCAAACATGACCTCACAACTGAACAACAACAGAGGACCTGAAAGTAGCTTATCAATATAAGTCAGGGAAGAGCACATTTGGAATCCAAGCCAGGTCTTTGATCTCCAAGGTCTGTGCTATCTTTATCTACTATTCCATAGTTTAAAGCAGTGGCTGGGCTGGAGCTGGTCTTGTAACTGAGAAGTGTGGGGTCTGGCTGCCTGACATCCAAAAGCCAATAAACAGGCCACTTTGATGAAAAGAAAAATTAGCTTTGTTTAAGATGCAGGCAACTGGGGGAGAGGGTGGACATCTGTCCAAAGGCCAGTTTCCTCCATTGGCAACCAGTGGGACAGTATCTTTCATAGGCAAAAGGAGGGAGCTACATGCATAAACAACACAGTCAGCTTTGACAGTAATCTTCAAATTGGTCATCAGTGGTCTCACCAGCTTCATCTTGATTGTTTTGTCTGCATGAATTCTAAGTCTCTTCAGTCATGTCCAACTTTTTGTGACCCCATGGACTGAAGTTCACCAGACTCTTCTCTCCATGGGATTCTCCAGGCAAGAATACTGGAGTGAGTTGCCATGCCCCCTTCTGAGGTATCTTTTCAACCCAGGGACTGAACCCACGTCTCTTACATCTCTCTCATTGGCAGACATGTTCTTTACCACTAGTGCCACCTGGGAAGTTGATTGTTTTAGGTACATTTAGTCTACAGTCCCATGATCGATGTGCCAGTTCTTGGAATTGTGGCAACTCATGTTGTGCGTACAGTCTGATTACCATGAGTTTACTTCTCCTTCAGGGGTTTCAGTATCTACAGGACAGCTCACATGATATGGCTCAGAATATTACCTATAGCCCTTGAGGAGGAAGTAAAGGTCTTTGACTATGCTTAATGACTACTATAATATTATTTGGTCTCCTTTGACTCTTTTCCTTTGTTTCTCATGTTCTCATTCCACTGATTAAACTTACTATTTAACTAAACTTTTCCATAGACAAAAGGCAGGCTGAGGATATGTTGAGGGGTGGCAAGGGCCATAGGGTCCTGCTCCATTTTAGTTCTGACTTGTGAGACCCAATCACAGGCATCTCTCTCCAAGTCCACATTCAGGGGACAGCTTGAAATTAACCATGGTGGGAATATTTACACCAAAGAAACAGTCAACTACTACCCTTCAAGGCAACACCAACTCAATGGAAATGAGTTTGAGGAAACTCTGGGAGGTGGTGAAGGACAGGAAAGTCTGGCGTGCTACAGCCCATGGGGTCACAAAGAGTCAGACACAACTTAGTTGCTCCAGAGAGCCGTTTGTTAAACTTCATTGGCACATCATTGCCCTCTGCTTCTGGTCTTGATATGTTAGCAAGAGAAAATATTTAAGTGGTCTTCACTATAGTTTGGCTCTTTACAAGAAGGCACTCATAACCCTTTTGGTAAGTCTAAGCAGGCATTGCTAGGAAAGTAGGTTCAAGGATATTTTAAGATAAATCATATTGCAAGGGCACTTTAAAACCATGAGTCCTCTCAGTGGGTCTTGACTAAGAGCGCTTGGACAGCAATACTTGGTCTGTCATTGGCAAAAGTTGGTCTTAAAATTCTGGAAACCAGAGTCCCCTTCATCTGGGCAGATCAGGGTCACTGCCCACAGAAGTCCTTTAGAAGTTCAAAAGTGTGTTCTTTTCTGGAAACAGACCATGTGTTCCAGAACAAGGAAGGAGAGCATTTCAGATGACATCATCTCAGAACAGAAGAGGCTTCTGCCCTGATATCAAAGGACAAGAAGATGGGAGAATGAAAGAGAATGAAATCATGTGAATGGCAGATCCACGAACAACTTTTAAATCATCAATAGTGCCACCTGGGAAGTTGATTGTTTTAGGTACATTTAGTCTACAGTCCCATGATCGATGTGCCAGTTCTTGGAATTGTGGCAACTCATGTTGTGCGTACAGTCTGATTACCATGAGTTTACTTCTCCTTCAGGGGTTTCAGTATCTACAGGACAGCTCACATGATATGGCTCAGAATATTACCTATAGCCCTTGAGGAGGAAGTAAAGGTCTTTGACTATGCTTAATGACTACTATAATATTATTTGGTCTCCTTTGACTCTTTTCCTTTGTTTCTCATGTTCTCATTCCACTGATTAAACTTACTATTTAACTAAACTTTTCCATAGACAAAAGGCAGGCTGAGGATATGTTGAGGGGTGGCAAGGGCCATAGGGTCCTGCTCCATTTTAGTTCTGACTTGTGAGACCCAATCACAGGCATCTCTCTCCAAGTCCACATTCAGGGGACAGCTTGAAATTAACCATGGTGGGAATATTTACACCAAAGAAACAGTCAACTACTACCCTTCAAGGCAACACCAACTCAATGGAAATGAGTTTGAGGAAACTCTGGGAGGTGGTGAAGGACAGGAAAGTCTGGCGTGCTACAGCCCATGGGGTCACAAAGAGTCAGACACAACTTAGTTGCTCCAGAGAGCCGTTTGTTAAACTTCATTGGCACATCATTGCCCCTCTGCTTCTGGTCTTTATATGTTAGCAAAAGAAAATATTAAAGTGGTCTTCACTATAGTTTGGCTCTTTACAAGAAGGCACTCATAACCCTTTTGGTAAGTCTAAGCAGGCATTGCTAGGAAAGTAGGTTCAAGGATATTTTAAGATAAATCATATTGCAAGGGCACTTTAAAACCATGAGTCCTCTCAGTGGGTCTTGACTAAGAGCGCTTGGACAGCAATACTTGGTCTGTCATTGGCAAAAGTTGGTCTTAAAATTCTGGAAACCAGAGTCCCCTTCATCTGGGCAGATCAGGGTCACTGCCCACAGAAGTCCTTTAGAAGTTCAAAAGTGTGTTCTTTTCTGGAAACAGACCATGTGTTCCAGAACAAGGAAGGAGAGCATTTCCAGATGACATCATCTCAGAACAGAAGAGGCTTCTGCCCTGATATCAAAGGACAAGAAGATGGGAGAATGAAAGAGAATGAAATCATGTGAATGGCAGATCCACGAACAACTTTTTTTTAATCATCAAAATCATTAACATCTGCTCTCAAGTTATAAGAGTGGAATCCCTTTTGCCACCCTTTTCAGATGTAAGTTAAACAAAGTACATCAGATATAAACCTGGAACAAAAATATACAGAAAAAATGGATTCATATTTTGTGTACTCATAATGTATTGAGAATAAATAGCAGTGAAAATTAAAAAAAAAAAAATCCCATCCATTTGAATTTAAGGGTTTGAGAATAGACCAGAAGTTTGAGTGGCTTACGTTGTTCTTTTAATCAGAAGATAACTTAGGTTATGTCTGTCACCTCCCAGGTAGAACCTCTGTACACATACATGTGTTCCCTCAGTGACAGGATTGTGATATTTTCTGAGCCAAAAGAAAAATTATAGGTACACAGTTTGAGAAGATCAATTCTTAGAATATACTCATGTCAAGAGGCAGTATAGAGGCTACACTTTTTATTCTGCATTAGTGAAACTGTAGAATCCTTTTTATTTTATTAAAGACAATGGCCTGGAAATTCTGACATCACACTGTTCCAGAAATAACCAAACAAGACCATTGGGACATAAAGTTCCTATACTAATCACGCACAGTTCTAAAACACACAAGCACATATGACTGAATGGAATTCAGCCATCTCTCTGCCCCACCCCTGCTCCTCCTTCCCTTCTTCATTGTCATCATTGTGGCCATCATGATCATGATAATTTGACCTTCAGAATCTTATTCAGAGGTATTTCTTACTAAAAACCATGACAGAAGATTTTCCTTTCCTCTCTGCCTTAGCCACAATTCAGAGTTCTCCTAGAATTTCCTTCTGGAAAACTGGTTAAAAAAAAGAAAGAAACCACTTTTATCCATATTTCCAAAGGCCAAACATGAAAGAGGGCACATTTCCAGGAAGTCACTAGAATCTCTGAAGGGAAGAAGGAAAATTTACTTTGAGTCCAACAAAAGAAAAAGTGCACCATTTGCCTCCCCACCATGTCCGTCTCCAGAGCCATTGCACCCAATGATCCAAACACATGGTTATACATGGCTTCAAACCCAGTCTACAAACTACATGAACTTTAATGGAGAATTAAAAGCGTAGACAGAACCCTGGCATTCCCAGTGCAGTTAAAAAAAGCTCTGTGGTTTGGTTGTGCTGAGGTGATATTGCTCAACAGTTAATGTAATCATATTACATGAGTTTGTATTAAAATCATATGCAAGATGAAAATCAGTCTGAACGGCAGCAACTAGGAAAAGACAAAGAAAGATCTGTGAGCTGTTGTAGTTTGTACAGAAACTTTGGTAGGAGAAAAGTACTGACAAACATATATACATGCACAGAGAGAAAAACTGATAAAGCATACAAGGGCGTTTGGAAATGCATAAGTAGGTTGCTGCAAAGATTCCTCTTCATGTGTGTGTCTTCTGAAGGACAGAGATGCTTGCCCATGAAAAACAGTGTGTTGAACAGTGATGGTCACCTCAGATCTCATCTGGACAGAGGCAAAGCCAAGTTCAGCTTAATAGATTGGGATACTGTGCATTCATTCATTAGCTGGATGATTGCCAGGCAGGATCTGGCAGGTAGCCACTTGAAAGCCCATGGCTTTCCTGGTGTGGTCCTGGTTTTTGTTGGCAGGTTAACTCTGCTATTTTATACGCTCCTGTGGTAGGGATTACATGTATCAAACCTTCAAGATTTCTTACATTACGAGACACACAGACATAAAGTCAGACTCTCTTAACCAGCCTTCCTCCCTTCTCCATGCATAAGAAAAATTAGACTTTTTTTAAAATTTGTAGTACCTGGGATCTACTTCAAACACTCTTCCATGGAACAGAAGCATCAAATGTTAGAGTTTCTCAGCAGGACTTTACACAAACCTGAAACTCTGCCTAGTTTTTCACTTCCAATCCAGGAAAGGGTTTGCAAAATGGCCAGAGAGGATTCACAGTACATCATGATGCAAGAGCAAGTTAAACACAGGAAGTGCCCAGTTGTGAAGATTTCAAGACTTCAAGAGCATTACAAAGCTTGAGACTTGTCTCACACATTGGCTAGCAAACTGTAGGAAGAACACTGATGGTAGCAGGACTACCATCTCTAGCTTGTTTTGTTTTTGCAAGAAGGCATCCTTTACTCATTCCACCATGTGTTTGGGTGGTTTCAATTCAACATCTTCCATCCTGGCTTTAAAGGGGTGGGCCCATGTCAGAACCATCTGCTTAGAATGATCTATTCTTATAGCTTTAAAAAATTGGTGAACCATGGAACTTTAATGGAGAATTAAAAGCGTAGACAGAACCCTGGCATTCCCAGTGCAGTTAAAAAGCTCTGTGGTTTGGTTGTGCTGAGGTGATATTGCTCAACAGTTAATGTAATCATATTACATGAGTTTGTATTAAAATCATATGCAAGATGAAAATCAGTCTGAACGGCAGCAACTAGGAAAAGACAAAGAAAGATCTGTGAGCTGTTGTAGTTTGTACAGAAACTTTGGTAGGAGAAAAGTACTGACAAACATATATACATGCACAGAGAGAAAAACTGATAAAGCATACAAGGGCGTTTGGAAATGCATAAGTAGGTTGCTGCAAAGATTCCTCTTCATGTGTGTGTCTTCTGAAGGACAGAGATGCTTGCCCATGAAAAACAGTGTGTTGAACAGTGATGGTCACCTCAGATCTCATCTGGACAGAGGCAAAGCCAAGTTCAGCTTAATAGATTGGGATACTGTGCATTCATTCATTAGCTGGATGATTGCCAGGCAGGATCTGGCAGGTAGCCACTTGAAAGCCCATGGCTTTCCTGGTGTGGTCCTGGTTTTTGTTGGCAGGTTAACTCTGCTATTTTATACGCTCCTGTGGTAGGGATTACATGTATCAAACCTTCAAGATTTCTTACATTACGAGACACACAGACATAAAGTCAGACTCTCTTAACCAGCCTTCCTCCCTTCTCCATGCATAAGAAAAATTAGACTTTTTTTAAAATTTGTAGTACCTGGGATCTACTTCAAACACTCTTCCATGGAACAGAAACATCAAATGTTAGAGTTTCTCAGCAGGACTTTACACAAACCTGAAACTCTGCCTAGTTTTTCACTTCCAATCCAGGAAAGGGTTTGCAAAATGGCCAGAGAGGATTCACAGTACATCATGATGCAAGAGCAAGTTAAACACAGGAAGTGCCCAGTTGTGAAGATTTCAAGACTTCAAGAGCATTACAAAGCTTGAGACTTGTCTCACACATTGGCTAGCAAACTGTAGGAAGAACACTGATGGTAGCAGGACTACCATCTCTAGCTTGTTTTGTTTTTGCAAGAAGGCATCCTTTACTCATTCCACCATGTGTTTGGGTGGTTTCAATTCAACATCTTCCATCCTGGCTTTAAAGGGGTGGGCCCATGTCAGAACCATCTGCTTAGAATGATCTATTCTTATAGCAAATGGTTAACCTTGGAAGGAGGAAAATGTTCTGATGCTAAATAAAGCCTGAGAATGTTTCCCACAGTACTCTTTGGAGAGAATGCCTAAACCATACCATGAGAATACCTTTCAATTTGACACAAAAGAAATGTATTTTCCTTAACAGACCATGATGGACCGGTTCAACCACTTTGGAAGTTTTCTTTTTTCTTTCTTTCTTATTTAGTTAATCAGACTAAAATTTCTTTAGTGGTTAGAAGACTATGCCTGCCTATGTTTTCTTCTTCCATTTGATTTACTATTATTATATTTTTGTATTTAGAATTTTTATGAAAGACCAATTAACATAGTTATTCTTATTGGCATTATTATCCTGGTTGATGTAGACTTGGACATGATTTAAATTAATGACTTTAGCTAATGCCAATTCAGCAAAAGCAGAGCTTTATGGCATGTGTGCTGTGGGGAGGTGAACATTACATTTATGGCAATTGCTTTCTGGATTTTATTTTTTTGTCTCCCATTATACACTTCTTAGTATTTGGTCTGGCTCCTCTTTAAACAGTGATTTCCTCTTCAGTGATGTAATCTTATGAAAGACCAAAGTTTTGCAAACTTTAATTAGCAATGGGAATTCCCCGTATTTATATATGTATTAACATGAATATATAAAGGACTCTGATTGACCATACAACCGCAGCTCACTTTTGTATTTTATTTACTTACTATTTGTTCTTTTTGTCTTTTCTCTTGCTCTTTCTCTCTCTTTCAATCTCTCTCTCTACTTTATAGACAGCTATTTTAAAGCACTTTCTAAGTGTCAAAGTCTGTGCTAAAGTAGGGAAAAGTAGAGCAACAAGCTTAAACACAGGAAGTGCCCAGTTGTGAAGATTTCAAGACTTCAAGAGCATTACAAAGCTTGAGACTTGTCTCACACATTGGCTAGCAAACTGTAGGAAGAACACTGATGGTAGCAGGACTACCATCTCTAGCTTGTTTTGTTTTTGCAAGAAGGCATCCTTTACTCATTCCACCATGTGTTTGGGTGGTTTCAATTCAACATCTTCCATCCTGGCTTTAAAGGGGTGGGCCCATGTCAGAACCATCTGCTTAGAATGATCTATTCTTATAGCAAATGGTTAACCTTGGAAGGAGGAAAATGTTCTGATGCTAAATAAAGCCTGAGAATGTTTCCCACAGTACTCTTTGGAGAGAATGCCTAAACCATACCATGAGAATACCTTTCAATTTGACACAAAAGAAATGTATTTTCCTTAACAGACCATGATGGACCGGTTCAACCACTTTGGAAGTTTTCTTTTTTCTTTCTTTCTTATTTAGTTAATCAGACTAAAATTTCTTTAGTGGTTAGAAGACTATGCCTGCCTATGTTTTCTTCTTCCATTTGATTTACTATTATTATATTTTTGTATTTAGAATTTTTATGAAAGACCAATTAACATAGTTATTCTTATTGGCATTATTATCCTGGTTGATGTAGACTTGGACATGATTTAAATTAATGACTTTAGCTAATGCCAATTCAGCAAAAGCAGAGCTTTATGGCATGTGTGCTGTGGGGAGGTGAACATTACATTTATGGCAATTGCTTTCTGGATTTTATTTTTTTGTCTCCCATTATACACTTCTTAGTATTTGGTCTGGCTCCTCTTTAAACAGTGATTTCCTCTTCAGTGATGTAATCTTATGAAAGACCAAAGTTTTGCAAACTTTAATTAGCAATGGGAATTCCCCGTATTTATATATGTATTAACATGAATATATAAAGGACTCTGATTGACCATACAACCGCAGCTCACTTTTGTATTTTATTTACTTACTATTTGTTCTTTTTGTCTTTTCTCTTGCTCTTTCTCTCTCTTTCAATCTCTCTCTCTACTTTATAGACAGCTATTTTAAAGCACTTTCTAAGTGTCAAAGTCTGTGCTAAAGTAGGGAAAAGTAGACATGACCAGACAGTTTTTGACCTTATAACATGGGGTGATAGTTGGTCAGTCAATAAAATAATTAAGAAAGGACATTTTCTTAATTTGGGGGATATGTGTAAGACAAAGCACACACTGGATTCCCTAGGAGCTTACTGTGACCCCCAATTTATCTTGGATTCACTCCACAGCTGGAAAGAGGAAGGGATATAGCATTATTCCTGGGAAAACTGACATTCTTACTAAGTCTTGAAGGATCCATCAATAATGCCCAGGCAGCTTGAGTCATGTGGGTGAACTGGGTGCTTGAACACCTCCAATGTAAGCCAAGTCTATAAAAATAGAAACTGGGCTGGGTTCCTGGATCAGCAAGAAATTCGGTGAGTTTATAAAGTGTAAGAAAGGGGGATTTGCAGGGGTCAAAGATAAAGAACATCGAATGCATTGCTAAAGAGTTTGAATTTTATTCTTTAACCAATCAGCATGTGTGCATGCTAAGTCACTTCAGTCATGTCCAACTCTTTGTGACCCAGTGGACTGTCCAACAACCCTCAGAAAGTCCAGCCTGCCAGGTTCCTCTGTCCATGGGATTCTCCAGGCCAGAATACTGGAGTGGCCCTCCTTTAGGGGACCTTCCTGACTCAGGTACTGAATCTGTGTCTCCTGCGTTGCAGGCGGATTCCTTACTTAGTCACTGGGGAATCCCAGGGAATCCCATGCAATAAGCATATGAGACTTTAAAGTAAAGAGAAGAGTGAAGATGGCTTATAGCCCAGGGGTAAAATGTGCAAATTACAGCTTGTGGAATTTAGGTGACTGAGTCTGAATTCTGATTCCATCACCATGAGGGGTGTGGTCTTAATTAAGCTATATCACGTCTCCATGCAATGAAGGCTGTCACAGCTGTTAGTGGTGATGATGCCTGTGGTCCCTGGCTGCAAGCATTGACATAGGCAAACATCTTCAGTAAATCTGCTGTGGCAACAACAATAGAATATGGAGTAGTGAGAAGGTCATGAGCAGAAGAAATTAGCCAGACCTTCCTTTGGAATCCGGCTTGGCCACTGATTAGCCATGCCGCCCTGGGACTGGTGACCTCACCATATGGTCATATAACCTTGGTTTCTTCACTTGACTGATTATGGTAAGAATTCCCACAAGTGGTTTGAAAGAACCAAAATGAGGGAGAATGCAGACACGGTTCTCAGTGTAAATTCTGGTGCATATTTATAACCTTGATATCTCTATCTCCTACTTGACAAGAGACTGATGTTAAGAAAATACCATTTGGTGTTTTTTGTTGTTGTTGTTGTTGTTTTGGCCTCTTGAGACTTTGAAGCTACACCTGATGAATATAATACAAGTATCTTAAATGAAGGTGTTGGAAATAGAGATTTCTCATGGAAAATAAATAAAACACTGGGTTGTGTGTTTCCATATGAATTCAATAAACACCCCTTAGGTTCCAGTGGGACAGTTGAATAACAGATTCATCATTTTATGTGATCCTCAAAATAAGCAGGAGTTATTTGCTAGAATTTTCAAACTAAGCTGATCAAGGTCCTTGAAGGCTACAAGGCCGGTGAGTGAAGAAATGGAGTTTATAAAGTGTAAGAAAGGGGATTTGCAGGGTCAAAGATAAAGAACATCGAATGCATTGCTAAAGAGTTTGAATTTTATTCTTTAACCAATCAGCATGTGTGCATGCTAAGTCACTTCAGTCATGTCCAACTCTTTGTGACCCAGTGGACTGTCCAACAACCCTCAGAAAGTCCAGCCTGCCAGGTTCCTCTGTCCATGGGATTCTCCAGGCCAGAATACTGGAGTGGCCCTCCTTTAGGGGACCTTCCTGACTCAGGTACTGAATCTGTGTCTCCTGCGTTGCAGGCGGATTCCTTACTTAGTCACTGGGGAATCCCAGGGAATCCCATGCAATAAGCATATGAGACTTTAAAGTAAAGAGAAGAGTGAAGATGGCTTATAGCCCAGGGGTAAAATGTGCAAATTACAGCTTGTGGAATTTAGGTGACTGAGTCTGAATTCTGATTCCATCACCATGAGGGGTGTGGTCTTAATTAAGCTATATCACGTCTCCATGCAATGAAGGCTGTCACAGCTGTTAGTGGTGATGATGCCTGTGGTCCCTGGCTGCAAGCATTGACATAGGCAAACATCTTCAGTAAATCTGCTGTGGCAACAACAATAGAATATGGAGTAGTGAGAAGGTCATGAGCAGAAGAAATTAGCCAGACCTTCCTTTGGAATCCGGCTTGGCCACTGATTAGCCATGCCGCCCTGGGACTGGTGACCTCACCATATGGTCATATAACCTTGGTTTCTTCACTTGACTGATTATGGTAAGAATTCCCACAAGTGGTTTGAAAGAACCAAAATGAGGGAGAATGCAGACACGGTTCTCAGTGTAAATTCTGGTGCATATTTATAACCTTGATATCTCTATCTCCTTCTTGACAAGAGACTGATGTTAAGAAAATACCATTTGGTGTTTTTGTTGTTGTTGTTGTTGTTGTTTTGGCCTCTTGAGACTTTGAAGCTACACCTGATGAATATAATACAAGTATCTTAAATGAAGGTGTTGGAAATAGAGATTTCTCATGGAAAATAAATAAAACACTGGGTTGTGTGTTTCCATATGAATTCAATAAACACCCCTTAGGTTCCAGTGGGACAGTTGAATAACAGATTCATCATTTTATGTGATCCTCAAAATAAGCAGGAGTTATTTGCTAGAATTTTCAAACTAAGCTGATCAAGGTCCTTGAAGGCTACAAGGCCGGTGAGTGAATAAAACAGAATTTGAGCCCAGCAGGTTTGACCGGAAGCCCCAGGAATGTGCCCTTATCATGTGCTGCCTTTGGGGATCCAGTGATGATCATTTCCACCGTGTGTCCTAAAGTGGCTGGAAACTCACTGGGCTGACTCCTGTCTGTGTCCATGGAAGGTCTCTCTGCCTTGGCTCCTTCTGGAGAGTGCCCATAGATGTCAAAAATCTAACTCCTGCTATAAGCCATGAACCCCAAATCATTTTTCGAGTATATTTTGCTGCATGGTTTGGGAATGTTGCTGATGCTGATGGTGATGTGTGTGTCCGTGTGTGTTTGTGTTAAGTCAGGGGGTATGTCCTATTTTTCCATAGGCAGGATGCTTCCAAGTAGACCATTTGAGAAGATTTAAGAAAATTTCATATTATTAGTAAGAAGTGAAAAGACGATAGATTCTGGTATCAGGAAAGCATTTTTCCTGTGCAGCTTGAGGCAAATTGCTCCCCATCTCTGATCCTCGGTTACCCCATCCATGCCAGCAGGGAACCATCGTTCTCTGCAGAGGATGAAACATGTGCTAGGTTGTATCAATTGTGTCCCATTCGTTTTGACTATGCACTGTAGCCCGCCAGTCTTCTCTATTCACAGGGATTCTACAGGCAAGAATCCTGGAGAAAGCCGCCATGTCCTCCTCCCAGGGATCTTCCGGACTCCCGGAGTGAGCCCACATCCCTTCTGTCTCCTGCATGGGCAAGCAGGTTCTTTACCACTAGTGCCCCCTGGGAAGCCCAGGATGGCTCTCAAGGTTAAATGGAGCAATGTGTTCTGTGGCCTCACACAGCATTTGACTCAAAGTAGGTTCTCCTTGGTGGAAAATATCCTGCAAATACCCCTGTATCTCTCCCATGCCAAACTCATCATGGTTAGCATGTCCTCGAGTCCCACAGCCTCCTTGACCTTGAGTGGAAATCCTTGGCACAGAACCCGGAAACGGGAGTAGGGTTGGGGCTGGAACAGAAGCCACCTTGGAGTAAGCCCACCACTGGCTTTCTCAGAGGGAGCCTCATGATAGCTGGAGACTTCCCATCATTAGGAGCTGGGCTGGCTTCCAGCGGGTGCCCTGGAGAAGGGAGTCTTCTTACCCTATTACCAGTCTCCTCAGCCAGCCTGTCCCCCCAGGATTAAGATCTTATAAACATCAGCCAGTCCTCAGGGGCGATCTCCTGAGCCCCCCCCTCCCCCATTGATTCCAGATGGAGAAGAGACTTGTGTGGAAGAACAAACCTTAACTTTCTCTTCAGTGAGCAAGAAACAACAACAACACGACCACAAAGAGCAGCATGGCCTAGAAATGCCTCGAGTGAACCAAGCTATTTTCTTCTCAAGACTCAGAGAGCAAGAAGTTATTTTTAGGTGGCCGTGGGCTGAGAGCACAGGGATGCTGGGCTTGTGTGCTTTGGAGGTTCCCCCCAGGGCAGCACAGGGATGACGGGCAGACAGGCGCTGGGGTGGAGGGTGGAACCCTGCCATCAAGGCCAGGAGATATGCCAACAAACAACCAAGTGGCAATCCTCACCTGGAACCCATGCTCTCAAAGAAAGGTTTCAGTGTTCGCTTAATTTTTCTCCTATGGGTTATGCCGCACCACCTCTGCTCTGTCTGGGCTTTGTGAAACCCCAGCAGACTCTGACACTATGCTGTTCTTTTCAGTGAGAGGCAAATGATCCATCTGTTCAAGCTCAGGGCAGCTCCTTCTCTTTCCAAGGGAGAATTATCTAGCACCTAAGACCAGGACAGGTGAGCACAGCTCCAAGCTCAGATCTCCACTTGCAGGGCCCCCTCTGTGGGCTATACCACAGTTTATTTCTGTTACATAGAACATTTATTTTAGGCATAAACATATACATTTGTTGTTGTTTAATATGTAAGTCATGTCCAATTCTTTTGTGGCCCCATGGACTATAGCCCTTTAGGCTTCTCTGTCCACGGGATTTCCTAGGCAAGAATACTGGATAGGGTTGCCATTTCCTTCTTGAAGGGATCTTCCAGACACAAGGACCAAACCCGTGTCTCCTGTTGGCAGGCAGATTCTTTATCACTGAACTTCCAGTGATAAAAAAAAAAAAAAAGAGCTCCCTGAAAATACATATGAGTAACCAGCATCAGGAGACCCCAGTTCAATTCCTGGGTCAAGAAGGCCCCCTGGAGAAGGGATAGGCTACCCATTCCAATGTTCTTGGGCTTCCTTCATGGGTCAGTTGATAAACAATCCAGTGTGCAGTGTGGGAGACCCGGGTCCAATCCCTGGTTTGAACCTACTTTCCATCCCTGGGTTGGGAACATCCCCTGGCCTCTCTTGTTGCAGAGCACTGGCTCTGGGCACATGCAGTCCAGAATACGCTCACTTAATTGGACACACTAGCCCAGCTGTTCCCCAGCACGTGGGATCTGCCCAGGCCAAGGATCGAACCAGTGCCCCCTGCACTGCAAGATGGACTCTTTACCCACTCAACCACCAGGGAAGCCCATCACTCGAGTATTCTTGCCTGGAAAATTCCATGGCTTGTCCATGGGTCGCAAAGAGGTGGACACAGCTGAGTGACTTCACTTTAACCTGAGTCATAAATTATAAATTGGGAGGAATTCCTAATTTTAGAAGCAACTGGAAATGTTTGAAAGAACATGCTTTATGAATTGAAACAACCAAAGTGTATGTCCTTTTCAACTGCTTCCTCGCTCTGTGGCTTTGGGCAAATCGCACAAATTCTCTGAACCACTACTCCATCAACAGGGAGGTGGGCGTTTAATACTCATAGTATGTGGTTACTGCAAGTGTGTTTGGAAGTGTTTACTAGATGAAATTATGCACCACCTCTGCTCTGTCTGGGCTTTGTGAAACCCCAGCAGACTCTGACACTATGCTGTTCTTTTCAGTGAGAGGCAAATGATCCATCTGTTCAAGCTCAGGGCAGCTCCTTCTCTTTCCAAGGGAGAATTATCTAGCACCTAAGACCAGGA
Organism: Tragulus kanchil; assembly: GCA_022376925.1. Taxonomy (NCBI): domain Eukaryota; kingdom Metazoa; phylum Chordata; class Mammalia; order Artiodactyla; family Tragulidae; genus Tragulus; species Tragulus kanchil. The sequence goes on from JAIOJX010000032.1 coordinate 176,496,984, forward strand.
CAGGTGAGCACAGCTCCAAGCTCAGATCTCCACTTGCAGGGCCCCCTCTGTGGGCTATACCACAGTTTATTTCTGTTACATAGAACATTTATTTTAGGCATAAACATATACATTTGTTGTTGTTTAATATGTAAGTCATGTCCAATTCTTTTGTGGCCCCATGGACTGTAGCCCTTTAGGCTTCTCTGTCCACGGGATTTCCTAGGCAAGAATACTGGATAGGGTTGCCATTTCCTTCTTGAAGGGATCTTCCAGACACAAGGACCAAACCCGTGTCTCCTGTTGGCAGGCAGATTCTTTATCACTGAACTTCCAGTGATAAAAAAAAAAGAGCTCCCTGAAAATACATATGAGTAACCAGCATCAGGAGACCCCAGTTCAATTCCTGGGTCAAGAAGGCCCCCTGGAGAAGGGATAGGCTACCCATTCCAATGTTCTTGGGCTTCCTTCATGGGTCAGTTGATAAACAATCCAGTGTGCAGTGTGGGAGACCCGGGTCCAATCCCTGGTTTGAACCTACTTTCCATCCCTGGGTTGGGAACATCCCCTGGCCTCTCTTGTTGCAGAGCACTGGCTCTGGGCACATGCAGTCCAGAATACGCTCACTTAATTGGACACACTAGCCCAGCTGTTCCCCAGCACGTGGGATCTGCCCAGGCCAAGGATCGAACCAGTGCCCCCTGCACTGCAAGATGGACTCTTTACCCACTCAACCACCAGGGAAGCCCATCACTCGAGTATTCTTGCCTGGAAAATTCCATGGCTTGTCCATGGGTCGCAAAGAGGTGGACACAGCTGAGTGACTTCACTTTAACCTGAGTCATAAATTATAAATTGGGAGGAATTCCTAATTTTAGAAGCAACTGGAAATGTTTGAAAGAACATGCTTTATGAATTGAAACAACCAAAGTGTATGTCCTTTTCAACTGCTTCCTAGCTCTGTGGCTTTGGGCAAATCGCACAACTTCTCTGAACCACTACTCCATCAACAGGGAGGTGGAGCGTTTAATACTCATAGTATGTGGTTACTGCAAGTGTGTTTGGAAGTGTTTACGTGAGATAGAAAGTATACAGAAAGTGCTCATAATTGTCCTTCTTGTTAATAAAATCAACCTTCCATCCCCTCTGGCATAAGAATACAAATTAGACATTCTCAATCCATGCAGATTTCAGGAAAAATTTCCTTGGATTAACAGGAGAAATACAATTGATAAACATCACATGGTCCTGTATTGATAGAGGCCAACAGTCATTATATATATTTTAAAAATTAAATAGTTGTAGATCACTCTGGCAGAAACAGTTTTCTGTGCATCAGGACTTATCAGAGCTTTGAACTGGGATCATAAAGAGGTTCTTTGAGCAAGCAGGCTCTTCAGCATGATTTGACTTCTGGACATGTTGAATGATTGCCATGGCTGACTTACAAAGTTTTCAGAGATAGCAGCTATATATTTGATTGACAAGGAATAATAAGGGCAGGAGTAATAGTGTTTTTAAGAGCTTCTGATATACCAGGCATAGGTTCAACAACTTTTTATAAATTAATTCACGTAATTTAAGTAGAGAAGATGCAAGGTCTCATCGGTCTAAGTATCCCAGAGTGCTGACAGGCTATGAGACTCAAGACTTCAGCCAAAACTTCAAGTGAGCATGACTTCCAATCTGCCCAGTTCAGCACTGTGACAGCAAAGACCTGGCCCATTCTCGGCTCTGTCTTCTCTCCTAGTTCAGGGATGGGCCAAAGCAGGCGTATGAAAATCTTGGTATTATTCTAGAAGCAGGATAGATCACTAATGCATGGGACACCAGAGTCGGTCTCCCTCACTCAGGAGCATCATTTCTGGGAACCTCCACCATGCCGTATCACCCAATACAGTGCAACCATTGGGAACCTCCAGACATGGAAATTTTGGGAGGAATTCCTAATTTTAGAAGCAACGGGAAATGTTTGAAAGAACATGCTTGATGAATTGAAACAACCAAAGTGTATGTCCTTTTCAACTGCTTCCTAGCTCTGTGGCCTTGAGAAGATCGCACAACGTCTCCGAACCACTACTCCATCAACAGGGAGGTGGGCGTTTAATACTCATAGTATGTGGTTACTGCAAGTGTGTTTGGAAGTGTTTACGTGAGATAGAAAGTATACAGAAAGTGCTCATAATTGTCCTTCTTGTTAATAAAATCAACCTTCCATCCCCTCTGGCATAAGAATACAAATTAGACATTCTCAATCCATGCAGATTTCAGGAAAAATTTCCTTGGATTAACAGGAGAAATACAATTGATAAACATCACATGGTCCTGTATTGATAGAGGCCAACAGTCATTATATATATTTTAAAAATTAAATAGTTGTAGATCACTCTGGCAGAAACAGTTTTCTGTGCATCAGGACTTATCAGAGCTTTGAACTGGGATCATAAAGAGGTTCTTTGAGCAAGCAGGCTCTTCAGCATGATTTGACTTCTGGACATGTTGAATGATTGCCATGGCTGACTTACAAAGTTTTCAGAGATAGCAGCTATATATTTGATTGACAAGGAATAATAAGGGCAGGAGTAATAGTGTTTTTAAGAGCTTCTGATATACCAGGCATAGGTTCAACAACTTTTTATAAATTAATTCACGTAATTTAAGTAGAGAAGATGCAAGGTCTCATCGGTCTAAGTATCCCAGAGTGCTGACAGGCTATGAGACTCAAGACTTCAGCCAAAACTTCAAGTGAGCATGACTTCCAATCTGCCCAGTTCAGCACTGTGACAGCAAAGACCTGGCCCATTCTCGGCTCTGTCTTCTCTCCTAGTTCAGGGATGGGCCAAAGCAGGCGTATGAAAATCTTGGTATTATTCTAGAAGCAGGATAGATCACTAATGCATGGGACACCAGAGTCGGTCTCCCTCACTCAGGAGCATCATTTCTGGGAACCTCCACCATGCCGTATCACCCAATACAGTGCAACCATTCCCAGACAGAAGGAAGCTTCTCTCTTCAGTGAGACTCTCCCGTCTTCTGTGACAGCAAATCCCCCTGTTTTCGTTTTCCCATCGTTTTCTAATACTTCCATTTCCTCCTGTCTCTCCTTAGGCAAGTTGCTCAGAGCAGACAGCAGACTCTTTCCTCCCTAAAAGCTTTACCTAAGCTCCAGGAACTCTCATCTGAAGATGTACAAGGCCATCTCTAGGCAGAAAGACCAATGAAACCATCAGCTGCTTGAGGACAGGGTCACAATTTGGTTTTGGTTTTGGTTTTTCTTTTTCAATGCCTCTCAGTACATTTTCACTCATGGTGAGATCTTATCAAGTATCAGGTTGTGAGTACAGGAAGGAAGGGGTACCTACCAAAGAATTACTTTTAGCCTTAAGCCTCTTTTCTCAGCCCCAGGCCCATCTCTCTAGTGCCGATTCGATCACACCCAGAAACGCATTCGTTCATTGAACAAAAAGAACTGGGCTCCTCCTGAAACCTCTTTTTCCTTATCCACAAAGCTGATTCCCTGAGCTTTCTATCGACCGTGGGGGCTCTGTCCACTCACTGGTTGAAGCATTGATCTTGGGGGTGTTATCAGATCTCTTCTCACATTTGGGACTCAAGTGTTACTCACTCAGTTGTGTCCGACTCTTTGTGACCCCCGTGAACTGTGGCCCACCAGGCTCCTCTGTCCATGGAATTTCCCAGGCAAGGATCCTGGAGTGGGTAGCCGTTTCCTCCTCCAGGGGTTCTTCCCTACAGGGATGAACAGGGACCTCATCGTCTTAAGGAACTCAGTGCAGTGCCAAGAAAATGTTTGTACTCGATGGAGAAAGGACTAAGATAGAAGCCCGTCCTCAGTGGTGGAAAGGCAAGCAAATAAGTTCCTTTAGATAAAAGGTGAGCTGTGGTGGGGCAGGTGGCTTTCTCAGGGGTATCCTTGAATTGTCTTAAAAATGAAAGGATGGTGTTCCAGGCAGCACTGATAAATAAGGAATACATCAGAAGTCTAGAAACAGCAGGACTGAATGGGGGAATTACAAGGAAAGCCATAGTGCTGTGAGCAAAGATGCTGTGGGGTGGGAAAGAGACGAGCCAACAAACAAGACAAATCGGTGTGGATCAGTGTGGCTTTTATCACAACACCAATGAATATGGGAGAAAGGACCATGTACAGAGATATCACCTTATAAACATTTCATCACGAGTCAGCCTGACTCTTCATAGAAATCCCTTTATCCAAAGACCACATCTGACTGTACTGCTGAGAAATCAATCTAAGCGATGAAAAGCAAAATGCAGCAAGAGGATATGAAAGTGAAGCTAGCGCACACCAGGGCACCCAAAATACTGAGTTCCATGAACTTTCCCATGTGAGTAGCATGGTGAGACCCACATGGAACCAAATGGTGATTCTCTGCACAGGGTAAAGTGAGACGTTGACTTTGTGCTGACAGAGAACCAGAGACAGAAATAACAGCCTTGTAAAGGTTACATGAAATCGACCCAACATCTCCCACCACTCAACTGTGCATGTGGTGTGTGTGTGTGTGGTGTGTGTGTGTGCATTGATATGTGTGTCATATGATAACAGATGGTGAGCTGAGAACAGGACTTTCAACCCACTTTCAACTATGGCACCACCTGGACAGGATCCCCTGGATTGATGCAGTGATGTCAGAGTGGGTGGTAAGCCCCCAGGTGTGACCTCCAAGTGTGAGTCAAGCTTTTTCTCCTCCAAGGACCCAAGTTCTCATCTTTGAAACAAATTCTCCTTCACTAGGACCATCTGTAACTCTCACATTTGAATATGTCTTAAAAATTTATCTTTATCTTCCTCTTGGAGTCTCCTGTATAAGAGGAAAGACCAAGTAACAGTAAAAGTTGTACCAGGGCAGGTACCACTTCTGACCCACTGCTTACTCCTGGACAGTCTTGGGTCACCTCATTATGGTCCTGAAACTTGGCCTTTTAATCTGTTCAGATTGCTTATAGCAAATGCCACCAACAGGGTGGCTTATGAGCAACAGAAATTTGTATCTGCTGGTTCTGGAAGCTGGGGAGTCTGAACTCAAGGTGTCAGCAGAGCTGGTGTCTGGGAGGACCCTCCTCCTGGTTCACTGACAGCTGTCCTCTCTCCGACCACACATGGTAGAGTGGACGGGGCACCTCGTGGGTTTCTTTTATGAGTGGGCTTGTGTGCTGCATACATGCTCAGTCCCTCTGTCATGTCTGAGTGTTTTGCAATCCCGTGGACAATAGCCTGCCCATATCCTCTGTCCATGGGATTCTCCAGGCAAGGATACCAGAGTGGGTTGCCATGCCCTTCTCAGAGGGATCTTCCTGACCTAGCAATGGAACCCCGTCTCCTGCATCTCCTGCGTCGGCAGATGGATTCTTTACTACCGCACCATTTAAACAGCACTAACCAGATTTATGACAACTCCACCTTCATGACCTAATCACCTCCTAAAGGCCCTGCATTGTAGCATCATCTCAAGGCAGGGGATGGGAGGAGTGGGTGAGCAGTGTGTCAGGACGTTGACTTTGTGCTGACAGAGAACCAGAGACAGAAATAACAGCCTTGTAAAGGTTACATGAAATCGACCCAACATCTCCCACCACTCAACTGTGCATGTGGTGTGTGTGTGGTGTGTGTGTGTGCATTGATATGTGTGTCATATGATAACAGATGGTGAGCTGAGAACAGGACTTTCAACCCACTTTCAACTATGGCACCACCTGGACAGGATCCCCTGGATTGATGCAGTGATGTCAGAGTGGGTGGTAAGCCCCCAGGTGTGACCTCCAAGTGTGAGTCAAGCTTTTTCTCCTCCAAGGACCCAAGTTCTCATCTTTGAAACAAATTCTCCTTCACTAGGACCATCTGTAACTCTCACATTTGAATATGTCTTAAAAATTTATCTTTATCTTCCTCTTGGAGTCTCCTGTATAAGAGGAAAGACCAAGTAACAGTAAAAGTTGTACCAGGGCAGGTACCACTTCTGACCCACTGCTTACTCCTGGACAGTCTTGGGTCACCTCATTATGGTCCTGAAACTTGGCCTTTTAATCTGTTCAGATTGCTTATAGCAAATGCCACCAACAGGGTGGCTTATGAGCAACAGAAATTTGTATCTGCTGGTTCTGGAAGCTGGGGAGTCTGAACTCAAGGTGTCAGCAGAGCTGGTGTCTGGGAGGACCCTCCTCCTGGTTCACTGACAGCTGTCCTCTCTCCGACCACACATGGTAGAGTGGACGGGGCACCCCGTGGGTTTCTTTTATGAGTGGGCTTGTGTGCTGCATACATGCTCAGTCCCTCTGTCATGTCTGAGTGTTTTGCAATCCCGTGGACAATAGCCTGCCCATATCCTCTGTCCATGGGATTCTCCAGGCAAGGATACCAGAGTGGGTTGCCATGCCCTTCTCAGAGGGATCTTCCTGACCTAGCAATGGAACCCCGTCTCCTGCATCTCCTGCGTCGGCAGATGGATTCTTTACTACCGCACCATTTAAACAGCACTAACCAGATTTATGACAACTCCACCTTCATGACCTAATCACCTCCTAAAGGCCCTGCATTGTAGCATCATCTCAAGGCAGGGGATGGGAGGAGTGGGTGAGCAGTGTGTCAGGACTTGAACACATGAATTTTAGGAAACACAAGCACTCCATCTGAGGTACTCAGGTTTCTCATTTGTGAGATGAGCTTTGTCACACCCAGATATCAAGCTGTTTTGGGGCCCAGAGGAACTAAATCGAATAAAGGCTCCAGCACCAAGCCTGTGCTCAGTGAACTGCACCCAGTACAGGAACTGGAGCTCAGTCTCTGAGTTGAAGAATAGAGTTTGTCAACTTGGGAAAAGCCAAGAGGAATGGGAGTCTGTGCATGGTTGAATGTGCACCAAGGCATGTTTGTGTGTGTCTCCAGGCTTGTATGTGTCTGTGCTTGTGTATAAGTGGGGACGAGGGCTCCTGAGGGCTGAAGACAAATCAAATTCTTGACTTGCCTACCTTGTTCTGCCTTTCTTCATTCAGGAAGTCACCCAAGCTCCAAGTGCGGTTGATGAACCAGTACAATCCTGAGAACTTAAGGGAAATGCAGTGCCTCAATTTCAGGTCTTACCCAAGACCACAGAGTCTGAATCTGCATTTCAACAACCCCTTCAGCTGTTTCCTGGGGAATCCCATGGACAGGGGAGCCTGGTGGACTGCGGTCCATAGGGTCACAAAGACTCAGATGTGACTGAAGTGACTCAGTACGCAGGTGTAGCGCTGGAAGTCAAGAATGCTCAGCTTGAGTCTCAAAATGCTTCTTTCTTCATATGGCTGAAGCAAGTTGTTACCCTCTCACTTACTTCTCCATATGCCCACTGGAGCCTGAGTGATGGAATTCTAGTCTTTAGAACTCAACTGAGAAAGGGAGGTATATTTCGTAGGCTGGTTTCCACAGAACTCACATTGGAAGATCATTGATGAAAGGGACAATGTTTAGATCTGTTTATAAATGAACACAAGTTGCCAGGATAAGTGTGATGCCTTAATGAGACAGAGACTTTTGACTCTTTCATCACATTTAACCTCATGATGGCTCTAGGGGATCAGCTTTATTAAACCCATTTTACAGATAAGAAAACTGGGTGTGGGGAGGTTAAGTGACTTTTTCCAATGCTCACAGGTAGTGAAGGATGGATCCTCAAATGGCCAGTCCAGTCTTTGATAGTAGATATCAAGCTGATTTTAGGACCTAATCACCTCCTAAAGGCCCTGCATTGTAGCATCATCTCAAGGCAGGGGATGGGAGGAGTGGGTGAGCAGTGTGTCAGGACTTGAACACATGAATTTTAGGAAACACAAGCACTCCATCTGAGGTACTCAGGTTTCTCATTTGTGAGATGAGCTTTGTCACACCCAGATATCAAGCTGTTTTGGGGCCCAGAGGAACTAAATCGAATAAAGGCTCCAGCACCAAGCCTGTGCTCAGTGAACTGCACCCAGTACAGGAACTGGAGCTCAGTCTCTGAGTTGAAGAATAGAGTTTGTCAACTTGGGAAAAGCCAAGAGGAATGGGAGTCTGTGCATGGTTGAATGTGCACCAAGGCATGTTTGTGTGTGTCTCCAGGCTTGTATGTGTCTGTGCTTGTGTATAAGTGGGGACGAGGGCTCCTGAGGGCTGAAGACAAATCAAATTCTTGACTTGCCTACCTTGTTCTGCCTTTCTTCATTCAGGAAGTCACCCAAGCTCCAAGTGCGGTTGATGAACCAGTACAATCCTGAGAACTTAAGGGAAATGCAGTGCCTCAATTTCAGGTCTTACCCAAGACCACAGAGTCTGAATCTGCATTTCAACAACCCCTTCAGCTGTTTCCTGGGGAATCCCATGGACAGGGGAGCCTGGTGGACTGCGGTCCATAGGGTCACAAAGACTCAGATGTGACTGAAGTGACTCAGTACGCAGGTGTAGCGCTGGAAGTCAAGAATGCTCAGCTTGAGTCTCAAAATGCTTCTTTCTTCATATGGCTGAAGCAAGTTGTTACCCTCTCACTTACTTCTCCATATGCCCACTGGAGCCTGAGTGATGGAATTCTAGTCTTTAGAACTCAACTGAGAAAGGGAGGTATATTTCGTAGGCTGGTTTCCACAGAACTCACATTGGAAGATCATTGATGAAAGGGACAATGTTTAGATCTGTTTATAAATGAACACAAGTTGCCAGGATAAGTGTGATGCCTTAATGAGACAGAGACTTTTGACTCTTTCATCACATTTAACCTCATGATGGCTCTAGGGGATCAGCTTTATTAAACCCATTTTACAGATAAGAAAACTGGGTGTGGGGAGGTTAAGTGACTTTTTCCAATGCTCACAGGTAGTGAAGGATGGATCCTCAAATGGCCAGTCCAGTCTTTGATAGTAGATGAGCATAGCAGTTGATTTTTCTTCAGTATTAAACCTAGATACAAAGTGGGGTTTTTTGTTTGCCTTTTTTTTTCTTTTTTTTCACATTGAGCCTACTGACTTAATTGAGGATCAAAATAGGGATGCCCTCAAGTCCGCTGTGTCCCTGGTGACATTGCATTTTGGAAGTCAGGAGAAGTGTTCCTTCCTGGATGCATTTTATTTATCTATTTCTGGCTGTGCTGGTTCTTCGGTGCTATGTGGACTTTTTTCTGGCTGTGCCAAGTGGAGACCACCCTGTCGCTGCAGTGCAGGGGTTTCTCATTGCCATGGCTGGTCTTGCTGTGGATCATGGACTCTAGGGCACATGGACTCTAGGGCACATGGATTCAGTTGCAGCTCCAGGGCTCTAGAGCACAGGCTCAACAGTTGTGACTCTTGGGCTTAGATGCTCAGGGGCATGCAGGATCTTCCTGGATCAAGGATCAAACCCAATTCATGTCTCTTGCATTGGCAAGTGGATTCTTTACCACTGAGCCACTGGGGAAGCCTTCGGATGCATTTTAAGTTTGATTTAAAATCTGGATACTCAGGTTTGCATTTAGATGCCCTGTAAACCCCACCCCCCACCTCCCCCTCTTCTCACTTCTTTGATGCCCTGTATCGGGGATGTGACTGCGGTCCATAGGGTCACAAAGACTCAGATGTGACTGAAGTGACTCAGTACGCAGGTGTAGCGCTGGAAGTCAAGAATGCTCAGCTTGAGTCTCAAAATGCTTCTTTCTTCATATGGCTGAAGCAAGTTGTTACCCTCTCACTTACTTCTCCATATGCCCACTGGAGCCTGAGTGATGGAATTCTAGTCTTTAGAACTCAACTGAGAAAGGGAGGTATATTTCGTAGGCTGGTTTCCACAGAACTCACATTGGAAGATCATTGATGAAAGGGACAATGTTTAGATCTGTTTATAAATGAACACAAGTTGCCAGGATAAGTGTGATGCCTTAATGAGACAGAGACTTTTGACTCTTTCATCACATTTAACCTCATGATGGCTCTAGGGGATCAGCTTTATTAAACCCATTTTACAGATAAGAAAACTGGGTGTGGGGAGGTTAAGTGACTTTTTCCAATGCTCACAGGTAGTGAAGGATGGATCCTCAAATGGCCAGTCCAGTCTTTGATAGTAGATGAGCATAGCAGTTGATTTTTCTTCAGTATTAAACCTAGATACAAAGTGGGGTTTTTTGTTTGCCTTTTTTTTTCTTTTTTTTCACATTGAGCCTACTGACTTAATTGAGGATCAAAATAGGGATGCCCTCAAGTCCGCTGTGTCCCTGGTGACATTGCATTTTGGAAGTCAGGAGAAGTGTTCCTTCCTGGATGCATTTTATTTATCTATTTCTGGCTGTGCTGGTTCTTCGGTGCTATGTGGACTTTTTTCTGGCTGTGCCAAGTGGAGACCACCCTGTCGCTGCAGTGCAGGGGTTTCTCATTGCCATGGCTGGTCTTGCTGTGGATCATGGACTCTAGGGCACATGGACTCTAGGGCACATGGATTCAGTTGCAGCTCCAGGGCTCTAGAGCACAGGCTCAACAGTTGTGACTCTTGGGCTTAGATGCTCAGGGGCATGCAGGATCTTCCTGGATCAAGGATCAAACCCAATTCATGTCTCTTGCATTGGCAAGTGGATTCTTTACCACTGAGCCACTGGGGAAGCCTTCGGATGCATTTTAAGTTTGATTTAAAATCTGGATACTCAGGTTTGCATTTAGATGCCCTGTAAACCCCACCCCCCACCTCCCCCTCTTCTCACTCATTTTCTTTGATGCCTCCCTGTGACTTTCAGGACTCCAGGGAAGACTGTCACAAACCCCCACCCTAAGCCCAAGGGGACATTTCTATCTCAATGGGAGGATTTTGCTGCTGTATGACTGTGTGAATTTGCCCCTACAAAACTACTTGGGAAATCTAGGTTGCTTACATGTGCTAGCTATTGGATAGAGTGCTGCAATGAACACTGGGGTACAGGTGTCTCTTTCTATTTTGATTTCATCAAGATATATGCCTAATAATGGGATTGCTGGGTCATATGGTGCTTCTATTTTTAGTTTTTTAAGGTATCTCCATACTGTCTTCCATAGTGGTTGTATCAATTTACATTCCCATCAACAACGCAGGAGTGTTCCCTTTTCTCCGCACCCTCTCCAGCATTTATTATCTGTAGATTTTTTAATGGTGGCCATTCTGACTGGTATGAGGTGTGGGTAAAGAAACTACGGTACATATATACAATGGAATACTTCTCAGCCTTAAAAAGAAATACGGAAGAATCAGTCCTAGTGGTGTGGATGTATCTAGAACCTATTACACAAAGTGAAGTAAGTCAAAAAGAAAAGGGCAAATGCAGTATACTAATGCATACATATGGAATCTAGTAAGATGGTACTGATAAATACACATGCAGAACAGCGATAGAGAAATAGAGAGAACAGACCTATTGTCATTGGGGAGAGGGAAGATCAGACAAGAGGTATGGAAAGAGCAAAGAAATGTACGCTATTATATGTAATAGCGATTATCACTGTGATTAAGCTGTAAGACTAAGGGAACCTAGATGGAGACTAAGCATCAACCTAGGTAGGTGGGAAGGGGGAAGAGGAGAGAGGGCTCAGGGGAGAGGGGTCAGGAATATACCTATGACTGTTTGGGGATTGTGTATACCTGTAAACAAGAAAACTCTGTAAAAATGTGTAAGAATAACTTCACTGTACTAAAACAAATATACCCCAGTTAAAAAAAATGCACACACACACACACACACACAAACCGAAAAAACTACTTGGGAAAACGGAGCTAATCTCTTTAAAAGGGTACAAACCAACATCTAAGGCTAGATTATAATTCCTAATTCATAGCTAAATTCCTGACCTCCAGTCACACAGAAAGTTAGGGAGGATTAGGGCCAGAACCCATGCCCCCAGGTCCGGGAGAGCTCCTTGTCTGCCTCTTCTTTCTAGAAGATGAGAGAGCCAGGGGATGAGAGGTCAGTTGTTCACCTGAGGGCAAGGTACTCTGGCAGCTGCTCTTGTTTACCAGGAGTGGGAGAGGCCAGTGAGCTCCTGCGCGCCCTGCCTTATCCTGGGGCACTTGGTAGTTCCATGCTCATCCCAGTTCTGAAATTAATCACCACTTTTGGGAAACTCACGTGGGGAGGGGGGTGCATGGGACTGCCAGCTGGGGAGAAGAATGGGTTCATGTAATTCCTGCTAAATTATGCAAAACCCCTGAGTCACCCCACCACACAGGGGGACAAAACCTGGCTTCTTCCCTTCAGTGGCAAGAACTCACCATTTTCTCTAGCCCCACCTCCTGCCTACTTGGCTGAAGGGATGGGTATCCTGCAGGGGTAAACTGAGCTAAAGGACAAAAGAAATAGGTACAAAAATGTTTAGTAAAAGAAATACAGAAGAATCAGTCCTAATGGTGTGGATGTATCTAGAACCTATTACACAAAGTGAAGTAAGTCAAAAAGAAAAGGGCAAATGCAGTATACTAATGCATACATATGGAATCTAGTAAGATGGTACTGATAAATACACATGCAGAACAGCGATAGAGAAATAGAGAGAACAGACCTATTGTCATTGGGGAGAGGGAAGATCAGACAAGAGGTATGGAAAGAGCAAAGAAATGTACGCTATTATATGTAATAGCGATTATCACTGTGATTAAGCTGTAAGACTAAGGGAACCTAGATGGAGACTAAGCATCAACCTAGGTAGGTGGGAAGGGGGAAGAGGGAGAGAGGGCTCAGGGGAGAGGGGTCAGGAATATACCTATGACTGTTTGGGGATTGTGTATACCTGTAAACAAGAAAACTCTGTAAAAATGTGTAAGAATAACTTCACTGTACTAAAACAAATATACCCCAGTTAAAAAAAATGCACACACACACACACACACACAAACCGAAAAAACTACTTGGGAAAACGGAGCTAATCTCTTTAAAAGGGTACAAACCAACATCTAAGGCTAGATTATAATTCCTAATTCATAGCTAAATTCCTGACCTCCAGTCACACAGAAAGTTAGGGAGGATTAGGGCCAGAACCCATGCCCCCAGGTCCGGGAGAGCTCCTTGTCTGCCTCTTCTTTCTAGAAGATGAGAGAGCCAGGGGATGAGAGGTCAGTTGTTCACCTGAGGGCAAGGTACTCTGGCAGCTGCTCTTGTTTACCAGGAGTGGGAGAGGCCAGTGAGCTCCTGCGCGCCCTGCCTTATCCTGGGGCACTTGGTAGTTCCATGCTCATCCCAGTTCTGAAATTAATCACCACTTTTGGGAAACTCACGTGGGGAGGGGGGTGCATGGGACTGCCAGCTGGGGAGAAGAATGGGTTCATGTAATTCCTGCTAAATTATGCAAAACCCCTGAGTCACCCCACCACACAGGGGGACAAAACCTGGCTTCTTCCCTTCAGTGGCAAGAACTCACCATTTTCTCTAGCCCCACCTCCTGCCTACTTGGCTGAAGGGATGGGTATCCTGCAGGGGTAAACTGAGGAGTTGGAAAGGCCTGGGTAGATGGGGTTATGGAAGAAAGACTCAGCCCTTGAGCTCTGGGGTCCCCTTGCAGGTTTTCACAGCCCCAGCCAAAATGCCTCCCTACTTCCTGCAGAAAGTCCCAACATCCCAGAGTCTGGGGAAAATCAGCCTCACACCTGTTCAGAGCGTTTGCTCACCCGTCTCCAACCTCATTATAGGGCAGGAAGCAAGAGGCTTTGTCCTTCTCTCCACCTATCTCTAACTCTTCTTGCAAGTTATCTTAAGGAAAGGAAAAAAGACCATAAGGGCATCTCTTTTGTTTTAAGTGCTTCATTATCATGCCTTTGTTCTCAAAACAAGCCTGAGGGCAGGGAGGTGCTTGCCCTCTGTTGCAAAGGAGGAATGTGAGCCTGCAGGAGGTGAATCTGCACAAGTTCTGCCTTCATCAGAGAAAGGAAAGCTGACCCTGGTTTCATTTTCTGGTTCTCTCAGTGGGATCCACGACTGCCCGTTTACAACAGCAAGTGGTATTCTGGTGCAGCCACTGGTTGGAATGGCACATAGCTTCACAGACACTCATGGACTCACCTTCGTTGTGGTCGTTCAGTCACTAAGTCCTGTCGGACTCTTTGCGACCCCATGGACTGCAGCATGCTAGGCTCCCCTGTCCAAACTCTGTACTTGAGACTTTCTCCAAGAATTCACCAGCCTTCCTTTCCATTTTTTCCTCCTTCTCTTTCTTTTTCCCTCCTCTCTGCCTCACATTTTCTGTCCCTGAACTTATTTCCAAAGCCCCATGTTTGGGAAGGTTTTTATCCGCTTCTGGACCTGACGCGCCTGCCTTATCCTGGGGCACTTGGTAGTTCCATGCTCATCCCAGTTCTGAAATTAATCACCACTTTTGGGAAACTCACGTGGGAGGGGTGCATGGGACTGCCAGCTGGGAGAAGAATGGGTTCATGTAATTCCTGCTAAATTATGCAAACCCCTGAGTCACCCCACCACACAGGGGGACAAAACCTGGCTTCTTCCCTTCAGTGGCAAGAACTCACCATTTTCTCTAGCCCCACCTCCTGCCTACTTGGCTGAAGGGATGGGTATCCTGCAGGGGTAAACTGAGGAGTTGGAAAGGCCTGGGTAGATGGGGTTATGGAAGAAAGACTCAGCCCTTGAGCTCTGGGGTCCCCTTGCGGGTTTTTCACAGCCCCAGCCAAAATGCCTCCCTACTTCCTGCAGAAAGTCCCAACATCCCAGAGTCTGGGGAAAATCAGCCTCACACCTGTTCAGAGCGTTTGCTCACCCGTCTCCAACCTCATTATAGGGCAGGAAGCAAGAGGCTTTGTCCTTCTCTCCACCTATCTCTAACTCTTCTTGCAAGTTATCTTAAGGAAAGGAAAAAAGACCATAAGGGCATCTCTTTTGTTTTAAGTGCTTCATTATCATGCCTTTGTTCTCAAAACAAGCCTGAGGGCAGGGAGGTGCTTGCCCTCTGTTGCAAAGGAGGAATGTGAGCCTGCAGGAGGTGAATCTGCACAAGTTCTGCCTTCATCAGAGAAAGGAAAGCTGACCCTGGTTTCATTTTCTGGTTCTCTCAGTGGGATCCACGACTGCCCGTTTACAACAGCAAGTGGTATTCTGGTGCAGCCACTGGTTGGAATGGCACATAGCTTCACAGACACTCATGGACTCACCTTCGTTGTGGTCGTTCAGTCACTAAGTCCTGTCGGACTCTTTGCGACCCCATGGACTGCAGCATGCTAGGCTCCCCTGTCCAAACTCTGTACTTGAGACTTTCTCCAAGAATTCACCAGCCTTCCTTTCCATTTTTAACTTCTTTTTTTTCTTTTTCCCTCCTCTCTGCCTCACATTTTCTGTCCCTGAACTTATTTCCAAAGCCCCATGTTTGAACCAGCTGGAAGGTTTATCCAGAGATATGTTTACTTGAGGGGTCTCACCGTCACCCCCAGCCCCACCCTGGGATGTGTCTGGTTCTCAGGAATACCAGAAACCCCCTGTCTCCCAGCTGGTGACCGCAGCATGGAGAAGGGTCTGGGTATCCGGAGGAGGAGAGGAAGAGCTCCTCCCTTTCCTGCTCTCTCCTCCTCAGACAAAGACAGTCCAGAGTTTTCCAGTGTGGAGAATGAGCCTAGGGTGAGCAGCGTGTCATTTCTCTGTAATTCCAGTCACTTTGAAAGGCCAGCCTGGGATCAGCAGTGGCCAACGGGAAGGAATTTTAGCTTCTGCAAGTCCAGTGTGTCAGCGGTGGAGCAATCGAGTTACCTAAGCCTTGCTGACCACCAGAAATGTCCACAATGATGGGCGTATCCCACGCACCGGTCTATGCAAGCATGCACACTCTACAATACACCACGCAGTGCAGACAGTGCAGGAGCCATGAGCATGCGGGGTCATGAGTGTCTTGGCAGTGCCACTTTACTGTAACCCAGGCATGGAACGTTTAGCTTAATTTAAATGGCCACACATGGTTAGGGACTATCCATAAACAGCGGTTTGAGAGAACCTTCCCCATTTCAACAGATTTCCATTCTCACCATTTTCATATTCAAAGCTCAGAGCCATGAACTGCTTGCCTCACCCAAGGTCCTATCATTGTCGCTGTTGTTGTTTAGTTGCCACGTCGTGTGTGGCTCTTTTGCAACCCCATGGGTTGCTGCCCACCAGCTCCTCTGTCCATGGGATTTCCCAGACAAGAATACTGGGGTGGATTGCCATTTCCTTCTCCAGGGAATCTCCTCGACCTAAGGATCGAACCCGTGTCTCCTACATTGGCAAGCAGATTCTTTATACCACCAGAACAACCCCATGGTCGTATACTAATTACTAATTACTCAGTTCAGTCCAACACCTCTCCAGACTCTCCTCCCAACAATATGCAGAGGCCCACAAGGCCTCTGTTTCTAAGCTCACCTTTGTGATCTGGGGGTATTGGGATGATAGTGCAGGATGGGAGATTTTGGCAGGGCCGGAGGGGAGCAAGGAGAGCCTGGTCTGGGCCTAAGCAGGGAGCGCAGGCAGAGAGGAGAGGTGGATTCCAAAGAAACTCTAGGCATGGACTATGGACTCGGATGCCAGGGAGTGCGGGGAGGAAAGTGACCCGGAAGGTGGGATCCTGGATCCTGAAGGGTCTGGCTCATCACGCTGAGGCCCTCGGACTCTGTACTAAAAAGGGTGTGTGCTTGTGGACGCTCTGGGCTGCAGTTCGCCAGACTCCTCTGTCCGCGGATTTTTCAGGCAAGAATACTGGAGGGGCTGCCATTTCCTCCTCCAGGGGCTAGTCTCCTCTGTGTCCTGCACTACAGACAGATTCTTTAGGGGCCGAGCCACCAGAGAAGCGCTTGTCCTAAAAGGAACAGCGATGCCCTAGAGCAGGAATTCTTAACGCTTTAGGGGCCAGGGAGCTGTGACCTTTCTCCTCCTCCAACACTTTGGCACACAATTTCCAAACAACATCATGGACCCCAGACAGTCCATTCTTGGAAGATCTGAACCAAGAGAGTGAAGCTGTCACAGGGCCACTCCCTGAGCCAGTGAAGGAGGCAGGAGTGAGGTAGGGGCGGTCCCCTAAGATGCTGTAGCTTGAGACTCAGTGTGTTGGCACGGGGCAGGCTGACCCAGCAGCCAGCCAGCAGCCAGTGGATGTCTCCTGGAACAGAAAGGGGCCTGTTTCCTCTCCCTCCAGCAGCCATTGGGCCTCCAAATAACCTCACTCCCTGTCCTCAGGTGTGCCTTTGAGTCTGTTTTCAAAAGTGAAACTGTTGGGGACCACCCATCACAGCACAGGTTTGACCCATCCAGAGGCCCTTACCCACAACGTCTGAAAAATAGGCTGCCCCATCCAAGGTGGCCTGAGAAGAAATTCTTCCTTTATTGATTTTGGTTTGGGCAGGCTCCATCTTCCTTGTTCATTTCTTGTGTCTCCTGCGTTCAAAGACGGTGAAATGAAAGTATTAATCAAAATTTTACAAATGGAGCAAACGTGTCAGGAGCCTCGGGCTGCACTGATTCCTTCCAGCAGGTCTGGCCCCTTCCTGGGGGGCAGCGGGGCCGTGGAGGCCGTGAGGGCCATGGGAGGGAAGCACCCCTCTCCTCCTCCCTGAAGCACCAGCTTCACCAGCGGGACCCATTTTAATTAATCCTCAGTTACTGTTGAAATTGCATTGTCCCCAGGGGAGCCCCAGCTAAGCAAGAATATTATTTTAAACATACACTGTAAACAACATGGGTTCTCTGGGGAGTCCCTGAGTGCCATGGCCTTGACCCTTTCCCTGTCAGATTCAGAAGCTACTTAATTTTTTTTTTGTATCTCCTAAACCAAACATTTTGCACTTTACCCTTTATCTGCTGGGCTGATTTTCTAAGACTAAAGGGAAAAGGTCACAAGAAAAGAATCCCCAACAAGGCTGAGTATCTTAGCTCTCTTATAAGACGATTGCTCAGAACTTACTTAATATATCATCAGTTAAACTGTAATATACTTAACACTTGTACAGTGTCTGGTACTGTTTTAAACTACACACACACAATCCCCTATACACAACCTATGTATATATATATATATATATATATATATATATATGTATGTATATGCATATGCACACACACACACACACAGACAAGTATGGGCTCCCCAGGTGGTTCAGTGGTAAAGAATCTGCCTGCCAATGCAGGAGACATAGGTTTGATCCTGTGTGGGGGAGATCCCCTGGAGAAGGAAGTAGCAACCCATTGCAGTATTCTTGCCTGGAGAATTCCATGGAGAGAGGAGCCTGGTAGGCTACAGTCCATGTGGTCACAAAGAGTCAGAAACGACTTAGTGACTAAACATCATTTATTTATTTAAACTTTGACAACCATGTGATGCTGGGTTAATTATTAATCTGACTTTATAGAGATGGGAAGAGCAGAAAGCTTAAGTAATCTGCCCCAAATGTCATGGCAGGTAAATGACAGACCCAGCTTTGTACACACACAGGGTGACCTCAGGATCCATATTCTTAGCTACTACATGATAGTTAACATTTTATTCTTTCCAAGTCCTGGATTTTATTCAATCTTTTGCAAGAATCTGATCCAAATGCAGTTCAACCCACATGTCCTACAGGCTGTCATTAGAAGGTTAAATGCACACAACTGATTTTTTGGTATTGTCCTCTATTTTTTTCCCCTTTCCACCTACAATTACTTAATTGCATACATAATTACTTGCATGGGAAATTGGTTCCCTAGCATCAGACCAGCAGTGAGGAACTTAAGCGGATGACCTCTCTCAAGGTGGGATAGATCATTCAAAACTAGCTGCTTTCTTTGGAATTCTGTAAAAAAAATAAAATAAAATAAAATGACCTGCTTTCTTTTCAAAGGGCTGGAGAAAGGATATGGAGAGTGCTTTCCCCCAGAGGCTCCCCTGGGATGGTTGTGAACTTGGCAAACTTGTTCAGAATTACCCCGAAAGAGCAATTTGTTCCCTAGCAAAACAGGATAATTGTCTGGGGCAGACCCGAGGCTGCTGGTGCACAGGTCACCCGAATGGGTGGGAGCACACTCTCCAGCGAGACTGTTTGGGAAACAATTATCTCGCTTCCTTTGCATCAAAGATAGTTCTGCAGAGCCTTGTGCACACACCGAGATCAAATATAGTGTAAGGTCTCTACAGATTCTCTTCCTTTCAGGAAATTATTCATTGATAAAGCCGCTGGCCCAGACAGCCAGCTTCCTTACAGTAACTGCTCTTTGCTTTCTGAGAAGAAGCCAACGAGGCAGGAACTGCGATTGCTCTTAATGATGTCTCTTCCCTTTGGAGAATGGCCTGTCCTCTGCCTAACTTACATCATCTCCAAGACATGGAGAGACAGCACTTCTCTTTCAAATATATAAAGGAGCGCTCAGTACTCCTTCCCCGAGGGATGATATCACTTTTCAGTTCCAGCTTCTAAGATGTAGAAGGAGAGCTTTGATGGCTGAGAATAATTCATTCGTTCTGCACCCATTCAGCACCCACCTGTCCTAGGCAAGGTGCTTGGAGCTAAGTTTTACAGAAGCAGAGGAAATCATTCCTGCCCCCCACCATTGTTTCTTGGTCCAAGCACAGTGAAGAGATTGAAACTTATCTATAGCTGATACTGACAAGCTGGACCACGGTGTAGAAAGAGATTCAAAAAGCCCTTCCAGGCCAGATGGAAAAGTGCACTGTCACCAAATTGTGCCTCATTGGTCCAGGAAATAATAGAGGATCTTCCCTGTGCATCCATCCTCTTGCATTCCAAGAGCAATCTTAGAGACCATCTAGCCCAACCTTATTATGTTACACTCACAGAAATGGGGATGCTTTTTGGATAAACAGAGACTGTGATGGCAAGAGTTAGTCAGGCCAAGAAGAATCTAGATTATCTTGCCAAAGACTGTGAGTAAGAAGTGGAGCTGTCAGACTGAAGCTATTCATGCTTAGGAGTCCTGCAATTTCAGGGAAGTGGGGTCAATCACATAAAGGTCCACCCTGATGAGGAGGCAAGGACAAGGGATCCCAAAGAGCAAGACTGGGCAGCCACATCTACAGCAAATGCCAGTCCCCTTGAAGATCCCTCTCCCTCCACATTACATATTTATTTTTTATCAATGCTGGTGGCTCCATTGGGAGCTATGGATAGAAAGCATTCAGAAGATAAGAATATTGTGGCCCTTGATTGGGCAACAGTCAGGGGAAGAGAGAGATTCACAAAGGTCCCTGTATGAATTTCTGACATTTATAGATTCCTTGAACCCTTCATGACAACGTATATGAGCAAGAATGTAAAGAGGCCAGATGTCAATTGAATTCCAACAACTTCCCTATCACTGCCCCCCAACTCCCCACTTAGGTAATCCTTTCAATACATCTTTTCAATCATCTTGCATAGACTGTTTTTATTGATGAAGAAACTGAGAGTCAGCTTAGGAGAGCAACTCTTCCTGAAGGCTGTCATCTGTCAGACTTCCCACCTGTGCTCCTGCCATGCTTAGAATCCTTTCTCAGGCAAATAGCCCTACAGTTAGAATCCTTCTATGTTCATTCCCATTTGATCATCACAAATACCCATTTCACAGATTACCAAACTGAGTAATCATTCGTTCTGCACCCATTCAGCACCCACCTGTCCTAGGCAAGGTGCTTGGAGCTAAGTTTTACAGAAGCAGAGGAAATCATTCCTGCCCCCCACCATTGTTTCTTGGTCCAAGCACAGTGAAGAGATTGAAACTTATCTATAGCTGATACTGACAAGCTGGACCACGGTGTAGAAAGAGATTCAAAAAGCCCTTCCAGGCCAGATGGAAAAGTGCACTGTCACCAAATTGTGCCTCATTGGTCCAGGAAATAATAGAGGATCTTCCCTGTGCATCCATCCTCTTGCATTCCAAGAGCAATCTTAGAGACCATCTAGCCCAACCTTATTATGTTACACTCACAGAAATGGGGATGCTTTTTGGATAAACAGAGACTGTGATGGCAAGAGTTAGTCAGGCCAAGAAGAATCTAGATTATCTTGCCAAAGACTGTGAGTAAGAAGTGGAGCTGTCAGACTGAAGCTATTCATGCTTAGGAGTCCTGCAATTTCAGGGAAGTGGGGTCAATCACATAAAGGTCCACCCTGATGAGGAGGCAAGGACAAGGGATCCCAAAGAGCAAGACTGGGCAGCCACATCTACAGCAAATGCCAGTCCCCTTGAAGATCCCTCTCCCTCCACATTACATATTTATTTTTTATCAATGCTGGTGGCTCCATTGGGAGCTATGGATAGAAAGCATTCAGAAGATAAGAATATTGTGGCCCTTGATTGGGCAACAGTCAGGGGAAGAGAGAGATTCACAAAGG
The DNA here is from genome assembly GCA_022376925.1 of Tragulus kanchil. Taxonomy (NCBI): domain Eukaryota; kingdom Metazoa; phylum Chordata; class Mammalia; order Artiodactyla; family Tragulidae; genus Tragulus; species Tragulus kanchil. Next base: position 176,518,264 of record JAIOJX010000032.1, read on the forward strand.
TCCCTGTATGAATTTCTGACATTTATAGATTCCTTGAACCCTTCATGACAACGTATATGAGCAAGAATGTAAAGAGGCCAGATGTCAATTGAATTCCAACAACTTCCCTATCACTGCCCCCCAACTCCCCACTTAGGTAATCCTTTCAATACATCTTTTCAATCATCTTGCATAGACTGTTTTTATTGATGAAGAAACTGAGAGTCAGCTTAGGAGAGCAACTCTTCCTGAAGGCTGTCATCTGTCAGACTTCCCACCTGTGCTCCTGCCATGCTTAGAATCCTTTCTCAGGCAAATAGCCCTACAGTTAGAAAATCTCTTTCTTATGTTCATTCCCATTTGATCATCACAAATACCCATTTCACAGATTACCAAACTGAGTCTTTAAAAAAATTACATAATCACAATCATACAGCTAGTAAGGACAAAGCCAGTTTTACAATCTGAGATACACTGCTTCTTCTCTTAGCTACAACTGCCTGTATGAGCTTCCAAGGCCAGTGGTGAAAAGCAGAACTGTATTTTGCAAAGTAGCTTAGCAATCCCATAGCCAAAGCTGGTTAAAGACAGCTTTCTCAGAATTGCCTCTTGCCTGTCAGGGAATTCACTCATTTCTGGAGAGGTAAGCTATCACTGTAACCCTTTTGCCTCGTCAGAGTTTTCTCTTTATGTAAATCTCTTGTGAACAAAGAAGGAATATCAGACCATTTAACATTGCTCTTATAAATTTTGTTTTCTCTCCTGCATCACAAAAAGAAAAGGAAAAAACAATCATCTGTTCCTTTTGTAACAATGCAGTAAACATAGTCAGAGGATATAATTCCTTCTCAAGTGTCTTTCTCTCTTTTGAGCAACACACACAGAAATTAGAATTAAGAGTAGAGAACACCATTTGCAATGAGACCAGGAAATGGCTACAACCCCAAACCACAAAATATGAAGACTTTCTTCCAGATATAATAAAATGTGAATCCAAATGTGGAAGGTGAGAAAGAGCCAACACAGATCTCCTCAGATCTTGGGCAGAGTGCAGTTTTCTCCAAAAGTTGCTTTCATGGCTCTACAAGTGTCCTCGAGGGATCCTTAGACCCTGAGTTGTGGATTAGACACAGAGGGAAAAACAGAGAAAATAAATAAAGGAGACACAAGAAGGATGTTTGTCGAGATCCAGTTTTGTGTTGCGTAGCATCAAGGTTGGTAGAGGCGAAGGTGGAGCACAGTTGTGTCATCTCCACTTTCTGAGATTTTGTCTCTTTGTCAAGGATCATTGATGGAGACCAGGTAAGGTGCAGAAGGGAGAGGAAGCCAGAGCTGACGCAGCATAACACAAGCATCTGTGGGTCATGTGACTCCATGGGATGCTTACAAGCCACCTGAATGCCAGAACTTAGCATTAGACATCTATCACGACACAAACAGACAACCTCAGCCAAATCCAGCTTCCCTTTCTTTTAACAAAATATAAGCCCCAGAAAGGACTGCTCTTATCTGAAGATCAGTAAACACCAGAAAGTAAGTATCGGGGTGCTCAAAAATTGATGAGAAAAGAACAGGGAGAGAGAAATGACTTCAAATCAGGTAAGAAACATAAATTTAGGAAAGAATAAATCCTGGAAACGAATGAAGCATTGGGAGACATTGAAGACAAATAGTGTATGGGGAAGATAATTCATGAAAGAGATGTAACCAACTCAAGACGACATGGTTGGATTAAATATGAAGAAATTGAGGTCAGGAAAATGGATACAAGAGAAAAATGAAAAGAAGTAAATGGTATATTAGAAATAACCAGAAAAAAATGGAACAATAAACAAGTTAAAATAGAGACAAGGTCATAGAAAATTCTCTTGGAGAAATGACAGTCCCTTAACTCAAAAAAAAAAGAATTTAGATTACAGAGAAGTTACTACTTAGGGGAAAGCAATTCCACATAAAGGTAATAATCACTGCGAATCAAGAAGTTAGCATAAGAAGCCATAAGAAAATATCCAATGCTATAAGAAAGCTTAATGTTTAGATAAAGACTCAAATTTGTTGATTAAAATGTATAGTACCAGGGGTTTCCTTGGTGGTCAAGTGGGTAAGGTAAAGAGCCAACACAGATCTCCTCAGATCTTGGGCAGAGTGCAGTTTTCTCCAAAAGTTGCTTTCATGGCTCTACAAGTGTCCTCGAGGGATCCTTAGACCCTGAGTTGTGGATTAGACACAGAGGGAAAAACAGAGAAAATAAATAAAGGAGACACAAGAAGGATGTTTGTCGAGATCCAGTTTTGTGTTGCGTAGCATCAAGGTTGGTAGAGGCGAAGGTGGAGCACAGTTGTGTCATCTCCACTTTCTGAGATTTTGTCTCTTTGTCAAGGATCATTGATGGAGACCAGGTAAGGTGCAGAAGGGAGAGGAAGCCAGAGCTGACGCAGCATAACACAAGCATCTGTGGGTCATGTGACTCCATGGGATGCTTACAAGCCACCTGAATGCCAGAACTTAGCATTAGACATCTATCACGACACAAACAGACAACCTCAGCCAAATCCAGCTTCCCTTTCTTTTAACAAAATATAAGCCCCAGAAAGGACTGCTCTTATCTGAAGATCAGTAAACACCAGAAAGTAAGTATCGGGGTGCTCAAAAATTGATGAGAAAAGAACAGGGAGAGAGAAATGACTTCAAATCAGGTAAGAAACATAAATTTAGGAAAGAATAAATCCTGGAAACGAATGAAGCATTGGGAGACATTGAAGACAAATAGTGTATGGGGAAGATAATTCATGAAAGAGATGTAACCAACTCAAGACGACATGGTTGGATTAAATATGAAGAAATTGAGGTCAGGAAAATGGATACAAGAGAAAAATGAAAAGAAGTAAATGGTATATTAGAAATAACCAGAAAAAAATGGAACAATAAACAAGTTAAAATAGAGACAAGGTCATAGAAAATTCTCTTGGAGAAATGACAGTCCCTTAACTCAAAAAAAAAAAAAAAAATTTAGATTACAGAGAAGTTACTACTTAGGGGAAAGCAATTCCACATAAAGGTAATAATCACTGCGAATCAAGAAGTTAGCATAAGAAGCCATAAGAAAATATCCAATGCTATAAGAAAGCTTAATGTTTAGATAAAGACTCAAATTTGTTGATTAAAATGTATAGTACAGGGTTTCCTTGGTGGTCAAGTGGGTAAAGAGTCCACCTTGCAGTGCAAGGGGCACTGGTTCGATTCCCGGCCTGGGAAGGTCCCATGAGCCATGGAACAGCTGGACTGATTTGTTCAGATGCCTAGTCGGAGCTCTGGAACACATGTGCCCAGAGCCACTGCTCTGCAACGAGAGAGGCAACTGCAATGGGAGATCCACACAGGCCAAAGAATTAAGATGGATTAAAATAAATGAATAAAAAAAACAATAAAAGAGGCCAAAATTTTTTTTTAAAATGCATAGTATGCAGTGGGGTAAGGAGACTTTGATGATCTAGAGGAGTGGACTGGATGAGGGAGAGGGAGGCTCAAGAGGAAAGGGATAACTATACACATAGAACCAACTTACATTGTCGTAAAGCAGAAACTAGCACATCATTGTGAACAAGTATACTCCAATTAAAAATATATTGATTAATTTTAGGGGCTTCCCTGGTGGTCCAGTGGATAAGGACACTGCCTTGCAGTGCAAGGGGTGCCAGTTCTATCCCTGGCCTGGGAAGATCCCATGTGCTGCAGAGCGGATGGACAGATGTGTCCAACTACTGAGCTGGAGCTCTGGAGTGCATGCCGCCAGAGCCGGTGCTTTGCAGCGAGAGAGGCCACTGCGATGGGAGGTCCACACAGGCCAAAGAACAAAGATCGATGAAAACAGATAAATGAAAGACCAATAGAAGTGGCCAAAATATATATATAATTGATTAATTTTAAAAGTACGCAGTAGGTCCCAAGGTACCAGGGAAAAATTTGACAGGGGTGAAAAATGTCAAGATATATAAAGTGTACTGAATAAGGCTGAAGACTGAAAGCTATGAACATCTAGAAAGAAACAAGAAAAATAAGCTTGTTACCAACAAAGAAGAAGGTAAGCAAGTTCACTGTAGGTTTCTCTATAACAAAATAATGCAATGCAATGTAGGCATTTCCCCTCATCTTCTCTACCTCTCTCAGGGTCCCTTCCTGAATTGATAGATTCAATACATTCTAACATTCTAATTTTCTAAATTAATTCCCCCCTTCATTAAAATAGGGCTTCCCTGATGGCTCAGAGGTAAAAAAGCTACCTCAAATTCAGGAGACACAGGAGACTTGTATTCAATCCCTGGTCAGGAAGATTCCCTGGAGGAGGAAACAACAACCCACTCCAGTACACTTTTGCCTGGAGAATCTCATAGACAGAGGAGCTGGCAGGCTACAATCCACAGTCACAAAGAGTTGGACACAACTGAAGTGATTTAGCACACACCTTCAGTAAAATATATCTTCCTCCTAAGCAATATTATCCAGTGTCCTTCATATATGAGATTCATGCACAAAATTTTTCAAAAGTGAAGAACTTGAGAAATTAGCCTTTCCAGGGAGAAGAGTGGGTAAGGGAAAATCAAAATAAAGACTTTAGAAAGAGAAAAAATTTAAAGGGCCAGTACTAAGAATTAAATCTATTCAAACATTGACCTAAGAATGAGGAACTCTGGGATTTATGATTACGGAACAAAATACACATGTCGTAATCCTTAGCAATATAAAAACAATAAAATAGCTGAGGAGTCCTAAAGAGAGTGAAAAAGTAGAAGTAAATGTGTTTGCACAAATGTTTTCATCCTTCATGGCAAAGAATAAATGAACAATATCTAAAAGTCATAGTATTTTTTAAAAAGAATCAACTAGTAAAATACCAATGATTCCTAACTTCTAATTGTTTTTTACCTTTTTTCTGGCAACTGAACCTGGATATTAGGGGCTAATCTAAGGTGTTTACCTATCTTACATATAATAATATTATGTAGTAATATGAGCTGTTGAAAGACACTGAATTGTAGTTCAACAATGATCTGTTTCACAGTATTTTTATTTCATATGTAAGTAATTTCTAAAATTCTAAAAATTGTATGTATAGTGAATGTGACATTTTACTAAAATAATTGCCACCTATATATCCATCTAACTATATAGCTTTTTTATGTATGGGTATACATTGACAGAGGTTTAAAAATATATTAACTTCTGAAAATCACTTTTTAGATTAAAATATTTTGTAATTTAATTATTGTGTCTTTACAGTTTTTTGTGTTGCTTTAATTTTTATATTATGAAAATGCATGCTTTTTATTAAACAGTGAAATGATTCTGAAAATCCAAGAATGATTAATTGGATTAATCAGTTGAATATTGGCTACTGGATGTGAATCACCTCTATTATACTAGACATTCTAGCTGACCCTGAGAAGAACATCCATCCTTCCAGGTAATTAAGGAGAAAGGCGAGATGAAGACTCATGATGAGCAGAACATAGACAAAGTGATGGCCCTTGAGTTTAGAGAGGGGACAACATTTTCATGATGTCAATAAACCTTGAGCATGGATCACACATTGGAGAACAAGGAGGTCCCAAGAGTGTGTTCAGTACACATTTGAATCATGGGTATACACAAGCAAATTTGAAAAGACAGTAATGTAGGACAAGATGGAGTGGAAACAGTTCAACGGGACATTGTGGGGAAGAAATAGGGAGGGGGAGGCATGGAGGGAGCAACACAGAAACCTATACTGTCATGTGTGGAAAAGATAGTTATTGTCATTGTGCTAAGGGAATAGGATGCTCACAATGGCATGGGGCGATGGTCCGGAGGGGTGGGAAGGGGGGAACTGGGGGGGTAGGAACCAGGGATATGCATATGACTGATCTGGGAACATACATGTCTGTGAACAACAAAACTCTGAAAAACCTTTCAAATAAAGAAAAAAAAAAAGAATAAAATAAGCAAACCACAAAAGAAAAAAAAAAAAAAAGAAACATTCTCTTCAAGGTTAATTATCACAGAAAGTTGATTGAGGAAACCCAGAATGCCAGGTTGAGTGGCTTTCCATCTTGCTTACTTTGCTGAGGCTCAACTGGCCTTCCAGCATGCACCTCCTGGCCCCTCTCTGTAAAAACTTCTTTCTTAAAAAAATAAATAGAAAAATCAGCATTTCCTCCTTGTTCTGTGTGAAGTTTAGAACAAATATTGTTTGCAAGATAAACACAAGGAAATAAATCTTCTCACAGAGCCATTTTGGGTAATTAAACATTGATTGGATTGGATCATTCCCAGAAAGGCTTGTGTGCATACATGCAAAGTTACTTCAGTTGTGTCTGACTCTTTGTGGCTTCATGGACTGTAGCCCACCAGTCTCTTCTATCCATGTGATTTTCCATGCCAGAATACAGAAGTGGGTTTCCATGCCCTCCTTAGGGGGGATCTGCTCAATCCAGGGATTAAATATGAGTCTCCTGCCTTGCATTGGCAGGTGGATTCTTTACTGGTGAGTCACTGGGGAAGCCCACCCAGAAAGATTTGGGGGAAACCAAGTCATTGGTGCCTCAAGCTCTTTACAGGGAAGGGGAACATTAAAGGTTTTTAGGCTTGACAGACTAAGCACCCTCCCCGGACATTTTCTTTTTTCCTGGTATTATCTATCCAGAGGAGGAAGGTGGATTAAAAACAAAACAAAACAAACAAACAAACAAAAACCACACAACAAAGATAAAATAAACACAGTTTTATTGTACACAGATTTTTGATGAGTTGCTATCTAAAACTGACTTTGCCCTAAAATCCAGTGAAGAAAGAGTTATAGTCTGACATTATCTAGGATTTGGGAACCAGTATATGAAATCCGTTACTGCAAACAGAATCACATTCTCCAGTTTTAGCAGAAAGTTTCAGCTGTTATGAATATGTAAAAGGAAAACACAAGGAGAACACTTCAAAAACTTACAGTCTTAAGAAAGGGATCCTATAGCATTTTTGGAAAATGCATTAAAAAAGTGGGAGACAGAACAGAGAGGATGGTCAGAAAGGATGCGCAGAGAGTGCACAATAGAATCTGAAGGCTCTGCCAGTTTTGGGGACTGCCCCAAAGTATCAAACTCCATTGGTACAATGCAAGTGAAATGGGAACCTCTGACATCACCATTCTGCTCATCAAAACCTTGTTCCAGGGCTTCCCTGGTGGTCCAGTGTAAAGACACTGCCTTGCAGTGCAAGGGGCGCCAGTTCAATTCCTGGCCTGGGAAGATCCCATGTGCCATGGAGCGGCTGGACCTATGTGTCCAACTATGGAGTCAGATCTCCGCAGCGCATGTGCCCAGAGCAGATGTTCTGCAACGAGGGCCACTGCTATGGGAGGCCCGCACAGGCCAAAGAACAAAGATGGATGGAAATAAATAAATGAACAACCAATAGAAGTGTCCAAAAAAAAAAAATTTAAAAAGTAAACCCTGTTCCAATTTGCACCAGGATCTGTGGCCACTCCTGGACTCTAAATGTCTTAAAAAGCAAACACCATCAATTATAACATGTTTTATTAACTTCACTCGTTCACTGGAGAAGTCCAGCCTATCTAAGCAGCTACATCAGTTGCAAATAAAGAGAGACCAGCCCAATGGAGTGCTTGTGGGGTGGGAGTGGTTCACAAGAGGTGTGTCTGTTAGGTGCTCAGTTGTGGACGACTCTTTGCAACCCAGTGGATTGTAGCCCACTGGGCTCCTCTACGGGATTTACCAGGGAAGAATACTAGAGTGGGTTGCCACTCCCTTCTTCAGGGGATCTTCCTAATTTAGGGGATCTTCCTAACTCAGGGACTGAACCTAGGTCTCCTGCACTTGGGGTAGACTCTTTACTGTCTGAGTCACCAGGGAAGCCCTCACAAAAGTTACTACATATCAATACACCAAATAACTTTCACTAAGAGTTTGCAGATCTAGCTCGGTGTTAGGTGGTCTTGCTTGGGGCTTTCTCTATATTTTGGCTTCATCCCTTTCCAGGTGTGGCATTTGCATTATCTAAATATATCCTTGCAACCATCTAATTTGATTGCCATAAGGATTAAATGGGATCCCCAGAGGCAGATGAGAGGTGTTTAATAAATAGTCACTAAGAGTGCCTGAGTGAGCTGGCTCAGACTAAGTGCTCAGAGGCAGACGCTTTACTACTGTTGTCAGATACTAAGGCATATTTGTGCCCTAGTAACGTTAACTTGGACATCTCCAGGAAAGGTTCTAGTATAGCTAACCTCTAAGGTGCAACCTGAAATTCAAAACATCACCAGAGCTGCACTGTGTGTGAAATTGCACTGCTGCCTTTCCCGTGTCTTTTATAAAACCACACTCATTAATACCCAGCAGCCCAAACACACACAGTTTGGGAGCTGTGATACATTTTGATGATAAAAGAAAATGCACTTATATATATAATTTTTCTCCTCTATCTCTTCTTCCTTCAGGGGAAAACTGGGAACTGAACAGAAGCTATGAAGATGAGATGGCAGTGCTTACTTTAAAAGGGCTGAAGTGACTATTAATTTTTTTCTGTTAGTTCTAACAATTGTCCAGAATGGAATTAAGAGGAACAAAATTGATTTTCTTAAATTGAAAACCCATTCAAAACGCCGAGGCTGTAATAAGATTCTGAAGCTGTTCTCTGGATTTCCCAAGAACATGTAATGTCTGGCTTTTAGGGAGACATCTTTTAAACTTGGAATGCCTTTCCAATCAACCATTCAAAGCCCAGGTGCCTCAGTTAGTGGAAACTAGATGTCACCTCCCTCAATTTTTCTTTATTACTCAGGGACCTGAACCTAGGTTTTTTCAGAGGTGTGTCTGTTAGGTGCTCAGTTGTGGACGACTCTTTGCAACCCAGTGGATTGTAGCCCACTGGGCTCCTCTACGATTTACCAGGAAGAATACTAGAGTGGGTTGCCACCCCTTCTTCAGGGATCTTCCTAATTTAGGGGATCTTCCTAACTCAGGGACTGAACCTAGGTCTCCTGCACTTGGGGTAGACTCTTTACTGTCTGAGTCACCAGGGAAGCCCTCACAAAAGTTACTACATATCAATACACCAAATAACTTTCACTAAGAGTTTGCAGATCTAGCTCGGTGTTAGGTGGTCTTGCTTGGGGCTTTCTCTATATTTTGGCTTCATCCCTTTCCAGGTGTGGCATTTGCATTATCTAAATATATCCTTGCAACCATCTAATTTGATTGCCATAAGGATTAAATGGGATCCCCAGAGGCAGATGAGAGGTGTTTAATAAATAGTCACTAAGAGTGCCTGAGTGAGCTGGCTCAGACTAAGTGCTCAGAGGCAGACGCTTTACTACTGTTGTCAGATACTAAGGCATATTTGTGCCCTAGTAACGTTAACTTGGACATCTCCAGGAAAGGTTCTAGTATAGCTAACCTCTAAGGTGCAACCTGAAATTCAAAACATCACCAGAGCTGCACTGTGTGTGGAATTGCACTGCTGCCTTTCCCGTGTCTTTTATAAAACCACACTCATTAATACCCAGCAGCCCAAACACACACAGTTTGGGAGCTGTGATACATTTGATGATAAAAGAAAATGCACTTATATATATAATTTTTCTCCTCTATCTCTTCTTCCTTCAGGGGAAAACTGGGAACTGAACAGAAGCTATGAAGATGAGATGGCAGTGCTCACTTTAAAAGGGCTGAAGTGACTATTAATTTTTTTCTGTTAGTTCTAACAATTGTCCAGAATGGAATTAAGAGGAACAAAATTGATTTTCTTAAATTGAAAACCCATTCAAAACGCCGAGGCTGTAATAAGATTCTGAAGCTGTTCTCTGGATTTCCCAAGAACATGTAATGTCTGGCTTTTAGGGAGACATCTTTTAAACTTGGAATGCCTTTCCAATCAACCATTCAAAGCCCAGGTGCCTCAGTTAGTGGAAACTAGATGTCACCTCCCTCAATTTTTTTCTTTTCTTTTCTTAACAACACCATTAACTACGCTTATTTTTCCCTCTTACAAGAGTACATTAACCTGGAATCATTGAGTGTCAAGTGAAACTTAATTATTGCTTCCAGTAACTAAGAAATCAAGGCCTGGGTGGGTTTCAGGCACAGCTGGATCTAGACATACAAATGATGTATATTAACAATGCTGTATCTTTCTTCCTCTCTGGCTCTGACTTCCCCTATGCTGGTCTCTGCCGTAGTCAGGCTGGGCATGACCATGGAGAACAGCAAAGGACAAGAACCTTTCTTCAGCAAAATCCCCCTGTCCAATTCTCATCAGTATGCTTTAGGTCACTTGGTTACCTTAAACATGCGTATACGGGTTTGGGCTCTGGTCCTTTCCCTGGAGATGTGATTGGATCAGTTCTATTAAGAACCTGGTATATTCAAGACAGGAGAGAATGGGGGGTGGGATATTGGCTCTGAACAAGCAAAATGAAAGCTCCATCGAATACTTACTTCTCTACACATCTTAGATGAATTTTCTGGTGCAAACATATATATCTATATATCTATATATGTGCACACACACATATATATATATCTTTATAGGTATACATATAGATAGATAGATAGATAGATATCCTGAATAACTTAGTTCATGGTTGGTATTAACCATAAATTTTTTGGTGATCACATTATATGGTGTGTATTACCGTGTCTTTGGTGCATGTCTTCTCTGTTGGAACGACATAGTGGAAGGGCACTAGTAGAGAGTTCTATGGATTCTGGAGTGAATTTTTTCATGAAAGAACTGAGAGAATCAAGCATGGAAACCAATCCACTGATGAGTGGACATACCCAACCCATTCATTCCGTTTCTCAATGCATCTAAGACAATGCTTTAGACACAGAGAATTCTTCATGTTTGTTAAATAATTAAAGACATCAGTTAATCAATGGGAAAATTTAAAAGATAGACTATCTACCCACCTGGGGGAAAATAAAGGCTATCTTTTCAGTATGCTGTTTAATGTATGTGTGTGTGTTTGTGTGTGTGTGTGTGTGTGTGTGTTAAGTTGTTTCAGTCATGCCTGACTCTTTATGACCCTGTTGGCCACAGCCCACCAGGCTCCTCTGTCCATGGGATTCTCCAAGCAAAAATACCAGAGTGGATAACCATTCCTTTCTCCAGGGGATCTTCCCAGCCAAGGGATCAAACCTGTGTCACCTGTACCTCCTGAATTGCAGATGGATTCTTTACCACTGGGCCACCCGGGAAACCCATCCTGTTGCATCTTTCATGTAAAGTCCTATTGTTCTTAGAATATGAAAGACAGGTGGCAAATGTGCCCAAGGTTTGGTAACTTTTAAGTGTCTCCTTACTATGAAGTCATACAATGGATACTGATGATGCATGGCTGTGCCAGTCTATGATGTTATCACATGTTTTGGAAAATGCCTTAAGCTCGCAGAATGGCAAGTGAGGAAGCTCTAGGTTGGGGTGCAGTGGATCTGGCTGCACTCAAGAATTGTTTCTACCATTTAAACCCATTTTATCGCTACCTCGTGTTTCAAAGGGAAATTGTAAAACTTGTCTCAGAGTATTACTTTAAAGAGAAAGTTTATTAACATTCCTTAGATGAATGGTTCAGGATACACTGATTGAGACCCAATCTCCCAGTTTTAATTGGACTAGTCAAAAAATCTGATGATTTGTTTTAGGGCTAAATGAGACGCATGTTGTCTTAGTTCATGGTTGGTATTAACCATAAATTTTTTGGTGATCACATTATATGGTGTGTATTACCGTGTCTTTGGTGCATGTCTTCTCTGTTGGAACGACATAGTGGAAGGGCACTAGTAGAGAGTTCTATGGATTCTGGAGTGAATTTTTTCATGAACGAACTGAGAGAATCAAGCATGGAAACCAATCCACTGATGAGTGGACATACCCAACCCATTCATTCTGTTTCTCAATGCATCTAAGACAATGCTTTAGACACAGAGAATTCTTCATGTCTGTTAAATAATTAAAGACATCAGTTAATCAATGGGAAAATTTAAAAGATATCTACCCACCTGGGGGAAAATAAAGGCTATCTTTTCAGTATGCTGTTTAATGTATGTGTGTGTGTTTGTGTGTGTGTGTGTGTGTGTGTTAAGTTGTTTCAGTCATGCCTGACTCTTTATGACCCTGTTGGCCACAGCTCACCAGGCTCCTCTGTCCATGGGATTCTCCAAGCAAAAATACCAGAGTGGATAACCATTCCTTTCTCCAGGGGATCTTCCCAGCCAAGGGATCAAACCTGTGTCACCTGTACCTCCTGAATTGCAGATGGATTCTTTACCACTGGGCCACCCGGGAAACCCATCCTGTTGCATCTTTCATGTAAAGTCCTATTGTTCTTAGAATATGAAAGACAGGTGGCAAATGTGCCCAAGGTTTGGTAACTTTTAAGTGTCTCCTTACTATGAAGTCATACAATGGATACTGATGATGCATGGCTGTGCCAGTCTATGATGTTATCACATGTTTTGGAAAATGCCTTAAGCTCGCAGAATGGCAAGTGAGGAAGCTCTAGGTTGGGGTGCAGTGGATCTGGCTGCACTCAAGAATTGTTTCTACCATTTAAACCCATTTTATCGCTACCTCGTGTTTCAAAGGGAAATTGTAAAACTTGTCTCAGAGTATTACTTTAAAGAGAAAGTTTATTAACATTCCTTAGATGAATGGTTCAGGATACACTGATTGAGACCCAATCTCCCAGTTTTAATTGGACTAGTCAAAAAATCTGATGATTTGTTTTAGGGCTAAATGAGACGCATGTTGTAAAAATGTTCTAAAAACACACAAATCATTTAAGAAGTATTATGGTTTCCCCTAAGCTGGTAACGAATGGGAAAGGGATGCAAATAAACACACTGTGAAGTAGATGATCGACAGCTTGAGCGAATGTTGTTTGCATTGATAAACAAAACTGAGACAAAAACAAAACAGCCCAGAGAAACTGGATAAAAGCAAAAATCTACACATGACTGAACTGAGGTCCTCCCAAATATTGTTTTCAAATTTAAAACAAAAGCACCTTGAATTGGTCGCCTACTGAATGCAGCTAAGGATCCCAAATTAAGGCAATTCTGAGAGCTATGTGCCCACCTCTAGTAGTTCTTCTCCTTAAATTCAGACTCTTCTCATTGCCTCTGTAGTAGACCTTTAGTTTCAAGTTTCCTATGGAAGCATTTCAAAGAATTGACTCGGAAATTTGAGGTAACAAAGTTTTTGAATGAAATAAACTAGAGTAATTTGTTAAATCACCTTGAATTTCAGTTCTCTTACCTGCAAAATGGAGCCAATCACATTACACCTGTGGTCTTCTTTCCCCAATTCCATAACCCCAGTCTAATTATGAGGAGACATCAGATCAATCAAAACTGAGCAGCTTTTTTTATTTGTGTGTTTTACAAAATACTCTTTAAAAGTGTCCAAGTTGTGACGAACAAGTAAATGTTGAAAAACTGTCGCAGATTGGAGGAGATGGAGAAAACAGGGCTATGAAATGTAATACACTTTACTGAATGGAATCTTGAAAGAGTAAGAAGATATTTGTGGGAAAACTGGTGAAATCTGGCTAAAATCTGTGATTGAACATATAGTGGTCTAGTCATGTTAATTTCTTAATTTTACAAACTGCACTGTGGTTATGTGAGATGGCAACATTAGAAGTGTCAGGTCCATCCTAGTCTCTTCAAATGACAATTACATTAACTTTATGGCTGAGCAATATTCCATCACATATATTATATGTATATATATATCACGTCATCTTTATCCATTTCTCTTTTGAAGGACATTTGGATTGCTTCCATGTCCTGGCTATTATAAATAGTGCTGCATTGGGGTGAATATACACTGCTATGTATAAAACAGATAGTGATGATGAGTGCTCTGTGCTGACCAAGAGGGGATATATATATCTTGTTGTTTAGTTGCTAGGCTGTGTCTGACTCTTTGTGACAGCATAGACTGTAGCTCACCAGGCTCCTCTCCCCATGGGATGTCCCAGGCAAGAATACTAAAGTGACTTGCTATTTCCTTATCCAGGGGATCTTCCTGCCCCAGGGAATGAACTTGTGTCTCCTGCACTGGCAGGTGGATTCTTTACCACTGAGCCACCAGAGAAGCCTGACATTTATATAGATGAGGCTAATTCATTTTGCTGTACAGCAAAAAGTTACAAGACACTGCAAAGCAACCAAATTCCATTTTTTAAAGAGTACATAGAAATGCTGTACCATCATGTAACTCTTCTGTAAGCTTAAAATTATTTAAAATAAACTTTTAGAATTAAGGTAATGGTACTAATGAGATCTCTAACTCACAATGCTGAAGTAAGGATCCAAGGAGATAGCATACACAAATGATGTACATTTTAGGGACTCAATAAATTTCCCTTCCTCCTTGAAGGATGTGAGGTATGACTCTATTGTTGCTTTTGCCACCCTCACTCCTAGTGGAGATAATTTGCCTTCAATCTGAAAAAAGAAAAAAAGTGCAAATAATTGCTGAAGTCTGTAATTTAGACAAATGGACTGTGTTATGGCAGGGGCAAGGAGCAGAAGGAGCATTATTTCATCCATCTGAATCTTTTGAGAAAATCAAGGAAGGGAAAAAAAAAGAAGAAAGCCATTCAACATTGCTTTCTGTCTTTGGTGCCAGCTGCTGACTGCATCTGGCAAGCACAGAGCTGGAAGTCTGATCTCGGAGGTAGAAAACCCCCCAGCATGCACAGGGACACATAAGATACATTTTTCTTTCCTCACGGAGATCATTTCCTCAGTAGAGGAGAGAAGGCTTTCAGAGGTTAATCTGAAAGTAAACTGCAGAAAAATTTCCCGATGAGAGCGCCTGACCTCCTTTGCCTCCAACCTCAGTTTCTCCTACACCAAAAGCAGGGACATCACCTGTCCCAACAAAGTGGGACGTTAGACCCATTTGCACTGAAAAGCCTACCTACAGTCTTAAAAGCCTACCTACAGTTTTAAGACCCTTAAATTCCTTCACTCTTCCTTAACTAAGAGACCCATTGATTAATGTTCTGTATTTTCTGGACTTATCCACAGACAACATTGCAGGGTCATATGGTAGTTCTACATTTAGTTTAGCCCAGGCGAAGAATACTAAAGTGACTTGCTATTTCCTTATCCAGGGGATCTTCCTGCCCCAGGGAATGAACTTGTGTCTCCTGCACTGGCAGGTGGATTCTTTACCACTGAGCCACCAGAGAAGCCTGACATTTATATAGATGAGGCTAATTCATTTTGCTGTACAGCAAAAAGTTACAAGACACTGCAAAGCAACCAAATTCCATTTTTTAAAGAGTACATAGAAATGCTGTACCATCATGTAACTCTTCTGTAAGCTTAAAGTTATTTAAAATAAACTTTTGGAATTAAGGTAATGGTACTAATGAGATCTCTAACTCACAATGCTGAAGTAAGGATCCAAGGAGATAGCATACACAAATGATATACTACATTTTAGGGACTCAATAAATTTCCCTTCCTCCTTGAAGGATGTGAGGTATGACTCTATTGTTGCTTTTGCCACCCTCACTCCTAGTGGAGATAATTTGCCTTCAATCTGAAAAAAAAAAAGTGCAAATAATTGCTGAAGTCTGTAATTTAGACAAATGGACTGTGTTATGGCAGGGGCAAGGAGCAGAAGGAGCATTATTTCATCCATCTGAATCTTTTGAGAAAATCAAGGAAGGGAAAAAAAAAGAAGAAAGCCATTCAACATTGCTTTCTGTCTTTGGTGCCAGCTGCTGACTGCATCTGGCAAGCACAGAGCTGGAAGTCTGATCTCGGAGGTAGAAAACCCCCCAGCATGCACAGGGACACATAAGATACATTTTTCTTTCCTCACGGAGATCATTTCCTCAGTAGAGGAGAGAAGGCTTTCAGAGGTTAATCTGAAAGTAAACTGCAGAAAAATTTCCCGATGAGAGCGCCTGACCTCCTTTGCCTCCAACCTCAGTTTCTCCTACACCAAAAGCAGGGACATCACCTGTCCCAACAAAGTGGGACGTTAGACCCATTTGCACTGAAAAGCCTACCTACAGTCTTAAAAGCCTACCTACAGTTTTAAGACCCTTAAATTCCTTCACTCTTCCTTAACTAAGAGACCCATTGATTAATGTTCTGTATTTTCTGGACTTATCCACAGACAACATTGCAGGGTCATATGGTAGTTCTACATTTAGTTTTTAAGGAATGTCTTAGTGTTTTCCAAAGTGGCTGCACAAATTTACATTCTCACCAATGGGAGACAAGGGTTCTCTTTTCTCTATACTCTCACCAACATTTGTTATCTGTAGGCTGTTCAGTGATAGCCATTCTAATTCAAAAAAGATGCATGAACCCCAATGTTCATAGCAGCATCATTTACAATAGCCACCACACAGACGCAACCAAAGTTTCCATCAACAGCTGAGTAGATAAAAAGACATGGTATATGTATACACATATACAGTGGCATATAAAAATATATATAATGAAATATTACCATAAAAATATAAAATACTGTCATTTGCAGAAACATAGATCGATCTAGGGATATTATTCTTAGTGAAATAAATCAGAGACAGACAAATTCTGTATGATATCACTTAGAATCTAAAAAATAATACAAATAAATGTATGTTCCAAATGGAAAGGGATTCAAAGACATAAGGGAAAAAAAAAACAAGACTGTGGTTACCAACAGGAGAGGGAAGTGGGGAGGGGCAAATTAAGGGCAGGGGATTAAAAGACAAAAATAGTATATATGTGATAGATAAGCATCAAGGATGTATTTTATAGCACTGGGGATCATATTCATTATATTGCAATAACTTTTAATGGAGAATGCATTGTGAAAATACTAAATTCATGTTCTATATACCTGAAGCTAATAGTATAAATCAGCCATCCTTCAATAACAATATACATTTTCTTTCCTCACGGAGATCATTTCCTCAGTAGAGGAGAGAAGGCTTTCAGAGGTTAATCTGAAAGTAAACTGCAGAAAAATTTCCCGATGAGAGCGCCTGACCTCCTTTGCCTCCAACCTCAGTTTCTCCTACACCAAAAGCAGGGACATCACCTGTCCCAACAAAGTGGGACGTTAGACCCATTTGCACTGAAAAGCCTACCTACAGTCTTAAAAGCCTACCTACAGTTTTAAGACCCTTAAATTCCTTCACTCTTCCTTAACTAAGAGACCCATTGATTAATGTTCTGTATTTTCTGGACTTATCCACAGACAACATTGCAGGGTCATATGGTAGTTCTACATTTAGTTTTTAAGGAATGTCTTAGTGTTTTCCAAAGTGGCTGCACAAATTTACATTCTCACCAATGGGAGACAAGGGTTCTCTTTTCTCTATACTCTCACCAACATTTGTTATCTGTAGGCTGTTCAGTGATAGCCATTCTAATTCAAAAAAGATGCATGAACCCCAATGTTCATAGCAGCATCATTTACAATAGCCACCACACAGACGCAACCAAAGTTTCCATCAACAGCTGAGTAGATAAAAAGACATGGTATATGTATACACATCTACAGTGGCATATAAAAATATATATAATGAAATATTACCATAAAAATATAAAATACTGTCATTTGCAGAAACATAGATCGATCTAGGGATATTATTCTTAGTGAAATAAATCAGAGACAGACAAATTCTGTATGATATCACTTAGAATCTAAAAAATAATACAAATAAATGTATGTTCCAAATGGAAAGGGATTCAAAGACATAAGGGAAAAAAAAAACAAGACTGTGGTTACCAACAGGAGAGGGAAGTGGGGAGGGGCAAATTAAGGGCAGGGGATTAAAAGACAAAAATAGTATATATGTGATAGATAAGCATCAAGGATGTATTTTATAGCACTGGGGATCATATTCATTATATTGCAATAACTTTTAATGGAGAATGCATTGTGAAAATACTAAATTCATGTTCTATATACCTGAAGCTAATAGTATAAATCAGCCATCCTTCAATAACAATATATATAAAGAAGTAAAGAAAAGATTTTTCTCTATCAGAAAATAATTAATATAAAACCTTTGAAATACTATAAATGATAATATAAATATAACACTTAGAGATTACTAAATATACTAATTAAAAGAGTGTCAGAAACAATATGTAACTCTTTCCACATTATTCTTTCATATAGTGGTACACTAGAAAGAAAACAAAACAAAAAAGCTAAAGGGTGGATCTCTCAGAATGACAGAACTATCACTTAAGAATAAGTTCTATTTGTTTTGTAGGAGCCACTGCACAGGGAAGCCCATTGAGTATGGTCTGTAAATTCTGCTCCTTCTGTTGATTTTTCTACCTTGTTTCAGTTCCATAATTCTAAACCAGAGCCTTCTACCAGTTTGTATTATTTCTCTGCTCAAAGTCAGCACTGACATCTTGTTGCTTACAGCAATAGTTCCCAAGGGTGGTCCCAGGACCAGAAGAAGAAACATCACCCACGAGCATGTTAGAAATGCAGGTACTCGGGCCCCACCCCAGACCTACTGAATCAGAAACTGTAGGATACAGAGTCTAGTGATGGTGTTCTCTCATCAGCATGCCGAAGGTCATTCTTTTTTTTTTGCCCACCAAAGATCATTCTTATGTCCATTAAAGTTGGAGATTTCCTGACTTACGACCTTAAGCTCAGATTTCTCAATTTAGTTTTAAAGTATAATACAGGTCTGGAAAACCTTCCAGGATTACCTTATGTAACATGAACCTGACAGAAATGACTTCATTTGAGATACAAGTATGATTCTATCTCACATAAATATTTACTGAATTTTCTACTTGTCTGACTTCACATGCTTGTCAATATCTTCCTCTTAAAGATACATCACATTCCTTAACTAATCCAAAGATTGAGTATAAAGTTGTTAGTCCTCATACCTAATGTGAAGCCATCAAGGACTTTAAGTCTCATTGGGTAACACCACTGGACATGGTGCTTCACAATCGAATGGCTAATTATCCTCTTCTCTAGAGAGCTAAAAAGTAACTTTTAATGGAGAATGCATTGTGAAAATACTAAATTCATGTTCTATATACCTGAAGCTAATAGTATAAATCAGCCATCCTTCAATAACAATATATATAAAGAAGTAAAGAAAAGATTTTTCTCTATCAGAAAATAATTAATATAAAACCTTTGAAATACTATAAATGATAATATAAATATAACACTTAGAGATTACTAAATATACTAATTAAAAGAGTGTCAGAAACAATATGTAACTCTTTCCACATTATTCTTTCATATAGTTCTTAGCAAAGTGGTACACTAGAAAGAAAACAAAACAAAAAAGCTAAAGGGTGGATCTCTCAGAATGACAGAACTATCACTTAAGAATAAGTTCTATTTGTTTTGTAGGAGCCACTGCACAGGGAAGCCCATTGAGTATGGTCTGTAAATTCTGCTCCTTCTGTTGATTTTTCTACCTTGTTTCAGTTCCATAATTCTAAACCAGAGCCTTCTACCAGTTTGTATTATTTCTCTGCTCAAAGTCAGCACTGACATCTTGTTGCTTACAGCAATAGTTCCCAAGGGTGGTCCCAGGACCAGAAGAAGAAACATCACCCACGAGCATGTTAGAAATGCAGGTACTCGGGCCCCACCCCAGACCTACTGAATCAGAAACTGTAGGATACAGAGTCTAGTGATGGTGTTCTCTCATCAGCATGCCGAAGGTCATTCTTTTTTTTTTGCCCACCAAAGATCATTCTTATGTCCATTAAAGTTGGAGATTTCCTGACTTACGACCTTAAGCTCAGATTTCTCAATTTAGTTTTAAAGTATAATACAGGTCTGGAAAACCTTCCAGGATTACCTTATGTAACATGAACCTGACAGAAATGACTTCATTTGAGATACAAGTATGATTCTATCTCACATAAATATTTACTGAATTTTCTACTTGTCTGACTTCACATGCTTGTCAATATCTTCCTCTTAAAGATACATCACATTCCTTAACTAATCCAAAGATTGAGTATAAAGTTGTTAGTCCTCATACCTAATGTGAAGCCATCAAGGACTTTAAGTCTCATTGGGTAACACCACTGGACATGGTGCTTCACAATCGAATGGCTAATTATCCTCTTCTCTAGAGAGCAACCCACTTGTTCAGACTTTTCAGGCCAGATTATACTTGAGTGTCAGCCACTGCAGCCTTAGGATGACCATCACACCCAGGGTTGGTGGGGTGTGGGCAGGTCTAGAGAGATTTCTGGGCTGGGATAAGCACTGCAGGCACCAGGTCTTCTCACAAGCCAAGGGCCCTGCTGATCAGATCGTGTTCCAGCTCAGCTTCCTTACTCAGGAACTCAGTTAACTCAGTTACTCAGGTAACTGAGTAGTCCTTTCCCAATGGTTAACTTCAGAAAGGACACCACCACACATCAAACACCTGGCAGTAATACTGAACTTGTAAAAGAGAGAAATGGGGTTTTGATTACTCTTTCATTAGGGTGCTTCTAAGCCCAAGTGCAAAATTGCCTTAGGTACATAACCAAAGTCTTAAAGAAGTCAGGAAAACCACCAGTCAATGGTGACAAATCAAGAGTTCCAGGTTCACTTTAGGAAACTGGCCAAGACTCTCCGTCCTCATTTGTCCCCATGAAATTAATCCTATTCAACTTCTTTGTAGCTCCCAGTTTGAGGGGCTTTTCTGTTTGTTTGTTTGTTTTCCTCTTATTAAGAAGATAGCTCCTGATGTTCAGGTATGTTAACTAGATTTATTTTCACCAATTCAACTCATAGAGACTCAAAGGAAATTGGATCAAATTCAATCCTTCTCTCCTTCAGGAATCATTCTTCTGTCCAGTAAAGTTGGAGATTTCCTGACTTACGACCTTAAGCTCAGATTTCTCAATTTAGTTTTAAAGTATAATACAAGTCTGGAAAACCTTCCAGGATTACCTTATGTAACATGAACCTGACAGAAATGACTTCATTTGAGATACAAGTATGATTCTATCTCACATAAATATTTACTGAATTTTCTACTTGTCTGACTTCACATGCTTGTCAATATCTTCCTCTTAAAGATACATCACATTCCCTAACTAATCCAAAGATTGAGTATAAAGTGGTTAGTCCTCATACCTAATGTGAAGCCATCAAGGACTTTAAGTCTCATTGGGAAACACCACTGGACATGGTGCTTCACAATCGAATGGCTAATTATCCTCTTCTCTAGAGAGCAACCCACTTGTTCAGACTTTTCAGGCCAGATTATACTTGAGTGTCAGCCACTGCAGCCTTAGGATGACCATCACACCCAGGGTTGGTGGGGTGTGGGCAGGTCTAGAGAGATTTCTGGGCTGGGATAAGCACTGCAGGCACCAGGTCTTCTCACAAGCCAAGGGCCCTGCTGATCAGATCGTGTTCCAGCTCAGCTTCCTTACTCAGGAACTCAGTTAACTCAGTTACTCAGGTAACTGAGTAGTCCTTTCCCAATGGTTAACTTCAGAAAGGACACCACCACACATCAAACACCTGGCAGTAATACTGAACTTGAAAAAGAGAGAAATGGGGTTTTGATTACTCTTTCATTAGGGTGCTTCTAAGCCCAAGTGCAAAATTGCCTTAGGTACATAACCAAAGTCTTAAAGAAGTCAGGAAAACCACCAGTCAATGGTGACAAATCAAGAGTTCCAGGTTCACTTTAGGAAACTGGCCAAGACTCTCCGTCCTCATTTGTCCCCATGAAATTAATCCTATTCAACTTCTTTGTAGCTCCCAGTTTGAGGGGCTTTTCTGTTTGTTTGTTTGTTTTCCTCTTATTAAGAAGATAGCTCCTGATGTTCAGGTATGTTAACTAGATTTATTTTCACCAATTCAACTCATAGAGACTCAAAGGAAATTGGATCAAATTCAATCCTTCTCTCCTTCAGGAATCATTCTTAGTTCAGATATAAGTTGCTTAGCTGACAAACTCTTAACTAGACTCCTTGAAGTTCTCTTAATCAAGACATGTAACTCTGTTCTTCCCTTTGCCTGGAACAGCGGATGTGGTGATGGTCTGAAAACTCTCCTTTGGTGAAAACAGAAGTAAAACAAACCATCAGGGCTTCCCTGGTGGTCCAGTGGATAAGGACACTGCCTTGCAGTGCAAGGGGCGTCAGTTCGAGCCCTGGCCTGGGAAGATCCCACGTGCTGCGGAGCAGCTGGACTGATGTGTCCAATTACCCAGCCGGAGCTCTGGAGCGCATGAGCCCAGGGCCGGTGCTCTGCGACAACAGAGGCCGCCGTGATGGGAGGCCCACACCGGCCAAAGAGAAAAGATGGATGAAAATGGACAAATGAAAGACCAATAGAAGTGGCCCACCTGCCCCCCTCCCCCCCCACCCCACCCCCACCTAAATAAATAAAGAAAGAAATGAATCTTTAAAAAAAAAAAAAATCAAAACTTCCTTACCAGTTAGAAAAGTTAGTTATCTAATATGTATAACTGCAAAAGGTACCCCAATATGATGATAATTACTTATTTGCTCTCAAAGTATCTGTGGGTCAGAAATTTTGGAGTAGTTTGACCAGTCAATTCTGGATAGGGTATCTTATGAAACTGTAGTTATTTGAAGGTTTGATCAGGACTGGAGTGTCTGCTTCCAAGACAAAATATGGAATGCTTCAATAAATTTAATTTTTAGATAAATAACAAAGGTTTCTTTTAGTATAAGTATGTCTCAAATAGTATACAGGACATACCTAATCATTTACCTAAAACACAAATTTCGTTGACTATCTTGTATTTTTTTAAGTTTTTTTTTTTTTAATTTTGGCCTCTTTTTTATTATTTATCATGAAATTAATCCTATTCAACTTCTTTGTAGCTCCCAGTTTGAGGGGCTTTTCTGTTTGTTTGCTTGTTTTCCTCTTATTAAGAAGATAGCTCCTGATGTTCAGGTATGTTAACTAGATTTATTTTCACCAATTCAACTCATAGAGACTCAAAGGAAATTGGATCAAATTCAATCCTTCTCTCCTTCAGGAATCATTCTTAGTTCAGATATAAGTTGCTTAGCTGACAAACTCTTAACTAGACTCCTTGAAGTTCTCTTAATCAAGACATGTAACTCTGTTCTTCCCTTTGCCTGGAACAGCGGATGTGGTGATGGTCTGAAAACTCTCCTTTGGTGAAAACAGAAGTAAAAACAAACCATCAGGGCTTCCCTGGTGGTCCAGTGGATAAGGACACTGCCTTGCAGTGCAAGGGGCGTCAGTTCGAGCCCTGGCCTGCGAAGATCCCACGTGCTGCGGAGCAGCTGGACTGATGTGTCCAATTACCCAGCCGGAGCTCTGGAGCGCATGAGCCCAGGGCCGGTGCTCTGCGACAACAGAGGCCGCCGTGATGGGAGGCCCACACCGGCCAAAGAGAAAAGATGGATGAAAATGGACAAATGAAAGACCAATAGAAGTGGCCCACCTGCTCCCCTCCCTCCCCACCCCACCCCCACCTAAATAAATAAAGAAAGAAATGAATCTTTAAAAAAAAAAAATCAAAACTTCCTTACCAGTTAGAAAAGTTAGTTATCTAATATGTATAACTGCAAAAGGTACCCCAATATGATGATAATTACTTATTTGCTCTCAAAGTATCTGTGGGTCAGAAATTTTGGAGTAGTTTGACCAGTCAATTCTGGATAGGGTATCTTATGAAACTGTAGTTATTTGAAGGTTTGATCAGGACTGGAGTGTCTGCTTCCAAGACAAAATATGGAATGCTTCAATAAATTTAATTTTTAGATAAACAACAAAGGTTTCTTTTAGTATAAGTATGTCTCAAATAGTATACAGGACATACCTAATCATTTACCTAAAACACAAATTTCGTTGACTATCTTGTATTTTTTTAAGTTTTTTTTTTTTAATTTTGGCCTCTTTTATTGGTTTTTGATTTATTTATTTTCATCCATCTTTACTCCTTGGCCTGTGTGGGCCTCCCATTGCAGTGGCCTCACTTGTTGCAGAGCACTGGTTCTGGGCGCATGCGCTCCAGAGCACTGGCTTGTAATTGGACACACCAGTCCAGCCGCTCTGCCGCAGGTGGGATCTTCCCAGGCCAAGAATTGAACAGGTGCCCCTTGCACTGCAAGGTGGACTCTATCCACTGGACCACCAGGGAAGCCCAAGAGTCTTGTATTTCTATTTGACATACCTGGCCATTCTAGCAATACCGCCAGCTTAGTTTGGAATTAGGTGTCCAGGAGACCAGAAACAGACGAACACTGCCACAGAGCCTTTCTCATCGAGTCTTGGAAAGCATCTCCCACATTTTGCTCACTGTGACGTCCATCCATGATTCAGTGGATAAAAACTCCACACAATGGTATAAATACAAGGAGACATGGTTCACTGGGAGCCACACCAGAGGCTGCCTCCCACAAGATCCAAATGAGATTTACCTGGCAAAGATCTTAAGCACTGAAACAAGGAGGTTTGGGAAAATAGATCAGAAGCATTTTGATTAAACTTTATCCTTAATCAAACACAAATTAAAATATTGCAAGTAGAAAAAATTAAAAAGATCAATTCATTATAAGAATTTTTTAAACGTAGTAAAACTAGTCAAACCAAAGATTACCTTTGTTTTTAGACATAAAAACGGTGATTTAAGCCTCAAAGAATTCACACTTTCACTTAAAGAATTAACTAGGTCTTGTGTTACAACTCAATTCTACTTCAATATGTATATACATATTATATTAAAATAAATGTATATGTTATGTATGTGTATATTAGATGCATAGATTTATTCATATATATGTATATATAAAATCTATATATATATATATATATATATATATACACATATATAATGGGCTTCCCAAGTGGCACAGTGGTAAAGAATTTGCCTGCCAACACAGAAGACACAAGAGATTAGAGTTCTAGGGTTCTCTACCTGGACTGGGAAGATCCCCTGAGTAGGAAATGGCAACTCACCCCACTATTCTTACCTGGAAAGTTTCATGGTTAAAGGAGCCTGGCAGATATAGTCCATGGAATCTCAAAGAGTTGGACACAACTAAGTGACTACCACAGAACATATATACTTAATGAAAGTCAAAAGTGTTAGTCACAGACTCGTGTCCAACTCTTGTGACCTCACAGACTATAGCCCTCCAGGCTCCTATGTCCATGGGATTCTCCAGGAAACAATATGGAAGTGGGTTGCCATTCCCTTCTCCAGGGGATCTTCCTCAACTAGGGATCGAATCCTGGCCTCCTGCACCACGGGCAGATTCTTTACTGTCTGAGTCACTAAAAAGTAAGAAAATTTGTAGTTTATAAATGAAGAAAGAAGAATGCCATCTATGCACTGAGGGGAAAAGGGCATTTTGTTAAAAAAACAAAACAAAACAAAGTTACTAACTCGCCAATTCTATACCTACTTTTCAACAGGAAAAAGGAGAGATTAGCTGCCTTTAAATTAAATAGATAATGTGTACAAGTGAGAGCTTACCATCTGTCTACTTTACAGATCCCCAGTGTCTCTGTCAGCTTATTTGGGGGGTTGTAGAATATGGGATTAATGCATTTTTCAATATTTATAATAGGTTAGAATATATGCTATAATCTTTCCTTATCGAAGACGCTACAGAATTACTCTTTTACCTGTCCAAAAGAAAAGGAGGAGGGAAGCAAGGAAAATGTCAGGCTTTGTACTTCATAAAATAGTCTATCTAAATGCAGATTTCTGACGAAATAGCTTAGGATGCTTACAGCTGACATGCTGTGGGCAGCCAGGAGGGCACCCAGCAGTGTTTAAGCCTCAAAGAATTCACACTTTCACTTAAAGAATTAACTAGGTCTTGTGTTACAACTCAATTCTACTTCAATATGTATATACATATTATATTAAAATAAATGTATATGTTATGTATGTGTATATTAGATGCATAGATTTATTCATATATATGTATATATAAAATCCATATATATATATATATATATATATATACATATATAATGGGCTTCCCAAGTGGCACAGTGGTAAAGAATTTGCCTGCCAACACAGAAGACACAAGAGATTAGAGTTCTAGGGTTCTCTACCTGGACTGGGAAGATCCCCTGAGTAGGAAATGGCAACTCACCCCACTATTCTTACCTGGAAAGTTTCATGGTTAAAGGAGCCTGGCAGATATAGTCCATGGAATCTCAAAGAGTTGGACACAACTAAGTGACTACCACAGAACATATATACTTAATGAAAGTCAAAAGTGTTAGTCACAGACTCATGTCCAACTCTTGTGACCTCACAGACTATAGCCCTCCAGGCTCCTATGTCCATGGGATTCTCCAGGAAACAATATGGAAGTGGGTTGCCATTCCCTTCTCCAGGGGATCTTCCTCAACTAGGGATCGAATCCTGGCCTCCTGCACCACGGGCAGATTCTTTACTGTCTGAGTCACTAAAAAGTAAGAAAATTTGTAGTTTATAAATGAAGAAAGAAGAATGCCATCTATGCACTGAGGGGAAAAGGGCATTTTGTTAAAAAAACAAAACAAAACAAAGTTACTAACTCGCCAATTCTATACCTACTTTTCAACAGGAAAAGGAGAGATTAGCTGCCTTTAAATTAAATAGATAATGTGTACAAGTGAGAGCTTACCATCTGTCTACTTTACAGATCCCCAGTGTCTCTGTCAGCTTATTTGGGGGGTTGTAGAATATGGGATTAATGTATTTTTCAATATTTATAATAGGTTAGAATATATGCTATAATCTTTCCTTATCGAAGACGCTACAGAATTACTCTTTTACCTGTCCAAAAGAAAAGGAGGAGGGAAGCAAGGAAAATGTCAGGCTTTGTACTTCATAAAATAGTCTATCTAAATGCAGATTTCTGACGAAATAGCTTAGGATGCTTACAGCTGACATGCTGTGGGCAGCCAGGAGGGCACCCAGCAGTGACTACCCCCGGAGGAACAGAGCCTGAGCTGTGTTTCAATTCAGGTGCCCACAACCAGAGACAGGGAGCCCAGGCACCCAGGTCTGGATATCAGTAAGCATGCTGTTCTGAAGGTACACCCTCTACTTGGCCTTGGTCATCCACAAACTCATTTCTTAGCCCCCAAGGAAACTACAGCATTAGACTTTCTAGCTGAAAATAAATTAGACTATCAATGAAGGAGGTATTTACCAGTGAGGAAAAAATGTATTTCGCTTCTCAAGTATAAACATTAAGAACTGCTGTGAGATTTGGGTCACCTCCACTCCAGAGCCCAAGACTGTTCTGTTTCTGTGGAACCACAGAGTGAAATAAGATGTTCAGAATGATCATCATATAAATAATTGTTGGGATATGGGATGCGGCCTAAAGGGCAGCAGCTTGCTAGGGCCTGTAAGTGGGGCGGGCCATCAGAAGGGCAATGGGGGATATGTCTACATGTTTACTCTTCACATGGAGGACTGTGCATTGAAATGTTCCTTTGCTAATGAGAGAAGGTTAAAGCTATGGGAATAAACTGGAAGAAATGCAAAAAACTATCTCCTGACTATTTCATAATGTTGTTTCATTTTTAAGGTGTCACAGTTTAGGGTGTGACTGACTCAAGATGTTGCCTTGGGCTATTGAGAAAGGTGAACATGTAACAAGATTGGGCAGTAACCAGTGCAGATGGGATGAGTGTGTGTATGTGTGTGTGCGTATGTGTTGAGGGTACTTGATACCTTTAAACAAATTTCCAAGACGGTACAGAGGATTTATCCTAAACCCAAATAGTGGTTCTCAATATTGGCCACACATTAAAATGGCCATAGTGTAGTGTAATGTTAGTTGCTTAGTCACGTCTGACTTTTTGCAACCCCAGAGATTGTAGCTCTCTCAGTTGACTTGTCCATGGGATTCTCCAGGCAGGAATACTGGAGTGGGTTGCCATGCCCTCATCCAGGGTATCATGACTTTTTTGTCTCCTGCATTGGTAGGCAGATTCTTTGCTACTAGCACCACCTGGGAATCTGAGATACCCTTAATATTCATGCATTTTTAAAGCCACACAATCTACCAATTAAGTCCAAATATCTGAAGGTGGAACTGAAGAAGTCCTTTTAAAACTCTCCAAGGGATTCCAATATGCAACCAAAGACCAAAAAACCACTGCCCTTCTAGAGCATTCCCAACATTTTACAAGCTTTAGAATTACCTGGATCCTTGTTGCAAGGCTGATTCTAATTCAGAAGTCCCAGGGTGGGATCTGAAAGTATTTTGTTTTTCCAACCGGCACCCTGCATGACTGTAATAAAAATGGTTTCCGGTCCCTGCTTTCAAAAACTCTCCCATGGATCATTTTTCAGTTGAAAAGGTGAATAATATGGAGGCAGAGGGGTTGACAGGGTATGGAGAGTGCACATGAGAGGCTGGAGCTTCTGGGGGAGGGCTCAGGCTGAGGATTTTGTGGAATCACTTCATAAGGGACGCCTATGGAGGCCAAAAGAACTCAGGGCTTGGCGGAATCTAGCTGGCTGATGGCAGAATCATGAAACTTCATTCAGTCTCAATCAAAAGGAATAAAAACGATATCCACTCTAAGTCAGCATTCACACCCATTCTAATTATTCTGTTAACAGGATCTGCTGGAATTACATGTAAAGAAACACACAATAAGATTTAATTCCTATTGAATGAGTTTTTTTTTTTTTTTCAATGAGAAAAGTATAGGAGTTTTAAAGAATGTATATGGTCAAATTTATTGTGGCTTCTCTCAGTGACATTTTGCTCACCTAACAGACCTCGTCAGAGCAGTTGTTAATTTTATATATGTCAGCGTATGTTTATATTCATAACAAAGCATATTGTCTCCGTCTCTGTTTCCTTCTTTATCTCTCTGTTTGTCTCTCTCTTTGCCATGTGTCCACTTGCCAATCTGTTCGTGAATATAGGTGTTCTGTCTCTTTTCTTAACTCAGAGTGAAAGAATACCACCCAGAGTTTTCAGTTGCGTCTGCGGGAAATGGTTTTACACAGCCGTCTCTCCCTAGCTTCTCCTGAAAACTGGCATTACTTGGGCTGAATTCATTGCAGAGCAGGAGCTGAAAGGTAGAAAGAATTTGGCCAGCTGCAGCTTTTAGGGGAATTCAGGTGAAGAAATGAATGTTTCCATGTTGAAATGTAGCCAGATAGGTTAATACCTCTTTTGCAAGAAGGAACTTAGGACAGCTGGTGATGAATCCAGAAATCTGGTCCCAGCAGTCTCTTATCTCTGTCAGTGCCCCTGGCTTCATCCGGCTTAGTCCTGACTCACAGGGCAAGCCTGGAGGCTGAACCACCCTACCCACTTCCCACGGACCCACAGACACACTCTCAGGCTTCCTGTCCAATGGCTGACTCAGCCAACCCATCTGAGCCTATCAGATTTAAACAGGGCTTGGGGTGAAAGTACTCCCCAGAGGAAAAAGGTCCACACACAGAAATGCATAGTCCTTCAGAAGAACCTTCTAGAATCCCCCCACTACCACCACTGAAAAATTATTCAGTCATTGGACCTCAGAGTTAAAAGGTATCATCACTGCCAGCCCTTCCAGACAGGCAAAGGATGGCTCAAGTCCAGACCATTGGCTATTTTGCCTCCAAATCATACTACAACTTTGTAGAAGGGCCAAGATTTGAATTGGAGACTCCTGGCTCTAGGCGCAGTATTTGTGGTGGGATGGCAGTGATGAGTCTGTACAAGTCACTGGCTCTGCATTCAAGTGAGAACTCTAGAAGACTCTAGACAGAAGCCTTGCATGGCAACAGGCAGTAGTAGGTGTCACTTTACTTATTAAACACTTCACTTCCCTGGTGGTTCAGATGGTAAAGAATCTGCCTGCAATGCAGGATACCTAGGTTCCAAACCTGGGTTAAGAATATTCCCCGAGAAGGGAACAGCTACCCACTCCAGTAGTCTTCCTTGGAGAATTCCTTGAACAGAGGAGCCTGGCAGGCTAGAGTCCATGGGGTCACAAAGAGTCAGACATGACTGAGGGACTTTTGCTTTCACTTTCACTTGAAATGCAGGTAGATTAAGTTGAGGTGTGCTATGAGTGTAAAGCACAACTTTAAATGGGGATTTCAAGGAGAAAAAAGATATGTAAACTATCTCATTGATTGTTTATGTTGATTTATATGTTAAAAATGATGATTTCTGGATAGAGATAAATAAAACACTAAAATCAATTCCTTTATTTTGTTTCATTTCTACTTTTTTTAAAATATGGCTTCTAGACCATTTTTGTTTTGCTTTTTTGGTTTTTGTGTTTTAAATACTGACAGATTTATTTGAAAGGGAAATTGTGAACTTTTCTCCTACCCAATATTTATTCTTTTTGTTAAATTAATCTCTGTTGTAGTATAGATGATTTACAATGTTGTGTTAGTTTCAGGTGTACAGCAAAGTTAATATTTTATCCATATGTTCACTCTTTTTTGGTTTCTATTCCCATATAGGATATTACAGAGTATTGAGTAGAGATCCCTATGCTACACAGTAGGTTTTTGTTAGATATTTATTTTATTCAACTGTTTTATTTTGCAGGGGGCACTTCTATTGGTCTTTCATTTATTTCCATCTTTGTTCTTTGGCCTGTGTGGACCTCCCATTACAGTGAACCTTCTTGCTGTACAGCATCAGCTCTGGGTGCATGCACTCCAGAGCTCTGGCTTGGTAGTTGGACATATCAGTCCAGCTGCTCCGCGGCACGTGGGATCTTCCCAGGCCAGGGATCAAACTGGCACCCCTTGCACTGCAAGGCAGTATCCTTACCCACTGGACCACCAGGGAAGCCCAATTATCTATTTTATTTGTAGTAGTTGTTGTTATTGTTCAGTGGCTAAGTCATATCTGACTCTTTGCAACCCCATAAACTGCCCCATACCAGGCTTCCCTACCCTTCACTATCCTCCAGAGTTTGCTCAAACTCATATTCATTGAGTCAGTGATGCCAACCAACCTTCTCATATATAGTAGTGCATATCAATTAATCCCAATCCCCAATTAATTATTGCCCTACCTTTACTCTCAGTACCCATACATTTGTCAACCTGAGGAGACTCACAAAGAGTCAGACATGACTGAGGGACTTTTGCTTTCACTTTCACTTGAAATGCAGGTAGATTAAGTTGAGGTGTGCTATGAGTGTAAAGCACAACTTTAAATGGGGATTTCAAGGAGAAAAAAGATATGTAAACTATCTCATTGATTGTTTATGTTGATTTATATGTTAAAAATGATGATTTCTGGATAGAGATAAATAAAACACTAAAATCAATTCCTTTATTTTGTTTCATTTCTACTTTTTTTAAAATATGGCTTCTAGACCATTTTTGTTTTGCTTTTTTGGTTTTTGTGTTTTAAATACTGACAGATTTATTTGAAAGGGAAATTGTGAACTTTTCTCCTACCCAATATTTATTCTTTTTGTTAAATTAATCTCTGTTGTAGTATAGATGATTTACAATGTTGTGTTAGTTTCAGGTGTACAGCAAAGTTAATATTTTATCCATATGTTCACTCTTTTTTGGTTTCTATTCCCATATAGGATATTACAGAGTATTGAGTAGAGATCCCTATGCTACACAGTAGGTTTTTGTTAGATATTTATTTTATTCAACTGTTTTATTTTGCAGGGGGCACTTCTATTGGTCTTTCATTTATTTCCATCTTTGTTCTTTGGCCTGTGTGGACCTCCCATTACAGTGAACCTTCTTGCTGTACAGCATCAGCTCTGGGCGCATGCACTCCAGAGCTCTGGCTTGGTAGTTGGACATATCAGTCCAGCTGCTCCGCGGCACGTGGGATCTTCCCAGGCCAGGGATCAAACTGGCACCCCTTGCACTGCAAGGCAGTATCCTTACCCACTGGACCACCAGGGAAGCCCAATTATCTATTTTATTTGTAGTAGTTGTTGTTATTGTTCAGTGGCTAAGTCATATCTGACTCTTTGCAACCCCATAAACTGCCCCATACCAGGCTTCCCTACCCTTCACTATCCTCCAGAGTTTGCTCAAACTCATATTCATTGAGTCAGTGATGCCAACCAACCTTCTCATATATAGTAGTGCATATCAATTAATCCCAATCCCCAATTAATTATTGCCCTACCTTTACTCTCAGTACCCATACATTTGTTTTCTGCATCTGTGATTCTATTTTGGTTTTGTAAATAGATTCATATGTACTATTTTTAGATATCATGTATAAGTGAAATCATATGATAGTTGTCTTTCTGTTTGTCTGACTTAACCTCACTTAGAATGATCATTTCAATGTGATTACTAGAACATTTAAAATTATAGGTGACATTTGGATTGACAATCAAATCTGTGCATCTCTTACTTCTTTTCAAAAAATTTGGTACCACCACTATGTTGCCCCAAATTATCGTCTAGTCTCTCCTGGAGTAACACATTAACTCCTAACCATCTCCTCTCTCAAACCCTTGGATCTTGTCTTTCCCTCTCAACTAAAGTTCTCTTTGAAAAGTGTAAACTATTTATGTCTCTTCTACTTAAAATCTATAAGCTCTTCTCTATCCAACAACCAACCCCACCCCTTCCCTACTCAGGGCCCCACGACCCCTCTCGTCTCTCTGCCTTTGCGGATGTTGTTCTCTCCCATCTTAGTCCACATAGACTGCTGTAACAAAGTGTCGTAGATTGAGCATTATGTGAACAGCAGAAATGCATTGCTCACAGGCTAGAAGTTCAAAGTGAGAATGCCAGCATGGTCAGGTTTGGACAGTGGCTGTTCCAGGTTGAACACTGCTGTCTTTTCCTTATGTTCTCACGTGGTAGAAACAGGGCAAGAGAAGATTTATGGCTTCCCTTTCATAAAGGTACTAATCTATCCATGAGGGGCCCACCCTCATGACCTAATCACCTATTTCTGGTCACCATGGGGATTTGAGGAAGACACTGTGGGGCTCTGAATTGAAAGAGGACCATTTTAAGCATAAAGAAGCTTAAGCACATGTTTGCAGTTTGGAGCTAAGATGGCGCCAACAGGGAGGGGTGTGGTAGTGAAAAGAAGCTTAAGCACATTGTTTCAGCTTGAAGCTAAGACGGCGCCTGCAGGAAGGGACATGGAAATGAAGGGAAGCTTAAGTGCATTGTTTAAAGAAGCTTAAGCACATGTTTGCAGCTAAGATGGCGCCTACAGGAAGAGGCAGGGCGTGATCTAAATTGTTAATTGATGGTCAAAATTTCTGATTGGTTCCCTTGGTTTCCGCGCTCGTGAATGATTGCTTGGTCTTTAGCTTGATTGGTGTAATCTATAGGAAGTCCCGTGCAAAACCCCCTTCACTTGCCTATAAAAGCTGTGGATCTTCATTAATAAAGCGGAACTACTTCGATGGAACCCCTGTCGCGTCTGATTGTCCCTTGCCTCAGCCAGGGGGCTGCGGGGCGGACAGTTCAAGATTTGCCTTTCTCCGAGATCTCCCGGTTCAGCCGGGGGTAATCCCTGCTGCCTTCCCTTTCTGCGGAAGGTCCCCGCAAGACACAATCAGTCCATAACACCTCCAATAGAAATGACTTTCTTTTCCCTTGATTTCTGAGAAATGAGGCTATTTGGAAAGCTCAGCATAAAGCTAAGCCTTAAGATAATTTTCCTGTCTTTCTCCCCACTGGGCCATGGTTTCAACTCCGCAGAGGCAGCTCTCAAGACACGGGCCAGTGAGGACCCATCTGTCTGACTTGCTGAAATGGGATCATGTGCTCTTATCCCTTTTTTTCCACCTCAGGTCCATCAAATGCCTCTGAATTTTGGACTTCATATCCATGCATCCTAAATGTCCGTTTCAGCCTTTAGGATGATGATATTACGAGGAGCCTTTTACAACTTCTCAAATGCTGACTAGAATTTGGTGACCATTGTAAAAAAATAGACTGATGTCACCTGAGCAGCGAGTTCAGTGTAAGTGAAGGCAGAGAAGGCAACTCTTGGGAAGGTCAAGAAGTAAGGTCATTGACTTGTTTCTGTTTCAGCTACTACATGTTCTAAAAACCTCAGAATCAGAAAGCATCACCAACATTTTCAAATATTCCACCATCCACCACAAAATCAGTTCATCAGCAAATATTATAAACTCTTATCTCCCAAAGAGATGTGGAATCCTCTTATTGTTCTGTCTTCCTTACTGTCACCTTACTGCAAACAGCTGTCCTCTCTACTCGGGGCAGCTCGGATTGCTCCCCACCTGGGAAACCTGCGTTCTCAGCAGATCATTCTGCAAAGGATATGTTTACCTATGATACAAACACATACATGAAGAGAATGAATATATGTGTATGTATTACTGAAGCACTTTGGTATACACCTGAATCCAGCACAATATTATAAATAAACTATTGTCGTTGTTGCTCAGTCACTGATTTGTGTCCAGCCCTTTATGATCTCATGGGCTGCAGCATGCCAAGCTTCCCTGTCCTTCACTGTATCCTAGAGTTTGTCAAATTCATGTCCATTGAGTTGATGATGCCATCCAATATTCCAATAGAATTAACTAATATATACCTGGAAGAGGCAGACACAGTGGAACACTTCAGGCTCAGGATTCAAGACACCTAAATGGGCAAGCTAAGCAAAATGAAATAAATAATAAACAGAGCAAAGGTATGTTGTAGCAAGACACTTCTCTTTGGGTTTTCCATATGTGTATTGTCCTTGATCCAGAGTTGCTAACTAAATGGAAAAAAATTCAAATTTAACTCAGGGTTTAAAAGGATGTGATCGTTGTGTTCTGTAACCATACACAGTATTCCTAGCCCATTGGCATCCTACTCTTGCTCCAGAACTTGCAGATCTTGTTTAGTTTACCTGGACGTCAGATTCTTCTGTGCAGTGAAGAGTCCGCACCAGGCTATATGCACACCAAGGAGATCTCCCATTGGAAACACTCCTTCCTAGCTTTTGTATTTCTACCTTCTGTCATCTGGCTCCAACATAAATAGACAAATGACATCTTATTCTAGGAATGCTCTCTTGTACCCCAACATGCGGTCTCACAGGTGGCTGTGGCTGGACCTGTGGGCTGCAGACCACCCCAAGCAGACGGAGGGACGAGCTGAATGTCTGGGTGGCTTGGGTGTCCTGCCAGAGCTTGTGCCTGGAGCACTGAGATCACAGATGTCCCTTCCAGATAACAGTTACAGCAAATATTATAAACTCTTATCTCCCAAAGAGATGTGGAATCCTCTTATTGTTCTGTCTTCCTTACTGTCACCTTACTGCAAACAGCTGTCCTCTCTACTCGGGGCAGCTCGGATTGCTCCCCACCTGGGAAACCTGCGTTCTCAGCAGATCATTCTGCAAAGGATATGTTTACCTATGATACAAACACATACATGAAGAGAATGAATATATGTGTATGTATTACTGAAGCACTTTGGTATACACCTGAATCCAGCACAATATTATAAATAAACTATTGTCGTTGTTGCTCAGTCACTGATTTGTGTCCAGCCCTTTATGATCTCATGGGCTGCAGCATGCCAAGCTTCCCTGTCCTTCACTGTATCCTAGAGTTTGTCAAATTCATGTCCATTGAGTTGATGATGCCATCCAATATTCCAATAGAATTAACTAATATATACCTGGAAGAGGCAGACACAGTGGAACACTTCAGGCTCAGGATTCAAGACACCTAAATGGGCAAGCTAAGCAAAATGAAATAAATAATAAACAGAGCAAAGGTATGTTGTAGCAAGACACTTCTCTTTGGGTTTTCCATATGTGTATTGTCCTTGATCCAGAGTTGCTAACTAAATGGAAAAAAATTCAAATTTAACTCAGGGTTTAAAAGGATGTGATCGTTGTGTTCTGTAACCATACACAGTATTCCTAGCCCATTGGCATCCTACTCTTGCTCCAGAACTTGCAGATCTTGTTTAGTTTACCTGGACGTCAGATTCTTCTGTGCAGTGAAGAGTCCGCACCAGGCTATATGCACACCAAGGAGATCTCCCATTGGAAACACTCCTCCTAGCTTTTGTATTTCTACCTTCTGTCATCTGGCTCCAACATAAATAGACAAATGACATCTTATTCTAGGAATGCTCTCTTGTACCCCAACATGCGGTCTCACAGGTGGCTGTGGCTGGACCTGTGGGCTGCAGACCACCCCAAGCAGACGGAGGGACGAGCTGAATGTCTGGGTGGCTTGGGTGTCCTGCCAGAGCTTGTGCCTGGAGCACTGAGATCACAGATGTCCCTTCCAGATAACAGTTACAGCACATGCCTCTCCTCTTGAGAGGAGGCTGCTAGGCCCCTGTTCCCAGGAACAGGCTGGGAAGCCATCAACCCTGCATACTGTGTGTTCTACATGGTGGGATATAAGGACAGTTTTGCTCCAGGTGAAGATTATTTGGAATCCTGCTCCACCACTGATGCCCTCTGCTGTCTCCTCTCCTGGCCTTGCTGGATTCCACTGCAGGGATCAACAGGGGTTTCTTTCCATTTGTCCATTTGCCTTCCTGCTTGGGGCACGTCAAGAAATTGGCACCAAATCATCTCCCTCCATTTGGCTGTGTTCCCAGGTATCCCTGGAGACCAGACCTGCTTCCTTTTACGGCATGTGAGCCTGTGCAGAACTCTGCTACAGCTCCTCTTTGATTTTATGTAACATATAATCATCTGATCTGAAATAGATCTTGTTCAGATGGTTTAGGGATCCTTCCCTAGGGGACATCTCAGGGATAGTGCACCATAAGGCACAAGAGTCTCCCTAATAACAGCTGGTTTTAAGTGGAAGAAATGTATAGTCTAAGAAGAACCATCTTGGTAATGGTAGGCAGGTTTCCTTGCACTTATTTCCCAAGGGCAAGACAAGAAAGTTATCCAGGGAGCTTTCCTAAGGGTTCAGTGGTAAAGACTCTGCCTACCAGTGCAGGGCATGTGTTCAATCCCTGGTCCAAGAAGATCCTGTATGACACAGAGCAACTAAACCCGTGTGCCACAAATATTGAGTCTATGCTCTAGAGCATGCTCCAAAACAAGAGCAGCCACCACAATGTGAAGTCCACATACTATAACTAGAGAGCATCCCCCACACTCTGGAACTAGAGAAAGAGGCCATGCAGCAACAAATACCCAGCAAAGCCAATAAATAAATGTTATATATAAAAAAAAGAATGCTGTCCAGAGTGTCATATTTAAGGAAACTCGTGCCGTAAGGGTTATTCCAGTGTAGGGTTTCAGCATAAGCCAGCTTGGTCTCCATGACCCCAAGCAGACGGAGGGACGAGCTGAATGTCTGGGTGGCTTGGGTGTCCTGCCAGAGCTTGTGCCTGGAGCACTGAGATCACAGATGTCCCTTCCAGATAACAGTTACAGCACATGCCTCTCCTCTTGAGAGGAGGCTGCTAGGCCCCTGTTCCCAGGAACAGGCTGGGAAGCCATCAACCCTGCATACTGTGTGTTCTACATGGTGGGATATAAGGACAGTTTTGCTCCAGGTGAAGATTATTTGGAATCCTGCTCCACCACTGATGCCCTCTGCTGTCTCCTCTCCTGGCCTTGCTGGATTCCACTGCAGGGATCAACAGGGGTTTCTTTCCATTTGTCCATTTGCCTTCCTGCTTGGGGCACGTCAAGAAATTGGCACCAAATCATCTCCCTCCATTTGGCTGTGTTCCCAGGTATCCCTGGAGACCAGACCTGCTTCCTTTTACAGCATGTGAGCCTGTGCAGAACTCTGCTACAGCTCCTCTTTGATTTTATGTAACATATAATCATCTGATCTGAAATAGATCTTGTTCAGATGGTTTAGGGATCCTTCCCTAGGGGGACATCTCAGGGGATAGTGCACCATAAGGCACAAGAGTCTCCCCTAATAACAGCTGGTTTTAAGTGGAAGAAATGTATAGTCTAAGAAGAACCATCTTGGTAATGGTAGGCAGGTTTCCTTGCACTTATTTCCCAAGGGCAAGACAAGAAAGTTATCCAGGGAGCTTTCCTAAGGGTTCAGTGGTAAAGACTCTGCCTACCAGTGCAGGGCATGTGTTCAATCCCTGGTCCAAGAAGATCCTGTATGACACAGAGCAACTAAACCCGTGTGCCACAAATATTGAGTCTATGCTCTAGAGCATGCTCCAAAACAAGAGCAGCCACCACAATGTGAAGTCCACATACTATAACTAGAGAGCATCCCCCACACTCTGGAACTAGAGAAAGAGGCCATGCAGCAACAAATACCCAGCAAAGCCAATAAATAAATGTTATATATAAAAAAAAGAATGCTGTCCAGAGTGTCATATTTAAGGAAACTCGTGCCGTAAGGGTTATTCCAGTGTAGGGTTTGCATCTGACAGTGACAGCCAGCTTAAATTTTGCAGGTGAGCCTTTGCTTTTCTCTCTCTCTAGTCTTTATCCTGCAGTTTCCATGAAATGGGTGCAATAATATATTCAGGATTGTTATGACAATATAAAGAAATCAAGTATATAAAATAGCTACCACTCTTCCTGATATCTCTCTTCATTCAAATGATCAGGAATCTTGATCTCAAGCCAATAAGAGCAAGAGAGAGACTTAGTTGAAAAACTAACTTTATACAGTAGAGCTCAAGCTTCATTTACAAATCCAAGCCACCTATATGCACAAACCACATGAAATAATGGCCTGATGTTAAGGCAAATATCTCACTATGAACTAAGGACCATTCTCCACTGTGTCCTGGCCCTGCACTTTTCTCTTTGATCTGTGCTGTATCATTCATTCATTTTTTTCAGCATCCCACATTGGCTTGCCTCTGGGGCCATTTTCAACTGGGGATTCTCCTGCTTTGAATCAGGTCTTAGGAATGCTCAGAGTCCGCCTTCACTATTTTAGATGGTATTTCACAGTTAGGACTTTAAATATAGACTTACTCAACACACTCTCAACTCCTTGCTTCCAATTCTCCTGAAGCAAGAGTCTTTGCATAATCCTGGAATTTAGGCAAGTTTGCTTTTTCCAAAGCACTCTGCAAGGATTTTGCCTTTCCCCTAGGGCCTTAATATATTAGGGAGATCGAGTATATCATAATCTTTCTTACAAGGATTCAAAATAAGAGTCTCAGACTAAGTGTAACAGGAAAATTCCTTCTCATGCAAAATATCCATTGGCCATCATAGTCCTTCATCGCCTTGGCCTGGAGATTTACCACTGAACAGATTCATGCTCATCATATATGTGGCAGAGATGCATGATCTATACTCTCAGTTCTAGATAATTGTCAGTACTAGAATATCTTTTTCTCATGTGTATCTGCCTCTACATTTTTGCACAATCTCTCAATCTTATTTCCTCCTACGCATCTTATCAAATTTCTACTGGAGGAAAATCTTAGCAAGAGTCTTGTTATGTGGCCACTGTGGGTTTAAAACTGGTCCTGGTATATGGCAGGCATCATCTCCAAGCTTCCTACCATTCTGACAAACAGATGATTAGCCCCTTTACATAAATGAGATGACTGAGACACAAAAGAAGTTAACAATCTTTCCAAAGTAGGTCAAGAAGTAGAATTGGAACTTAAGTTTATTTGAAGTTGAATGTGACATCTACTTGCACCCACAGATATTTGGGCACTTAGATGTTTCTTCATCTCATCTCCCTGAAATTAAGAAAATTTCAAGATTAGTCCTCTCTTTCTCTGAATCTTTCTTAACCACTGAAGCCTACAATGAATGTTCTCACTAGCCATGAAAAAGTGAAAGTGTTGGTCACTCAGTTGTATCTGACTCTTTGCAACCCCATTGACTGTAGACTGTGAGACTCCCCTGTTCGTGGAATTCTCTAGACAGGAATACTGGATCTGGTTGTCTTTCCCTTCTGCAGGAGGTCTTACCAATATAGGTATCTGATCCTGGGTCTCTTGCATTGTAGGCAGATTCCTTACCATCAGACCCAAGAGGGTACCATTTATTATAAGGATAGAATAGGCATCCTTGTGAATGACAGTATATCTATATTAACTGCTCATTCTGCCATCATATTATAAGGATGTTGTGTTTGGTGGACTTGGTGCATTTCCTTCAAATACCTTGAACCTTATGCATCCATTCTGAAGGACATGTGTCCAAAAGATACTGAGCTTTGCAAAGCATTAGGGCCTGTACTCAGATGTCTAATGATTGACCCTTGTGGGTTTTGGGCCTCATTTGCCTCAGAATGAAAAGCAAACTGAAGTTTTCTCTGAAGTGTTAATATGTGTTAGTTTTATACAGGGGTAATTGCTTTGACACAAATAACTTCTATAATGTACTTTCAAATTATATCTACTATGGGAAATACAGAAACCACTAAGTCAGTGTAAATGTTAATAATGATTTAGTCAAAACAGAAAACAAACCTGCAAACTAGATTGTTCTTTTTTTTTTTTTTTTGGTACTCTGATTGACTTTGATTCAGTCCAAGAAACTCCTCCATAACATGAGTTCAGATCCCCCAGCTTCCACGAAATCTAAAAATCAAGAGCTATAGGCTCTGAACCAAGGAATGGCCAGTGGGACAGTTAGGAGCTAGGGAGAAGGGTGTTACATGGGGTGAGCAATGACAGAAAAGCTGGAGGGCAAATGATTTTTAGATACATAAGGTGAGGAGAGGCTGCAAGTAAAGATATAAAAATAGGGAGAATCCAGTAGTGTGAGTAGATTTGAATGTAATTTATGGAGTAGAGAAAACCATGGATTTCAGGTCAGGATGGGACCCATGGTACCTTCTGTAAAGACAGTGTTAATGGAAAGCCAGTAGTAAAGGCCACAGAGGTGGCTGTGGCAGCTTGAAGGGCCTGACACAGGTTGAAGAGCATATTCAAATGCTGAAGTGCTAACTTTGGGATCTAACTTTATTCCTTACAGGGTGTTTTAAGAGATAATTAAGTTAAAAAAGTCATGAGGGTGGCCCTAATCCTTAGTGAATGGTGTCTTTATAAGAAGAAGAGATTTAAATGCAGACACACATAGAAAGAAGAGGAGGTAAGACACAGAGAGAAGGTCTGCTAGCCAAGGAGAGAGGCCTTAGAGAAAACTTGCCTTGTGAACACCTTGATCTTGGACTTCTAGCCTTCAGAGCCGAGCCACCTACTCTGTAACACTTTGTTATGACAGCCCTGGCCAATTAAAACAAGGTTCATGCTGGTTTGTTTTTGCAGTCAAGTCCAAGTTCTGATGAATTGATGTCATTTTATAATTTAAATAACTCTTTGTTTCATA
Organism: Tragulus kanchil; assembly: GCA_022376925.1. Classification (NCBI taxonomy): domain Eukaryota; kingdom Metazoa; phylum Chordata; class Mammalia; order Artiodactyla; family Tragulidae; genus Tragulus; species Tragulus kanchil. The sequence continues at coordinate 176,559,462 of JAIOJX010000032.1, forward strand.
CCTGCTTTGTCCAGAATTGGTTTTTTTAAGTAATGTTTTTCTTTTTTTCTTTTGCTATGTTTTACCCAATGAAAAGCAAACTGAAGTTTTCTCTGAAGTGTTAATATGTGTTAGTTTTATACAGGGGTAATTGCTTTGACACAAATAACTTCTATAATGTACTTTCAAATTATATCTACTATGGGAAATACAGAAACCACTAAGTCAGTGTAAATGTTAATAATGATTTAGTCAAAACAGAAAACAAACCTGCAAACTAGATTGTTCTTTTTTTTTTTTTTTGGTACTCTGATTGACTTTGATTCAGTCCAAGAAACTCCTCCATAACATGAGTTCAGATCCCCCAGCTTCCACGAAATCTAAAAATCAAGAGCTATAGGCTCTGAACCAAGGAATGGCCAGTGGGACAGTTAGGAGCTAGGGAGAAGGGTGTTACATGGGGTGAGCAATGACAGAAAAGCTGGAGGGCAAATGATTTTTAGATACATAAGGTGAGGAGAGGCTGCAAGTAAAGATATAAAAATAGGGAGAATCCAGTAGTGTGAGTAGATTTGAATGTAATTTATGGAGTAGAGAAACCATGGATTTCAGGTCAGGATGGGACCCATGGTACCTTCTGTAAAGACAGTGTTAATGGAAAGCCAGTAGTAAAGGCCACAGAGGTGGCTGTGGCAGCTTGAAGGGCCTGACACAGGTTGAAGAGCATATTCAAATGCTGAAGTGCTAACTTTGGGATCTAACTTTATTCCTTACAGGGTGTTTTAAGAGATAATTAAGTTAAAAAAGTCATGAGGGTGGCCCTAATCCTTAGTGAATGGTGTCTTTATAAGAAGAAGAGATTTAAATGCAGACACACATAGAAAGAAGAGGAGGTAAGACACAGAGAGAAGGTCTGCTAGCCAAGGAGAGAGGCCTTAGAGAAAACTTGCCTTGTGAACACCTTGATCTTGGACTTCTAGCCTTCAGAGCCGAGCCACCTACTCTGTAACACTTTGTTATGACAGCCCTGGCCAATTAAAACAAGGTTCATGCTGGTTTGTTTTTGCAGTCAAGTCCAAGTTCTGATGAATTGATGTCATTTTTTTATAATTTAAATAACTCTTTGTTTCATACCTGCTTTGTCCAGAATGTTGGGTTCTCCTTCTATATTATGAAGATAATGCTCTCATTATATTATACTATATTCAATGCTTTTACTCATATTTTTACATAAACACACTTAAATAAATAAATACACTCACAAATAAGAAAGGAAAGACCAGTTTCTGAATCAGGAGTCCCCTTTTGTGGTTCTGAAAAAGTAGGCATATAAACCAATAAGGGTTTCCCAGGTAGTATGAGTGTTAAACAATCTACTTGCCAAAGAAGGAGACAGAAGAGACATAGGTTTGTTTCCTGGATTGGGAAGATCCCAGGAGGTAGCAACTCATTCCAGTACTCTTGCCTAAAAAATTCCATGGCCAGTGGAGCCTGACAGGCTACACCCCATGGGGTCACAAAGAGTCAAACATAAAAATTGAGAAAGAACTTCATACTTTATGATGTTTGCAACATGGCAACTACTGATTTCTAGCAAGGATAAAGAAAGCAAGAACTCTTTAATTAATAAAATGAATCAGATCATCCCATATACACAGCTTCAGAAAGCTGGTGGTTTTTGGTAGTAGGAAGACATGTTCATTAGCAAAGAATTTGGAAGGTAGAGTATTATTTCCAAAGTGGCCAGAACATGTGATTGAGCTTCCTTGTTCCTGTGTATTTGTTATCTGGAGAAGCACTCATTGTCCTTTGATGTGATCAGGACTTAAAACCGTTTGTCCCCAGTAACCTCAGAAATACATATTTAAGGTGTTCTTTTGGTGACACAGGTAAGAGGGGTAAGGACTACTTTAGGTTTAGAGAAAGGTCGGGGGCCAAAGGGTTTCTTTATAAGAAGAAGAGATTTAAATGCAGACACACATAGAAAGAAGAGGAGGTAAGACACAGAGAGAAGGTCTGCTAGCCAAGGAGAGAGGCCTTAGAGAAAACTTGCCTTGTGAACACCTTGATCTTGGACTTCTAGCCTTCAGAGCCGAGCCACCTACTCTGTAACACTTTGTTATGACAGCCCTGGCCAATTAAAACAAGGTTCATGCTGGTTTGTTTTTGCAGTCAAGTCCAAGTTCTGATGAATTGATGTCATTTTTTTATAATTTAAATAACTCTTTGTTTCATACCTGCTTTGTCCAGAATGTTGGGTTCTCCTTCTATATTATGAAGATAATGCTCTCATTATATTATACTATATTCAATGCTTTTACTCATATTTTTACATAAACACACTTAAATAAATAAATACACTCACAAATAAGAAAGGAAAGACCAGTTTCTGAATCAGGAGTCCCCTTTTGTGGTTCTGAAAAAGTAGGCATATAAACCAATAAGGGTTTCCCAGGTAGTATGAGTGTTAAACAATCTACTTGCCAAAGAAGGAGACAGAAGAGACATAGGTTTGTTTCCTGGATTGGGAAGATCCCAGGAGGTAGCAACTCATTCCAGTACTCTTGCCTAAAAAATTCCATGGCCAGTGGAGCCTGACAGGCTACACCCCATGGGGTCACAAAGAGTCAAACATAAAAATTGAGAAAGAACTTCATACTTTATGATGTTTGCAACATGGCAACTACTGATTTCTAGCAAGGATAAAGAAAGCAAAAACTCTTTAATTAATAAAATGAATCAGATCATCCCATATACACAGCTTCAGAAAGCTGGTGGTTTTTGGTAGTAGGAAGACATGTTCATTAGCAAAGAATTTGGAAGGTAGAGTATTATTTCCAAAGTGGCCAGAACATGTGATTGAGCTTCCTTGTTCCTGTGTATTTGTTATCTGGAGAAGCACTCATTGTCCTTTGATGTGATCAGGACTTAAAACCGTTTGTCCCCAGTAACCTCAGAAATACATATTTAAGGTGTTCTTTTGGTTTGTTCTCCTCACCTCTCTTTAAATGGAAAACATTAATTCCTGTTGCTTTTCTACAACTGCCACCAAAGTCTAGCTATTGGAAAGGAACAATAGAATGACAGATTGCTTGTTCCAAATAATTGGATCTACAGTGTAGCAAGCGGTGGGCTATGACAAAAATATTTCTGAGCGTGTCAAACTGCAGTAATATACTGGACAAAGATACCAGGTGGTATCTTCCAGGGAGAAGAGACTGCTTTAAAAACAGGATGAAATCCCCCCCCATTTTTCTCGACAAAGAATGAGAATTGGCCAGAATGCAGGCTGGTGATCTTGAACAGAACTTCTGTGTTTCTCACCCTGGACACCAATACGTAGCAGGAGTCGAAGCTGAGATAACCGCTTGGGTGGCTGTGCCCCAACCAGATTCTCACAGGGGAAATGTGATTAACATGAGAGATAGGGTGATTCTCCCTAACTGGTGGCTAAGTGGGTGCCTGGAACTGGATCTCTTGGAGATAGCTGCACTCCCATGACACTTTCTTAAGACACAAAATCTTTGTCCAGGGCTGTGGCTAGAGTCCAGAGTCAGGTAGTAATGGGGGTAATGCTTCCATGTCCTTTACCCAGAGGAGGCTGAGAGTGGAGGCTAGGCCAGGGAGGGCAGCTGTGAGCTCCAGAAGTGGCTCTGTCTCACCCCACAGGGCGTGACTAACAAGAGTCAGGATTCAGCCCAACCCTCCCTTGATTTGTATGGAAGGGAATTTGAGACACTCACACCCCCCAAACCAGCCTGGGGCTCCTCTGATATTGGCAGGGTTTGAGCTTTATGGGGAGAACTCTTTAATTAATAAAATGAATCAGATCATCCCATATACACAGCTTCAGAAAGCTGGTGGTTTTTGGTAGTAGGAAGACATGTTCATTAGCAAAGAATTTGGAAGGTAGAGTATTATTTCCAAAGTGGCCAGAACATGTGATTGAGCTTCCTTGTTCCTGTGTATTTGTTATCTGGAGAAGCACTCATTGTCCTTTGATGTGATCAGGACTTAAAACCGTTTGTCCCCAGTAACCTCAGAAATACATATTTAAGGTGTTCTTTTGGTTTGTTCTCCTCACCTCTCTTTAAATGGAAAACATTAATTCCTGTTGCTTTTCTACAACTGCCACCAAAGTCTAGCTATTGGAAAGGAACAATAGAATGACAGATTGCTTGTTCCAAATAATTGGATCTACAGTGTAGCAAGCGGTGGGCTATGACAAAAATATTTCTGAGCGTGTCAAACTGCAGTAATATACTGGACAAAGATACCAGGTGGTATCTTCCAGGGAGAAGAGACTGCTTTAAAAACAGGATGAAATCCCCCCCCATTTTTCTCGACAAAGAATGAGAATTGGCCAGAATGCAGGCTGGTGATCTTGAACAGAACTTCTGTGTTTCTCACCCTGGACACCAATACGTAGCAGGAGTCGAAGCTGAGATAACCGCTTGGGTGGCTGTGCCCCAACCAGATTCTCACAGGGGAAATGTGATTAACATGAGAGATAGGGTGATTCTCCCTAACTGGTGGCTAAGTGGGTGCCTGGAACTGGATCTCTTGGAGATAGCTGCACTCCCATGACACTTTCTTAAGACACAAAATCTTTGTCCAGGGCTGTGGCTAGAGTCCAGAGTCAGGTAGTAATGGGGGTAATGCTTCCATGTCCTTTACCCAGAGGAGGCTGAGAGTGGAGGCTAGGCCAGGGAGGGCAGCTGTGAGCTCCAGAAGTGGCTCTGTCTCACCCCACAGGGCGTGACTAACAAGAGTCAGGATTCAGCCCAACCCTCCCTTGATTTGTATGGAAGGGAATTTGAGACACTCACACCCCCCAAACCAGCCTGGGGCTCCTCTGATATTGGCAGGGGGTGAGCTTTATGACCCCAGAGGTCTTTTTCATGTCCATTGTCTGCATTAAAAGGCATAACTTTCAGATTGGTTTAAGCTGACAGTCTGAGGCTCTTGCATGCAATGCTCAGTGTGCTTTGTTTTTTTTTTTTTTAAGGATGGTTATTTCATTAACATAAAATCAAAGCAATATCACCTAAAAAAAGAAAAGAAAGAGATGAATTCATTGTTTCTATCACCACTTGACTGTTACATTTCTGAGGTTTGAGGAAAACTCCCAAATCCACCTACAGACCCACCCAACCCGTGTTAGTTTGGCAATGGGACAGTCACACATGGACGGCAAACTGTTTGGGCAACCAAGTTGTAGCGGATGGGCTTGGGGACTTTGGCAAACCTCAGAATATTCCAAAAACAAATAATAGATGACAGAAGGCCTAGTACATATACCTGCATGCTACCAGAACGCCAACATTAAACTCTACAAGAGCAGGGTTTTAACTTGTGGCCACCATCTGGAGACCCTGAGAATAAGAGCTGTTTCCCTTCCCAATAAGCTTTTGGACTGTTGCCATTGACCAAAACTTTGATGGCTGATACAGAGGAGTCCAGGCAGTCCAGTGAAGGACAATTAGTACAGCAGCCTAAGAGTAATTCCAGACATAGCATCCTGAAGCTTGGGCTTCCCTTGACCCCAGGACTTTGTTGGAAAAGCTAGGAGTCTATTGATAAAAGAGTATGGTACATTTACTTCCCAAACAGTCCAAAAAGCTCTGGAATCAGACCACACAACACCTTCTCTTGAGAGTATGCCACTGACCCTCAAGTTTCCTTGAAAGGGAAAGAGTCTCAACTGGGGATCATGTGGGCCGGATAGAGGGCAACCCTGCCAGGTACTGTCTAAGAGAATGGTTCTCCATAAGTCCTTGTGATCATCATCAATCTCAGAGCCATCCCATCCGGGTCAGATTTGCCTTGAACCTGGGCTTTGTGACATACAACTAAAACCAGCTGTATTGTCCAGCAGCAAAGGAAAGTTTAGTCAGAGGCTAGTAAGAAGCCAGTAAATGACCTCTATATGAATGATTGACATGTCCGATTATTTGCAGCCCCATGGACTGTAGCCTGCCAACCTCTTCTATTCATGGGATTTCCAAGGCAAGCATACTGGAGTGGGACGCCATTTCTCCCTGTGTCTCATGCAATGGCAGGCAGATTCTTTATCACTGTGTTACCTGAGAAGTCCAAGAAAGTGATACTGGGCCCTTGAACTCCATAGGAAGAAGTGGGAGCACCATCCTGGAGATGATGGTAGATGCTGGGTGGATTTCACCTCCCTAGGAAGTTGTTCTACCAAGCCAAATCAACAACACAGAGATGAATTAATAAAAGAATGGACTGAATCTGCATTGGGCATGGACTCTTCATCTGCAAATATAACATAGCATGTTTGTTTATGCATACATCCATTGATGGGTATTTAAGTTGCTTCAATGTCCTGGCTGTTGTAAATGGTGCTATAATAAACACTGGGGTGCTTGTGTCTTTTTAAATTATGGTTTTCTCAGGGTATAGGCCCAGGATTGGGGTTGCTGGGTCATATGGCAGTTTTACTTTTAATTTTTTTTTTTTTAATTTTAGCCTCTTTTATTATTTATTTATTTATTTATTTTCATCTATCATTATTCTTTGGCTTGTGTGGGCCTCCCATCACAGTGGCCTCTCTCATTGCAGAGCACCAGCTCAGGGCACATTGCTTGAGAGCACCGGCTCGTAATTGGACACACTGGTTCAGCCACTCTGCGGCACATGAGATCTTCCTGGGTCAGGGATCAAACTGGTGACCCTTGCACTGCAAGGCAGACTCTTTACCCACTGGACCACCAGGGAAGCCCCTACTTTTACTTTTTTAAGGGACCTCCATACTGTTCTCCATGGCAGCTGTATCAGTTTACAGTTCCACCAGCTGTGTAGGAGAGTTCCCTTTTCTCCACACTCTCTCCAACACTTATTGTTTGCAGATTGATTGTAGACCAATTCAGACTGGTGTGTAGCAGAAACTAACCCATAAAATTATAAAACAACACTACCTCTCCCCCCAAAAAATGCTATGCTGCCTCCTCTGTCTAGGTATTTGAAATGCAACCGCTCAATCTTTATGGACACATCTGGTAAAAAGATAGAAGTAGAGGTGGATCTGGAAGAGTCAGACACCTACATATGACCTAATACAGAAAATGGGCCAGCAATGGCTACCACGAGATGGCTCAACTTACTTTTGTTTAATTTATCCATTCAATCCACTGCCTCTGTTTCTATGTCTGGTGACCATCAGCTATCATGGAATTGACTTTCTGAGAGACACAATTTTCTTGCAGAAAGACGACAAAGACATCGGCAGGAAAGTTCTTCATTATATCATCCTTTCTCATGAATAGAAGCTCCTGGAACTTCTCTAAGATGTAGCCTCCTCATGTGTTTTAGTAATGAAGTGTTTTACTCTGCAGAAAGGTTGTGCAGAAATCAAATAGAGGTTATAAACTGGGCTAGAAAATCAAAAAGTAATAATTAAGTCATTACAAAGGGTATAATTCCATAAAGAAAGAATTCCCATAATCCAAACACTGTAAAATGAATTCACACCCATTTACAGAACATGCAGAAAGAAGAAGAGTGAAACACTATAATATTTTAAACATAATTTTTGTTGTTGGAGACTCTGGTCCAACTGAGAAATTGGGGTAAAAATCCATGTAATGGAAACTAACAGAACTGTAGAGTAACTAATTGGTCATCAAATAAGTCATTGGATTTTCTAAATCTAAGTTAAAATGTATATGGTCCCAAGAAAAAAGATATATGTTTTGATATGCATGTTTATTCATGAGAATTCTTGCAGGATTATAAAAATAAATCTATGTCTCAAAGAGTCTTCAGTTCAAAAGAACAAAATGATAAGATGATGACACTTTCCAAAAGAAAGAGGCTTTATGGTTTTATTAGGTACAGTTAATTTCTGAAAATGGCTCTATGAACATCATAATGATGGCTGGCCTTTAATAGGCAATGGTTTTGAAAGGATATAAGGTAATTACTAGGCTTTCACTGGTGACTCAGACGGGAAAGAATACGCCCGCAATTCAGGAGACCCAGGTTTGATCTCTGTGTTGGGAAGATACCCTGGAGAAGGGAATGGCTACTCACTCCAGTATGCTTTCCTGGAGAATCCCATGGACAGAGGGCCCTGAAGAACTACAGTCGGTGGGGTTGCAAACAGTCAGACGCAGCTGAGCAACTAATGCTAGCTACGTTAATTACTAAGCTATCAAGGAATTAAAGCAAGATTCCATGTCACGTTCTTTTTATATCTTCTAAAGTGACTAGAACAGTCCCAGATATATCCTAAGCTTAAGCTAAACACTCACTAACAGAATGAAATTGGAAGACATCAGAAAGGGCATGGACTTTCTGAGAGACACAATTTTCTTGCAGAAGACGACAAAGACATCGGCAGGAAAGTTCTTCATTATATCATCCTTTCTCATGAATAGAAGCTCCTGGAACTTCTCTAAGATGTAGCCTCCTCATGTGTTTTAGTAATGAAGTGTTTTACTCTGCAGAAAGGTTGTGCAGAAATCAAATAGAGGTTATAAACTGGGCTAGAAAATCAAAAAGTAATAATTAAGTCATTACAAAGGGTATAATTCCATAAAGAAAGAATTCCCATAATCCAAACACTGTAAAATGAATTCACACCCATTTACAGAACATGCAGAAAGAAGAAGAGTGAAACACTATAATATTTTAAACATAATTTTTGTTGTTGGAGACTCTGGTCCAACTGAGAAATTGGGGTAAAAATCCATGTAATGGAAACTAACAGAACTGTAGAGTAACTAATTGGTCATCAAATAAGTCATTGGATTTTCTAAATCTAAGTTAAAATGTATATGGTCCCAAGAAAAAAGATATATATTTTGATATGCATGTTTATTCATGAGAATTCTCGCAGGATTATAAAAATAAATCTATGTCGCAAAGAGTCTTCAGTTCAAAAGAACAAAATGATAAGATGATGACACTTTCCAAAAGAAAGAGGCTTTATGGTTTTATTAGGTACAGTTAATTTCTGAAAATGGCTCTATGAACATCATAATGATGGCTGGCCTTTAATAGGCAATGGTTTTGAAAGGATATAAGGTAATTACTAGGCTTTCACTGGTGACTCAGACGGGAAAGAATACGCCCGCAATTCAGGAGACCCAGGTTTGATCTCTGTGTTGGGAAGATACCCTGGAGAAGGGAATGGCTACTCACTCCAGTATGCTTTCCTGGAGAATCCCATGGACAGAGGGCCCTGAAGAACTACAGTCGGTGGGGTTGCAAACAGTCAGACGCAGCTGAGCAACTAATGCTAGCTACGTTAATTACTAAGCTATCAAGGAATTAAAGCAAGATTCCATGTCACGTTCTTTTTATATCTTCTAAAGTGACTAGAACAGTCCCAGATATATCCTAAGCTTAAGCTAAACACTCACTAACAGAATGAAATTGGAAGACATCAGAAAGGGCATGGCATTTGAGAGAGAAGAGTTTTCTCTTCCTTCTGGAGATGTGACCCAATGTCTCAAAGAAGAAAGCAAACTTCTTTTCGGAATTATCCCAGCCCCTGAGACTTGGGATAAACAAGAATAAACTTTGAACTTTCCCCTAAAATTATACCTCACTATCCACACTCTTTCTTCACATAAGAATAACTTCTCATTCATCAATTCAACTACCTAGAACTACTCTATGACAACAAAGGGGCACATAACCATCCTGAGTATCTTATTTTTTTTTTAAAGATTTATTTATTTATTTTGGGTGGGAGTCGGGTTGGGGAGGGAGGGGAGCAGGCGGGCCACTTCTATTGGTCTTTCGTTTCTCTATTGTCGTCTGTCTTTGTTCTTTGGCTCCTGTGGGCCTCCCATCGCGGTGGCGTCTGTCGTTGCTGAGCGCCGGCTCTGTGCGCATGCGCTCCAGAGCTCCGGCTCAGGAATTGGACACATCAGTCCAGCCGCTCCGCGGCACATGGGATCTTCCCAGGTCAGGGATCGAACTGGCACCCCTTGCACTGCAAGGCGGTGTCCTTACCCACTGGACCACCAGGGGAAGCCCAAGTATCTTAAATCCATACCTGAGGTCCTCATGGCTGTAGGCCCTTTCTAGTGGTTTCTTTCTTTTCAAGCAAAAATCAGTGCAGGTAGCAGATACTGCACTAAGGAAGGAGAGAGAAATACCTTAGTATGCTTCTCAATTGAAGGAATGAATCACTTACTAGGACTGGCTCAAGTAACGGGGCTTACTGTGGGCATACAGAATGATGACCTGGGTGTGTTACTCACTCAGTCATGTCCAACTCTTTGGGACCAAATGGATTGTAGCCTGCCAGGCTTCTTTGTTCATAAAATTCTCTAAGCAAAAGTACTGGAGCAGGTAGCAATTCCCTTCTTCAGGGGATCTTCCGCACCCAGGAATCTAATTCAGGTCTCCTCCATTGCAGGCAGGTTCTTTAACATCTAAACCATGAGGGAACCTTGGATAATGGTTGGAGGATTCAAATTTGAACAAACAAAACAATAACAACAACAAAAACCATATTTCAGAAAAAACTATAATCTTAGCAGTTCTGAGAAATCTGTGCATTTCCTGGGCTTCTTGCTCAAGATCCTAGTCATTATCTTAGCAGTGTATCCATTTTTTTTCTCTCTCTCTCACTCCTTCTTGATCAGCATCTTTCTCGTTGTCTCAGACAAGGCCCTGAGAACTTCCCCAGTCTGTGTGTATCCTGAACATTTAGCTCAGATTCCTAAAACTTTCTGGCAATAGGCTGAGAATTCCACGTCTATAACCCTTGGCAAGAGATCTCCTCGACTCAGCTCATCTTCCAGCTAATCCACAGGGACTTGTGGTCTCTGGCTAAAGCATGCGTACTTTGGAACTAATGAAACTTAAGATTTTATTTTTTACTTGCTTGGGCCCCTTTCTGGTCTGAGAAGGAACCCTAGGAAGGTGTTCCTGCAGTCATGTGTCTTTGAAACTTCTGCCCTAGTAAGAGGGTTTACCCATGTTGACTAGGACAGCTGTCTCTTTCTGCTTTTTCTCTCCTCCCAGATGATTTTGGGGCAGCCAAAACTTTTGGGGACCCAGAGAAGGGGAAATTAGAGAGACATTTAGTTTTGGGTTTGTACACTCAGTTACTTCTTTTTATTCAGTCACTCAGTCATGTCTGAATTTTACGCTATGTACTGTGGCAGACAAGGCTTCACTGTCCTTTACTGTCTCCCTGAGTTTGCTCAAACTCATGTCCATTGTGTTGATGTTGTCATCCAACCATCTTATTCTCTGTCATCCTTCTCCTCCTGTCCCCAGTTTTTTCCAGCATTAGAGTCTTTTCCATGAGACAGCTCTTCGCATCAAGTGACCGAAGTATTGGAGGTTCAGCTTTAACAGTCTTCCAGGGAATAATCAGGATTGATTTCTTTTAGGATTGACTGGCTTGATCTCCTTGCTGTCCAAAAGGACTCTCAAGTCTTCTCCAGCACCATAGTTTAAAGGCATCAGTTCTTTGGTTCTCAGATTTTTTCCATGGTCCAACTCTCACATCCATTTATGACTACTAGAAAAACCATAGCTTTCACTATACGGACCTTTGTCATCAATGTGATGTACTTCTAAGAAAAGTTAAATTCTGATTACTCTCTTAATCTAAATGATCTGGCTTCTGGAAACCATTTACTATCTGTGGTGCTATGTTGTCTGCTGTGGTAACAGAAAGGAGTGTAGCTGGAGATTATGTTAGGATTGAATATGTTCTCAGTGCTCAGGCTTGGAGGTGAATGGATTAAGGAGGAGACATAACAGAGACAGAAGCTATTTCTGGAAAGTTCTTTCATATGTGAGATAGATGTAGGAGAGCATTGGGCTCTCAATAACACCTGGTAAAAATGAAAGTCCTGTCTCATTATAAATTACTGGACTATGCAAAATAGTCAGGTATAAGCACATAGTTCTTTTTTTAATGTAAAATTGGTTTTGTTGTATTAAGTAACTTTGGGCCCCTTTCTGGTCTGAGAAGGAACCCTAGGAAGGTGTTCCTGCAGTCATGTGTCTTTGAAACTTCTGCCCTAGTAAGAGGGTTTACCCATGTTGACTAGGACAGCTGTCTCTTTCTGCTTTTTCTCTCCTCCCAGATGATTTTGGGGCAGCCAAAACTTTTGGGGACCCAGAGAAGGGGAAATTAGAGAGACATTTAGTTTTGGGTTTGTACACTCAGTTACTTCTTTTTATTCAGTCACTCAGTCATGTCTGAATTTTACGCTATGTACTGTGGCAGACAAGGCTTCACTGTCCTTTACTGTCTCCCTGAGTTTGCTCAAACTCATGTCCATTGTGTTGATGTTGTCATCCAACCATCTTATTCTCTGTCATCCTTCTCCTCCTGTCCCCAGTTTTTTCCAGCATTAGAGTCTTTTCCATGAGACAGCTCTTCGCATCAAGTGACCGAAGTATTGGAGGTTCAGCTTTAACAGTCTTCCAGGGAATAATCAGGATTGATTTCTTTTAGGATTGACTGGCTTGATCTCCTTGCTGTCCAAAAGGACTCTCAAGTCTTCTCCAGCACCATAGTTTAAAGGCATCAGTTCTTTGGTTCTCAGATTTTTTCCATGGTCCAAGTCTCACATCCATTTATGACTACTAGAAAAACCATAGCTTTCACTATACGGACCTTTGTCATCAATGTGATGTACTTCTAAGAAAAGTTAAATTCTGATTACTCTCTTAATCTAAATGATCTGGCTTCTGGAAACCATTTACTATCTGTGGTGCTATGTTGTCTGCTGTGGTAACAGAAAGGAGTGTAGCTGGAGATTATGTTAGGATTGAATATGTTCTCAGTGCTCAGGCTTGGAGGTGAATGGATTAAGGAGGAGACATAACAGAGACAGAAGCTATTTCTGGAAAGTTCTTTCATATGTGAGATAGATGTAGGAGAGCATTGGGCTCTCAATAACACCTGGTAAAAATGAAAGTCCTGTCTCATTATAAATTACTGGACTATGCAAAATAGTCAGGTATAAGCACATAGTTCTTTTTTTAATGTAAAATTGGTTTTGTAGAAAAAAAGCCTCTATTAAAGCTACAAACAACATGTATTTTTGCAGAATATCAAGATCCCTTTTATTCTCTGGTAGCTCAACTGTTAAAGAGTTCACCTGCAATGCAGAGAGACCTGGGTTCGATCCTGGATTGGGAAGATCCGCTGAAGGAGGGAACAGCTACCCACTCCAATATTCTTGCCTGCAGAATTCCATGACTTGTTCATAGGGCCACAAAGAGTCTGACATGACTGAACAGCTTTCACTTTCACTCTGAGTTGCTTTACAGTGTTGGATTAGTTTCTACTCTAGAGCAAAGTCAACCAGTTTTACGTATTCGTATATCCACTGTCTTTTGGGTTTCCTTCCTACTGAGGTCACCATAGACCACTGGGCAGAGATCTCCATGTGATACAGTGGGTTCTTATTAATTATCTATTTTATATACAGTAGTGTGTATATGTGAATCTCGATCTCCCAATTTATCCTACCTCCTTCCCTACTGGATACCCTACCTCCAGCCTCTACATCCATGTCTCTGTTTTGAAAAGTCACATCTATATAAGAAATTTTACAAATTTTTTTTTTTTTTAGGCTTGACCACTTCTGTAAACTCAACGTGAATTGCCAGTATTTTGTGATGCTGTAAATGAAAGCAACCTATAAAAGTTGTATAAGATTATAAAGAGAACTACACATTATTGATAATGAGTCGTGAATGTTAAAGATTTTTCAGACAACAATTTTAAAAAATCACCTATGAATTATCTTTCTTTTTCTCTGGAATAAAAGAGGATATTTTAAAATTTAGTTATATGTACAAGCCAAAAATGCAGGGATAAAGAATGTTTGAGATGTTTCTGGCAGTGAATGAATACAAATTGTTTTGTTCTTCTCAATATTTGTCAACTTTTAAAAATCTGTTGAAATGTATTTTCTCATTCTAAATATGTATTTGATGTCATAAAACAAGCATATATATATATGCATACTATATATGTACATATATATAGTATACATATATAGTATGTATGCATGCTATATATGTGTGTATATATATATATATATAGTATGCATATATATATATTTTTTTTGACTATACTATACTACTATTTATACTATATGTATATATATAGTATGCATAAATGTATGCATACTATATATGTGTGTATATATATATATAATATGCATATATATATATATTTTTTTTTTTTTTTTTTCTTACAGAGGATCTCAGATAGCTGTGCACTGGTCTCATAAACCCAGCTCTACTTCTGGTCAGAGGAATAGCAGGATGTGGACTGACTTTGACACAGATGGTCACAGTCGGTCTCATAATCTATGGCATAGTGGTCAAGGGGACAGAGCCCTTGCGACAGGACCTGGTGGAGGACTGGGGTGCTGCCATTTTGCTGAAACAATGGTGAGAAGTTCATAAAAGGGGAGGCGAGCATCTGCGCACCTAAAACCTTAAAAGAGACAAGTCACATATGAGGCCTTTTCCTTCCTCCACTGATCACATGCACTTGGGAATGCATTACTGTTATTTTCATGGGTGTTGATGATATAACAAGTGACTAAAAGAGAAAGAAGGGGCCCCAATCATCTGATAATTATATACTAGTGCCAGGAGGTGGTTTCAGTGCTTCACAAATATACATTGTTTTAATATCCAGATCACCCCCATGCATTAGATATAATGATCATTCCTACTTAACAGAAGAGGAAAGTGAGGCCTAAAAGACTTAATGAGCAGGCTTCCCTGGTGGTCCAGTGGGTAAGGACACCGCCTGGCAGTGCAAGGGGCACTGGTTCCATCCCTGGCCTGGGAAGATCCCATGTGCTGTGGAGCAGCTGGACTGATGTGTCCAATTACCGAGCCAGAGCTCTGGAGCACATGCGCCTAGAACCAGTGCTCTGTGACAAGAGAGGCCACTGCAATGGGAAGCCCACATGGGCCAAAGAACAAAGATGGATGAAAAATAGATAAATGAAAGACCAATAGAAGTGGCCTGCCCGCCCTCCTCCCTCCCAAACTACCCCACTCCCCAGGAAAAAAAAAAAAAGACATAGTCAGTTACCCAAGGTTGCCCAATTGATAAGGCATGGATGTTAGGCATTCTGAGTGCTCCCAACCCCTCTATTATTCAGAGGGAAGAAAGCGAGCAGAGGAGACTTCCTAAAGGAGGTAGTTCTGCAACAAAACACTACTACAAAACCCCTCCAGATTCTTTCAGACATGAAGTCAAGCAGGTAGGCACTCCATGCCTGATCCTATTGCAGATGAGAAGTCCAACACTGGGAAGGAGGAGCTGTGGCGAGATGTGATGGATGGCAGGCTGAGGTCAAGGGGCAGAGGCACTCAAGATGGCATTTAATGGCATGACATAAGAATTACAAAACACAGAAAACTTGAAGTGCTTTTATGTAAGATCAGACAGTTCTCCTTCCTCCTGGTTGCTCTGATGGATTCACCCCGATAGTACATACGTACACGCTCAGTCATTAAACCATGTCCTACTCTTGGAAACCTCATGGACTGTAGTCCACCAGGCATCTCTGTCCATGGGATTTTCCAGGCAAGAACACTGGACTGGGTTGCTATCTTATTTTCCAAAGCTTCTTCCTGACCCAGGAATTGAACTCTTGTTTCTTGTGTCTCTTGCATTGTCAGGCAGATTCTCTACCACTGAGCCACCTACTGTCTTCAGAATCCCAAATAAGAACCCGGAGTCATAAAGAAGAATTAACACGAAGTTTATTTCCTTTTCTGCCCCCAAAACTCATTTTAGAAGGGCTTTAGGGCTAAAGAAGTAAAAGCTGTTTGAGATGCTTAAAAAGATTTTTCAGTTGTATGCTACATGCACTAGCTTGATGAGTAAAACTCTAAGTGGCTGGAGTGATACTGTTATTTGAAGCATTCTTCAAAGGAACACCAGAAGTGGGGAGGTGTCTACTAAAGGAAGATGACCGAGAAGACTATTTCCAGGATTTAAATGCTGAAGGGAGGATACAGGAAAGGGAGATCCCACTCCTGGAAAGGAATAGTGAGACAGCCCATAAAGTGTGGCATTTAAGGACAGAATTGAGCTAGCATACACACACAGATGGGGCTTACCGGTGGCTCAGTGGTAGAGAATCTGCAATGCATAAGTCACAGGAGACACATGTTCAATTCCTGGGTTGAGAAGATCCCCTGGAGGAGGGCATGGCAACCCACTCCAGTATTCTTGCCTGGAGAATTCCCCAGACAGAGGAGACTGGCATGCTACAGTCCATAGGGCTGCAAAGAGTCGGACATGACTCACACACGCTATTATACATTAAATAGACAACTGACAAGGGCTTACTGTATAGCAAAGGGAGCTCTCTTCAACATTCTGTCACAAAGTATATGGGAACATTTGTTGAAAAGGAATAGATACACTGATCACTTTCCTCTATACCAGAATCTAACACAACATTGTAAATGAAGTATACTCTAATACAAAATTAAATGTTAAAAAGTTTAAAAAATAATAGAATTAGGCTATTAGATGCCATGTAAAATAAGCTATAAAAGGATCAACAATAAAATCCAGGAGGAGAGTCTGAGGGCACATGTAGAGAGGTTTGTGCAAGACAGAAACAAGAGCAGAGAATCCATCTCCATGTGCTGTGGTCTTCAACATTTGAGTGAATCCAGCAGGTTCAGCAAGATACCCAATTGTTTTTATGAGCAAATATGATGGAGTCCATAATGAATCATGACTGAATGATTTTAAGGCTCCATGTCCTCCTCTTTGCTGAGGAAGAATGGGACCATTGGGCAAAAGTGAACCCAGTGTTCCTTAGACTGGGAAGGCAAAATGCTTTAACAATCATCATGCACAGTCTCTGTACTTGTTACTCTTGTCTCCCCTTAATGCTCACATTGTATAAGTGTATCAGTTCTGTGTTTCTGACCATGAATTCTGGATTAGCTTCTTTGCTGAGGGAAGAGGTGTTAATTTTTAGAAACAATTATCATTATGACCTTGATGATTAACTAGGATAATTAAACAGCGTTGTGACTAATATGTTTTGTATCATAAACACTGCTTTCTGATCTACTTACTGGGGGGGGATGCCATTTTTGAAAAGAAATGAGTATTTTTTAACATGATTAGCAAGCCATCTGTTGACATTTCAGTGAAATCTCTCATGAAAGTCCCTTGCTTACAGCTTCAGTTTTATCATAGCAAGAACCCAAAATAGTACTGCCTTTTGCAGTTACATCAAAATAAGGTGATTTAGAAAGGGCTCTTTTGAAAATTCGAGCATACATTTCAAACTCACCTAGGCCATCTCTTTAGAGACCCCCTTTTTTTGGGGAGCTACAGTCCATAGGGCTGCAAAGAGTCGGACATGACTCACACACGCTATTATACATTAAATAGACAACTGACAAGGGCTTACTGTATAGCAAAGGGAGCTCTCTTCAACATTCTGTCACAAAGTATATGGGAACATTTGTTGAAAAGGAATAGATACACTGATCACTTTCCTCTATACCAGAATCTAACACAACATTGTAAATGAAGTATACTCTAATACAAAATTAAATGTTAAAAAGTTTAAAAAATAATAGAATTAGGCTATTAGATGCCATGTAAAATAAGCTATAAAAGGATCAACAATAAAATCCAGGAGGAGAGTCTGAGGGCACATGTAGAGAGGTTTGTGCAAGACAGAAACAAGAGCAGAGAATCCATCTCCATGTGCTGTGGTCTTCAACATTTGAGTGAATCCAGCAGGTTCAGCAAGATACCCAATTGTTTTTATGAGCAAATATGATGGAGTCCATAATGAATCATGACTGAATGATTTTAAGGCTCCATGTCCTCCTCTTTGCTGAGGAAGAATGGGACCATTGGGCAAAAGTGAACCCAGTGTTCCTTAGACTGGGAAGGCAAAATGCTTTAACAATCATCATGCACAGTCTCTGTACTTGTTACTCTTGTCTCCCCTTAATGCTCACATTGTATAAGTGTATCAGTTCTGTGTTTCTGACCATGAATTCTGGATTAGCTTCTTTGCTGAGGGAAGAGGTGTTAATTTTTAGAAACAATTATCATTATGACCTTGATGATTAACTAGGATAATTAAACAGCGTTGTGACTAATATGTTTTGTATCATAAACACTGCTTTCTGATCTACTTACTGGGGGGGGATGCCATTTTTGAAAAGAAATGAGTATTTTTTAACATGATTAGCAAGCCATCTGTTGACATTTCAGTGAAATCTCTCATGAAAGTCCCTTGCTTACAGCTTCAGTTTTATCATAGCAAGAACCCAAAATAGTACTGCCTTTTGCAGTTACATCAAAATAAGGTGATTTAGAAAGGGCGCTCTTTTGAAAATTCGAGCATACATTTCAAACTCACCTAGGCCATCTCTTTAGAGACCCTGGGGATCTCTGATTTGATGATTGGGGAGTTAAGGAGAAAGTATTTCTTCTTTGTCTCCCTCTTTCCCTTCTTCCTTCTAGGGGAGTGAAGTGAATACAGAAGTGTTCTGGATTTAGATGGTTGGGTCCACATTCTATATTCTCCAGGACTCTTGATTTAAGGTGATAGAAACTCCACTAGAATTAGCTAAAGCAGAGAAAGAAAAGTTGTTGGTCATGAATCAAATTGCAAGAGGGACAGGGGTGGAGCTGGCCCCAGGGATAGATGGACCTGTGATCTGGACATTCTTGCTGGGTCTTGACTCCCATCTACGTCACTTGAAATTCTCAGAACAGTCATCTGAGTGGCCCAGACCTGGCCATGGACAATGCCAGGTGGACAATTGAAAGAGTGAAGAGCCTTCTTTCTGTTTTAAATCCAAAGGACCAGTAACAGGTTGGAACTGGGAACCATGATCATGACCATGCTTTGAACCCATCTCTGTGGCCTATGGGCTGAGGAATTTTGATCTTTGATTGTCCCAGCAGGTGAAATACATACATCACAGCCAGGAAACTCACTCTGCAGCCTGTTGTAAATGATCCACCTTTGCGAACCTTTACCCTCTGTCTATAAAATGGACAACCAGGTTGACAGGAGAACTCGTAGGGCATCATGGCCTGGGAAAAACGTCAGACGAGAATCCCGAGCTGAGCGCCTATTGCACATGCTCTTTCACAAGGACACCCACTTTAGAGTCAACACCATCACCCCCACTACTTTACAGATGAGGAAACTAAGTCAATGGAAGATACATGACTTGAGTGCTCTATGTCTCTATGGAGTAGAAATAACAGGAATTAAACCCAAGTCTATGCATAATAAATCTTTAACTAAAAAAACCATCTGTTGACATTTCAGTGAAATCTCTCATGAAAGTCCCTTGCTTACAGCTTCAGTTTTATCATAGCAAGAACCCAAAATAGTACTGCCTTTTGCAGTTACATCAAAATAAGGTGATTTAGAAAGGGCGCTCTTTTGAAAATTCGAGCATACATTTCAAACTCACCTAGGCCATCTCTTTAGAGACCCTGGGGATCTCTGATTTGATGATTGGGGAGTTAAGGAGAAAGTATTTCTTCTTTGTCTCCCTCTTTCCCTTCTTCCTTCTAGGGGAGTGAAGTGAATACAGAAGTGTTCTGGATTTAGATGGTTGGGTCCACATTCTATATTCTCCAGGACTCTTGATTTAAGGTGATAGAAACTCCACTAGAATTAGCTAAAGCAGAGAAAGAAAAGTTGTTGGTCATGAATCAAATTGCAAGAGGGACAGGGGTGGAGCTGGCCCCAGGGATAGATGGACCTGTGATCTGGACATTCTTGCTGGGTCTTGACTCCCATCTACGTCACTTGAAATTCTCAGAACAGTCATCTGAGTGGCCCAGACCTGGCCATGGACAATGCCAGGTGGACAATTGAAAGAGTGAAGAGCCTTCTTTCTGTTTTAAATCCAAAGGACCAGTAACAGGTTGGAACTGGGAACCATGATCATGACCATGCTTTGAACCCATCTCTGTGGCCTATGGGCTGAGGAATTTTGATCTTTGATTGTCCCAGCAGGTGAAATACATACATCACAGCCAGGAAACTCACTCTGCAGCCTGTTGTAAATGATCCACCTTTGCGAACCTTTACCCTCTGTCTATAAAATGGACAACCAGGTTGACAGGAGAACTCGTAGGGCATCATGGCCTGGGAAAAACGTCAGACGAGAATCCCGAGCTGAGCGCCTATTGCACATGCTCTTTCACAAGGACACCCACTTTAGAGTCAACACCATCACCCCCACTACTTTACAGATGAGGAAACTAAGTCAATGGAAGATACATGACTTGAGTGCTCTATGTCTCTATGGAGTAGAAATAACAGGAATTAAACCCAAGTCTATGCATAATAAATCTTTAATATGTCTCTACACCATCCAGAGATTCAATGATTAAAGACCTTGAGCAAAGTAAGTGAATACAAGCAGTTTCTGTTAAATACAAGCAAGCCCAGAGGTGCTGGGGATTCTCGTGTGAACAGCTCTACTGCTTCTGGGAGCTTCACAGGGTCCTTCTCTGGCCTGTTCCTTGCATGTGGCCTCTTGCGACTGACTAGGATAAGCTGTGAGTCTAAGCCCCTTCCTGTGCATTCCACTGTGTCATCCTTAACTGGACACAGGTGTTGTCAACGCCTCTCTTGCCTTTCATCCTTTTTCTTCTGCAGGTGGTCAGGAATCCCTGAAGACGCTGCTATGATTAGACCCCACTTTCGTCAATGAAGAGTGACTACAGCCATGAAATTAAGATGTTTGCTCCTTTGAAGGAAAACTACATCAAACCTAGACAAGATATTAAAAATTAGAGGCATCTCTTTGTCAACAAAGGCCCATATTGTCAAAGCTATGGTTTTTCCAGTAGTCATGAATAGATGTGAGAGTTGGATCATAAAGAAGGCTGAGCAATGAAGAACTGATACTTTCAAATTGTGCTGAAGAGACTCTTGAGAGTCCCTTGGAGAGCAAGATAAGATCAGTTAATCCTAAAGGAAATCAACCGTGAATATTCATTGGAAGGACTGAAGCTGAAGCCGAAGCCCCAATATTTTGGTTACCTGGAGATGTAAAGAGCTGATTCAATGGAAAAGAACCCAATGCTGGGAAAGATTGAAGGCATGAGGAGAAGGGGATTCCCAGCAGGTGAAATTTTACATACATCACAGCCAGGAAACTCACTCTGCAGCCTGTTGTAAATGATCCACCTGTGCGAACCTTTACCCTCTGTTTATAGAATAGACAACCAGGTTGACAGGAGAGCTCATAGGGCATCATGGCCTGGGAAAAACGTCAGACGAGAATCCCGAGCTGAGCGCCTATTGCACATGCTCTTTCACAAGGACACCCACTTTAGAGTCAACACCATCACCCCCACTACTTTACAGATGAGGAAACTAAGTCAATGGAAGATACATGACTTGAGTGCTCTATGTCTCTATGGAGTAGAAATAACAGGAATTAAACCCAAGTCTATGCATAATAAATCTTTAATATGTCTCTACACCATTCAGAGATTCAATGATTAAAGACCTTGAGCAAAGTAAGTGAATACAAGCAGTTTCTGTTAAATACAAGCAAGCCCAGAGGTGCTGGGGATTCTCATGTGAACAGCTCTACTGCTTCTGGGAGCTTCACAGGGTCCTTCTCTGGCCTGTTCCTTGCATGTGGCCTCTTGCGACTGACTAGGATAAGCTGTGAGTCTAAGCCCCTTCCTGTGCATTCCACTGTGTCATCCTTAACTGGACACAGGTGTTGTCAACGCCTCTCTTGCCTTTCATCCTTTTTCTTCTGCAGGTGGTCAGGAATCCCTGAAGACGCTGCTATGATTAGACCCCACTTTCGTCAATGAAGAGTGACTACAGCCATGAAATTAAGATGTTTGCTCCTTTGAAGGAAAACTACATCAAACCTAGACAAGATATTAAAAATTAGAGGCATCTCTTTGTCAACAAAGGCCCATATTGTCAAAGCTATGGTTTTTCCAGTAGTCATGAATAGATGTGAGAGTTGGATCATAAAGAAGGCTGAGCAATGAAGAACTGATACTTTCAAATTGTGCTGAAGAGACTCTTGAGAGTCCCTTGGAGAGCAAGATAAGATCAGTTAATCCTAAAGGAAATCAACCGTGAATATTCATTGGAAGGACTGAAGCTGAAGCCGAAGCCCCAATATTTTGGTTACCTGGAGATGTAAAGAGCTGATTCAATGGAAAAGAACCCAATGCTGGGAAAGATTGAAGGCATGAGGAGAAGGGGATGACAGAGGATGAGATGGTTGGATGGCATCATTGACACAATAGTCATGACTGGGAGACAGTGAAGGACAGGGTGCTGTAGTCTGTGGCAGTTCAAAAGGTCAGACACAACGGAGTTGCTGAACAAGTGTTCAATCAATGGCCATGGAATTCCCCACTGAGACAGCAAGGATATTCAACGACCTGACTTCCCATACTTCCTCTGACAGTCTGCCAAGTGGGAGTTGGCTCATCACCAGGCTTTAGTCTCCTCAAAGAAATAGATGAGAGGGTTCAGACAAATAGGAAGTCCCTATTGAAAGTAACTTTGTGGAAGTGCAGTCTACATGCAGTTACTCTGTGTTTTGAGGATTTTACCTTCTTGATGAATGTCTGAAACTCTCAGGGGCTTGTTATATGATCAGAGCAGTGGGCAGGGGTGTCAGCCCCTTGGTCACATTTCAGCTTCACACCTTGCCCTTGCTCTCAGCTGGCACAGAGGGGTCTTCAGATCCCAGTGCCCCTGCTCCCTCTTTCCCTATGATTCACTATACAACATCCACACTCAATCATTAGATCAACTCAGACCTCAGGCTCCTCATCAGTCTCTGTGCCACTGTCACATGTTCTGGACAACTATTTTACTCTGTGTGACTATCTAAGGTTTGCATATGACTTGGGGGGAGGGAAAATGCTATCTGGTCCTTCTTGTCCCTACCATTCTCAGCCCTGCTTCTGGGATAGCAATAAGACAGGTCTGTGGTTGATGAGAATTTCTGAACAGATGGGTGATGGGTGATTACTCCTAACACTTGGATCTCCCAGATCCAAAGTAGGGCTCCTGTGATCTTCTTCTTCTGGAGTCAAGGCTAAGGGCTCAGAATCAGGGTTCAGAGTCCCTCCAACAAATACTCATTCGCATGTGCTCTCTCTCTCTGTCTTCCCATTCAATTCAAAGGACTTTCATAGTTTGACAAGGAAGAGAAGACAGTTTTCCTGCCTGTATCCCTTTTCCTGTGATATGCTGTGTTGCAATGACAGTTGTGTTTTGTATAAAGAATGGACATAAATATGAAAGAACATCTTCACGGTTATCTTTCATTGTTAGAGTAGTGGATGATACGTTTCTCCTTTGTTATAATTTAAAATTCTCTTTACAATGAACTACTGTTGTTTTTTTTTTTTTTAATTAGAGAAGAGTATTAGCAGCTTTTATCATTAATAGGAAGCACATACACATTGTATTCCTGCTTCAAGGTGTACTTTATACCCCACCGCCCTCCAAGCCCCTTCTTCATGGCTCCCTCTCCTGCCCCCACTGGTTCCTCCTTCTGGAGAGGCTTTCACCCTTTGGGTATTGACTTAATTTGCTTTTGTGTTACACTTATTTATTTCTATGTTTCTACACCTTCCAAACTTCCGTTTTAATAAGATCAGATCATCTATATCTTGTTATTAAAAAAAACTCAACTAATTCAACCACGGTTTGTGGGTATAATAAGTCAATTGTCCTTTTTGGAGTGGAATGCTTTGTTTATTTATTTGTTTCTGAAACTCTCAGGGGCTTGTTATATGATCAGAGCAGTGGGCAGGGGTGTCAGCCCCTTGGTCACATTTCAGCTTCACACCTTGCCCTTGCTCTCAGCTGGCACAGAGGGGTCTTCAGATCCCAGTGCCCCTGCTCCCTCTTTCCCTATGATTCACTATACAACATCCACACTCAATCATTAGATCAACTCAGACCTCAGGCTCCTCATCAGTCTCTGTGCCACTGTCACATGTTCTGGACAACTATTTTACTCTGTGTGACTATCTAAGGTTTGCATATGACTTGGGGGGAGGGAAAATGCTATCTGGTCCTTCTTGTCCCTACCATTCTCAGCCCTGCTTCTGGGATAGCAATAAGACAGGTCTGTGGTTGATGAGAATTTCTGAACAGATGGGTGATGGGTGATTACTCCTAACACTTGGATCTCCCAGATCCAAAGTAGGGCTCCTGTGATCTTCTTCTTCTGGAGTCAAGGCTAAGGGCTCAGAATCAGGGTTCAGAGTCCCTCCAACAAATACTCATTCGCATGTGCTCTCTCTCTCTGTCTTCCCATTCAATTCAAAGGACTTTCATAGTTTGACAAGGAAGAGAAGACAGTTTTCCTGCCTGTATCCCTTTTCCTGTGATATGCTGTGTTGCAATGACAGTTGTGTTTTGTATAAAGAATGGACATAAATATGAAAGAACATCTTCACGGTTATCTTTCATTGTTAGAGTAGTGGATGATACGTTTCTCCTTTGTTATAATTTAAAATTCTCTTTACAATGAACTACTGTTGTTTTTTTTTTTTTTAATTAGAGAAGAGTATTAGCAGCTTTTATCATTAATAGGAAGCACATACACATTGTATTCCTGCTTCAAGGTGTACTTTATACCCCACCGCCCTCCAAGCCCCTTCTTCATGGCTCCCTCTCCTGCCCCCACTGGTTCCTCCTTCTGGAGAGGCTTTCACCCTTTGGGTATTGACTTAATTTGCTTTGTGTTACACTTATTTATTTCTATGTTTCTACACCTTCCAAACTTCCGTTTTAATAAGATCAGATCATCTATATCTTGTTATTAAAAAAAAAAAAAACTCAACTAATTACATTTGATTTATTCCTGGTCACTTGTGTAATCAGATGAGTGTGGAGGAAATGGGATTTGAAGGCAGTGGCAACTGGTGGGGTAGACAAGTTTAAGGGCTAACCAGGGCATCACTCCAGACTGCTCCTGATCCCTTACACTGTTTCCCTTTCTGAGTCAGGAGGCTTGTCCCAAATTATGTCTTGCAGAGAGAAAGGCCCTGAAAAAAAATATTTTTTGTCCATTTTTAAGGTCTTACTGAGATTTCTTTTCTGGGCTCCTTTCCAAAGGCTTTTATCTGTTTGTGTTTTTTTGTGAATCAGTAAGAGGGACATGCACTGTGGGATGTTTCGCAAGCTCAGGTGACAAATGGGCATTAGGTGAAGAAACATTCACTGGACCAGCAGTCTACTGATTACATCTTAAGAAACACTGAGCTGAGATGTGCCCAGAAGAAAGAAAAGCTATTATGCCAACTACTCAAAGGCAAAGCCCAGAATCTCTTTAGCATCTCTGGAGCCCTGACAAACCACACTCTACTTCTGGAGACAAAGCTGACCTCTCATGTTGCAACTGACACGGTGCTTAATCCTTTCTTTCAGATGAATCCAGCCCTCACTATGTTCCACATGTCCTCAGTGCTTTGGAGCCCAGAGGACTCAGAGTGAATTCTTTTTAGTTCCTTTTAATGTGGTCTTTCAACTGAGGTCAGAAGCAACATACTCCATCCACAAAATAGTTTAAATGCTTTCCATATTCATTGTGAGGCAGCAACAATGTCTCCTGATTAAAAAGCCATATCAAAGCTGAAGGATGGCTGGGGCAGCTTGCTTTGAAGGATGTTTCAATTATATTTCAGTGGTATCAATGCTATTAAAGAAGAAGAGCACATACCTTGCTTCATGCCCCCCCTCCAAGCCCCTTCTTCATGGCTCCTCCTGCCCCACTGGTTCCTCCTTCTGGAGAGGCTTTCACCCTTTGGGTATTGACTTAATTTGCTTTTGTGTTACACTTATTTATTTCTATGTTTCTACACCTTCCAAACTTCCGTTTTAATAAGATCAGATCATCTATATCTTGTTATTAAAAAAAAAAAAAACTCAACTAATTACATTTGATTTATTCCTGGTCACTTGTGTAATCAGATGAGTGTGGAGGAAATGGGATTTGAAGGCAGTGGCAACTGGTGGGGTAGACAAGTTTAAGGGCTAACCAGGGCATCACTCCAGACTGCTCCTGATCCCTTACACTGTTTCCCTTTCTGAGTCAGGAGGCTTGTCCCAAATTATGTCTTGCAGAGAGAAAGGCCCTGAAAAAAAATATTTTTTGTCCATTTTTAAGGTCTTACTGAGATTTCTTTTCTGGGCTCCTTTCCAAAGGCTTTTATCTGTTTGTGTTTTTTTGTGAATCAGTAAGAGGGACATGCACTGTGGGATGTTTCGCAAGCTCAGGTGACAAATGGGCATTAGGTGAAGAAACATTCACTGGACCAGCAGTCTACTGATTACATCTTAAGAAACACTGAGCTGAGATGTGCCCAGAAGAAAGAAAAGCTATTATGCCAACTACTCAAAGGCAAAGCCCAGAATCTCTTTAGCATCTCTGGAGCCCTGACAAACCACACTCTACTTCTGGAGACAAAGCTGACCTCTCATGTTGCAACTGACACGGTGCTTAATCCTTTCTTTCAGATGAATCCAGCCCTCACTATGTTCCACATGTCCTCAGTGCTTTGGAGCCCAGAGGACTCAGAGTGAATTCTTTTTAGTTCCTTTTAATGTGGTCTTTCAACTGAGGTCAGAAGCAACATACTCCATCCACAAAATAGTTTAAATGCTTTCCATATTCATTGTGAGGCAGCAACAATGTCTCCTGATTAAAAAGCCATATCAAAGCTGAAGGATGGCTGGGGCAGCTTGCTTTGAAGGATGTTTCAATTATATTTCAGTGGTATCAATGCTATTAAAGAAGAAGAGCTAAGGGAGCTTTCAACGACCCTCTTCTTTTATGCTTTGTCTCTTGATCATCATGGGTACTTAGTTTTGGCAGGAAAACCCCCCTTGAGAAAAATTTAATGATAACATTTGATTTTTCACCCTCTTACGACATAGTGTCATTGAATGTGTTGTTTGCAAAAGGTTAGGGATTTGACTTACCAGAAAATGAAGAGTCTTATGTTCATAGGGAACCAGGTAAACATGTCCTGCTCAAAGGGATAATGGCTTTGGTGGATTTTTTGCCACTTTTCTTTGAAAGACAGAATCATTCGTGCCTCATTCAGTTAAAAAGTCCGGAGGTGATCACCTTCTAAGAGAGGCAGCAACTGTAATGATTAGAGCATATGTTAGTCACTCAATCATGTTCAACTCTTTGCAACCCCATGGACTGCAACCCAGCAGGCTCCTTTGTTCATAGGATTTCCCAGGCAGGAATACTGGAGTGGGTTGCCATTCCCTTTTCCAGGAGATCTTCCCAACCCAGGACTCGAATCCGGGTCTACAGCACTGCAGTCAGACTCTTTACTACTGAGCCACCAGGAAGCCCAGACTCAGGGCTAGACTCTTCCAATCCCTGTCTTGTCTCTTCTTCACAGGGTTTTGGGGCACTTTGCTGGGCCTGTGTCAATGCCTCCATTTCCTTAATTACAACATGGGGATAAAAATTGCAGCAATCTCAGTGCTAGGCTCACAGGTGACTGCTCTCATCCAATGATGATATAAGATCCCGGGGCCAGCACAGGGGAGATGAGTTGGGACTTGTTCACTGTAGATGCCTTGGGTCCTGTGGCATAGACAGACCTACCAGAACAGTGAGTGGTAGTCAGTGTCTCAGAGGCACACATTAAACATAGTGGAAGCCCACATTCGCCAATCCCTGAGTAAGGATGAGCGAAGTCTGGTGGGAACTCTTGTGGTATCAGCCATAGATGAGAGCTATGGTCTCAGGGCTGTCTCCTGGGCTGAGCTAGGGGTTCGGATTAGGCAAATGACTGCTAATCCAGGCAGAGAGATGCCTGCCATCCCTAACCTCTGGCCGAGATGTCAGTTTCAATACACTCAGTTCACAAGGTCCAGGAGGCAGAGGGGAGAGCCCAGAGCTGAAGGTCCAAGGAAAGCAGTCCAGGAGCCAGAAAGCAGAGCCAATGTGGAGGAGGTGAGCAGCCAGTCAGCCATGTCCTTGTTTCATTATGAACACTATCGTGCTCATCAGCAGAGGTGAGTAGCCAGTCATTCACTGTCCTTGTCCTGTTATGATCATTATCATGCTCATCAGTGTTACTGTACTTATTTCTGCTGTAACTACTACCATATGTTTATTAGTTTTCTTACTGTAAATTTCTGGATAACTTCATCAGCATAGAAGCCCCTTTTTTCCTTTGCTAGCTGGCTTCTCATGTGTCCAGACTGCTTAGTAGATTGTAGGAGTTAACGTGACTCACTCTCAGCATTGGCCTGCAAGAGAAAATATGACAAGTCCATGGCCTCTGCTCTCTTGTCTTGTCTCACAATATTAAGATGCCTCTCTTATTTCTTTCCTTTCCCTGCCATTGTCATCTCTAATCATATTCTACATATGGTTCTCTGGATAAATGTGTTTTCTCCTGTAATCTCTACTCAGGACATGCAACCCTACGTTCCGTGTCCCTTCTTCTGTTCTGTTGCATACTCCCCACATGCTGTTTTCCTGGACCACCCTGTGGATTTGGCTTTGCACAGCAGGAGAGCATCCAGTCTTCCAAACCAGACTTCAGAGCTGTTTCCATCCAAGAGGAGGTCATTTTTGTGTCTGCAGACCCAACTCCTCTTTCTTTGTCACCCTCTTGTAATCAACAGAATCACCCCTACTTTTTTCTGCAAGCATTTCCAGGTGAAATTGCTTTAAAAAGACATTGAAAAGGGCTTCCCTGGTGGCCCAGTGGGCAGGGACACTGCCTTGCAGTGCAAGGGGCGCCAGTTCGATTGCTGGCCTGGGAAGATCCCACGTGCCGTGGAGTGGCTGGACCAATGTGTCCAGCTACCAAGCTGGAGCTTTGGAGTGCATGCGCCCAGAGCTGGTGCTCTGAGGTGACAGAGGCCACTGAGATGGGAGGCCCACATTTTTCTTTTTTTTCATTTGCATAGCATTTTATTGTTTGCATATTGCATATCAAAAAGAATAGAGTCACAGGACTCATGGTCTAGCTCAATCACTAACTTGCTGTCTGAACTGGTCTCTTTTTTTTTTTTTTTTTAAGATTTATTTATTTATTTTGGGCGGGGGTCGGGTTGGGGAGGGAGGGAAGCAGGTGGGCCACTTCTATTGGTCTTTCATTTCTCTATTTTCATCCGTCTTTGTTCTTTGGCTCCTGTGGACCTCTCATCGCTGTGGCATCTGTCGTTGCAGAGTGCCGGCTCTGGGCGCATGTGCTCCAGAGCTCTGGAGCTCTGGCAACTACTACCATATGTTTATTAGTTTTCTTACTGTAAATTTCTGGATAACTTCATCAGCATAGAAGCCCCTTTTTTCCTTTGCTAGCTGGCTTCTCATGTGTCCAGACTGCTTAGTAGATTGTAGGAGTTAACGTGACTCACTCTCAGCATTGGCCTGCAAGAGAAAATATGACAAGTCCATGGCCTCTGCTCTCTTGTCTTGTCTCACAATATTAAGATGCCTCTCTTATTTCTTTCCTTTCCCTGCCATTGTCATCTCTAATCATATTCTACATATGGTTCTCTGGATAAATGTGTTTTCTCCTGTAATCTCTACTCAGGACATGCAACCCTACGTTCCGTGTCCCTTCTTCTGTTCTGTTGCATACTCCCCACATGCTGTTTTCCTGGACCACCCTGTGGATTTGGCTTTGCACAGCAGGAGAGCATCCAGTCTTCCAAACCAGACTTCAGAGCTGTTTCCATCCAAGAGGAGGTCATTTTTGTGTCTGCAGACCCAACTCCTCTTTCTTTGTCACCCTCTTGTAATCAACAGAATCACCCCTACTTTTTTCTGCAAGCATTTCCAGGTGAAATTGCTTTAAAAAGACATTGAAAAGGGCTTCCCTGGTGGCCCAGTGGGCAGGGACACTGCCTTGCAGTGCAAGGGGCGCCAGTTCGATTGCTGGCCTGGGAAGATCCCACGTGCCGTGGAGTGGCTGGACCAATGTGTCCAGCTACCAAGCTGGAGCTTTGGAGTGCATGCGCCCAGAGCTGGTGCTCTGAGGTG
The DNA here is from genome assembly GCA_022376925.1 of Tragulus kanchil. Taxonomy (NCBI): domain Eukaryota; kingdom Metazoa; phylum Chordata; class Mammalia; order Artiodactyla; family Tragulidae; genus Tragulus; species Tragulus kanchil. The sequence goes on from JAIOJX010000032.1 coordinate 176,589,486, forward strand.
ACAGAGGCCACTGAGATGGGAGGCCCACTTTTTTGTTTCCTTTCATTTGCATAGCATTTTATTGTTTGCATATTGCATATCAAAAAGAATAGAGTCACAGGACTCATGGTCTAGCTCAATCACTAACTTGCTGTCTGAACTGGTCTCTTTTTTTTTTTTTTTTTAAGATTTATTTATTTATTTTGGGCGGGGGTCGGGTTGGGGAGGGAGGGAAGCAGGTGGGCCACTTCTATTGGTCTTTCATTTCTCTATTTTCATCCGTCTTTGTTCTTTGGCTCCTGTGGGCCTCTCATCGCTGTGGCATCTGTCGTTGCAGAGTGCCGGCTCTGGGCGCATGTGCTCCAGAGCTCTGGAGCTCTGGCTCTGTAATTGGACACATCGGTCCAGCAATTCCGCAGCAGGTGGGATCTTCCCAGGCCTGGGATCAAACCGGCGCCCCTTGCACTGCAAGGCGGTGTCCTTACCCACTGGACCACCAGGGTAAGCCCTCAACTGGTCTCTTAACCTTGCTAAATAACAAAGCCAAGGAACAAAGATGAATGAAAATAAATAAATGAAAGACCAATAGAAGTGGCATATATATGTATATGTGTATATGTGTATGTATATATATATAAAGACATTGAACAGACAGTCATGAAGTCATTATGATATTGGTTAGGGAAAGGTTGCAATTTGTTAACCTATCTTGCCTTGCTGACTCAGAGTAGGCCCCTACCTCCACCTTGCTTAGTCATCTTTGCCTGACCTACAGTGGGCTATCCTGGTAGCTCAGCAGTAAAAAATTCACCTGCTGATACAGAAGATGTGGGTTTAATCCTTGGGTTGGGAAGATTCCCTGGAGAAGGCAATGACAATGCACTCCAATATTCTTGCCTAGGAAATTCCATGGACAGAGGAGCCTGATGGGCTACGGTCCATGGGGTCTCAAGAGTTGGACACAACTTAGCAACTAAAGAACGACAGTGATAGTACAGGTCAGCACTATTTGATATGTCTCAGGCTATCACCCTAAAATAATCCTTCCTCATCAGAAATGATGCATTTTCAGGGGACTTGATCTGCCGTCATTGACTTTCAGTTTGAAGGCATTAGGAATGTCAAGTCCATGTGACAAAGTCATCATCCTCTTAATTGTTATGCAATTTTCTGGCATAAATATCATCTTTGGTATATGAATCTCCATGCAAATGATATCATTTGAATTGCTTTAATGGGAGATAATGAGACAAGAGTTGGCTCAGAGGGTGAAGAATCTGCCTGCAATGCAGCAGTCCCTGGTTTGATTCCTGATTAAAGAAGACCTCCTTGAGGAGGAATAGGCATCCCACTCTCTTATTCTTGCCTGGACAGAGGAGCCTGGCAGGCTACAGTACATGGGGTTGCAAAGAATTAGACAAGATTGAATGACTAACTAGCTAATGATACAAGAACTCTGAGCACCGAGGCAACATTTTTGAAATGAGGACTTTCAAGTGAAAGAAAGCAATTTGTGGTCTTCTAATCTGCTTTTTTCCCCCCTCTGATTAGATTTTATTACCACCTGCAGCAGAGAAAGGTAATGTAACTTATCCAGACGCATCAGTTAGGAGGTGAAAACCCAGGGGCATGGGAAACTTTTCCTTCTGCCCAAATGTTCCATTATCATTCTCCTTTAGAGAAATAATTTTCCCTGAAATCATATGCACACTTCTGTCTTTGGATCAATCAATATTTGGTTCAAATAATTTGAACACCCACTCTCAAGTAAAGCTTAGAGCTGAGGTGACCATCCCTGGCTCCATCAGATACAGACGTTGGCAAGGGAAACACTGTCCATTTCATCTGCCTCTTCTGACTCCAAAGAGAGTCCTCACTTTTCAGTTGAATGTGACGGCATGATGAAGTGAATGGGGGAAAAAAATCACATAAAAACCTGGCTTTGGGAGTGCGGGTTGTGAGTGCACAGCCCTTGATCTTCCCAGGGTATGGGGAAATCTTCTAAATAGCAGTGCTTTTGTGTCTTGCCTGGTACAGACAGGCGGCCTCCAGCCCTCCCTCCCCCTTCCTACTGTGGGATCAGCGGGGCACATGTGGCCTTGACCTCGGCTGTCTGGCAGTCATCTCAGAGGAAAGACAGAGGCAGATGGAGGGCTCCTGATACTTAATGAGGGCATGACATTCCCCATGGCATGCTTTACAAAGGGACAGAGGGCCCAAGGGGAAAGGTGTGTCTTAAAGTCAAGCCGGACACCAGTACCTCTAGCACAGCAAAACAAATCAGGGCATGAACTCCAGCTTCAGTGTCCCTAAACATGAAGAAAGAGAAGATGGTCGGGTCTTTGGAAAAGGAACCCATGATGTCCTCTGTCTCCCCCACTCTGCAATGGGCTAATGCTCTTGACAATGTCAAGAAAGAAACTGGAGGACAGGCTCTCTCTGCAGAGGAAGAATCCTTCGAGAGGATCTGGTCCCCAGTGCAGTTTATATCCCCTTTGGATGAAGTAGTTGAGGTCCTCATGGAAAAACCAACATGGTTTCAGTCCAGAGAGGGTGACAACATGGTCTTCAGCCTGGACACCAGGCCTTCAGCTGTCTTTTCAGGTCTATCTCTCTTTAATTCCCATTTATGGCACTAAATTATTAAATTAAAAAAAAATTTAAATGCAAAGTGCAGGCAACCCACATGTAGGACATAAGACTGCTTTCTTAAAGCCTGCTGTTCCAGGAGTGGGCACCATGAGGGGCCTAGCAGAGTACAATGGGAGGAGCACTCAGGAAGTCAGCCCTGAGTGGGGACTGCAGCTTGCGGCCACCTGACTGTGGCTGGGAGCCTGAGTTTCTTCTGCTTGAAAGCCAGGTGATTAATACACATCCTCAGCTTTAGTCATGTGATCAGATGGTTTTATGAGTAATTGGATATCCTCTAATATACAGTGTGTGTGTTGAATCACTTCAGTCATGTCTCACCCTTTATAACCCTGTGGATTATAGCCCGCCAGGCTCCTCTATCCGTGGGATCCTCCAGTTAAAAGTACTGAAGTGGGGTGCCTTTTCCTCCTCAAGGGGATCCTCCCAAGCCACGGATTAAACCTAGGTCTTCTGCGTCTCCTGCACTGCAGGCTGATTCTTTACCCCTGAGCCACCCTATGTACAGTAGATGCTCCATATACGGTGTCCATATCTGTGAGATATGTTTCATCATAAATGTCCCACCTTGGTGGCTTCCCAGGTGGTTCAGAGGTAAAGAATCTGACTGCAGTGCAGGCGAGATGGGAGATGTGGATTCCATTCCTGGAGAAGGGATCCCCTGGAGAAGGAAATGGCAACCCACTCCAGTATTCTTGCCTGGGAAATCCCATGGACAAAGGAGCCTGGCGGGCTACAGTCTATAGGATCACACAGTGGCAGATAGGACAGAAGCAACCAAATAAGCATGCCTAAAAGAAAAAATATCAGTGCCCAGAAGATATGTTTTAATAGAATAGCTCCAGTGTATTAACCAAAGTGTTTTGCAATATATTTCTTAGAAGAAGAAAAGGCTTTTTTGCTAAGATCCTAGTTTTTGTCAGGTGGAACTTAAGACCAAAACCTCCCTGATTATGACCCTTTTCTCTTCTTATGAACTCACTAAAACCTAAAACTTACTTATATATCTTAAGCCGAAGGAACTGGCAACATTGTATAAATTAGATGATTTGCCTTTCTGAACTTGAACTGGAAAATGCATGGGACTTGCGGTCCTTGTTTTTGGAGTGACCTTGAGGTCTGACACTTGGGGTGTCACATCCCTTAGGACTGAATGCAGGTATACTTTTGCTACTTAGGCGTTGATAATTTAGGGCAAACTTACTGAGCTTTGTCCCCACCTAGTTTTATGTTCTCAGTCCCTCAGTTGTGTCTGATTCTTTGCAGTCTGATGGACGGTCACCTGCCAGTCCATCCCCATGTAAATTTATATATATTCCCCATGCAAATTTATTTAAATTGTGCATTATTATTATTATTATCATTATTATTCTATATAAGCACAGTCTTCTCCCAAATCCACGTTTTTTTGTTTTGTTGTTAAGTCCTTTATCTCTGCCCAAATGCCCCGTTTTCTTGTGATCTCAATCTATGTTAGAAATATATTTATCTGAATTTTGAATTTTTCATCTTTCTGGACTTTCATGGCAGAAGTCCACTTGCAATTTGAAATGCCACCAGGACCTCGCTTGCCTTCTTTCATAATTGATCTGCTTCCAAATTTAAAATGTGGTTGCAGCCCTACCAGTGTCTGGCGGGGGCCATGCGCCCTAAATCACAGCCATGCCTGTCATCCGACCCTTCCTCCTCCAGTCTGTTGGAAAGCCCAGGCATGCTTCTTCCTCTAACCTGGGATCAAACAGTGTTTCCCACCCAAATTTGATTAAATGTGCCCTCCCTCACTGCAGTCCATATGGCATGGAAATGCAGGCTGCCTTTCTCATTTTTCCAGACTCCGGGGTCAGACAGTGCCCAGACACGCAAATAATAGTCAAATTATACAGGAAGTTGTCAGAGGAGCCTGAACACAGAGAGAGGCCACCCCTGACCCCACAACTGGTCAAAGGTCTGGTTCAAGTTTCTCCTTCTTAATCTGTCACCACAGCAACATTTACAACAGCCCTTTGAATGAAACCATTTATAGATTCTACTCTTTTTTTATTATTATGAAAGTTTTTCTTTTACTGCAACTTTGAATCTTCTTTCAAATGACACTAACACTTCTCATCTGAGAAGACATGCTTATAATAATAAAAGATGAGTTTTTTTTTTCTTTCTCTCTTTCAGGAAAGGGCCCAATGTAGGATATTTTTTCATCACTAAATTTAGATGTAGACCTTTTTTTTCCCTCCAAGTCAGAAAAGGCACTGATAAATATGACTGTCTGCCTAACACACATCCGAAGGTTGAACATCTCCCAGCAATCCTAAAAATACTTTGAGATCCACAGCAGGCTCTGAGAAAAAAGAAGAAAAAATAATACAGTGGAATAAGGAGACATTGTCATCCAAGAACGACAAGGAGGCAAGATGTAGGAGAATTCCCAAGTCATATTTAAAGGCCAGAGAGAATCTGTTGAAATGCTACCACCGTGAAGATGAACTGTGATGTTTTCTAAGTCTTCCTCTGTGGTAACAGACCTTTCCTTTCATTGGTCCAGAGCAGAAAGGGATGAGGGAGGGAAAGCTGGTCATTGGTTCCACATTGTTTCTATTTTTAGGATGATATCAGGATAGCCATGCCAGTGACTGAAGATGCACAGCTTTTGAGTTTTCTATTTCTTGTCTGGTTTTTAAGTTGTGATTGTCAAAGATATTGATGGCATTCCCTGGGACAGGCTCTGTTGGAGGAAATAGATGGTGATCTTGGCGTGGACATTGAAAAACATGTGAGGGAGAATACTCACATCGATGCCTGTCATCCGACCCTTCCTCCTCCAGTCTGTTGGAAAGCCCAGGCATGCTTCTTCCTCTAACCTGGGATCAAACAGTGTTTCCCACCCAAATTTGATTAAATGTGCCCTCCCTCACTGCAGTCCATATGGCATGGAAATGCAGGCTGCCTTTCTCATTTTTCCAGACTCCGGGGTCAGACAGTGCCCAGACACGCAAATAATAGTCAAATTATACAGGAAGTTGTCAGAGGAGCCTGAACACAGAGAGAGGCCACCCCTGACCCCACAACTGGTCAAAGGTCTGGTTCAAGTTTCTCCTTCTTAATCTGTCACCACAGCAACATTTACAACAGCCCTTTGAATGAAACCATTTATAGATTCTACTCTTTTTTTATTATTATGAAAGTTTTTCTTTTACTGCAACTTTGAATCTTCTTTCAAATGACACTAACACTTCTCATCTGAGAAGACATGCTTATAATAATAAAAGATGAGTTTTTTTTTCTCTCTTTCAGGAAAGGGCCCAATGTAGGATATTTTTTCATCACTAAATTTAGATGTAGACCTTTTTTTTCCCTCCAAGTCAGAAAAGGCACTGATAAATATGACTGTCTGCCTAACACACATCCGAAGGTTGAACATCTCCCAGCAATCCTAAAAATACTTTGAGATCCACAGCAGGCTCTGAGAAAAAAGAAGAAAAAATAATACAGTGGAATAAGGAGACATTGTCATCCAAGAACGACAAGGAGGCAAGATGTAGGAGAATTCCCAAGTCATATTTAAAGGCCAGAGAGAATCTGTTGAAATGCTACCACCGTGAAGATGAACTGTGATGTTTTCTAAGTCTTCCTCTGTGGTAACAGACCTTTCCTTTCATTGGTCCAGAGCAGAAAGGGATGAGGGAGGGAAAGCTGGTCATTGGTTCCACATTGTTTCTATTTTTAGGATGATATCAGGATAGCCATGCCAGTGACTGAAGATGCACAGCTTTTGAGTTTTCTATTTCTTGTCTGGTTTTTAAGTTGTGATTGTCAAAGATATTGATGGCATTCCCTGGGACAGGCTCTGTTGGAGGAAATAGATGGTGATCTTGGCGTGGACATTGAAAAACATGTGAGGGAGAATACTCACATTCCAGATGCACTCCAATGAAGATATGAAGATCTATGAAGTTCATAGAGGAAAAGGAGTGGGTGGACCTTAATCCTCACAGGGAGAGGGAGCTAGGTCCACTTAATTTTCTGGTAAGCCCCAAACACGTAGAACATTGGATTAACACAGTCATTAGCTGTTGAATGAATAATCAATGAATATATTGTCCATTTAAACAACGTTTAAAGTTTTGTTTTGTTTTGTTTTTATATGGACTATTTTTAAAGTCTTCACTGAATTTGTTACAATATTGCTTCTATTATGGTGTTTTTTTGGCCATGAAATATGTATGTATATCTTAGCTCCTTGATCAGTGATTGAACCAGCATGCCATGTATTGGAAAGTGAAATCTTGATCACTTGACCATCAGGGAAGTCCCAAAACAATTTTTAAAAAGTGTTAAGGGCTAGTAAACTCTTCAGGGAATATTAGTAGCCCTCTGGCATATACCAGAAAGATGGATCAAACTGAATTCTACAGTATCTAAAAATGGTTCTGTGGATTACAAATAATAGAAAATCCTATAATTATTCTATTAAATAAGTAGGAAATTATTATTTTCACTTTAAATTTCTAGATTCGGGCAGTGAGGGCTTAATACTAGTAGCTTCACAATATTATTTAAAATTTGTGTTTTTCTGCTATTACATGTTAGGTAGATCACCTACTGCTTTTTGGTTATAAGGTTTCTCTCTTAGAACCAATTATTATATCTGTATTCAAAGTGGAAAGAGGGAAAGCTGATTAGGAGCAGCCACATTTGTCCCTTTTAACACAAAGCTTGGAGGTTCGAGAGAGAGGGCACATATGTAACCTATGGCTGATTCATGTTGACGTATGGCAGAAACCAATACAATATTGTAAAACAATTATCTTTCAATGAAAAATAAATATATCAAAAAACTAAAAACCAAAAAAAATCCAAAACTTTCCCTCAAGGTCATCTAGGGACCCCCATTCTCAGTCACCTCATTAGCATCAATTTAGGTCTGATAGGAAGGGTTTCTTATTAACAAAAGAAGGTTCTCCTATCACCTAGGAAATATTGATTTTTTTAGGAACTCTGCACCAGGAACTGAAGATTGGGACCAAACAATTTTTTTTTTCATTATATGTTAACGAGTGAGTAATCAACTAAAAATACACGAAGAATAGACATCAAAATCTATTCCCTACTATAAACCTTGGTGGTCCAAACTCCTTTGATGTGACTCAGGTGGATCATACTAAATGGGCTGCAAAGGCCACAAGTTGGACTGTCATTGAGACTGGTTGTATGATACTAGGTCCATCACTCTGCTCCCTGGAAACCTCTCGAATAAGGTAGAGTCCCAACTCTAACATGTGGTTTAGGACCTGTGATGATGTGATTTCTGTCTATACACAGAACTCTTTTACTTGGTTCCTGCTTCCTCTTTAAACTCAAACTCCTTTTCAGTCCTGAATTTATGCACATACCAGAACCTCTGCCAGGAATACACCTTCTGCCTTCTTGTCAGTCCTCAAAATGTTGGCTCAAGTTCCCCCTTTCCCTTTTGAAAGCTCCCCAGTATCCCAGACAGATGTAGACAGGTGCCCTATTGCCCCGCCACTCTCCTGTGGCATGCATTATCCTGTGCTCTTGTGGCTTTCAGGACAACTTCCTGAGTAGAATGAGTTTCCCTTTGGACCACCAGAGCCCCTTGCGCTATTACTATTAAAGGCTAGTGAGGTGTAGTAGTGCATAAAATAAAGAACAGTCTTCGTCATCCTGAAGTTCATGTTCTAGTGGAGAAGGCAATTAAAAAGTTTTTCAAATTTTTTAGTTTGATGAAGCAATAGACTGTATTCAAAGTGGAAAGAGGGAAAGCTGATTAGGAGCAGCCACATTTGTCCCTTTTAACACAAAGCTTGGAGGTTCGAGAGAGAGGGCACATATGTAACCTATGGCTGATTCATGTTGACGTATGGCAGAAACCAATACAATATTGTAAAACAATTATCTTTCAATGAAAAATAAATATATCAAAAAACTAAAAACCAAAAAAAATCCAAAACTTTCCCTCAAGGTCATCTAGGGACCCCCATTCTCAGTCACCTCATTAGCATCAATTTAGGTCTGATAGGAAGGGTTTCTTATTAACAAAAGAAGGTTCTCCTATCACCTAGGAAATATTGATTTTTTTAGGAACTCTGCACCAGGAACTGAAGATTGGGACCAAACAATTTTTTTTTTCATTATATGTTAACGAGTGAGTAATCAACTAAAAATACACGAAGAATAGACATCAAAATCTATTCCCTACTATAAACCTTGGTGGTCCAAACTCCTTTGATGTGACTCAGGTGGATCATACTAAATGGGCTGCAAAGGCCACAAGTTGGACTGTCATTGAGACTGGTTGTATGATACTAGGTCCATCACTCTGCTCCCTGGAAACCTCTCGAATAAGGTAGAGTCCCAACTCTAACATGTGGTTTAGGACCTGTGATGATGTGATTTCTGTCTATACACAGAACTCTTTTACTTGGTTCCTGCTTCCTCTTTAAACTCAAACTCCTTTTCAGTCCTGAATTTATGCACATACCAGAACCTCTGCCAGGAATACACCTTCTGCCTTCTTGTCAGTCCTCAAAATGTTGGCTCAAGTTCCCCTTCCTTTAGAAAGCTCCCCCAGTATCCCAGACAGATGTAGACAGGTGCCCTATTGCCCCGCCACTCTCCTGTGGCATGCATTATCCTGTGCTCTTGTGGCTTTCAGGACAACTTCCTGAGTAGAATGAGTTTCCCTTTGGACCACCAGAGCCCCTTGCGCTATTACTATTAAAGGCTAGTGAGGTGTAGTAGTGCATAAAATAAAGAACAGTCTTCGTCATCCTGAAGTTCATGTTCTAGTGGAGAAGGCAATTAAAAATATAAGTAAATTATATCACATATTTAATTGTTGTTGTTCATCATCACTCATGGTCTGACTCTTTGTGACCCCATGCACTGCAGCATGCCAGGCTTCCCTGTCTTTCACTATCTCCTATAGTTTGCTCAAACTCATGTTCATTGACTCAGTGATGCCATTCAACCATCTCATCCTTTGTCACCCTCTTCTCCTCCTGCCTTCAATCTTTACCAGCATCAGGGTCTTTTTCAACAAGTTGACTTTTTGCATAACGTGGCCCAAGTATTAAAGCTTCAGCTTCAGTCCTTCCAATGAATATTCAAGATTCATTTCCTTTAGGAGTGACTGGTTTGATCTCCTTGCTGTCCAAGGGACTCTCAAGAGACTTCTCCAGCACCACAGTTTGAAGGCATCAGTTCTTCAGTGCTCAGCCTTTTTTTTTCTTGTCCAGTTCTCACATCCATACATAAATACTGGGAAAACCACAGACTTGATTATATAGACCTTTGTGGGCAAAGTAATGTCTCTAGTTTTTAATACACTGTCTAGGTTTATCATAGGTTTTCTTCCAGTGATTGTCTTTTAATTTAATATTAAATAATATTAAATTTGATCTTTGATAGTAGTAATTACGAAAAACTGGTCTTGTGGTAGCTCAGTCTTAAAGAATCTGCCTGTCAATGCATGATGAAACATGGGTTCAATCCCAGAGTCAGGAAGATCCCTGGAGCAGGAAGTGACAACCCACTCCAGTATTCTTGGCTGGGAAATCCTACAGGCATAGGAATACACCTTCTGCCTTCTTGTCAGTCCTCAAAATGTTGGCTCAAGTTCCCCTTCCTTTAGAAAGCTCCCCCAGTATCCCAGACAGATGTAGACAGGTGCCCTATTGCCCCGCCACTCTCCTGTGGCATGCATTATCCTGTGCTCTTGTGGCTTTCAGGACAACTTCCTGAGTAGAATGAGTTTCCCTTTGGACCACCAGAGCCCCTTGCGCTATTACTATTAAAGGCTAGTGAGGTGTAGTAGTGCATAAAATAAAGAACAGTCTTCGTCATCCTGAAGTTCATGTTCTAGTGGAGAAGGCAATTAAAAATATAAGTAAATTATATCACATATTTAATTGTTGTTGTTCATCATCACTCATGGTCTGACTCTTTGTGACCCCATGCACTGCAGCATGCCAGGCTTCCCTGTCTTTCACTATCTCCTATAGTTTGCTCAAACTCATGTTCATTGACTCAGTGATGCCATTCAACCATCTCATCCTTTGTCACCCTCTTCTCCTCCTGCCTTCAATCTTTACCAGCATCAGGGTCTTTTTCAACAAGTTGACTTTTGCATAACGTGGCCCAAGTATTAAAGCTTCAGCTTCAGTCCTTCCAATGAATATTCAAGATTCATTTCCTTTAGGAGTGACTGGTTTGATCTCCTTGCTGTCCAAGGGACTCTCAAGAGACTTCTCCAGCACCACAGTTTGAAGGCATCAGTTCTTCAGTGCTCAGCCTTTTTTTTTCTTGTCCAGTTCTCACATCCATACATAAATACTGGGAAAACCACAGACTTGATTATATAGACCTTTGTGGGCAAAGTAATGTCTCTAGTTTTTAATACACTGTCTAGGTTTATCATAGGTTTTCTTCCAGTGATTGTCTTTTAATTTAATATTAAATAATATTAAATTTGATCTTTGATAGTAGTAATTACGAAAAACTGGTCTTGTGGTAGCTCAGTCTTAAAGAATCTGCCTGTCAATGCATGATGAAACATGGGTTCAATCCCAGAGTCAGGAAGATCCCTGGAGCAGGAAGTGACAACCCACTCCAGTATTCTTGGCTGGGAAATCCTACAGGCATAGGAGCCTGGTGTACTGCTGATGAAAGCGACAATAAGATGAAAGAGTACAACAGAGGTTGAACGAAATGTCAAGAGTGATAAAAGTGGACACATTTGGTAAAAACACCAGAAAAGACCTCAGTTAAAACATTATGCTGGACTCATCTATCCATTCATCCATTTATCCATCCATCCAATCAACCATCCATCTGTCCATCCATCTATCCACCTGTCTATCCATCTGTCCATCAATTTATTCATCTATTCACAATTCAATCATTCATTCATATATTCCTCCATCCATGATCCTTCCATTCTATTAACCAATCAGTCATTCTTTTAGTTATCCATCCATTATACAAAAAGTGAGGGCATTCAACATTTTATTTGCTCCTTCATTAGTCTATTCATCCATCCATTCATCAAATTATCCAGAAGTTAGCTGGTATATTTACTCATTCATTTGTTCACCAATTCATTTATATATCCATCCATTTAATGTATTTATTTATTTGTTCAAATATCCATTCATACAACAGATATTCATTACATATCATTAGCATAACCCTTTCATTATCTTCTGTATTGGAGAAACAAAAAGGATGTCAGTGAGGACAACAGAGGTAAAATTTCCCAGGATGCCCTCATCATAAACATTCCAGTGCATTTTATCTCAATACCCACGACCTTGCTGAAGCTCCTACTTGAACCCTATGTGCTGGCAGTAAGCTCCCACAATGTCAGATAACGGGACAGCAGCACATCCATACATAAATACTGGGAAAACCACAGACTTGATTATATAGACCTTTGTGGGCAAAGTAATGTCTCTAGTTTTTAATACACTGTCTAGGTTTATCATAGGTTTTCTTCCAGTGATTGTCTTTTAATTTAATATTAAATAATATTAAATTTGATCTTTGATAGTAGTAATTACGAAAAACTGGTCTTGTGGTAGCTCAGTCTTAAAGAATCTGCCTGTCAATGCATGATGAAACATGGGTTCAATCCCAGAGTCAGGAAGATCCCTGGAGCAGGAAGTGACAACCCACTCCAGTATTCTTGGCTGGGAAATCCTACAGGCATAGGAGCCTGGTGTACTGCTGATGAAAGCGACAATAAGATGAAAGAGTACAACAGAGGTTGAACGAAATGTCAAGAGTGATAAAAGTGGACACATTTGGTAAAAACACCAGAAAAGACCTCAGTTAAAACATTATGCTGGACTCATCTATCCATTCATCCATTTATCCATCCATCCAATCAACCATCCATCTGTCCATCCATCTATCCACCTGTCTATCCATCTGTCCATCAATTTATTCATCTATTCACAATTCAATCATTCATTCATATATTCCTCCATCCATGATCCTTCCATTCTATTAACCAATCAGTCATTCTTTTAGTTATCCATCCATTATACAAAAAGTGAGGGCATTCAACATTTTATTTGCTCCTTCATTAGTCTATTCATCCATCCATTCATCAAATTATCCAGAAGTTAGCTGGTATATTTACTCATTCATTTGTTCACCAATTCATTTATATATCCATCCATTTAATGTATTTATTTATTTGTTCAAATATCCATTCATACAACAGATATTCATTACATATCATTAGCATAACCCTTTCATTATCTTCTGTATTGGAGAAACAAAAAGGATGTCAGTGAGGACAACAGAGGTAAAATTTCCCAGGATGCCCCTCATCATAAACATTCCAGTGCATTTTATCTCAATACCCACGACCTTGCTGAAGCTCCTACTTGAACCCTATGTGCTGGCAGTAAGCTCCCACAATGTCAGATAACGGGACAGCAGCACCAGGTGCCTTATCACAGCCTAATACTACTAAAAGGATGTTATCAGGCTTAACCCTGTCACCTTGAACCATAAATAAATAATGCACACCTTTCACAGTTAATATTCATCCAAATTGTCTCCATATATTATTTACCAAAAGGTGTAGCTCTTCCCTTGGTCCAAGATCTTTGGTGTCACAGTAAAGGGCATGTTGATTTCAAGGAAAATGTTACAGTGAATTCACACTTTGAAGCTGAGTCTACCCATTGTTGTTGTTCACTTGCCAAGTCATGTCGACTCTTTGCGACTCCATGGACTGTCAGAGTTCCCTGTCTCTCACTTTTGCCCGAGTTTACCTACTCAATCTCAAAACACACAGTTGCATAGATAGACTAATGAAAGGGAAAAGTAAAGAATATGTGGCAATAATAAAAAACAAGATCAACATCCACATGGAGGAAACACTCAATGCATAAATGAAATTAATTCCACAACCTGTCAGGGCTAAGTTTGGAAGCAAGCAGCAGAAGGTAGGGTTTCATATCCTGAGAGACAATATCTTTCCTTTAACCTACTATATCCATAGTATCATCATTTCAACATGTAATCAATATAAAGCATATTGATGATGGGTTTCCCTGGTGGTCCAGTGGATAAGGACACCACCTTTCAGCGCAAGGGGCACTGGTTCGATCCCTGGCCTGGGAAGATCCCATGTGCAGCAGAGCAGCTGGACCAATGTGTCTAATTATTGAGCTGGAACTCTGGAGCATATGCGCCCAGGGCCAGTGCTCTGCAGTGAGAGAGGCCACTGCGATGGGAAGCCCACATAGGCCAAAGCACAAAGATGGAAATTAATGAAAGATCAAAAGAAGTGAACAATAAAAACATATTGATGAAGTAGTTTATATTATTTTCCTTGTACTAAATCTTCAAATGTTAACGTGCATTTTACAAATATGCATGCACGCACTCAGTTTTGTTCGACTGTGACTCCGTGGACTGTAGCCCACCACCCTTCTCTGTCCATGAGATTTTCCAGGTAAGAATTTTCCAGGTTGCCATTTTGTCCTTCAGGGAATATTCCTGATCCAGAGATTGAACCTATGGCTCTTGCATCTCCTGCATTGGCAAGTGGAATTTTTACAGGTATGGTGCATCTCAATTCAGACTAGCCACATTCAGGTTCTCAAAAGCTACATGATGCCATGGTTATTAATTGGCTATCATAGGTCTGAAAGTTTGGGGAGATATTTGGGCCACTGTGAGCAAAATGTGGGGAGAAAGATAAACAATGCTTTTTCTCATTGGACAGTGAAGAGGACCACAGGACACATACAGAGAGATAGTCAATTGATAATAGTGAATGTTTGAAGTAGGCATTTTAATCCCATTTGTAGTCATAGGGAAACCTATGATTCAGTGACTTGCTGACAATTGTAGGTTCAGGAAGCAGTTGCATGTGAACTAGAGTCTAGGATGCTGAAAGTCATGGCATTCTCTACTATGCACCTGCTGCCTCCCTGGATACTAAGTTGTGGGTGAGAGAAGCATACACTCTATGTGACTCTCAGCCAGAATGTGTGCCCCTCTGTAATGACTTCCTGCCTTTCATGGTAGGGGATCTACTCTTCATTTATAATTGCCACTTAGCCATTCCCTCCTCCCTCCTTCTTTTCCCAGGCTCCCCTGCTCCAAGAACTACTGCTCTACATATTCAGTGCCCCCATCCTCCTCTCCTCTCAATTTTCAGCCTCCCTGGATGGCAGGGGAGGCATCATTTCTCCAACATTTAGTGCATGATGGCAAGAAAATGGATCTTTGGAGCTGCCACCAGAAAACCAAGACCCAGACATTCAAATGAATTGGAAAAAAAAGTACCTAGTAATCCCCCTTGTTTATTTCATCAATGCTTCAGTAAGTCACCAGCAAACACTTAGCATGAAGGCATGCTTGTGATGTAAATAAGAAGGCCCTTTTGCTACTGACAGAGCTCTAGAAGCTTGGGGAAGAGATAAGGGGCAGGTACCAACGCAGAGTTTGGGGCTCAGCTTCCAGTCTTGGCTTCTCTACCTGCTTCCTCTTGGCACACATTCACTCCCACCTGAGTTTCCTCATCAGAAAGCAGGACAATAGTCCCCATATATTAAATAATTATATATATAAAGAGGTAATACATTGTTTTATAGAAGCTAGTCATTCTATTTATATATTATTTTATTTATTCATTCATCCATTCAAAAAGTATCTATTGAACACCTATAATGTACCAGAAGTTGTACCTAGAGGATCAATAATGTGAGTTTTCAGTCTATCTATCCTCCCAGCTCTGACCACACAAACTCTATAGAAACAAGGCTGAATCACGTTAGTTCTGCCTGGGACAATAGTGTCTGAATTTTATTGATCAAAAATTATTAACAGAACAAAGTCCCTGACTTCAAATTGTACATATTTCAAATGAAGAAGACAGGCAGGTAAAAATGATGACATCAAACCAGAGTACTGTTAAGTTCTCATGTTTGTGCATGAAGAGATGTCAACTGTAAGATGTCATAAGAGACAGAAAGGACATCAAATATGGATCTTCACTGTCAAGGAAGGCTTCTGAGAAGGGACATTTTCTAAGCTGGAATTAGCAGGGTAGAGGGGAGTAAGCTCAGTAAAAGGGGTTGTGTATAGCTGCATAAGGATGAGGGCAAGCTTCTGGTAGAGGAACAGAGCTGAGGAAAGCCCTAACAGTGCTAGGACTGGAGAGGAACAAGGTTTTGACCCAGGGCTCTAAGATCCGTAGACTTGATATAGATAGTCAAGAGGTACTACAGAAAGAATAGGTTTGGGTGCCAATACATTTGCAAAGAGTTGACTCATTGGAAAAGACCTTAATGCTGGGAAAGACTGAAGGTAAAAGGAAAAAGAGGTAGCAGAGGATGAGAAGGTTGGATAGCATCATTGACTCAATGGACGTGAGTTTGGGCAAACTCCCAGAGAGAGTGAAGGACAGGAAAGCCTGGCATGCTGTAGTTTATGGGGTTACAAACAGTTAAACATGACAGCAAATGAAGAACAACAAAAAGATTTGGGCATACACAGGCTGTTTCTGCATTTCCTCAACAAACCTGAGGTATAATGGGCTTAGAAAAGTTGTTGTCACTTCTCTGAGCTTCAGGTTTTTTCCTGTAAAATAGGACTAACAGCCCATACAACTAGAAGGTATTTTGTGGTCCTATCTTGCCTGTGAAGTTTGGTAAGTTAATACCATGTCCCAAGTATACTACTTGCCAAATTAACAGATATTTGGTTCTGTCCAAAATGTCCGTTAGGGGTTCCCAGGTGACACATTGGGAAAGAATCCACCTGCCAATGCAGCAGATACTGTAGATGTTGGTTCAGTCCCTGGATAGGGAATATCTTCTAGAGAAGGAAATAACAACTCTCTCAAGTATTCTTTCCTGGAAAATTCCATGGACAAAGGAGCCTGCCAGGCTACAGTCCATGGGGGTCACAAAAGCTTAGACACAGTTGAGTACACACACCCACCCACACCCACACCCACCCACACACACACACACACACACACACACAATGTCCATTGAAACTTTTGGTTCACATCAAAAAGTCCTTGAAATTTTGTCCTATCAAATATATCCATGAGCATTCTGGACCATGCCAAATGGTCCTTAATATTTGATCCTGTTAAAAACTTCCATACACAGGAAATATTCCTGGATTCATATAGCCCATTTATACTTTTATCTTATACATTTATTTATACGTTTGGATTATATCATTGATACATAAAATACTGTCACACTTTATTAGACCAGTTGTTGTATTATGGTTGTATTGCTCATAATAACTTTTCTTGACTTGGTGGCCTAGTTGGTAATGGCACATGGGATTAGACAGAGGAGTCAGGGTTTGGATCCTTCAGAAGAACAGGATTTATATTAACTATACTACCAAGGAAGAGTCCTACCCTCAGAGAAATGAACAGAAGATGATGAATTGAGAATGGAATCTCATGACTCTTGGTGCACTAATGCATCATTGGGCATTTAGACAGATGTGGCTGGGTGCTTTGATAAGTGTGGAGTTTGAAAAGAGGAGCTTGGTCAAGGTGTCATGAAGGACAGGAAAGCCTGGCATGCTGTAGTTTATGGGGTTACAAACAGTTAAACATGACAGCAAATGAAGAACAACAAAAAGATTTGGGCATACACAGGCTGTTTCTGCATTTCCTCAACAAACCTGAGGTATAATGGGCTTAGAAAAGTTGTTGTCACTTCTCTGAGCTTCAGGTTTTTTCCTGTAAAATAGGACTAACAGCCCATACAACTAGAAGGTATTTTGTGGTCCTATCTTGCCTGTGAAGTTTGGTAAGTTAATACCATGTCCCAAGTATACTACTTGCCAAATTAACAGATATTTGGTTCTGTCCAAAATGTCCGTTAGGGGTTCCCAGGTGACACATTGGGAAAGAATCCACCTGCCAATGCAGCAGATACTGTAGATGTTGGTTCAGTCCCTGGATAGGGAATATCTTCTAGAGAAGGAAATAACAACTCTCTCAAGTATTCTTTCCTGGAAAATTCCATGGACAAAGGAGCCTGCCAGGCTACAGTCCATGGGGGTCACAAAAGCTTAGACACAGTTGAGTACACACACCCACCCACACCCACACCCACCCACACACACACACACACACACACACACACAATGTCCATTGAAACTTTTGGTTCACATCAAAAAGTCCTTGAAATTTTGTCCTATCAAATATATCCATGAGCATTCTGGACCATGCCAAATGGTCCTTAATATTTGATCCTGTTAAAAACTTCCATACACAGGAAACATTCCTGGATTCATATAGCCCATTTATACTTTTATCTTATACATTTATTTATATGTTTGGATTATATCATTGATACATAAAATACTGTCACACTTTATTAGACCAGTTGTTGTATTATGGTTGTATTGCTCATAATAACTTTTCTTGACTTGGTGGCCTAGTTGGTAATGGCACATGGGATTAGACAGAGGAGTCAGGGTTTGGATCCTTCAGAAGAACAGGATTTATATTAACTATACTACCAAGGAAGAGTCCTACCCTCAGAGAAATGAACAGAAGATGATGAATTGAGAATGGAATCTCATGACTCTTGGTGCACTAATGCATCATTGGGCATTTAGACAGATGTGGCTGGGTGCTTTGATAAGTGTGGAGTTTGAAAAGAGGAGCTTGGTCAAGGTGTCATGTAAAGGGAGTGGTACATATGTTAATGTAAACACTTCACAGAGAATCTTACTTGATTAGAAGAGCAAGAGCAGGTATGTCTTTTCTACCATAAGTGGGCAGGCATAATAGCCACCATGAGGGGGATGCCAGGCATCTAATAAGCCCACTATGACTGTCTCATTGTGCAGGATTAATGAGTGGTATTTCCTTTGAATTGATGTTCTGTAGCGGTACAATTGTGGTAGAATGCAAGAAGTATCTGCTGATGTTTGGAGGGTTTGATGGCCATGATTCCCACATATACTTGCCAATCAGTATGGACCACCAAGCCCTTGGCTGGTGTCTACCTACTGGCTGATTCAGCCCAACCATACTGGATGTCAAGTCCATTAGACATTAGTAAAGTTTACCCTGTATAGTTCTCCAGATGACCACAAAAGAAAAAAGAAAATCTTCTGTTCCTTGGCAATATGATATCTTTCTTTAAAAATACTCTGTGTAATATGGCAGAACTAGAATACTCATGCAAAGAAAAGCTGACTACATTTGAATATCTTTGTTAGCATTTCCTTTTCTCCATCAAAGATAAGAAGTAAATGGCATTTGTGCCGTGAGTAAAGGAGAATCTATACTGTCTGCTGTACAAATAGTCAGGATTTGGAAAAACTTACAATCATTCCAGATGGAATAGAAAACACGAGCCAGTGTTGGTTTTGAAGGGGAAATAAGGAAAATCTCAGGTAAAAAATCATGCAAAAGAACCAAAGGCAGAACTTTCGCCAAAAACTCCCCATGTTATTGAAAAGATACTTTTGTCACACTTTATTAGACCAGTTGTTGTATTATGGTTGTATTGCTCATAATAACTTTTCTTGACTTGGTGGCCTAGTTGGTAATGGCACATGGGATTAGACAGAGGAGTCAGGGTTTGGATCCTTCAGAAGAACAGGATTTATATTAACTATACTACCAAGGAAGAGTCCTACCCTCAGAGAAATGAACAGAAGATGATGAATTGAGAATGGAATCTCATGACTCTTGGTGCACTAATGCATCATTGGGCATTTAGACAGATGTGGCTGGGTGCTTTGATAAGTGTGGAGTTTGAAAAGAGGAGCTTGGTCAAGGTGTCATGTAAAGGGAGTGGTACATATGTTAATGTAAACACTTCACAGAGAATCTTACTTGATTAGAAGAGCAAGAGCAGGTATGTCTTTTCTACCATAAGTGGGCAGGCATAATAGCCACCATGAGGGGGATGCCAGGCATCTAATAAGCCCACTATGACTGTCTCATTGTGCAGGATTAATGAGTGGTATTTCCTTTGAATTGATGTTCTGTAGCGGTACAATTGTGGTAGAATGCAAGAAGTATCTGCTGATGTTTGGAGGGTTTGATGGCCATGATTCCCACATATACTTGCCAATCAGTATGGACCACCAAGCCCTTGGCTGGTGTCTACCTACTGGCTGATTCAGCCCAGCCATACTGGATGTCAAGTCCATTAGACATTAGTAAAGTTTACCCTGTATAGTTCTCCAGATGACCACAAAAGAAAAAAGAAAATCTTCTGTTCCTTGGCAATATGATATCTTTCTTTAAAAATACTCTGTGTAATATGGCAGAACTAGAATACTCATGCAAAGAAAAGCTGACTACATTTGAATATCTTTGTTAGCATTTCCTTTTCTCCATCAAAGATAAGAAGTAAATGGCATTTGTGCCGTGAGTAAAGGAGAATCTATACTGTCTGCTGTACAAATAGTCAGGATTTGGAAAAACTTACAATCATTCCAGATGGAATAGAAAACACGAGCCAGTGTTGGTTTTGAAGGGGAAATAAGGAAAATCTCAGGTAAAAAATCATGCAAAAGAACCAAAGGCAGAACTTTCGCCAAAAACTCCCCATGTTATTCAGGATAAAGAAGCCTGCTAATGCTCTCAGAGGTAAACTCATTAAATCATTAAAGAGTTTAGTAAATAGAATTCAAAACAGATATCTATGTCCAGACCCAATTCGTTGCATGGAATTGAAATTTCAGAGTGACCAGATTCAGAGGACCATTTATCATACTCAATTCTAGTGCTCAAGGTGATGAAAGAATTCTTATTTACACAACTTTAGACATTACTCAATATTTAAGTGACAAAACCACATGACTCAATGATGACATCAATTAAGTCACTTCCATTGTTTCCAACCATTTGTGACCCCGTGGACTGTAGCACACCAGATTCATCTGCCCATGGGATTCTCCAGGCAAGAGCACTGGACTGGGTTGTCATTTCCTTCTAAAGGGAATCCCAAGAGATACATCAGAGGGTCTAGGTTTCTTCACTGGACTCTTCTTCCAAAACAAGGGCTGATAAACATCAAAAAGGAAACAAAAATGCATCCAAAGGAGACTGTAGGATTGTTCTTGATTACCCAGCTTTTTCTTTTTTTCCTCATTTTTAAAGTCATGATTCAGTTCCCTTGTGATATTTGTACCTTGCTGGCAGTTTTTGGGCCAATAGCATCACCTCTCTCATATGAGAACATATACTTTATTCCAGTTTACAGAGAAAACAAATATAGGTCCAGGGGTTTAGACATTATGCCAAAACCAATTCACCTTTGTTTTCATTGGGGAAGCTGCTTCTTTATTAAAAAAAAAAAAAAAGACTGACAATTTACCTGACCTCTTCTCTCCTTTCATGGGTACATGTACTGAAAAAGGGAAAGTGATGGACCCATTTAATATTTGCTAGGTGTTATCTGTCTAACTAGGATGCTCTAAATCCAAGATATAGCCAGAGCCAATCACGTGATTAATCCACACTCCCCTATACAAGTCCATATCCTAGTTATAAAGATCCTATATTGGGCTTCGCCTGGTGGTCCAGTGGGTCCACTGCAAGGGGCGCCAGTTCGATCCCTGGCCTGGGAAGATCCCACGTGCCCCTGAGCTGCTGGACCGATGTGTCCAATCACCGAGCCGGAGCTCTAGAGAGCATGCGCCCAGAGCCGGAGCTCTGCAGCGACAGACGTCACCGTGATGGGAGGCCCACAGGAGCCAAAGAACAAAGGTGGATGAAAATGGAGAAATGAAAGACCAATAGAAGTGGCCCGCCTGCTCCCCTCCCTCCCCAACCCGACCCCCGCCCAAAATAAATAAATAAATCTTTAAAAAAAAAAAAAAGATCCTATATTGAAGTCTGGAATCTAAATGTACTAAACCTTACATTTGGGTCACCACCAAGAATATCATCTTCTCAGTGCTGAGATTTGCCTATTAATATTTTTTAAATCTAAATTTGCAAGCAAGTCATTAGCATATCATTATTGATGCCATACACAGCAACGTATTTTTCCCCTCCAAGAAAAAAATAAATGAATCACAGCATTTCCAGTACACATTTGTTAATATAAAAATTTCCATATCAATAATGCATCATTATTTGATAGGAACTGCCCCTCTCCAAAGGTTTCAAACTACTGTTTCATCCAAATGCACGTGCTCTTGGTGGTAGCTCTATTGGGCTCTTTGTTATTAAATCTATCTTTGTTAATTTGTTAGTCCTTGGTTCTACCAGTGGAGCTGCTCATTCCCACGAGGGCTGACCACATCCCTCCCACTCCTGCTGAGGTCCCCCAGGTCCCACGCTCCATAACAGTGACCTTTTGACAGAACTGTGTACTCAGGCAGGAAGAGACAAAGAAATACATTTTCCAATGAAGAGTCATCATGAAACTGGGCAGATGGATCTCTGATATAAGCTCTTAATTAGGACCGTGGATGATTGACCTCTCAGGAGACAAAAGGTGTGTTCTCAAAGCCTCCAGGCTCACCTGCTCCTACATCCTTTACCCATCAGCTGGATGCCTTTCAGAGCCCACCCTAAGTGTGTAGGGATTGGGGTGGGGCGGGGGCTGTCTTTATTCTGAGAGAAAAAAGCAGCAGTTTATCATGAAATATTCTCAGCTGGCAGATGGAAGGGGATGGGTTGTCACTTCAATAGAATCTGATCCAATGGTTAGGTAAGACCAGGGGACAAAGATGGAATTGTTCCAACATCGACCAGCAGATATAGTAATGTGATGATTTCTTGTTTTGAGGGAGTAGGAGGAGACTGGGTGGCAGAGGGAGACAAGAAAGCCAACTTTGCCCATGTGCTTGTTTATTCTGGAGCATCTGCATCTGTCACTGTCTTGAAACCTCTAGCTACCCAAGCAGATATAGTGTCTCCACTTTCCAGATAAGGAAACTGAGGCTCAGTGAGTTAAAAAAGTCAACATGTGAAAGTGATAATCACTCAGTGATGTCTAATCACCTCCCAGGTTCCTGTGTCTGGAATTCTTCAAGCAAGAATACTGGAGTGGGTAGTCATTCCCTTTCCTAGAGGATCTTCCCAACCCAGGGATTGGACGTGTGTCTCCTGCGTTGCAGACAGATTCTTTACTGTCTGAGCCACCAGGAAAACCCTTTAGTAAGTAAAGAAGCTACCAAAATAGCAAATCCAGGGATGCAAACCCATATCTGTCTGACTTCAAAGGCTGCACCACCTCTAAACTGTTTTCATTCATCTTCTCTCCCTGAAGGACTCTCTCTCCTACCAGTTCAGGATCTTCCAGGTCAGGAATCCTTCAGTGGATGACCATGTCATATATGTGTGCAGCCCAGAATTGGTGACTTTCTTTGGGAGATGCAGACCCTGAGGCTCAGAGAGGTAATGGTTCTACATAAATGTACAACTGATACCTGTTGGCATCAGGATGCAAAGTCCAGGTGTTCTAGTTTAGGGTTCAATGTCCTCCTTACCACCTCTCCATGCTGTCTTGCTCTCTTTACTTCAGCTAGCAAGGTGATCTGTCCCTTTGTCATTCTGACTCAGAAGAAAGCCTGTGACTTCATGGAGATTCTACTGCTAAAGCCCCTCCAGGCTCACCTGCTCCTACATCCTTTACCCATCAGCTGGATGCCTTTCAGAGCCCACCCTAAGTGTGTAGGGATTGGGGTGGGGCGGGGGCTGTCTTTATTCTGAGAGAAAAAAGCAGCAGTTTATCATGAAATATTCTCAGCTGGCAGATGGAAGGGGATGGGTTGTCACTTCAATAGTATCTGATCCAATGGTTAGGTAAGACCAGGGGACAAAGATGGAATTGTTCCAACATCGACCAGCAGATATAGTAATGTGATGATCTCTTGTTTTGAGGGAGTAGGAGGAGACTGGGTGACAGAGGGAGACAAGAAAGCCAACTTTGCCCATGTGCTTGTTTATTCTGGAGCATCTGCATCTGTCACTGTCTTGAAACCTCTAGCTACCCAAGCAGATATAGTGTCTCCACTTTCCAGATAAGGAAACTGAGGCTCAGTGAGTTAAAAAAGTCAACATGTGAAAGTGATAATCACTCAGTGATGTCTAATCACCTCCCAGGTTCCTGTGTCTGGAATTCTTCAAGCAAGAATACTGGAGTGGGTAGTCATTCCCTTTCCTAGAGGATCTTCCCAACCCAGGGATTGGACGTGTGTCTCCTGCGTTGCAGACAGATTCTTTACTGTCTGAGCCACCAGGAAAACCCTTTAGTAAGTAAAGAAGCTACCAAAATAGCAAATCCAGGGATGCAAACCCATATCTGTCTGACTTCAAAGGCTGCACCACCTCTAAACTGTTTTCATTCATCTTCTCTCCCTGAAGGACTCTCTCTCCTACCAGTTCAGGATCTTCCAGGTCAGGAATCCTTCAGTGGATGACCATGTCATATATGTGTGCAGCCCAGAATTGGTGACTTTCTTTGGGAGATGCAGACCCTGAGGCTCAGAGAGGTAATGGTTCTACATAAATGTACAACTGATACCTGTTGGCATCAGGATGCAAAGTCCAGGTGTTCTAGTTTAGGGTTCAATGTCCTCCTTACCACCTCTCCATGCTGTCTTGCTCTCTTTACTTCAGCTAGCAAGGTGATCTGTCCCTTTTGTCATTCTGACTCAGAAGAAAGCCTGTGACTTCATGGAGATTCTACTGCTAAAGTCCAACCCAACTATGAATATCCCAAGCCCAGAGAATGTTAGAGGCACACTCTAAGTCACTCTGAGTTTTCTAAAAATGAAGACACTCTCTTGTATCCATAGTTCAATCATCAAATCACAAATACAGCACCAACAAAGCACTACATTCTAACCCCACAGATCATATATAAATTTTGCCAGTTATTTCAATACTGTTCTTTATAGCAAAATAAATGTTCAGGTCCAGGATTGAATCCAGGATCCACACTGGTGTTTTTTTTTTTTTTGGCACAAAAAACATTTTTATTGGGGTTTAGTCCATTAACCATTTTGTGATAGTTTCATGTGAACAAAGAAGGGGCATGGACATGCATATACATGCATCCATTCTCCCCCAGACTTCCCTCCCATCCAGGCTGGTACATTACATTAAGCAGAGTTCCAGGTGTTGTACAGTAGGTTTTGTTGGCTATTCATTTCAAGCATGGTGGTGTGTATTTGACATTCCCAAAGTCCCCAACCATCCCCTCCTTCCACTTGCCTTTGTCATCCTGCCTCTTGGGTCTACCTCGTTGGAACCAACTCACAGTCTTCTTTACCTGATGTGTATGGGACAGATATTTTGCAGAATATCCTTGATATTGGGTCTGTCTTCTCTTTCTTGGTGATTTGACTCCAGATATGCATTTTGGGCAGGAATGCCCCTGAAGCAGTGCCATGTCCTCCTGGACACGTCATGTCCAGAGGCAAGCAATGGTGACCAGTCCGTCAGTGCTGACAGCTTGGTGAAGATCTTTGCCTTCCAAAATAGCAAATCCAGGGATGCAAACCCATATCTGTCTGACTTCAAAGGCTGCACCACCTCTAAACTGTTTTCATTCATCTTCTCTCCCTGAAGGACTCTCTCTCCTACCAGTTCAGGATCTTCCAGGTCAGGAATCCTTCAGTGGATGACCATGTCATATATGTGTGCAGCCCAGAATTGGTGACTTTCTTTGGGAGATGCAGACCCTGAGGCTCAGAGAGGTAATGGTTCTACATAAATGTACAACTGATACCTGTTGGCATCAGGATGCAAAGTCCAGGTGTTCTAGTTTAGGGTTCAATGTCCTCCTTACCACCTCTCCATGCTGTCTTGCTCTCTTTACTTCAGCTAGCAAGGTGATCTGTCCCTTTTGTCATTCTGACTCAGAAGAAAGCCTGTGACTTCATGGAGATTCTACTGCTAAAGTCCAACCCAACTATGAATATCCCAAGCCCAGAGAATGTTAGAGGCACACTCTAAGTCACTCTGAGTTTTCTAAAAATGAAGACACTCTCTTGTATCCATAGTTCAATCATCAAATCACAAATACAGCACCAACAAAGCACTACATTCTAACCCCACAGATCATATATAAATTTTGCCAGTTATTTCAATACTGTTCTTTATAGCAAAATAAATGTTCAGGTCCAGGATTGAATCCAGGATCCACACTGGTGTTTTTTTTTTTTTTGGCACAAAAAACATTTTTATTGGGGTTTAGTCCATTAACCATTTTGTGATAGTTTCATGTGAACAAAGAAGGGGCATGGACATGCATATACATGCATCCATTCTCCCCCAGACTTCCCTCCCATCCAGGCTGGTACATTACATTAAGCAGAGTTCCAGGTGTTGTACAGTAGGTTTTTGTTGGCTATTCATTTCAAGCATGGTGGTGTGTATTTGACATTCCCAAAGTCCCCAACCATCCCCTCCTTCCACTTGCCTTTGTCATCCTGCCTCTTGGGTCTACCTCGTTGGAACCAACTCACAGTCTTCTTTACCTGATGTGTATGGGACAGATATTTTGCAGAATATCCTTGATATTGGGTCTGTCTTCTCTTTCTTGGTGATTTGACTCCAGATATGCATTTTGGGCAGGAATGCCCCTGAAGCAGTGCCATGTCCTCCTGGACACGTCATGTCCAGAGGCAAGCAATGGTGACCAGTCCCGTCAGTGCTGACAGCTTGGTGAAAGTGTATCTGCCCTGTGTGTACACTGTAAAGGTGCGCTTTAGTTTCATCTAATTGAGAAGGATCGTGCTGTTAAGATACACGGAAGCTATGTATCCCGTTCTTCGTCATCCTTTGGTGCCTGAGAGAGCTTTTACTGTTATATTTGCTAAATGGTGATTTGGTAATTCCTTGCTTCCTTTTGCCTTGATTAGATGGCACCTGACAGGAAACAAGAGCTTCCTCTTCTGGCCAATCGGCTCACTCATACATTTGGTCATTCATTTGTATTAATATAGGCTTATGGATTTGTACTCATTCAGTATATTCAACTGTATACTTTTCTTCTTCCTTCATCCTCCTCTGTCTGTCTCTGTCTCTCTCTCTGTCTCTCACTCACACACACACACACACACACACACACACACACACGCACACACACACGGAACACAGATACTGGGAGAGTGGCAGGGTGAGCTGAGAAAAAAAGCATAGAGCACTTGAAAGTCTGACCTCCGGATGGCATCCTGCTGCGGGGAGGATGGGGGAGGCCAGGCCCTGAGGCCTGCTAAAAGGCTCTGTGATAGGGCTCGCTGTCTCTCCTGCCCTCAGCAGAGAGGCTTAAATATCTCCTTCTTGGACAAACAGATCAATACAAGCTTTTTAACATCTTCAATGAGAGCTCATTAATGCTCTCTGGGTGTCCTTCTGCAGCCGGGCTGACCTGAGAGGAGCAGGGAAACTGAACTGCAGACAGATAATTATCCCAGGGGCAACACTTCAGATGAGCTCCGGGCAGAATGTGAATTGTTTTCCTAATTATTTAGGACAGCAGCTAGTAGGAGTGCAAACTAATTGAAAATACATGATGATTTATCTGCGGTAGTGAGGCTGAGCCTGTGTGTTAGGTTAAATGCTCATAGATAGGGTGCTGGGTTCTTCCTCTTTGTGGCCCAACCTCTGGTCCCTCAGGCCAACCCCGAAGTCTCCTGGGCCTGATGATGTAAAGGAGAGAGAACTTTTTTTTTTAAATAGCATCAAAGAGAGATGATAACATTGAAGACATTTTCAAAAGACTTGTGAACAAATGATCTCTTTGGTTTTTTTGGGTGGGGTGTTCATCCTTTGAGCAGTAGGTGCTTGATCCACACCATTTTTGCCCAGCTCATAGGACTTCTCTCATCAAATGGCCTCTCAACCTTTTGACCTCAGCTTCTCTTGAGCACAGGCACTCCTGCAAAGCACGTGAGGTATTGCTGAGGGCTTTGTACATGCCCTTGGCAAAATTTCATGGGAAAATCATTTTTTTCAGAGGGCTAGTCCAGGCAATAGTCTGTTTCGCATGATCAACTTTATTACTTTGGGGCCATGAGAATCATAACCACCTTGTTATTTTTTTAAAACTTTTTGTTTTGTATTGGGATACAGCTAATTAACAATGTTGTGATAGTTTCAGGTCAGCACTGGAGGGACTCAGCCATTCATACACATGTGCATTCTGCCCCAAACTCCCCTCCCAACCAGGCTGCCACAAAACACTGAGCAAAGTTCCACATGCTATACAGTTTACTCTTGTTGGTTATCCATTTTAAATATAGCAATGGGCTCATGTGAATCACAAACTCCCTGACTATCTCTCCTACCAGCATCCTTGCTCCTGGCAGCCATAAGTTCGTTTTCTAAGTCTTTGAGTTTCTTTCTGTTTGTAAGTAAAGTCACCCGTTTCTTTTCTTTTTAGATTCCATATACAAGGAGGTATGATATGATACTTCCTTTTCTCTGACTTCACTCAATAGGACAATCTCTAGGTCCATTTAGGTTCCTGAAAATGGCATTATTTCATTCTTTTTAATTGCTGAGTAATATCCCATTGTATATATGTACAACATTTTCTTTAACCATTCCTCGGCAGACAGATATTTAGATTGCATGTATGTCTTGCTTATCGTAAACTGTGCTGCAATGAACACTGGGGTGCATGTATCCTTTCTCAGGATCTATACTCAAGGGTGGGAGACCAGGGTGACATGGTAGTTCTTTTTTGTTTTTTCATTATTGAAGCATAATTGACTTACCATGCAGTGTCAATCTCTGTTATATAGCAAACTGACTCAGGTATACACAGACATTCTTTTTTTTATATTCTTTCTCATTATGGTTTCTCACAAACATAGGTGTCTGTGATATACAGTAGGGCCTTGTTGTTAATCCATCTTATATATAATAATTTACATTTGCTCATCCCAAACGCCTAGTCCTCCCCTCTTCTTGTCCTTTTTTGATCAAGTTACCAAGAAGCTGAAGGCAAAAGTTTCAGTTCAAACTGATCAGGCAGGATCTTATGCCTCACATTATCACAATAGTTTTACCACAAGGCGGGCCTGGCGGCTCATCACTCTAAACCAGTACCTGAGGGGCAAAGCTGGTAGAACAGAGAGCTTGCTTTATTCTGGAGATTGGAAAATGGAGTAGGGAGTGGAGAGGAGGACACACTCGTGTCCGAAGCCCGAGGGGGACTTTACAAAGGGGCAGTGGACATACTGTCAACTGGATAGCCATTCATACACATGTGCATTCTGCCCCAAACTCCCCTCCCAACCAGGCTGCCACAAAACACTGAGCAAAGTTCCACATGCTATACAGTTTACTCTTGTTGGTTATCCATTTTAAATATAGCAATGGGCTCATGTGAATCACAAACTCCCTGACTATCTCTCCTACCAGCATCCTTGCTCCTGGCAGCCATAAGTTCGTTTTCTAAGTCTTTGAGTTTCTTTCTGTTTGTAAGTAAAGTCACCCGTTTCTTTTCTTTTTAGATTCCATATACAAGGAGGTATGATATGATACTTCCTTTTCTCTGACTTCACTCAATAGGACAATCTCTAGGTCCATTTAGGTTCCTGAAAATGGCATTATTTCATTCTTTTTAATTGCTGAGTAATATCCCATTGTATATATGTACAACATTTTCTTTAACCATTCCTCGGCAGACAGATATTTAGATTGCATGTATGTCTTGCTTATCGTAAACTGTGCTGCAATGAACACTGGGGTGCATGTATCCTTTCTCAGGATCTATACTCAAGGGTGGGAGACCAGGGTGACATGGTAGTTCTTTTTTGTTTTTTCATTATTGAAGCATAATTGACTTACCATGCAGTGTCAATCTCTGTTATATAGCAAACTGACTCAGGTATACACAGACATTCTTTTTTTTATATTCTTTCTCATTATGGTTTCTCACAAACATAGGTGTCTGTGATATACAGTAGGGCCTTGTTGTTAATCCATCTTATATATAATAATTTACATTTGCTCATCCCAAACGCCTAGTCCTCCCCTCTTCTTGTCCTTTTTTGATCAAGTTACCAAGAAGCTGAAGGCAAAAGTTTCAGTTCAAACTGATCAGGCAGGATCTTATGCCTCACATTATCACAATAGTTTTACCACAAGGCGGGCCTGGCGGCTCATCACTCTAAACCAGTACCTGAGGGGCAAAGCTGGTAGAACAGAGAGCTTGCTTTATTCTGGAGATTGGAAAATGGAGTAGGGAGTGGAGAGGAGGACACACTCGTGTCCGAAGCCCGAGCACTGACAGTCAGTGGGCAGGAGCTTTTCAATGGGAGTTGCAGGGCTGTATAGGTGGGGGAAGGCGGCTCTATGTGGAAACATTACTGTCAGACTGGATAGTCCTCCTGAAATTGGTTATGTGGTAGTCTGATCAGCATCGTCTTGTTTTCAGTACAGTTAGTCTTTAGCCGCAGGGTCGGTTCCCATTTCTTCTGAAGTCACTTCTTAGCATTGTGGCAGCTTTTGTCATGGCTACAGTCTGGTGGTCAGCATGTAGTTGACTTCTTCCACCTGTGAGAGTTTCAATAGCTACAAGATAGCTCAGTGGATATGGTCCAGAGTATTAACCATAACCTTTAAAGGGGAATAAAATGTTCTTGACTTTGCTTAGTGACTAAACTATCATTCTTTAGTCCTGCTTGACTGTTTTTCTTCACTTCTGCATTTTCTCACTTCTCTAATTAAACTTACACTGTGACTAAAAGTTTTCTATGGACCAAAGGCAGATGGAAGACATGGGGGGCATAGACCATAGGGTCCTGTGCCATTTCACTAATAAAAAACTTTCAATATTGTTGGTCCCATTTCTGATGCAAATACTCTTTTTCTAGGTCAGAGGTTGAAATGACAGAAGGCTTAAGGGTCAGAGCAAACTCCAGGGCCCAGGCTCATGCTGGTTTACAACATAAATCTATGCCTGGGTCCCCAGAGGCACCCTGTTTACCTGGGTATGGTCTAGTGCAGAGGTTGGCAAACTTTCTCTGTAAAGGACCAGGTAGTAAATATTTCAGGCTTTGGGAACCATATGGTCTCTGTCACAAATACTCAGTTCTGTCGCTGTAGCATGATTGAGCCCAGAGACAACATTTTTGTGAATGAGTGCAGATGTGTTCCAGTATAGCTCTATTTATGCACAGTAACATTTGAATTTCATATCACTTTTATGTGTCACAGATTAGTGTTCTCTTGATTTTTTTAAAAAAGGAACCCTTCAAAGATGTAAAAATCAGTCTGTGCTTGTGGACCACACAGAAATATGCCATGGCACACCATCATCAGCATCTATGGTTGCCAACCTTGCTTTATTCTGGAGATTGGAAAATGGAGTAGGGAGTGAGAGGAGGACACACTCGTGTCCGAAGCCCGAGCACTGACAGTCAGTGGGCAGGAGCTTTTCAATGGGAGTTGCAGGGCTGTATAGGTGGGGGAAGGCGGCTCTATGTGGAAACATTACTGTCAGACTGGATAGTCCTCCTGAAATTGGTTATGTGGTAGTCTGATCAGCATCGTCTTGTTTTCAGTACAGTTAGTCTTTAGCCGCAGGGTCGGTTCCCATTTCTTCTGAAGTCACTTCTTAGCATTGTGGCAGCTTTTGTCATGGCTACAGTCTGGTGGTCAGCATGTAGTTGACTTCTTCCACCTGTGAGAGTTTCAATAGCTACAAGATAGCTCAGTGGATATGGTCCAGAGTATTAACCATAACCTTTAAAGGGGAATAAAATGTTCTTGACTTTGCTTAGTGACTAAACTATCATTCTTTAGTCCTGCTTGACTGTTTTTCTTCACTTCTGCATTTTCTCACTTCTCTAATTAAACTTACACTGTGACTAAAAGTTTTCTATGGACCAAAGGCAGATGGAAGACATGGGGGGCATAGACCATAGGGTCCTGTGCCATTTCACTAATAAAAAACTTTCAATATTGTTGGTCCCATTTCTGATGCAAATACTCTTTTTCTAGGTCAGAGGTTGAAATGACAGAAGGCTTAAGGGTCAGAGCAAACTCCAGGGCCCAGGCTCATGCTGGTTTACAACATAAATCTATGCCTGGGTCCCCAGAGGCACCCTGTTTACCTGGGTATGGTCTAGTGCAGAGGTTGGCAAACTTTCTCTGTAAAGGACCAGGTAGTAAATATTTCAGGCTTTGGGAACCATATGGTCTCTGTCACAAATACTCAGTTCTGTCGCTGTAGCATGATTGAGCCCAGAGACAACATTTTTGTGAATGAGTGCAGATGTGTTCCAGTATAGCTCTATTTATGCACAGTAACATTTGAATTTCATATCACTTTTATGTGTCACAGATTAGTGTTCTCTTGATTTTTTTAAAAAAGGAACCCTTCAAAGATGTAAAAATCAGTCTGTGCTTGTGGACCACACAGAAATATGCCATGGCACACCATCATCAGCATCTATGGTTGCCAAAACCAGAACTACCATCTTCACCACCTCTGCCAAGTCATCCCAGCTACTGCCGTCACTACCTCATCCGCTGCCCCTATTGCCAGAGCCCCACCGTCACCTCCACCGCTACCATCCAACCTCCACCATCACCCCCATTATCACCATGACAACTGCCACCACTGTCTTCAAACCAGCATCACCCTTACCATGGTCCCTGACTCCACGGACATCTCCATGTCTCATCTTCCACTCAGGATTCAGAGAGAAATGGGGCTATGGAGATCTTCCTCAAGTGCATAAAATCCTTCCTGATGTTCCTTGACTCCATTTATATTCAAATCTAAAGGTGTATATTCCATTGACTAATTCAATTTTCCTTCATCATTCTAAGGAAAGTCCAGATGGGAATTTTTTTTTTAAAGATTTATCCTTACTCATTATTCATAATTATAAAAAATATGCAAATGTAAATAGGAAGTGATTTTGAAATGGTCAGTTACATTATGAAATATCCATGTGATGGACTAGAGGCAACTATTACAAATATTTTCTGAGTTTTCAATATTGGAAATTCATTCTATAGTGTATTAATTAAAATATACACAATACATGTATATTGTCTTTATTTTATTTACATAGCTGAAGATAATAGCTTCAGTTATGAACAAAAATACAGAAAAAGAAAAAAAGAAAACAAGACTGGAATAAAACATGCACCATAGTGCTCACAGTGATTTCAAATAGGTGACAAATTTATGAGATATTTTAATATTTTTATACTTGTCTTCATTTTCTATTTTTTCTCTAATGAGAAAGTATTTTCCCTGTGATTTTAAAAGTATTTGAAAAAGGAAAGCATAAATCACCATCTTCTACATTTCAAAGCACAGTAAGAAAAGCTGTCTCATCTGAGAAGTCTTCACTGGCTCTGTTTGGAATTAATCCTACCTCTATCAAAATATTTTTGTAACTTTGTGTTTCAGGCATATTTTACATCCTAACCTATTATCAAAAAGGAACCCTTCAAAGATGTAAAAATCAGTCTGTGCTTGTGGACCACACAGAAATATGCCATGGCACACCATCATCAGCATCTATGGTTGCCAAAACCAGAACTACCATCTTCACCACCTCTGCCAAGTCATCCCAGCTACTGCCGTCACTACCTCATCCGCTGCCCCTATTGCCAGAGCCCCACCGTCACCTCCACCGCTACCATCCAACCTCCACCATCACCCCCATTATCACCATGACAACTGCCACCACTGTCTTCAAACCAGCATCACCCTTACCATGGTCCCTGACTCCACGGACATCTCCATGTCTCATCTTCCACTCAGGATTCAGAGAGAAATGGGGCTAT
Organism: Tragulus kanchil; assembly: GCA_022376925.1. Lineage (NCBI taxonomy): Eukaryota > Metazoa > Chordata > Mammalia > Artiodactyla > Tragulidae > Tragulus > Tragulus kanchil. The sequence continues at coordinate 176,622,886 of JAIOJX010000032.1, forward strand.
GGAGATCTTCCTCAAGTGCATAAAATCCTTCCTGATGTTCCTTGACTCCATTTATATTCAAATCTAAAGGTGTATATTCCATTGACTAATTCAATTTTCCTTCATCATTCTAAGGAAAGTCCAGATGGGAATTTTTTTAAAGATTTATCCTTACTCATTATTCATAATTATAAAAAATATGCAAATGTAAATAGGAAGTGATTTTGAAATGGTCAGTTACATTATGAAATATCCATGTGATGGACTAGAGGCAACTATTACAAATATTTTCTGAGTTTTCAATATTGGAAATTCATTCTATAGTGTATTAATTAAAATATACACAATACATGTATATTGTCTTTATTTTATTTACATAGCTGAAGATAATAGCTTCAGTTATGAACAAAAATACAGAAAAAGAAAAAAAGAAAACAAGACTGGAATAAAACATGCACCATAGTGCTCACAGTGATTTCAAATAGGTGACAAATTTATGAGATATTTTAATATTTTTATACTTGTCTTCATTTTCTATTTTTTCTCTAATGAGAAAGTATTTTCCCTGTGATTTTAAAAGTATTTGAAAAAGGAAAGCATAAATCACCATCTTCTACATTTCAAAGCACAGTAAGAAAAGCTGTCTCATCTGAGAAGTCTTCACTGGCTCTGTTTGGAATTAATCCTACCTCTATCAAAATATTTTTGTAACTTTGTGTTTCAGGCATATTTTACATCCTAACCTATTATCATTATTCTTCAGTTGCTCAGTCGTATCCAACTCTTTGAGTCTCCATCTACTGCAGCATGACAGGCTTCTCTGTAATTCACCATCTCCCAGAGTTTGTTCAAACTCTTGTCCAATGAGTCAGTGATGCCATCCAATCATCTCATCCTCTGTCATCCTCTTCTCCTGTCTTCAATCTTCTCTAGCATCAGGGTCTTTTCCAATGAGTCAGTTCTTCACAACAGGTGGCCAAAGTATTGGAACTTCAGCCTCAACATCAGTCCTTCCAATGAATATCCAGGGTTGATTTCCTTTAGGATTAACTGGTTTGATCTCCTTCCTGTCCAAGGGATTCTAAAGAGTCTTCTCCAGCATCCTAACATATACCATCGATAGTTATATGCCTTCCTCTATCCATTCAGGTAAATTCAGACTAACTGCATATTGGGAACTTCCTTTCTTCCTTCCCTCTCTCTCTTTCTGCATTCTTTCCTTCCTTCTCTCCTTCCTTCCATCCCTTTTCCTTCTTCCATCCATTCTTCCTTCCTCTCAAAATATTTATTGACCATTTATTATAAGCCAAGTACTATTCTAGGCACATGGGATGTACCAGTGAACCAGACAGACAAATGTCATCCTCTCAGAGAGCATATAACCACTGTCAGGTAGGGATACAGAGGATAAACAAGTACAATAGTATAAAATATCACCATTGCTGAGCAGTTTGCTTTTTCCTATAATCTCCTCTCCTTCCTCAACACAAACATACTGTGGGCACCACACAGATCCCAGCTGGAAAGGTGGCTACTGATGAGGCCCGAGCCTTGCTCCCTTGCCACAAGCTTAGGTTTCACAAGTCCAAGGGGGCATCCATGAGAACACCTGACCCCTTTTCCCTCAGCATCTCCTTGGGGACCAGGGGTGGTACAGGGCTGAGGTATGAACACCTGTTTCCCAACAACTGGACCTGATTCCCATCTCTGAGCCCAGACAGGCCATTTCCCTGCCTAAGGACAGCCTGGGGCCAACCCACCCCAAGCCTATTAACAAGGTGTGATCAGCCTGCCCTCTGGGGCAGCCCTTTGACTACTTTGAGAACTAGAGGAGTTCTCCAGTCACTTGGAGGGAAGCTTAATAGTATGTGTCTTCGATCCACTGCAAATTCACCTACCTCCTTTCCTGCTCACATCAAAAACAAAACAAAAGAAAACAAACAAGCAAACAAACTCAAAAACCCTTGCATCTTGGTATTTGACAAGAAGTATGAAAACAGAGCAGGCCAATCCAACCCAACTGAACCATCAAATTCAATCCTTAAAACTTCAAAAGCCAGCAACATTTATTTTTAATTTAATTTTATTATTTATACATGTCTCATATCTCCCCTACCCCTCTGCAAAGGACTTGAGAAACCTGGAAAAATGTACCTGAAACAGAAAAATAGATACAAATAAAGAATTTAGGAAAATTTGGAAATATTTCAGGAGAACGATCTTCCATTGGGATGAAGTGAGTGCCCAACATGAGAGTCTTTCTTGGAAATCTCATGGTCTTGGGTTTCCTCTGAATTAGAGAAATAGGATAATTTACAAGAATACCTGCATCCATAAAATAAAACAAATAATTTCTTCCAGAGAAATCTTGTTCTTTCTAAAGAAAAGGGCCTAGGAGGTGCTTCTGAGGCTCTTCAGATGTGTCCCCCACAAATCTTCCAGTAGTGATGGCAGTCTCCTTTTTAGGATGTGACTTACCACACGGCCCCAAAGAGAGGGGTTTGGGCCTTGGTGACAGTGCCATTCAGCGAGGTCCTTGTCAAACAGACTCAAAGCAACTTCCTCCAGAGACGTAGTTCTTAGATGGGCTGACCTAGGACAGGAAAGAATTCCAGAGTCCCCCGGAGAAATGACCAAGTTAGCTCCAATGCTGACTATAAAAGGCCAAAGCGTGAGTGGTGGTGGCCCAATTCCTAGATGCCTCCACCCCTTCTCCAAAATACCTGGAATAATCCTCCCACGTGTTAGTCTCTGAAATTCCCTAGCCTATAAATTCTAACCACTCAAACGGTTTTTTAGTCTCTGAAACCCAATCTCTGCCTATTAACAAGGTGTGATCAGCCTGCCCTCTGGGGCAGCCCTTTGACTACTTTGAGAACTAGAGGAGTTCTCCAGTCACTTGGAGGGAAGCTTAATAGTATGTGTCTTCGATCCACTGCAAATTCACCTACCTCCTTTCCTGCTCACATCAAAAACAAAACAAAAGAAAACAAACAAGCAAACAAACTCAAAAACCCTTGCATCTTGGTATTTGACAAGAAGTATGAAAACAGAGCAGGCCAATCCAACCCAACTGAACCATCAAATTCAATCCTTAAAACTTCAAAAGCCAGCAACATTTATTTTTAATTTAATTTTATTATTTATACATGTCTCATATCTCCCCTACCCCTCTGCAAAGGACTTGAGAAACCTGGAAAAATGTACCTGAAACAGAAAAATAGATACAAATAAAGAATTTAGGAAAATTTGGAAATATTTCAGGAGAACGATCTTCCATTGGGATGAAGTGAGTGCCCAACATGAGAGTCTTTCTTGGAAATCTCATGGTCTTGGGTTTCCTCTGAATTAGAGAAATAGGATAATTTACAAGAATACCTGCATCCATAAAATAAAACAAATAATTTCTTCCAGAGAAATCTTGTTCTTTCTAAAGAAAAGGGCCTAGGAGGTGCTTCTGAGGCTCTTCAGATGTGTCCCCCACAAATCTTCCAGTAGTGATGGCAGTCTCATTTTTAGGATGTGACTTACCACACGGCCCCAAAGAGAGGGTTGGTCCTTGGTGACAGTGCCATTCAGCGAGGTCCTTGTCAAACAGACTCAAAGCAACTTCCTCCAGAGACGTAGTTCTTAGATGGGCTGACCTAGGACAGGAAAGAATTCCAGAGTCCCCCGGAGAAATGACCAAGTTAGCTCCAATGCTGACTATAAAAGGCCAAAGCGTGAGTGGTGGTGGCCCAATTCCTAGATGCCTCCACCCCTTCTCCAAAATACCTGGAATAATCCTCCCACGTGTTAGTCTCTGAAATTCCCTAGCCTATAAATTCTAACCACTCAAAGTTTCAGGGCATTCTGTCTATGGAATATGAATCTCTCCAGATAAATCCACTTCTTACCTATCAGTTTGTCTCTCACTGAATTATTTCTGTGGTGTGACATAAAGAACCTGAGTTTCATTAAGTCCTGAGACCAGATGTGTGATCTCAATTAAAAGACAGTGGGTCCCAATCTGAGTTGTGTGGTTTCACTTCCATCAAGTGCCAGTGAGGTCATTGAGATCTGTGTAATGCAGGCTCAGTAAGGAACTTTTCTTTGGCATTGAGGAAGCTCAAGAGAAAATGCCAGGACTGTATCTTTTTGAAGGCAGGTAATGTGAGGACAGGGCTTCCCCTATGACTCAGTGGTAAAGAACCTGTCTGCCAATGTAGGGAGACAATGGTTTGATTCCTGGGTGGGAGGATTCCCTGGAGTAGGAAATGGCAACCCACTGCAGTATTCTTGCCTGGAAATCCCACAGACAGAGGAGCCCGGTGGGTTAGAGTCCATGGTGTCATAAAAAAGTTGACTTGAGTTAACAACTAAACAACAACAGCAATGTGAAAACTAGGTTCTCATGCAAAGCCAAGTCTACCTGAACCAGACAACCACGTACCAGGTTGGGTAAATCACTTAAGTCTCTTACATGAGTCTAGTCATTTGTCAAATTGGGGCAATGGAAATTTCCCTGTGCTGTGAGTTATTACATAAAGTGCTCTTAGAAGAGTCTGGAATACATTGTGAGTTCTTAGGGTGTTTATATGCATATCTGTGTGCATGTGCTTGGGTTGTGAGGACAAATAAAGTGCTATTTTGAAAGATATTTATAGACTTTTTGAGTCCAATGGTGGGTAGGGAAAATCAGTCTTCAGACAATTTCTGTTTTTATGTTTGAGAAATTACTTTAATTGCTCTGTTGGTTATAAAGGCTGAAGTCCTAGTTTAAAGGATTAATTTGAGACAATAAGGAGGTAAAATTCTTTGTATAATAAAATTATCATCTTTCCCCCTTCCTGCCTCCCTTCCTTCCTTTTTTCCTTCTGTCCTTCTTTTCTACCACATAAAAGCACATGCATATTGTCAACTTAAAAAATGCACAACCTTAAAGTTGAGAATTTTGTTTTATTTGGTGGACTTTCTAAGGACATAAACCCAGCAATCAGCCTCTCAGATAGCTCTAAGGGATTTCTCTGCAGAAGTAAGGGAGGAGCCAGAATATATAGAGATTTTTTTCAACAAAACCCAGGTAATTGGAACATTAAAAGATTAGTGCTAATTACAGGAAAAAAAAATCTCAAGTTAATGACTTTAGCTCTATTCTATGTATGGGAAAAAGCAAGAGTCTGGACTCATTATTGATGAGTAATTTACCATCTAGGTTCAGCATGATTTTTCTTATTATTATTACACTGAATCTCTCCAAGGGTACAGTCAGTGGCCACTGTAGTATTCCCTGGCTTGATGGCTGCAGCATCCCTTGTTTTCTGATAAGAAATGTGGCATTCTTTGCCCATAGTGTGAAGTGAATTGATGCTTTATGTCCTCTAAGAGTGAAGAATTAATTAGGAATAGTTTCCAGGAGCTCCCTGGACCATGATGGGGGAGATCATTGAGAGAAAAGGAAGTCCTGACAGGAGCACAAGATGGGTACCAGGACTACGCAGGTGACTGGGGCTAAGAAGAAGCATCTCAGAGGAAACCATCCACACTGAGATGTTCATTTTAATCTGTAACATAGTGTCTGACGAACAGTGTGAGATCCAGTTTTGGGGCTTTCCAGGTGGCTCAGTGGAAAAGAATCCACCTGCCAATATAGGAGATGCAATTTCAGTCCCAAGGTCAGGAAGACCCCCTGGAGAAGCAAATAGAAACCCACTCCAGTACTCTTGCCGGGAGAATCCCAAGGACAGAGAAGCCTGGCAGGTTACAGTTTGTGGTGTCGCAGAGTCAGACATGACTGAGTGACTGAGCATGCATACATTCATCTTTGACTGGCCCTTCCCTGGGCTGTAATCCTCTTTGTACATCCGTAGTATTTCTACAAAAATAGTTGGCCATGAGTAATTGGTCTTTCATTGGCATTACGTTGGAAAGTGAATGGAGGATGGTGTCTGCTTCACAGAGGAGCAGAGGGGAAGCAGGAGAAAGTTTGCCAGAGGATGGTGAGGACTGAGTGGGTAGAGAAGAAAGAGCATGAAGCAGCAGCTCTGGGCAGAGCTAGGGCCAGTCAAGGCAGAAAGTTCCAGGTGGGAGGCAGACGGCTACTGGTTCCTGCCGAAAACACTCTCGATAAGACAGAGCTTTAGGGCCGAGTCACAGGCAGTTTCAACAAAACCCAGGTAATTGGAACATTAAAAGATTAGTGCTAATTACAGGAAAAAATCTCAAGTTAATGACTTTAGCTCTATTCTATGTATGGGAAAAAGCAAGAGTCTGGACTCATTATTGATGAGTAATTTACCATCTAGGTTCAGCATGATTTTTCTTATTATTATTACACTGAATCTCTCCAAGGGTACAGTCAGTGGCCACTGTAGTATTCCCTGGCTTGATGGCTGCAGCATCCCTTGTTTTCTGATAAGAAATGTGGCATTCTTTGCCCATAGTGTGAAGTGAATTGATGCTTTATGTCCTCTAAGAGTGAAGAATTAATTAGGAATAGTTTCCAGGAGCTCCCTGGACCATGATGGGGGAGATCATTGAGAGAAAAGGAAGTCCTGACAGGAGCACAAGATGGGTACCAGGACTACGCAGGTGACTGGGGCTAAGAAGAAGCATCTCAGAGGAAACCATCCACACTGAGATGTTCATTTTAATCTGTAACATAGTGTCTGACGAACAGTGTGAGATCCAGTTTTGGGGCTTTCCAGGTGGCTCAGTGGAAAAGAATCCACCTGCCAATATAGGAGATGCAATTTCAGTCCCAAGGTCAGGAAGACCCCCTGGAGAAGCAAATAGAAACCCACTCCAGTACTCTTGCCGGGAGAATCCCAAGGACAGAGAAGCCTGGCAGGTTACAGTTTGTGGTGTCGCAGAGTCAGACATGACTGAGTGACTGAGCATGCATACATTCATCTTTGACTGGCCCTTCCCTGGGCTGTAATCCTCTTTGTACATCCGTAGTATTTCTACAAAAATAGTTGGCCATGAGTAATTGGTCTTTCATTGGCATTACGTTGGAAAGTGAATGGAGGATGGTGTCTGCTTCACAGAGGAGCAGAGGGGAAGCAGGAGAAAGTTTGCCAGAGGATGGTGAGGACTGAGTGGGTAGAGAAGAAAGAGCATGAAGCAGCAGCTCTGGGCAGAGCTAGGGCCAGTCAAGGCAGAAAGTTCCAGGTGGGAGGCAGACGGCTACTGGTTCCTGCCGAAAACACTCTCGATAAGACAATTTGGGGATCCCGAGAACACTTCAAGTGAGGTTAGAGAATACACAGTTTCTGGAGCACAACACGAGATGCACTCAGGCTGTGTTGGCTGAGTTGATTTGTATTGAACTGAAAGAAATGGGACATGTCACTTTATCTTTAAACAAACATATCCATTCATTTGTCTTTCTCATTCGAAGAAGTCCACAGGTACTCAGGAAAAATAATGAAGTTCTTCCAGTGCTGGGAAGATACAGAACTATAGCTGAATGTACTCAAATATTTTTTGCATCCCTACTGTGTGCTGGGGTCTTTGGGATTCAGGGAACTGGAAGGGCCCTGTCCCCAGGGAATGAATGCCATGGGTGGTTGTTAAGAAACTCATAGATGGAAGAAGTAACTTGGACTCACAGACCATTTGATACAAATTTTTGAGATAAGATGTGTCAGATTTGGAAGGCCCAACTGGATGGCCCCAAACTACACAGTAGGAAAAAGAAGAGTGGAAATCCCTTCCAGTCTCTGAGAGGTCTCCTTGACCAGACCAGGCTTTACGACTAGGGGAATGGCCAAGTCCTGTCCTTCCAATCAGTGCTTCGAATGTGCTGGTCAATTTCCACATTTGTTTCACTTATTTGTTCCTCAAGTGAAGTCTGGAAACTGGCACTCAGAGAGATTAGGTATACAGCTCAGATGACTCCATTTGCACATGGTGGAGAAGGTCGTGAACCCACGCTAGTCAGTGCGTTGAATCAGAATTGAGAATATTTACTTCTAGCACTCCAAGGGTATTTATTCTGTGCCCTTCCTTCCTACTTGCAAAGGACTCAGAAATCCAGATTGATGATCAGAGTACTCCTCGGTGAGTTGACCACCAGGGAAGATGGTCATGGACCATGCAGAGGGAAAGCTTTCTCCCACTGAGAACCCTGCTCCAGCGACCAGAATTCTCTCACCTCTGAACCCAGGAATGTTGAATAAACATTTTCTCAGGAGAAAGTTTGCCAGAGGATGGTGAGGACTGAGTGGGTAGAGAAGAAAGAGCATGAAGCAGCAGCTCTGGGCAGAGCTAGGGCCAGTCAAGGCAGAAAGTTCCAGGTGGGAGGCAGACGGCTACTGGTTCCTGCCGAAAACACTCTCGATAAGACAATTTGGGGATCCCGAGAACACTTCAAGTGAGGTTAGAGAATACACAGTTTCTGGAGCACAACACGAGATGCACTCAGGCTGTGTTGGCTGAGTTGATTTGTATTGAACTGAAAGAAATGGGACATGTCACTTTATCTTTAAACAAACATATCCATTCATTTGTCTTTCTCATTCGAAGAAGTCCACAGGTACTCAGGAAAAATAATGAAGTTCTTCCAGTGCTGGGAAGATACAGAACTATAGCTGAATGTACTCAAATATTTTTTGCATCCCTACTGTGTGCTGGGGTCTTTGGGATTCAGGGAACTGGAAGGGCCCTGTCCCCAGGGAATGAATGCCATGGGTGGTTGTTAAGAAACTCATAGATGGAAGAAGTAACTTGGACTCACAGACCATTTGATACAAATTTTTGAGATAAGATGTGTCAGATTTGGAAGGCCCAACTGGATGGCCCCAAACTACACAGTAGGAAAAAGAAGAGTGGAAATCCCTTCCAGTCTCTGAGAGGTCTCCTTGACCAGACCAGGCTTTACGACTAGGGGAATGGCCAAGTCCTGTCCTTCCAATCAGTGCTTCGAATGTGCTGGTCAATTTCCACATTTGTTTCACTTATTTGTTCCTCAAGTGAAGTCTGGAAACTGGCACTCAGAGAGATTAGGTATACAGCTCAGATGACTCCATTTGCACATGGTGGAGAAGGTCGTGAACCCACGCTAGTCAGTGCGTTGAATCAGAATTGAGAATATTTACTTCTAGCACTCCAAGGGTATTTATTCTGTGCCCTTCCTTCCTACTTGCAAAGGACTCAGAAATCCAGATTGATGATCAGAGTACTCCTCGGTGAGTTGACCACCAGGGAAGATGGTCATGGACCATGCAGAGGGAAAGCTTTCTCCCCACTGAGAACCCTGCTCCAGCGACCAGAATTCTCTCACCTCTGAACCCAGGAATGTTGAATAAACATTTTCTCTAAGTTTTATTATATTTAACTCCCTCTTGTGGTCCTTGATGGATCCATGGTAAAGCACCCACCTGCAATGCAGGAGACACAGGAGATGTGGGTTCAATCCCTGCCTTGGGAAGATCCCCTGGAGTAGGAAATGGAAACCCACTCCGGTATTCCTGCCTGGACAATTGCATGGACAGAGGATCCTGGTGGGCTACCAGTCATGGGGTCGCAAAGAGTCAGACACAACTGAGTGACTCAATACAGTAAATCAGAGTGTGCCTTTTCTGGGGAACTTTGAGGCCAGTTTATTTTAAAGCCTTCTTTTGGTGCCCTCGCTTTGAGCTGGGAGTGGAGTGAAGATCTTGTCCAGGTTGAGTGTTTAAGGAGCACATGCTGGCACAGAGTTTGAAAGCAAGATGTTTGTAGAGGGACCCTTCACTGGAGAGGAACAAGAGGAGACAGGGGAGCAGACTGAGGAACTGCACTGTGGTGGGGCCCAGCAAAGCCACAGCCAGCCCAGCTCAGGAAGGAGCATGGTTCCCCAAGGACCAGGGGCATCTTCATCTGAAAGCCAGGCCCAGGCACCCCCACCAAGTTCAGCCGCCTGTGGTGGGCCGTTTATGGAAAACTGTGTAGGTCTGAAAGTTGGGAGCTGCCTACTGGCCCCTTCTGCACAGGGCCATCTGGAAAGCCATCCCCACATCTCCTACAGGCTTTTACATACCTTACTTTATGTAATCGCCACCACAGTTCTTGGGGAGAGATAGTTTCATCCTCATTTTATAGACAAGAGAATTGAGTCCTAAGATCAATAACTTGCCCAAGGTCACACAGAGTAGGTGACAAAACCAGGGATTGACTTCTGGTCCATCTCCAAAGGCTTCAACTGACCTGCTGCTCCAGGATATCCTGGTTCTGCATTTACTGAGCAGATCTGGGTGCACAAAGATGTTGGTATCTCACTTGGTAATTGATGATCAGAGTACTCCTCGGTGAGTTGACCACCAGGAAGATGGTCATGGACCATGCAGAGGAAAGCTTTCTCCCACTGAGAACCCTGCTCCAGCGACCAGAATTCTCTCACCTCTGAACCCAGGAATGTTGAATAAACATTTTCTCTAAGTTTTATTATATTTAACTCCCTCTTGTGGTCCTTGATGGATCCATGGTAAAGCACCCACCTGCAATGCAGGAGACACAGGAGATGTGGGTTCAATCCCTGCCTTGGGAAGATCCCCTGGAGTAGGAAATGGAAACCCACTCCGGTATTCCTGCCTGGACAATTGCATGGACAGAGGATCCTGGTGGGCTACCAGTCATGGGGTCGCAAAGAGTCAGACACAACTGAGTGACTCAATACAGTAAATCAGAGTGTGCCTTTTCTGGGGAACTTTGAGGCCAGTTTATTTTAAAGCCTTCTTTTGGTGCCCTCGCTTTGAGCTGGGAGTGGAGTGAAGATCTTGTCCAGGTTGAGTGTTTAAGGAGCACATGCTGGCACAGAGTTTGAAAGCAAGATGTTTGTAGAGGGACCCTTCACTGGAGAGGAACAAGAGGAGACAGGGGAGCAGACTGAGGAACTGCACTGTGGTGGGGCCCAGCAAAGCCACAGCCAGCCCAGCTCAGGAAGGAGCATGGTTCCCCAAGGACCAGGGGCATCTTCATCTGAAAGCCAGGCCCAGGCACCCCCACCAAGTTCAGCCGCCTGTGGTGGGCCGTTTATGGAAAACTGTGTAGGTCTGAAAGTTGGGAGCTGCCTACTGGCCCCTTCTGCACAGGGCCATCTGGAAAGCCATCCCCACATCTCCTACAGGCTTTTACATACCTTACTTTATGTAATCGCCACCACAGTTCTTGGGGAGAGATAGTTTCATCCTCATTTTATAGACAAGAGAATTGAGTCCTAAGATCAATAACTTGCCCAAGGTCACACAGAGTAGGTGACAAAACCAGGGATTGACTTCTGGTCCATCTCCAAAGGCTTCAACTGACCTGCTGCTCCAGGATATCCTGGTTCTGCATTTACTGAGCAGATCTGGGTGCACAAAGATGTTGGTCATGCTCACTTGGTAATTATGAACAATTTACCTCATTTCCCTTTACAGGCATAGTTTGTTCCAACAAGACGTACCACCCTTTTAAGAAAGGCCTCTCTTTTGCCTCCCTGAAGGGCAGTGAGGAGGGATTACCATTCATGAGGGCAAAATAGGCAGAAAGTCATGAAAGAAATCTCCCAAATTGTCCAACATCCCCCTCAGATAAACCAAAAAAATAGGCCTCATTACACTCCATCTTTAGGAAACAGAAAAGAAGTTTTCCCATCTTTCCAAAAAGGAGAAGGTGCTTACACCCCAGTGTCTGAGTCCCCTCTGCATCTGAGGAAGCCCCGAATTCCTCCCTTTGAGGACACACAGGAGCTCAGTCTGTAAGACTCTGTGGACACAGGGAGACCTGAGCCCAGGGGACTCAATCACACGTCGGGTGAGGTGAGATGGACCCGTGCATTCTGGACATATTCACATTTATCTACGTCAGTCCACAGAGTCGTGCCCCAGGCCACCTCCGTGCCATGCTGGTAGCCAAAGTGAGTAAAGAAACTGAGTATTTCTCTCAGCATTGCCCCTATGTAGAGTAGTTGTGTGTTGATTCCCGATGTTGGCTTCTCGGAGCACCTGTCTCTAGCAGCCTCATCGCTGTGAGAGAACCACCCTGTCCAGCTGTCATGCGCTCAGCCCGCAGCATCTTTGTATGAAAATAAGGCAGGCAGCACCCGACTGGGAGGGAATTTTTATTCTTGACAATTTGTGTCTCGTTTTGGGGGGTGACCAGGCTGTCAGCGGTAGCAACCCGTTCATCTATGAGGTTGATGCAGGTAGCAGCTGCCATAGCCTCAACACATCTTTTTATTATTATTATTGTTGTTGTTGTTATTTTCCAGAGGAAAGTGAAAGGAAGGTGATCAGAGAGGGCGGGGGAGAAAGAGAAAAGAGAAAAATGCTGTGCTGCTATTTCCGTCACATTTTTGAATCCTGGTTTAGTGCAAGAATTTAATTATACATATTTTCATCATTTCTTATATTCTGACATATTAATTAAGGATGCTCTAATTCAGTTTCCGTAGCACCATTGGTTCAGCCTGTAAAAACATTTTACTATTTTTGTACAAATAATAAGTGAAAAGGTAAAGGTAGCAACACTTTGGGTTGTCGATACACATGCCCCCTGCCTCCTGTCACCCTCCTCTTTGTCACTGAGAATTGAGCTCATCGCTACTTTAAAAATAGAGAGACGAAACCCAGCCTCAGCTCCCATGAGCCAGGAGTCCATCAGGCTAAGCAAACTGACCTCCCAAAGTTTATTCCTCATGGAAGTGGCCAATGGTCCATAGGATGTAGGAAGTAAGGACCCAAGCACCTAGAGTGTAGAACAGGCCAGTGGGATGACCTAGGATGAAGGATGTTTTCTGATTCTGGAACAGCTCCAAGGCTTTTCTCATCTTTTATCTCTAAACCACAAAGTGTACAGGGTCAGTGTTATTCCCAAAGGGGCTCCCTACTCAAAGGTGTCTTGAAGGAATAACTTGGTCACTTCTTAGAAGGATATCCCTGTGACCTGGCCCTGGTGAGGAGGGCCCATGGAAAGCACCCTGGAGAAGAAAGATCTAAACTGGGAGTTGGGAGACGAGGAGACTGGGTGAAAAACAGGGAGTTCAGGCAGACACAAGACAGCTTGAGTTGGGGAAGAACAGACACCACTAGTAGGCTGGATGGTAGCTGAGAGGCACACGGGGAGGCGAGGGCAGGATGTGCATGAGAAGAGGCATACTGTGAGGCTCCTGAAGAATGCTAGACTTTCCCAAAGAGCATGAACAAGGCGACTGGATTCTTCAAGTGGGTGGGACACAGTCAAATGTGTGCTTCCTGAAGGTCATTTTGCTGCTGTTCAAAGTCATGTCTACAGGACAGACATCATTTTAAACCACCAGGCCCAGTGATTTATTTACATTTCTTGGTGTGTATCCATGTATATGAATTTCTCCAGATCTTATGTCCTACACTTCTTCTTAAGAGATGTGCTCACAGTAAAGACATTGGAATCCTACAGGAAGACCTGGGAGTTAGGAGCCGAGGAAGGAGAAGTCAAAGAATTTAATTATACATATTTTCATCATTTCTTATATTCTGACATATTAATTAAGGATGCTCTAATTCAGTTTCCGTAGCACCATTGGTTCAGCCTGTAAAAACATTTTACCATTTTTGTACAAATAATAAGTGAAAAGGTAAAGGTAGCAACACTTTGGGTTGTCGATGCACACGCCCCCTGCCTCCTGTCACCCTCCTCTTTGTCACTGAGAATTGAGCTCATCGCTACTTTAAAAATAGAGAGACGAAACCCAGCCTCAGCTCCCATGAGCCAGGAGTCCATCAGGCTAAGCAAACTGACCTCCCAAAGTTTATTCCTCATGGAAGTGGCCAATGGTCCATAGGATGTAGGAAGTAAGGACCCAAGCACCTAGAGTGTAGAACAGGCCAGTGGGATGACCTAGGATGAAGGATGTTTTCTGATTCTGGAACAGCTCCAAGGCTTTTCTCATCTTTTATCTCTAAACCACAAAGTGTACAGGGTCAGTGTTATTCCCAAAGGGGCTCCCTACTCAAAGGTGTCTTGAAGGAATAACTTGGTCACTTCTTAGAAGGATATCCCTGTGACCTGGCCCTGGTGAGGAGGGCCCATGGAAAGCACCCTGGAGAAGAAAGATCTAAACTGGGAGTTGGGAGACGAGGAGACTGGGTGAAAAACAGGGAGTTCAGGCAGACACAAGACAGCTTGAGTTGGGGAAGAACAGACACCACTAGTAGGCTGGATGGTAGCTGAGAGGCACACGGGGAGGCGAGGGCAGGATGTGCATGAGAAGAGGCATACTGTGAGGCTCCTGAAGAATGCTAGACTTTCCCAAAGAGCATGAACAAGGCGACTGGATTCTTCAAGTGGGTGGGACACAGTCAAATGTGTGCTTCCTGAAGGTCATTTTGCTGCTGTTCAAAGTCATGTCTACAGGACAGACATCATTTTAAACCACCAGGCCCAGTGATTTATTTACATTTCTTGGTGTGTATCCATGTATATGAATTTCTCCAGATCTTATGTCCTACACTTCTTCTTAAGAGATGTGCTCACAATAAAGACATTGGAATCCTACAGGAAGACCTGGGAGTTAGGAGCCGAGGAAGGAGAAGTCAAAGCATCATCCAGAGAGGAAGGAGAGAGATGAAATGCAAAGCAAAGCCAAGAAACAGAAGTTAAGCAATGAGGAGGTGGACACAGACCCCACTCCAGACTTGACAGAGGAGATGTACCCAACCCTTGGACTCCCAGTGTGTCAGTGGGTCTGAAGGCCAGAGGTGCAGGGTAGGGGGCAGGGTAAATCAAGGCAGCAAAGTCCCAGATGGCTTGACTTGGGGGAGAGGCAGTTGGCTGCCTTAGATTTGAACACGAACCTCAGACAGCCACCACCGGGAAAGCAACTTGCCTCGCCCCTTGCCCCTGGCAAGGCAGTTCTGAATTATCCCCTCCCTGTGAAATCTGCAGTCATCTCGACTCTTTCAGACTTCCCTAATATACTTTGATTCAAAGCTGAAATGAGGTTTAAGCTGCTGATAGCGTGCCCTGAACCTCTCCGGGAAAACAGTGCTGTGCGCTGATGCCGGAACGTGGGGAGAGGGGGATTAGCAGGTCTCGGCTGAGTTCTACTGCAGCAGCGCTGTGTTACTATTAAGAGGGACGGATTAATATCAAGTTTCGGGGATCTGGTTGCTTGCTGATACTGCTTAATTATCCAGATAACTGATCGGTATCCAAGCCTGAGTGGCAGCATACATTTCAGAGCCAACATCATTTTTTGTTCTTTTCCTTTCTCTCTTTCTTTCTTTCTTCTTCTTATTATTTTTTGTAGAAAAGAATTTATTTATTTAAGTATTGCTGAGATACAATTTTTAAACTCTCATTAAACTTTAAATGCTAACTCGAGTCTTTGGCTCTGTTTTGTTTAGTCTGACACATCACAGGGAAGAAGGGGGCTTCCCTGGTGGATCAGTGGTAAAGAATCCACTTGCCAGGGCAAGAGATGTGGATTTGATCCCTGTGTCCGTAAGATCCCCTGGAAAAGGAAATGATAATGCACTCTAGTATTTTTGCCTGGAAATTCCCATGGACAGAGGAGCCTAGTGGGCTGTAGTCTATGAGGTTGTAAAAGAGTTGGACACAATTTAGGGTCTAAACAACAATAACAAGAAGAAGGAAAGAAGGGGAGGGGTTTTCAGTGACTCTGGGCGCCCAAGGGTCTTCCTCTTGCCTTGTCCATTGATTCCAGATTCTTCCTCTGCATTCAGAAACTCCTGTCTCTGAGGCCCTACCCTGTATCCTACTGAAAGGTGTGGGGCAGTCCCTCTCCCCTGTTTCCCATCTCAGACTGGGAGCATCTGCTGGCCTGATCTGGTGCAGACTGATAGTGGCCAGGGCAGACCTCTTGGTGGGAGAGTCTGCCCCACTGGCTCTAAGCCTTCTGTCTTGCCTGGTAATTTTATCCCATGAAGACTGTTTTTTTTTTTTTTTTTTTCCCTCTTCTCTATTGCTCTCTCTGTCTTCCTGAACCTGCACCCCTGTGTTCTTGTATGACTGCTGTCGCCATGATTAGTGCTGTGTGGCTCATGGCACCCACCTGATGCTGGGATTAAGGATCAAAGCAGACAAATGGGGCTGTGGAGCTGCTCCTTCCTGTCCTGTAAACACCACTTAGGTCTCTGACTTTGACCCATCTACTCCCTGACTGTGGCAGATTCTCTGTCTCTTAATTAGGCATTAATGGTTGGAGTAAGGCATGGCAACCCACTCCAGTATTCTTGTCTGGAGAATCCCATAGACAGAGGAGCTTGGCTTGCTTACAGTCCATGGGGTTACAAAGAGGGGACATGACTGAAATGGCTTAGCATGCATGCCTATCAGGCACCCCACTGGCTAGGCACCCACTGCCATCAGCAGAAGCTTCCCACATTTGCTGCCCTGCAGGGCCCTGATTTTCTGACTTAGATGGTTATCACCTACCTTTGGACTCTTTGGCAGCACTGACTGGCTTCCAGAACCCAACAAGGTAGGAGGCTTCTCTGTGGGACTTTCCCACAAGCTGAGACCTCTGCTTGGAAGGTCCATTACTTTGAGGTGGCAGCTCTTACTTGTGGTTTAAAGGCAGGCAGTTTTCTTGGCCCTCAAGCTCATCTGACTGTATTCAAGACTCCCAGTGCCTGGGCTGTACTCTGGAAAGTCTCAGCTCATCTGGCCCTGGGGTCCAGGTATTCTCTTATCTGCATGCTTCCCAGATGTTCCAGATGAGGGGTCACTCTCTCTCTCTGGTCAGACTAAGCTTCTCTTGGGGTCCCTGGCAGAGTCCTAGGTCTTGGGTTGAGGTCAGAGATTTCTGTAAATTGCATCCTTTCTTCTCAACCATGGCTTCACTCCCTGTTTGCAGTGAGGAAGCCGAGGTTCAGAGAGGTGGAGTGAGAAAGCCACTGTCTATTCATGAGTGTGCTCTTCTCTAGACCATGTGATCTCCATGAGCAGGGAGCATGCTGTAAATTTCTTTTTATCCCTGTACTGACTTGAATTATGACCTCCAAAAGCTGTGACTCCCCAGAACCTCCGAATGTGTCCTTGTTTGAAAAGTTTTACCAGAAATAATTAAGGTGCACTCTAGGTGAATTTGCCCTGGGTTAGAAAGAGCCTAAGTACAATGAAAGTTCCTCGTTGAAAAAAAGAAGGATCGGACACAGAAACACACAGAGGGGAAAACCCATGTGATGATGAATGAAGAATAAGGTTAGAGCAAATGTGTCTAGAAGCCAAGGACTGCCAGGGAAACCACCAGAGGCTGGGAGAGAGACATGAAATGGATTCTCTCTCAGAACCTCCAGAATGAACTACTTTCTGTCAGCAGCCTGACTTTGGACTTCTAGCCTCCAGAAGGATAAGCACACACATTTCTGTTGTTTGCAGCCACTCAGCTGTGACGCTTGGTTGTGGCAGCCCTAGCAAATGAATGCCCTCCTGAAGCACCTAGTGGAGCGGTCCCCAAGAAGATGTCAGCAAGATTCTGAGTGAGGAACCAATTCCAGTGCAATGCTGCTCAGCTCCAGATCCACTGCCCCATCCTCCTTAGCTGGGGTTGGGGGGCGGGGGGTATTGAAACTCAGGCCCCTTGAGGAACTTGCCCACAGGTGTCACAGAAGCAAGAAGAAAGCTTCATCCAGAGTGTGGCCCTGAGGCCCCAAGTCTGGAGGCCATCCCAGCAGAATACATCACATCTCCCATGAGAATAAGAGGTCAAGGTCAGCACAAAGGCTGAATGCCACAGACAACTTTTCTTAGCTCAAAAGGTCAGTGGCCACCCCTGGTAAAAACTGCACTGGCTCCAGTAGAAAGTCTCAGCTCATCTGGCCCTGGGGTCCAGGTATTCTCTTATCTGCATGCTTCCCAGATGTTCCAGATGAGGGGTCACTCTCTCTCTCTGGTCAGACTAAGCTTCTCTTGGGGTCCCTGGCAGAGTCCTAGGTCTTGGGTTGAGGTCAGAGATTTCTGTAAATTGCATCCTTTCTTCTCAACCATGGCTTCACTCCCTGTTTGCAGTGAGGAAGCCGAGGTTCAGAGAGGTGGAGTGAGAAAGCCACTGTCTATTCATGAGTGTGCTCTTCTCTAGACCATGTGATCTCCATGAGCAGGGAGCATGCTGTAAATTTCTTTTTATCCCTGTACTGACTTGAATTATGACCTCCAAAAGCTGTGACTCCCCAGAACCTCCGAATGTGTCCTTGTTTGAAAAGTTTTACCAGAAATAATTAAGGTGCACTCTAGGTGAATTTGCCCTGGGTTAGAAAGAGCCTAAGTACAATGAAAGTTCCTCGTTGAAAAAAAGAAGGATCGGACACAGAAACACACAGAGGGAAAGCCCATGTGATGATGAATGAAGAATAAGGTTAGAGCAAATGTGTCTAGAAGCCAAGGACTGCCAGGGAAACCACCAGAGGCTGGGAGAGAGACATGAAATGGATTCTCTCTCAGAACCTCCAGAATGAACTACTTTCTGTCAGCAGCCTGACTTTGGACTTCTAGCCTCCAGAAGGATAAGCACACACATTTCTGTTGTTTGCAGCCACTCAGCTGTGACGCTTGGTTGTGGCAGCCCTAGCAAATGAATGCCCTCCTGAAGCACCTAGTGGAGCGGTCCCCAAGAAGATGTCAGCAAGATTCTGAGTGAGGAACCAATTCCAGTGCAATGCTGCTCAGCTCCAGATCCACTGCCCCATCCTCCTTAGCTGGGGTTGGGGGGCGGGGGGTATTGAAACTCAGGCCCCTTGAGGAACTTGCCCACAGGTGTCACAGAAGCAAGAAGAAAGCTTCATCCAGAGTGTGGCCCTGAGGCCCCAAGTCTGGAGGCCATCCCAGCAGAATACATCACATCTCCCATGAGAATAAGAGGTCAAGGTCAGCACAAAGGCTGAATGCCACAGACAACTTTTCTTAGCTCATGGCCTTGAAGATGAAGGTCAGCCTGGGTACTCTCATCTCTCCATGAGATCAAAGATGTCAGGTCACCTTACCAGCCTCTCAGGGTTTTGCCAATGTACCAGGGTTTGGGGACAAGGTAGGGACAAGCTAGGCCCCCTACTCCCTTACTGTAAGATCAGTTTTACTGTGTCTGGCTCATATACTAAGATATTATACATATTGTTGTTTGGGAGGAAGTGGTTTGCATTCCACTGCTCAAAATAAATGGTCGAGATGCCTTCCAGAAAGGCCTGACCTACTATGAGTTGGGAGCAGGGAGTTCAGATGCCCTCTGTGAGCTCTGCTTGTCATTCCCAGGGTAGATTAAAGGGCACGCAAAGCTAGGACGTCCCCATAATGGAGAAATCCTTACAATGGATCTCTTACTCCGTGTTGGGCTGGTCTGTATAAGATCAGCTTCCAGATGGATAGTCTATTTAACCAAGGAGAGAGAGTTGGGGCCCTCCATCTATGCGCTGACCCTATAGAGGATCCCTCATTTTCCATGACAGTGTGGGCTGGAGGCAGGAAGTCATACTCCCTACAGGTTCTTCCTTTGGGTCATCAGTCCCTGACTTGTCCTGGGGATACACAGAGAAAGATGCATAACTCTTACCTGAGCCAAATGTGCCCAAGTTTGTTCCCAGGGATCTTTTATCCCTGAGGTGTTTTAGAAGCTGGACTCAAAACAAATCAAAGGAAATAGTTTTTTTCTTTACCCTTGGTTACTTAAAGAACAATTCTCAGACCATGGTTCTCTCCAAATAAGTCAGTTGCTTCTGGTCAGATCAACCAGTTCCTACATGTCCCCTGTGATAGCCTGATGGTACCTCCTGCTTCAAAGTTTCCATGGTCCCATTGGCCTTGTGGGCCATGGGATCCTAAATCAGTCATCATTTGAGGCAAAAGAAATGGAAATTAGAATCCAGTGAGATCCCATTGGCCTTGTGGGCCATGGGATCTAAATGAAGACAATACCAGAGTGTCCAAGGGTCCCAGCAGAATACATCACATCTCCCATGAGAATAAGAGGTCAAGGTCAGCACAAAGGCTGAATGCCACAGACAACTTTTCTTAGCTCATGGCCTTGAAGATGAAGGTCAGCCTGGGTACTCTCATCTCTCCATGAGATCAAAGATGTCAGGTCACCTTACCAGCCTCTCAGGGTTTTGCCAATGTACCAGGGTTTGGGGACAAGGTAGGGACAAGCTAGGCCCCCTACTCCCTTACTGTAAGATCAGTTTTACTGTGTCTGGCTCATATACTAAGATATTATACATATTGTTGTTTGGGAGGAAGTGGTTTGCATTCCACTGCTCAAAATAAATGGTCGAGATGCCTTCCAGAAAGGCCTGACCTACTATGAGTTGGGAGCAGGGAGTTCAGATGCCCTCTGTGAGCTCTGCTTGTCATTCCCAGGGTAGATTAAAGGGCACAAAGCTAGGACGTCCCCATAATGGAGAAATCCTTACAATGGATCTCTTACTCCGTGTTGGGCTGGTCTGTATAAGATCAGCTTCCAGATGGATAGTCTATTTAACCAAGGAGAGAGAGTTGGGGCCCTCCATCTATGCGCTGACCCTATAGAGGATCCCTCATTTTCCATGACAGTGTGGGCTGGAGGCAGGAAGTCATACTCCCTACAGGTTCTTCCTTTGGGTCATCAGTCCCTGACTTGTCCTGGGGATACACAGAGAAAGATGCATAACTCTTACCTGAGCCAAATGTGCCCAAGTTTGTTCCCAGGGATCTTTTATCCCTGAGGTGTTTTAGAAGCTGGACTCAAAACAAATCAAAGGAAATAGTTTTTTTCTTTACCCTTGGTTACTTAAAGAACAATTCTCAGACCATGGTTCTCTCCAAATAAGTCAGTTGCTTCTGGTCAGATCAACCAGTTCCTACATGTCCCCTGTGATAGCCTGATGGTACCTCCTGCTTCAAAGTTTCCAGTGAGATCCCATTGGCCTTGTGGGCCATGGGATCCTAAATCCAGTCATCATTTGAGGCAAAAGAAATGGAAATTAGAATCAGGGAAAAGGTTTTCATATGTTTTTATGGAGGAAAAGTGATGTCTGAATAACATTTCTGAATCTTTTTTGGATTATAAGGTGTATTTGGGCTTCCCTGATGGTTCAGATGGTAAAAAAAAAATCTGCCTGCCATGAACGGACATTGAGTTTAGTTCCTGAGTCAGAAAAATCCCCTGGAGAAGGGAATGACTACCCACTGCAGGCTATTTAGCATATAGCAAGTGATGAGCAACAATAAAAAGAACAGAACTGCCCTCAACCATTCATACATTCATCTGTTGATTGGCAGTAGTCTCTGTGTCTCATTTGGTAAATGCATTCATTGTTACCAAGAGATTAAGGTCTCTTGTTCACTCCTTTCCCAATATATCCTGCCTTCTCTCCTGAAAATCAGCCAGTTATCATATTAAATGTATTACTTACTCTTCTCATTTGAATTGCACATTTTTCCTTTTATCTATAATCACAATATACACTATTTGCTTCATATTCAACTTTATATTGTTTGCCTTGTATAATACTAAACATCCAGCAAATCTTTTTTTCCCCTAAACACAGCAATTTTGAGATTTTTATCCTGTAGTTACTTCTATCTCCACTTCATTTATTGTAACTACTGTACAGTGTTTGAGGGTACGAATATAACAGAATTTTAATAGACTCCCCTGTTGATAGAGCATTAGATTGTTTCTATATTCTTTGGTCAAAAATAAAACCAGTGGAAATTCTTGTACATGTTTCCCTCATGTGGTGAGGGTTGCTATAGAGTATGGAACTAGAAATGGAATTGCTGTATTATAGAATATAAATTTGTTTTGTTTAATCTCTAGGTCATGTCCGATTCTTTGCAGCCTCGTGGACTGTAGTCCACTAGGCTCCTCTGTCCATGGGGTTCTCCAGACAAGACTGCTGGAGTGGGTTGCCATTTCTTTCTCCAGGGGATCTTTTTTGACCCCTGTGATTGAACCTGCATTCCTTGCATTGACAGGCAGGTTCTTTTTCACAGAGCCACCAAGGAAGTCCCATAGAACATAATTATCTTCAACCTAAGTCAGCATTTGTATTTATTTTCCAAAATATCTGTACCACTTTATACTGACACAGCTGTTTCTAACCGATCCCACTTACACATTTTTGCCAAATCTTACTATTATCAATTTGTTTTAAAAATGGACATTTTCACAGTATTTTGTCCTCCTGATTTATAGTGATGTTACATATCTTTTGATGTCTTCAACACTTCAGATTTCCTTTTTGCAGAACTGATAAATTCATAGCTTTGCCAAGTTTTACTCTATATTGTTTACATTTTTCTTGTTTTATAGGTATTCTTTATATATTCTAAATACTGATGTCTTAGTTATATTTTCCCCTACCTTTTCAATTTTTATTGTATAGTGAATACATTTAGTAAAATTTATTTGTGTCTTTCCATTTTGTTTGAGATTCATGCATCCTTTATTAAAAACAGAGAGAGAGAACTCTTGCCTAGCTCGAGACCATAAAGATTTTGTTTTTCTGTTTCCTGAGGTTTTTTCTTTTACACTTAGGTCTTTACCCTACTTAGAATGTGCTTTTGTGAACAGTGTTAAGTAGAACTCCAATTTTCTTTTATTCTGAAAGCAAAACCAATTGTCTTGCACCATTGATCAAATATAACATAATTTCCAATTCAATGACTAATATACTATTCATCAAACTTGATTTCTCTTCCTCCTTCCAGCATCCCAGACTCCGCACCCTGCACCTCAACCCCAGGCACCCTTAAGGTTTGATGGTTCCATAGAACTGAGTTTAAGCCAAGAAACTATGGATAAGTATCATGTGCACACTTCAAGCCTGGCCCACAGAAGCACTCCTGAAAGTGGCACCCCACTCCTTGTTTCTTCACTGACTTGCGTTGGTTGATTGAGGTGGACTAGGAAACTATGAGAAAGATGCTGAAATCACAAGACTGAAAACACAGGTCCTGCAATTATAATCTATAGGACAGGCAACTGACAATCAGGGCTTCTCATGAAGTAGAACTGAATTTCTATTCTGTCAAAATACTGTGATATTTATCTAATAAGGTAGCTGGCATTTTCTGATAACATACTTATTAATCTTTATTGTTATCTATGTCATAACTCGTTTCTGTATATATCAATATGTGGGTTAGGTTCTGGATTTTGTTCTATTCCATTAATCTTTATTTACTCTCTGTGCCCCTTCACATACTCTAATTATTAATATAGTTTTATAGTAAATATTCAAATCTTAGAGGTTGCATCCAACCACATTGATCTTGCCTTTTGTGCTCAATCACATACATTTTAGAATGAGTCGTCGAGATCCATAAAATTCTCATGGAGACTTTGATCAAAATAGCATTGAATTTATATGAATAGACTAGGTTGGGTAGAGCTGGCATCTCAGCTTTCTTGTGTCATCACAGTATGAACATGGTGCACAGATACACCACACGGGGTAGTACTAGTTCACGTGGTCAAAACAATATCTCCTATAGAATTCCAAATGTTTGTTAGCTTATTATATGGTGCTTTGGGTTTTTGTTGCTATTTTAAATGGTATCAGAACTTTTTGCAATGATGTTTTTTATAGAAATATTATTGATTGAAAAAAATGGACATATATCTAGTCAACTTAAGACTGAAGTCTTATTAATTTTGTTAAGAATGCTAGTTTAGTCTCTTCTCTCATAATTCTTGTGTTTTTATTGATTTGTCTTGTTTTCTATTCAAGTAGTCCAGCACAGTGCTGAACTGAGCAGTAACATAGAAGCCACTAGTCTTTTATTTAATTATTAATGGAATACAAATGTGTTCCTAGTGAGTGTGCTCTTAGATTCTCAAGGTTAACAGAGTTAATTTTCCGTTTCTAAAGAGATTTTTTTTGGAACTATAAATATATTTTTTAAGTTTCATCAACAGTTCTACATATATAGTCAATGTGATTTTACTCCATCATTCTGCTGTCATGGTAAACTATATTAATTTGTCTTTTAATTCAAAATGACCCTTCTGTAACTGGGTTAATCTCAAACTGATTATTTTTTTACACACTGCTCAATTCATTTTGTAGTATCTTATTTCAACTTATTTCACTTATGTTCATAAATTATACTTGTTCACAGTAGCATTGCCATATTATTTTTTCTCATAGTGTATATCTCTAGTTAGGGTGACAATTATTAGACTCATAAAATAAAGTGTGGAATATTCTCTTACTTTTCCTCATCTGTTGATCAGAAAAGAGAAAGAAAAGTTAAATCTTCCTTGACATGAACTTCTATGTAAAATATAGCTCATTTTTAAAAATAATCATCAATTAATTGGTGATTCCGTTTCTTTTTTTTATTTATTTATTTATTTATTTATTTATTTATTTATTTTTTAAACCTTTATTTTACTTTTAACTTTTACAGAGTTTTGTTGTTCACAGACATGCATGTTCTCAGATTAGTCACATGTATATCCCCCCCTTCCCTCCCCTCCCGACCATCACACAGCACCCCTAAAGGATCCCCTTTTCTCACAGAGCAATGACTAGAGCTAGTTTCTTCACTTATGATAGTACAGGCCTTCATGCTACTTCCCTTACGCCTCTCAACCACTGTTCCTTCCCCACAATGTCCATATGTCCACTGTCCATGTCTGTCTTTCTGTCGCTTCACTGCATGTGCCATCATCACCATCCTACTAGATTCCATATATATGTGTTAATATACTGTATTTGTCCTTCTCTTTCTGACTGACTTCACTTTTTAGGATACGTTCTAGATCCAGCCACCTCATGAGGGCTGATTCTTCTGCATTTCTCTTTACAGCTGTGTAGTATTCCATTGTATATATGTACCAGAGCTTTTGGATCCATTCGTTCGTCGATGGGCATCTAGGTTCCTTCCATGTTCTAGCTACTGTATAGAGAGCTGCAATGAACATTGGGGTACAGGTGCTTCTTTCAGTTTTGATTTCATCAGGGTATAAGCCTAAGAGTGGGATTGCTGGGTCATATGGTGCTTCTATTTTTAGTTTTTTAAGAAATCTCCAGACTGTCTTCCATAGAGGCTGTATCAATTTACACTCCCACCAGCAATGCAGGAGCAGCCTCTCCAGCATTTATTGTCTGTCGATTTGTGGATGATGGCCATTCTGACGGGTGTGAGGTGACATCTCATTGTAGTTTTGATTTGCATTTCTCTAATTATTAGTGAAGTTGAGCATCGTTTCATGTGTTTTTGGGCCATCTGTATGTCATCGTTGGAGAGGTGTCTGTTTAGGTCCTTTTCCCATTTTTTGATTGGGTTGTTCGTTTTTCCAGTGCTGAGTTGTCTGAGTTGCTTGTAGATTTTGGAGATTAATTCTTTGTCTGTTGTTTCATTTGCTATGATTTTCTCCCACTCTGTGGGGTGTCTGTTGAACTTTTTTGTAATTTCTTTTGCTGTACAAAAGCTTTTAAGTTTCATTAGGTCCCACATGTTCATTTGTCTTTTTAGTTCCACTATTCTAGTAGGTGGGTCAGAGAAGATCTTGCTTTGATTGATGTCCTTGAGGGTTTTGCCTATATTCTCCTCTAAGAGTTTGATGGTTTCTGGCCTTACATTTAAGTCTTTAATCCATTTTGAGTTGATCTTTGTGTATGGTGTCAGGGTATGTTCCAATTTCATTTTCTTGCATGTAGCTGTCCAATTTTCCCAGCACCATTTGTTGAAGAGGCTGTCTTAGAGAAGATTAATCTCCCAAGACTCAACCAGGAAGAAATAGAAACTATGAACAAGCCAATCACAAGCTCAGAAATCGACCTTGTGATCAAAATCTACCCAAAATAAAAGCCCAGGGCCAGATGGTTTCACAAGTGAATTCTACCAAACAGCATTTGTCCTTCTCTTTCTGACTTAGTTTCACACCCTCATGAGGCTGATTCTTCTGCATTTCTCTTTACAGCTGTGTAGTATTCCATTGTATATATGTACCAGAGCTTTTGGATCCATTCGTTCGTCGATGGGCATCTAGGTTCCTTCCATGTTCTAGCTACTGTATAGAGAGCTGCAATGAACATTGGGGTACAGGTGCTTCTTTCAGTTTTGATTTCATCAGGGTATAAGCCTAAGAGTGGGATTGCTGGGTCATATGGTGCTTCTATTTTTAGTTTTTTAAGAAATCTCCAGACTGTCTTCCATAGAGGCTGTATCAATTTACACCCCCACCAGCAATGCAGGGGGGTTCCCTTTTCTCCGCAGCCTCTCCAGCATTTATTGTCTGTCGATTTGTGGATGATGGCCATTCTGACGGGTGTGAGGTGACATCTCATTGTAGTTTTGATTTGCATTTCTCTAATTATTAGTGAAGTTGAGCATCGTTTCATGTGCTTTTGGGCCATCTGTATGTCATCGTTGGAGAGGTGTCTGTTTAGGTCCTTTTCCCTTTTTTTGATTGGGTTGTTCGTTTTTCCAGTGCTGAGTTGTCTGAGTTGCTTGTAGATTTTGGAGATTAATTCTTTGTCTGTTGTTTCATTTGCTATGATTTTCTCCCACTCTGTGGGGTGTCTGTTGAACTTTTTTGTAATTTCTTTTGCTGTACAAAAGCTTTTAAGTTTCATTAGGTCCCACATGTTCATTTGTTTTTTTAGTTCCACTATTCTAGTAGGTGGGTCAGAGAAGATCTTGCTTTGATTGATGTCCTTGAGGGTTTTGCCTATATTCTCCTCTAAGAGTTTGATGGTTTCTGGCCTTACATTTAAGTCTTTAATCCATTTTGAGTTGATCTTTGTGTATGGTGTCAGGGTATGTTCCAATTTCATTTTCTTGCATGTAGCTGTCCAATTTTCCCAGCACCATTTGTTGAAGAGGCTGTCTTAGAGAAGATTAATCTCCCAAGACTCAACCAGGAAGAAATAGAAACTATGAACAAGCCAATCACAAGCTCAGAAATCGACCTTGTGATCAAAAATCTACCCAAAAATAAAAGCCCAGGGCCAGATGGTTTCACAAGTGAATTCTACCAAACATTTAAAGAAGAGCTAATGCCTGTCCTTCTAAAACTCTTCCAAAAAATTGCCCAGGAAGGAACACTTCCAAACACATTCTACGAGGCCACCATCACCCTGATACCAAAGCCAGGCAAAGACATCACAAAAAAAGAAAATTATAGGCCAATTTCACTGATGAATCTAGATGCCAAAATCCTCAACAAAATCCTAGCAAACAGAATTCAGCAACACATCAAAAAGCTCATATATCACGATCAAGTTGGGTTCATCCCAGGCATGCAAGTATTCTTCAACATTCGTAAATCAATCAATGTGATACACCATATCAACAAATTGAAAGACAAAAATCACATGATCATCTCAATAGATGCAGAAAAAGCCTTTGACAAAGTACAGCATCCATTTATGATAAAAACTCTTCAAAAAATGGGCATAGAAGGAACTTATCTTAACATAGTGAAAGCCATATATGAGAAGCCCACAGCGAACATTATCCTCAATGGTGAAAAACTCAAAGCATTCCCTCTAAGATCAGGAACAAGACAAGGGTGTCCACTTTCACCACTACTATTCAACACAGTCCTGGAAGTTCTAGCAATAGCAATAAGAGAAGAGAAAGAAATCAAAGGAATCCAGATTGGAAAAGAAGAAGTCAAACTCTCTCTATTTGCAGATGACATGATATTATACATAGAAAATCCCAAAGACACTATTACAAAACTACTAGAGTTAATCAGCGAATTCAGCAAAGTTGCAGGATACAAAATCAATATACAGAAATCACTGGCATTCCTATACACAAACAATGAAAAATCAGAAAATGAAATCAAAGAGGCAATCCCCTTCACCATCGCAACCAAAAGAATCAAATATCTAGGAATAAACCTACCCAAAGAAACAAAAGAACTGTACACAGAAAATTACAAGACACTCATGAGAGACATTAAAGAAGACTTAAACAGATGGAGAAATATTCCGTGTTCCTGGGTCGGGAGAATCAATATTGTGAAAATGACCATACTACCAAATGTCATCTATAGATTCAATGCGATCCCTATCAAGCTTCCAATAACATTCTTCACAGAACTAGACCAACGAATAACACAGTTCATATGGAAACACAAAAGACCTCGAATAGCCAAAGCAATCCTCAGGAAGAAGAATGGAGCTGGGGGGATCAGCCTCCCCAACTTCAGACTCTACTACAAAGCAACAGTCATCAAGACAGTATGGTACTGGCACAAAAACAGAAATATCGACCAATGGAACAAGATCGAGAACCCAGAGATAAAGCCACGCACCTATGGGTACCTTATTTTTGACAAAGGAGGCGAACATATAAAATGGGACAAAGACAGCCTCTTCAACAAATGGTGATTCCGTTTCTTAATTTCCATGTGAGTTTCTAGTTTTTCAGGAAGCATGTTTTACAAATTTAACATTTTCAACTATTTTCACAGTTACTGTTTTAGATGGATTAACTTGTTAATAGTTGAGAAAATTTCTATCTTTTTTATCAGCAATTATGTTCCTTCATATTACAAATAAACTACCACTACTATTCCCACAGCGAACATTATCCTCAATGGTGAAAAACTCAAAGCATTCCCTCTAAGATCAGGAACAAGACAAGGGTGTCCACTTTCACCACTACTATTCAACACAGTCCTGGAAGTTCTAGCAATAGCAATAAGAGAAGAGAAAGAAATCAAAGGAATCCAGATTGGAAAAGAAGAAGTCAAACTCTCTCTATTTGCAGATGACATGATATTATACATAGAAAATCCCAAAGACACTATTACAAAACTACTAGAGTTAATCAGCGAATTCAGCAAAGTTGCAGGATACAAAATCAATATACAGAAATCACTGGCATTCCTATACACAAACAATGAAAAATCAGAAAATGAAATCAAAGAGGCAATCCCCTTCACCATCGCAACCAAAAGAATCAAATATCTAGGAATAAACCTACCCAAAGAAACAAAAGAACTGTACACAGAAAATTACAAGACACTCATGAGAGACATTAAAGAAGACTTAAACAGATGGAGAAATATTCCGTGTTCCTGGGTCGGGAGAATCAATATTGTGAAAATGACCATACTACCAAATGTCATCTATAGATTCAATGCGATCCCTATCAAGCTTCCAATAACATTCTTCACAGAACTAGACCAACGAATAACACAGTTCATATGGAAACACAAAAGACCTCGAATAGCCAAAGCAATCCTCAGGAAGAAGAATGGAGCTGGGGTGATCAGCCTCCCCAACTTCAGACTCTACTACAAAGCAACAGTCATCAAGACAGTATGGTACTGGCACAAACACAGAAATATCGACCAATGGAACAAGATCGAGAACCCAGAGATAAAGCCACGCACCTATGGGTACCTTATTTTTGACAAAGGAGGCGAACATATAAAATGGGACAAAGACAGCCTCTTCAACAAATGGTGATTCCGTTTCTTAATTTCCATGTGAGTTTCTAGTTTTTCAGGAAGCATGTTTTACAAATTTAACATTTTCAACTATTTTCACAGTTACTGTTTTAGATGGATTAACTTGTTAATAGTTGAGAAAATTTCTATCTTTTTTATCAGCAATTATGTTCCTTCATATTACAAATCCCTCTTTGCGTTTTTTTTTTTAGCTTTTCTCTTTTTGATTTATTGGAGTCACCAGACATAACTATATATATTATTTGCAAACACTTTGCTTTTGTGTTCATTTTTCTCTATTGTTTATTTAACTTTATTAATTTATTTCCTGTCCTACTTTTTGTTGTCATTTTTATTAGTTTATGGTTTGCTTTTATATTATTTTAAAAAGGTCTTTGTTTGTGATGTAGATCACCAATTTTGTTTGTGAGAGTTTTTGTTTTGGAGGAGTTCTGTTTGGTTTGTTTCTAATAAAGTTGATTGAGGCTATTCGTTTCCCTTTAAATCTTGTTTTAGCTGCATTTCGTAACTTTTGACTATAGTATGTTCATATAGCTCCATCCCAATAATTTTCAGAGTGTTACTATGATTTATTCTTTTATTTTTAAATTATTTTTAATTGTGATTCACATGTTTCAAACATGGATATACTACTCAGATTCTCATCAGAGAAACATCACCACATTATACATTTCAAGTGGGGATTTAAGTAATCACATAAGTATTGGAACATGAAACAGCAAAACTGAAATAGTTCTGAAATAAAAACTATACGAACAGTTACCAACTTCAAGACTGAGGATAAAAAAAATAAATAAATAAAGAGCTGGCACTCAGATTTCCGTGGAGGGTGCTCTGTTCTGGTGTCCTTGAGCAGGCACCGAGGACCTGTTCTGGGAGTGCTAACAATGTCCTGAGGCTGGGAAAAGCCCATTGTTGTTATCTGAGGTCAGACTGGCAAGAATAGGAAGACAGAAAAAGGTTTCATCAACAGCAACATATAAAATGGGACAAAGACAGCCTCAAGATCGAGAACCCAGAGATAAAGCCACGCACCTATGGGTACCTTATTTTTGACAAAGGAGGCGAACATATAAAATGGGACAAAGACAGCCTCTTCAACAAATGGTGATTCCGTTTCTTAATTTCCATGTGAGTTTCTAGTTTTTCAGGAAGCATGTTTTACAAATTTAACATTTTCAACTATTTTCACAGTTACTGTTTTAGATGGATTAACTTGTTAATAGTTGAGAAAATTTCTATCTTTTTTATCAGCAATTATGTTCCTTCATATTACAAATCCCTCTTTGCGTTTTTTTTTTTAGCTTTTCTCTTTTTGATTTATTGGAGTCACCAGACATAACTATATATATTATTTGCAAACACTTTGCTTTTGTGTTCATTTTTCTCTATTGTTTATTTAACTTTATTAATTTATTTCCTGTCCTACTTTTTGTTGTCATTTTTATTAGTTTATGGTTTGCTTTTATATTATTTTAAAAAGGTCTTTGTTTGTGATGTAGATCACCAATTTTGTTTGTGAGAGTTTTTGTTTTGGAGGAGTTCTGTTTGGTTTGTTTCTAATAAAGTTGATTGAGGCTATTCGTTTCCCTTTAAATCTTGTTTTAGCTGCATTTCGTAACTTTTGACTATAGTATGTTCATATAGCTCCATCCCAATAATTTTCAGAGTGTTACTATGATTTATTCTTTTATTTTTAAATTATTTTTAATTGTGATTCACATGTTTCAAACATGGATATACTACTCAGATTCTCATCAGAGAAACATCACCACATTATACATTTCAAGTGGGGATTTAAGTAATCACATAAGTATTGGAACATGAAACAGCAAAACTGAAATAGTTCTGAAATAAAAACTATACGAACAGTTACCAACTTCAAGACTGAGGATAAAAAAAATAAATAAATAAAGAGCTGGCACTCAGATTTCCGTGGAGGGTGCTCTGTTCTGGTGTCCTTGAGCAGGCACCGAGGACCTGTTCTGGGAGTGCTAACAATGTCCTGAGGCTGGGAAAAGCCCATTGTTGTTATCTGAGGTCAGACTGGCAAGAATAGGAAGACAGAAAAAGGTTTCATCTGTTTCCCTCCCACCTTCCAGCGTACTATTGGCCAAAGTTTACAGGAAGTCAAGTGATCAGAGAGTTCAGAAAAGGAATTTCAAGTTTCCAGGCCCAGCATTTCAAATCAGGGTTTAGTAGGTATCTTTTCAGCTTAAAGTCAATAAATAATTTACCTTGGTTCAGTGAAAAGGCAGAATTTACACACAGGAAGTTTGAACCGAGGCTATCTACTTGGGACTAGTATCTGCTATATGCTGATCTAGAGCTGCCCTGTGCAGTAGAATTAGTAGGCAAATCACATTAGTAATTCAAAATTTCCTAGTAGCCACATTAAAATAAACAAAATATAATCTGTAAAATTATTTTTAGAGATATATTTTCTTCAAGTTGGTATATACAAAATATGAACTTTTCAATTGTAATGTGTGAGTTATTCATAAAAAATATTTTTTTAAACTTTAAGTCTTTCAAATTCAGCATGAATTTGTACCTTCAGGTGCTAAATTTTTATCTAAAATATATTATCTGTATTTATATTTTATAAAACTTACGGTTGGATGAGTGGATTTCCATATCCAAGTTGTTTCAAGTATAAAGTTTCCCATGAACTAAACAAAGTATCAGCTTTTAACTAAAAACTAAGATTAATTACAATCAAGTAAAATATAAATCATGGTCTCAGACCAGGTAGCTGCATCTCAACTTCTCAACAGCCACCTGTGGATAGCGGCCATAATATTGGTGAGTGCATGTTTGGAAGACTCTAGTAAGGACAGGCTGAGATATAAGTACTTCAAAGACTTTTCCATTGGGGAAAGATAGCTTCCTCCTTGGCCTTAGAGGGTAGATGCAAACAAAATTCCTGAATAAAAAACCACAAAGATATGCTTGTTGGTTATCTATTTTGCATATATAGCAGTGTTTACCTGTTAATCGCAAACCCTTAATTTAGCCCTCCATCACCTTCCCATAAGTTTGTTTTCTATGTCTGGGAAGCAGCTATTTTAAATTTGCTTCTGAGAACCACTGGCCTTAATGATGAGTGAGACTGTAAATTACTCATAGGGCAGAAGCCATGGGCTAAATCTGGAAAAAAGTATGGTATTGTTTCTTTGTGTACTACCATCGATACTCCATTTTCAGTTTCTATTATCTTCCATAATCATCATATATGCCCTCCAAATTCCAGAAAGCATTTTTGAGCATCTGTGATATGTCTCTCAGGGGTTTCTGAGGTTGTTGTCTAATCACTCAGTCCTGTTCAACTCTTTGCGGCCCCATAGACTGCCTCTCACCAAGGTTCCTGGTTTTTCACCATCTCTCAGAGCTTGCTCAAATTCATGTTCATTGAGTCAGTGATGCCATCCAACCATCTCATCTTCTGCCATCCCCTTCTCTTTCTGCCTTCTATCTTTCCAACCATCAG
Source organism: Tragulus kanchil (assembly GCA_022376925.1). Lineage (NCBI taxonomy): Eukaryota > Metazoa > Chordata > Mammalia > Artiodactyla > Tragulidae > Tragulus > Tragulus kanchil. The sequence goes on from JAIOJX010000032.1 coordinate 176,655,714, forward strand.
GGTCTTTTCCAGTGAGTCAGCTCTTCACATCAGCTGACCCAAGTATTGGAGCTTCAGATTCAGGATCAGTCCTTCCAATGAATATTCAGAGTTGATCTCCTTTAGGACTGACTGCTTTGATCTCCCTGCAGTCCAAGGGACCCTCAAGAGTCTTCTTTACCAAGTAGTGCAGTGGCAAAAATGATCCATAAGGGAGGAGACTCAGGAGATGCAAGTTGATTCCCTTGGTCGGGCAGATCCCCTGGAGGAGTAAATGGCAACCCACTCCAGTATCCTTGCCTGGAAAATTCCATGGACAGAGGAGTCGGCTGGGCTACATATAGTCCATGGAGTCCCAAAGAGTTGGACATGATTGAGTAACATGACAATGTGCCTCTCAGAGGCTCCTAGAGGTTTACAACCCAGTCGCCTACAGTAATCATCAGATTGCTAACACAGTTTTTTCCTTTTCTTTCTTCCTGTTCCCACACCCACATAGTGTTTCCTGGGTCATTTCCCAAATAAATACTTGCACCTAATCCATGTCTCAAAGACTGCTTTGATAGGAGCCAAGGTTTGACACCTAACACACCCAGGCTTAGTGTTCTGCCTGTCACAGACCCTGAGCCTAGGGAGGCTTGTTCTGGTGGCTGCCACATCACGGTCCCTCATGCTCCTCTCTCCACTTCACGCTGCTTCTGACCCAATATCTAAGAGCCTCCCAAGTGTTTATCTAAAAAACTTCTTAATTAATACATGTGGAGAGATTTGTGGTGATGTTTCACATATCTTTTATTTTGTTTCAGAAGATGGAATGTGCATTTAGTTACACACTCTGCATGCCCTAAAGCCCACAGAAGAAGTCATAGCATTAACACAGCATTTCATTTTGAATTTACTCTGTACTGAGTGAAGAAATACATTAGAGAGAGAAAGATTTCCAATGAGAAGAGTCGGCCATGATTTGGGGGTGGGGGTGGTGGGTGATTTGGGGAGGGAGGGGGGCAGGCGGGCTACTTCTATTGGTGTTTCATTTATTTATTTTCATCCATATTTGCTCTTTGGCCCATGTGGGCCTCCCATCGCAGTGGCCTCTGTTGTCGCAGAGCACGGGCTCTGGGTGCATGCTCTCCAGAACTCCAGCTCGGTAATTGGACACATCAGTTCAGCTGCTCCGCGGCACATGGGATCTTCCTAGGCCAGGGATCAAACTGGCACCCCTTGCACTGCAAGACAGTGTTCTTACCCACTGGATCACCAGGGAAGCCCTTGACCATGGTTTAAAAGTCAAAAATACCTCAACTCTGGGCTTCCCAGGTGGCACAGTGGAAAGAATTTGTCTGCCAGTGCAAGAGATGCAGGTTTGATCCCCAAGTCAGAGGATACTCTGGAGCAGGAAATGGCAGCCCACTACAATATTCTTGCCTGGGAAATGCCCGTGCAGAGGAGCCTGGCAAGCTACAGTCCGTGGGGTCAAAAACAGTTGGACACAGGTGAGCAACTGAGCGCAAATATACAAATCTCAACTTTACTCATGCATCTTTACTTGTATCATAAGAGCAGAGGAACTCATCTTTATTTAGAAGGAAAACAAAAAAAAAGAGGAAAGAAAGAAGGAAGAAAAAAAGACCTGAATTTAAACGTTGGGTGTTATACATATATACTTTCAGTGGATATTTAGACTAAATGCTAAGTTATCTTCTGTAACTAAAGTGTTTAATGCATTTAGTTCCTATCTTCATTTCCATTAAAATGCCAAGTCATGAGGGGTACTGATGCCTTTACATCTTCAACAAAATTTGTGGGAACTCAAAAAGCTGAGGATCCAAGAAGGAGGCCCCTCTTATTCTTCCCATAAGCCAACCATCCAGTTTAGTGATGAGAACTTGGTAGGTTCAGATCATGTTGAGTACTGTATAATCCCATGCCTTCTACAATGGAAACATAATTGGGAAACTAAGGCACAAAGAAGGCGACATGCACCGAGCATTCTATCAGTTCTGCTACATCCTCCAGCCCCTTTGTTTTTAGGCCTGTGAGCTAAGGTGATTCACATCATATTCAGGCCTGGGCAGTGGACAATGGATTCTTCAGCTGCCTCCCCTTTAATGGCAACCAGGGAAGCCATGCCTTCTAAAGATATGACTCCAAACGGGGGAGCCCCTTGTTTCCCTGCTCCCTGAGTGAACAGTGGCACATATCCCCAATAGACATCCTGTGTGACAGGCAACAAACCTATTAAGCCACTGGGATTTGGACCTGTTTATTATTGAAGCATACGCCAAGCTTATATTTACTGGTACATAGACATTAATTTGTTTGACTAAAGCCACTCAGTCAGGGTACAGGAGAATCTAGGATCAAACTACTGACTGTTTGCCTCCAAAATCCTTTCCAATTCCACTCTAAAAACTGAAAGAGTCATCTATGGGTAGCAAAAGCTTATGATGTAATTCTGTTCATTTCCTCTAGTTGACATTCATTTGAGTTAGCCTAAATCTGATTGGGGGTATCTCATGTCCTCATGTTGTTGTTTAATCACTAAGTCATATTCAATTCTTTTGTGACCTCATGAATGGTACCCTGCCAGGCTCCACTGTCCATGCAATTTCACATACAAGAATACTGGGATACCAGAGTGCATTTCCTTCTCTAGGAGATCTTCCCAAACTAGGGATCAAGCCAGCATCTCCCCGTCTCCTGCACTGGCAGGTATATTATTTGCCACTGAGCCTCCAGGGAAGCTCCTTACCATCCCAGTCTACCTGAATGCTTGGTCTGTCCATAATTAATTGCAGCACACAAATGGTAGATTTTAAGAATTAGTGAACAAATCATGCATCCCAGAAGGCTACACTCATTCCACCGGCCTCATCCAGGAATAGAAAGTAAAGGCAAACTTCCAGTCTTCTTTTCCCATAATCCCATACCTTGGCCTTGAAAAATAGAAGTGTTCCCTTTCAGCAGAAAGTTGGTACTGTATCTTCAAGGATTGTCTCATTCTACTGGAAAAGTTAACCATGTCTTTCCATTCTCTCAGACCAATATTGTAATTTACAATTATTGTCACATTGAAAAAATTAAAATATCTAGGACAGCACAGTGCTTCCAAAAGAAGCTATGACCATGCACACATCTAATATATAGGCTAGAATAAAGTGAAATAAAGTCCAAAGAAATTCTGGGAATACTTGAAGAGACCCTCACTTTTTCTTTTTCCTTCACTATATTATATTTCATAGCTAGACCCTGCCTCTGATTCATGATATATTCTTAGGAACATTTATCCTGGAATTGTTTTCTGTCTCTAATGAACAAATCTATAAATGTACCCTTTTTAAAAATTAGTTTAAAAAGGGCATATTGCTATACTACACAGTATAATATTCCCAAAATTGAATAAAATGATTTGTTTGTGACTCTCATAAGCAAGGGAAATAACACTGCTGGTATGACATTAAACTACATCCAAGTTGGGTGAAATTGAAGTTTGAGAAGCAATATGAATTCATCTAACTTCAGTGTTCCAACCGCAACTTGCTGAATCCATACTTTGGCTTCAAGGCAAACCTAGACAAACACTTGACAATGCACTGTGCTTACAGGTAGGCACATGACTCTATGTCTCTTTCATTTGCATATAGATTCCAGAGTATGACAAACTACATGAAGATCCATTTTATCAGCTAAAAAGTTTTGAAAGTGTTTGATCAGTTGTCCTCTGAACTTCAATGAGATAAACATCTTCAAATTCATCTTCCTTGCTTTAAATGTCTAATTTGAGTGTTCAGTCTATGAAATCAATCCCTAGATGTCTCTAGGGAACTGAGACAAATAGCTCGCCAGCACTGCACTAAAGCTAAGCTGGAACAGAGAAACACTTTGCCTTTCCCACACCATCAGTTACATGAGAATGACAGAAGAAAGAGAAAGAGACAGAAACCTGACATGTTGGGGGAACACTGGCATCTTTTAGCTAATAATATTATTTAGCAAGCATCATTCACAGAACAGGAAAGTCTACCTTGGACCTCACTTTTGACAAAATGCATGGGTGTACATGAAGATGGCAGTGGAATTAGCCCAATGCCTGTTGGAACCCTTGACATTGGGAGACTGGGTCCCAGAACCCTTTTGGCTGAACTTTATGCTAATTGACTGAAGGTTAGACATACATAGGCTTCAGGAACCAGAACTCACAGGTGAAGAGAACCGAGGATTTCTCCTATGCCAGCACTTCAGGGGGTTAATAAAAAACAAATCATGTTGCTCCTGGGGACAGTGGCAAAGAGATGAATCCCCTGGTGCTGGGATCTATAACTCTCTTGGAAGAAGGTTTACCCACCACCATCAGCAAGGATAATTTGCACAAACAGAACACAGAGTTTGCTATGAAAGAACCCAAACTTTAGCAACATGAAAAAGAGTTTTCCATCCCAGGAGCATGCAGCCAGGGGGAACATTTCTTAATATTTTGCAAACAGTGGATACTTTACTGATGAGAGACTTTGGTCTAGGAAAGAAAGTAAAACAAATAAACAAAAACTACTCTTGTAATAAAACTATTTCAACGCAAAGTGGCAGGAAAAGTCTGAGTCCAGGACTTAAAAGGCTGGATCTGAAACCTATTCTGCCCATTTTAGAGCCTGTAAAAGATGGTGTCTCCCAGGTAGGCACATGACTCATTTCATTTGCATATAGATTCCAGAGTATGACAAACTACATGAAGATCCATTTTATCAGCTAAAAAGTTTTGAAAGTGTTTGATCAGTTGTCCTCTGAACTTCAATGAGATAAACATCTTCAAATTCATCTTCCTTGCTTTAAATGTCTAATTTGAGTGTTCAGTCTATGAAATCAATCCCTAGATGTCTCTAGGGAACTGAGACAAATAGCTCGCCAGCACTGCACTAAATCTAAGCTGGAACAGAGAAACACTTTGCCTTTCCCACACCATCAGTTACATGAGAATGACAGAAGAAAGAGAAAGAGACAGAAACCTGACATGTTGGGGGAACACTGGCATCTTTTAGCTAATAATATTATTTAGCAAGCATCATTCACAGAACAGGAAAGTCTACCTTGGACCTCACTTTTGACAAAATGCATGGGTGTACATGAAGATGGCAGTGGAATTAGCCCAATGCCTGTTGGAACCCTTGACATTGGGAGACTGGGTCCCAGAACCCTTTTGGCTGAACTTTATGCTAATTGACTGAAGGTTAGACATACATAGGCTTCAGGAACCAGAACTCACAGGTGAAGAGAACCGAGGATTTCTCCTATGCCAGCACTTCAGGGGGTTAATAAAAAACAAATCATGTTGCTCCTGGGGACAGTGGCAAAGAGATGAATCCCCTGGTGCTGGGATCTATAACTCTCTTGGAAGAAGGTTTACCCACCACCATCAGCAAGGATAATTTGCACAAACAGAACACAGAGTTTGCTATGAAAGAACCCAAACTTTAGCAACATGAAAAAGAGTTTTCCATCCCAGGAGCATGCAGCCAGGGGGAACATTTCTTAATATTTTGCAAACAGTGGATACTTTACTGATGAGAGACTTTGGTCTAGGAAAGAAAGTAAAACAAATAAACAAAAACTACTCTTGTAATAAAACTATTTCAACGCAAAGTGGCAGGAAAAGTCTGAGTCCAGGACTTAAAAAAGGGTGGATCTGAAACCTATTCTGCCCATTTTAGGGCCTGTAAACATCCTAGATGGTGTCTCCCAGGTAGTATAAGCACTGGCTAAAATATGATGGTTAGATAGAAGTACCAACTCAATGGACATGAATTTGAGCAAACTCCAGGAGATAGAGAACAGAGAAGTGTGGCAGGCTGCTGTCCACAGGGTTGCAAAGTGTTGGACACGACTTAGCAACTAAACACAAAATACGACTTAACCTCCCTATCACCTACAAATTCTTAGTATAGTACGATTAGGAGTTAGTTTGTGTTGTGGGCTGAAAAATGGTTCCTCAAAAGAAGCCCATGTTCTAATCTCTGGAACCAGTGAATGTGTTCCTCTATAGACAGAAAAGAAGGAAGGGGGTTTTGGAGCTATGATTCATTTGAGGATTTTGAGATGGGAAGATTATTTTGGATTATCTAGAAGAGACTTACATGCAATCAAAAGTGTCCTTGTATAAAAGGAGATTGAAGGAGGTCTGACTGCACACATAGAAGAGAAACATAGAATGTGAAGACAGAGCAGAAAGAGGTTTGAAGTTTCTGATATTGAAGGTTAGAGCAATGTGGCCACAAGCCAACTAATGCAGGCAGCCACAAGAAGCTGGAAGAGGCAAAAAGGAGTTGTTCCTAGAACTTTCCAAACGAACATTTCAGCTCAGTGGTACTGATTTCAGACCTCTGACTTCCAAAACTGTGAGGATAACTTTGTTGTTTTAGTCAGCAAGTCTGTGGATTTAGGCCAAAATGAATATATTTATGTATCAGTATGTGTTCACTAGGGGAGCCCAACAGAAAAGTTGCTCCTGGGGACAGTGGCAAAGAGATGAATCCCCTGGTGCTGGGATCTATAACTCTCTTGGAAGAAGGTTTACCCACCACCATCAGCAAGGATAATTTGCACAAACAGAACACAGAGTTTGCTATGAAAGAACCCAAACTTTAGCAACATGAAAAAGAGTTTTCCATCCCAGGAGCATGCAGCCAGGGGGAACATTTCTTAATATTTTGCAAACAGTGGATACTTTACTGATGAGAGACTTTGGTCTAGGAAAGAAAGTAAAACAAATAAACAAAAACTACTCTTGTAATAAAACTATTTCAACGCAAAGTGGCAGGAAAAGTCTGAGTCCAGGACTTAAAAAGGCTGGATCTGAAACCTATTCTGCCCATTTTAGAGCCTGTAAACATCCTAGATGGTGTCTCCCAGGTAGTATAAGCACTGGCTAAAATATGATGGTTAGATAGAAGTACCAACTCAATGGACATGAATTTGAGCAAACTCCAGGAGATAGAGAACAGAGAAGTGTGGCAGGCTGCTGTCCACAGGGTTGCAAAGTGTTGGACACGACTTAGCAACTAAACACAAAATACGACTTAACCTCCCTATCACCTACAAATTCTTAGTATAGTACGATTAGGAGTTAGTTTGTGTTGTGGGCTGAAAAATGGTTCCTCAAAAGAAGCCCATGTTCTAATCTCTGGAACCAGTGAATGTGTTCCTCTATAGACAGAAAAGAAGGAAGGGGGTTTTGGAGCTATGATTCATTTGAGGATTTTGAGATGGGAAGATTATTTTGGATTATCTAGAAGAGACTTACATGCAATCAAAAGTGTCCTTGTATAAAAGGAGATTGAAGGAGGTCTGACTGCACACATAGAAGAGAAACATAGAATGTGAAGACAGAGCAGAAAGAGGTTTGAAGTTTCTGATATTGAAGGTTAGAGCAATGTGGCCACAAGCCAACTAATGCAGGCAGCCACAAGAAGCTGGAAGAGGCAAAAAGGAGTTGTTCCTAGAACTTTCCAAACGAACATTTCAGCTCAGTGGTACTGATTTCAGACCTCTGACTTCCAAAACTGTGAGGGGATAACTTTGTTGTTTTTAGTCAGCAAGTCTGTGGTCATTTATTACAGCAGCCACAGAAAATGAATATATTTATGTATCAGTATGTGTTAGTCACTCAGTTGGGTCCAAGTCTTTGCAACTCCATGGACTGTAGCCCACCAGACTCCTGCCCACGGGATTTTTCAGCCAAGAATACTGGTGTGAGTCATTCCATTCTCCAGGGAATCTTCCAGACCCAGGAAATTGACCCAAGTCTCCCACATTGCAGGAAGATTCTTTGCCATCTGAGCCACCAGTGAAGCGCTAGCATATATCAGTATATTCTAATATTATAAGTGAGGTTTTTAAATGATGTCATTAATGACTTCTCAGAGAGATTCTGTTCCAAATAATCAGAGTTTCTAGGAAAATCGTGTTAACCAGAGAATCTGGGTCTACTCCCCACTTCCCTTTGAAGAACCTCTACCATCTAGGACACATCTATTTAGCATTCTCATTTCCTATCTATGAATCTGAAAATAGGTACAATAATGCCATTCCATCTCTATCAAAATGATGTCACAAAAAGAGGGCTGGAGTCAGCCAGGAAGTTTTCCTTGAAGATGTGACACTTGACATTGGCTATAAAATGCAGGCTGTCAGGTAAAGGTCAAACATCCTTGCAAGTGAAATTTATTCTCTTGATTTCTCTATTTCAGCAGGATACTTAACCTCACCTTTGTGGTACATACATCTCATGATTGATATTTGATTATTTATGTATTATCTGTCCCCTTTCAAGAAACAAGGAGCTCCAAAATAAACTCACTATTTTATTCAGCAATGGATAAATAGTTTCATTATACTATTTTTCTAGAGGCATACTTCTCCACATATATGTGAAATTTGTTTTCTCTTATTTACCTTTACCACCCTGAAAAATGGTACAAATCCATTCCCTTTTTTCATGGATATGTGCCAGGTTTGAAGTTTCTGAGGGGGCAATGTGGCCAGAAGCCAACTAATGCAGGCAGCCACAAGAAGCTGGAAGAGGCAAAAAGGAGTTGTTCCTAGAACTTTCCAAACGAACATTTCAGCTCAGTGGTACTGATTTCAGACCTCTGACTTCCAAAACTGTGAGGGGATAACTTTGTTGTTTTTAGTCAGCAAGTCTGTGGTCATTTATTACAGCAGCCACAGAAAATGAATATATTTATGTATCAGTATGTGTTAGTCACTCAGTTGGGTCCAAGTCTTTGCAACTCCATGGACTGTAGCCCACCAGACTCCTGCCCACGGGATTTTTCAGCCAAGAATACTGGTGTGAGTCATTCCATTCTCCAGGGAATCTTCCAGACCCAGGAAATTGACCCAAGTCTCCCACATTGCAGGAAGATTCTTTGCCATCTGAGCCACCAGTGAAGCGCTAGCATATATCAGTATATTCTAATATTATAAGTGAGGTTTTTAAATGATGTCATTAATGACTTCTCAGAGAGATTCTGTTCCAAATAATCAGAGTTTCTAGGAAAATCGTGTTAACCAGAGAATCTGGGTCTACTCCCCACTTCCCTTTGAAGAACCTCTACCATCTAGGACACATCTATTTAGCGTTCTCATTTCCTATCTATGAATCTGAAAATAGGTACAATAATGCCATTCCATCTCTATCAAAATGATGTCACAAAAAGAGGGCTGGAGTCAGCCAGGAAGTTTTCCTTGAAGATGTGACACTTGACATTGGCTATAAAATGCAGGCTGTCAGGTAAAGGTCAAACATCCTTGCAAGTGAAATTTATTCTCTTGATTTCTCTATTTCAGCAGGATACTTAACCTCACCTTTGTGGTACATACATCTCATGATTGATATTTGATTATTTATGTATTATCTGTCCCCTTTCAAGAAACAAGGAGCTCCAAAATAAACTCACTATTTTATTCAGCAATGGATAAATAGTTTCATTATACTATTTTTCTAGAGGCATACTTCTCCACATATATGTGAAATTTGTTTTTCTCTTATTTACTTAACCCTGTATGATGGATTCTGGGTCCATCCATGTCTCTGAAAAATGGTACAAATCCATTCCCTTTCATGGTTGAGTAATATTCTATTGTAGATATGTGCCACTCTTATCTAAATGAGAAGGAAATCCTAAGAAGAGGGATGTGTATTTACGTATGACTGTTTCACTTTGCTGTTGAGCAGAAAATAACATAACATTGCAAAGTAAGTATACAAAAAAAAAAAAAAAGTTCATTTTAGTGGTGAGCTGTGTTGTGCTGGTCCCTGGGGTTACAATATTGAGTGCTCACCCTTGAAATATAATTGTGTGGTAAAGAAAGAAGAAGAGACACAGCCAACAACAATAAAAATAAACACATCATGAGGTTGGAGAGTGGGAAATAAATATTGACAGAAAAGTTTGCAACACAAGTGAGGACAGAGGCGTTTTGAAGACTGAAAGGGAATTTGACAAAAAAGAGGAGGAAAGTATTCCAGGCAGAAGAAGGTGGGAAAGAAAAGACTCTCATAAGCAATTCTAGTCAGGGAGGATGCAGCGATTTATATCAGACATGGTGGCAGGGAAGCAGCTCACGCTGTCAGCCTGGACCACATGATGAAAAGAAGACTTGTCAGGGTGGGGAGGCCAGAAGCTAGAAACATGGGATTCTGGGATGATAACGTTCTTACAGCCCAAAATTCCTACTTCTAAGTCACAAAGACAATCCCTCCATTAGGCCTGCGAAAGCCCTGGTTGCACTTGTCCCAAGAAAATTATCAAGGCATCCCTTAACAATCCCAGTTAGGATGATAGATTATGTGGTCACCCATTCCCAGGCATATGTCTAAAGTAGTTAGCTTCTATGACCCTTCAGTTTCCTTACTGTGAAATCATCAAAATAAATAATATTATTCTACGGAATAACTGTGAGGATTAATTGAGACAATTTATATGAAAAATCTTTGGGTAGAAGTTTTATTTACATACATCTCATGATTGATATTTGATTATTTATGTATTATCTGTCCCTTTCAAGAANCAAGGAGCTCCAAAATAAACTCACTATTTTATTCAGCAATGGATAAATAGTTTCATTATACTATTTTTCTAGAGGCATACTTCTCCACATATATGTGAAATTTGTTTTTCTCTTATTTACTTAACCCTGTATGATGGATTCTGGGTCCATCCATGTCTCTGAAAAATGGTACAAATCCATTCCCTTTCATGGTTGAGTAATATTCTATTGTAGATATGTGCCACTCTTATCTAAATGAGAAGGAAATCCTAAGAAGAGGGATGTGTATTTACGTATGACTGTTTCACTTTGCTGTTGAGCAGAAAATAACATAACATTGCAAAGTAAGTATACAAAAAAAAAAAAAAAGTTCATTTTAGTGGTGAGCTGTGTTGTGCTGGTCCCTGGGGTTACAATATTGAGTGCTCACCCTTGAAATATAATTGTGTGGTAAAGAAAGAAGAAGAGACACAGCCAACAACAATAAAAATAAACACATCATGAGGTTGGAGAGTGGGAAATAAATATTGACAGAAAAGTTTGCAACACAAGTGAGGACAGAGGCGTTTTGAAGACTGAAAGGGAATTTGACAAAAAAGAGGAGGAAAGTATTCCAGGCAGAAGAAGGTGGGAAAGAAAAGACTCTCATAAGCAATTCTAGTCAGGGAGGATGCAGCGATTTATATCAGACATGGTGGCAGGGAAGCAGCTCACGCTGTCAGCCTGGACCACATGATGAAAAGAAGACTTGTCAGGGTGGGGAGGCCAGAAGCTAGAAACATGGGATTCTGGGATGATAACGTTCTTACAGCCCAAAATTCCTACTTCTAAGTCACAAAGACAATCCCTCCATTAGGCCTGCGAAAGCCCTGGTTGCACTTGTCCCAAGAAAATTATCAAGGCATCCCTTAACAATCCCAGTTAGGATGATAGATTATGTGGTCACCCATTCCCAGGCATATGTCTAAAGTAGTTAGCTTCTATGACCCTTCAGTTTCCTTACTGTGAAATCATCAAAATAAATAATATTATTCTACGGAATAACTGTGAGGATTAATTGAGACAATTTATATAGGAAACACAATTCTTTGCACAGGGGCAATAAATAGAAGTTTTATTATTGTATAACATTTGGAAGAATTTATTATTATTATCATTATTTTATTTCCAGACAATGTCAAATTAATTAATACTTTAAACAGAAGATGCATATAACCAGATCACCCATAAGTGGGTTGTGGGGTGTCTAAATTCACATTTATCTATCCAGACCTCATCAGAGACTTCTCTAGTTAATTACCTCTTTGTTTCATCCATCCACTTATGGAATCAGAAAGAAATATGTCTTCATAACTTTTTATAAACCCATTGACCTTGAAAAAGTCACTGACCTATTCTGATCAATGGTTTCCTCATCAATAAAACTACTAAGCTTCCTATCTCACAATGTAGTTGAAAAGATTAAATGAATTAATGATAATAATGATAAAAATAAAGACTTAAAAGAGGATTGGACACACTCTTCTCACTATTATTAGCTTTCTTGGAGTAATAACCCACATTTGCTACTTGTTCGATGCAGGAAACTCAGATAAGTTGCGAACTCTGTGAGTTTCGACTGATTCAACTGCAAAGATGAAGGCAACAGCTAAAATCGTGGTAGATTTGAGCATTCCGTGAAAAAGTACATGGCAGAGACTTTAGGATCAGAATAAATGTCTCTTCTTTTTCACTGTATATGTACTAAGTTGCTTCAGTGGTGTGCAACTCTGTGACCCTGTGGGCGGTATCCTGCCAGGCTTCTCTGTTCCACAGGAATTCTCCAGGCAAGAATACCTGAAGTTGCCATGGTGTCCTCCAGGGGAGTCTTCCTGATCCAGGGGTTGAACCCAGGTCGCATGCTTCCTGTATTGTCAGGCAGGTTCTTTGCCCCTAGAGGCACTTGGGAAGACCCTCTTTTTCATTCGTAAACCTTCATTCATTAGTAGATTTGAAAATTGTCTTTACATCATCCCTCCCCAAGTTACTTAGACTTGATGTTAGAAGTAACTTATATGTACTTTTAATGTATCTAGTAGAAGCCACCCAATCCACTCTGTAATTTCAAACAGGATACCATGTGCAAAGGAGGTAAAGTCACAGGCCTCCATCTGCACAGAAACTCAGTTGCTAGGCTAGGTCTAAAACCCAAGTCCCTTTGTCCACAGCCTATAATGCCTCTGTTCTTCCTCATAATTTTACCTAAGGCTTTCCAGACAAGATCCCGTCAATGAATGACATGTTCTTGTCATAAGCTAGGTCAGAGAATGCATTTACAATGCAATCATTTGTGAATATCCCTTTCTCAAAAGTACATGGAGGTCAACCATGCTGTGATAAAGATGGAGAGCTCTTAGGTCAAGGTATATCAAAGCAAGCTAAAAAAAAAAAAAAAAAAGGTGCATAGGGTTCCTTCCATCACTCAGAACTGCACAGTTCTATGTGAAAACACTTTTTTTTTTTGGCTCCAGAAGTCTCTCTGCCTTCTAATACTGTTAATCACCTCCCTCTTGAATTTCTAGCTTACTTGGTCAATGCAAACAGAACAATTGCCTAAATTATGTGGAAACTTTGATGTTTCCATCATTGTCAGCACACAAAAGCACTTGGATTGACATACTTAGCGCGTGCCTTTCCTCTCTGCTCCCCAATAAGACTTTGACTGTATTTACAGACTCTGCAAAAAAACTGGATTTAGATAGTGTTTCCCTGGGGAGAAATTATTAGCACTAATCCTCGTCTTGGAACAAGCAGCCCGTCGAAGGGATAATGGAGCTCAGATACCTCCCACACCAGATCTGCCTTCCAGCCTTGGGTCCCAGCACAACAGCCATGTGTAAATCCATGCTGCTCACCTGGCAAGGGTCAATGTATTAGTATTGTAATTTATGATGGTTTGCCAATTATTCTATTTTTATAGCCCCTCAATTAATTACAGAGAGATTAAGGGTTGTTTTTTCTACTAGTCATGTACGGATGTGAGAGTTGGACCATAAAGAAGGCTGAGAGCCAAAGAGCTGTTGCTTTTGAATTATGGTGCTGGAGAAGACTCTTGAAAGTCCCCTGGACAGCTAGGAGATCAAATCAGTCAATCTTAAAGGAAATCAATCCTGAATATTCCTTGGAGTAATACTGAAGCTAACCAGCTGACATCTCAGATGTTCTGGGTCACCACTCTTTTGCTCTCACACCCTAGGTCTCCCAGACTTCTGTTCCAGGCCCTTCGTCAGCCAGGAGTCCTCATTCAAGCTCTTCCTCCTTCCCAGCTCCTCATGTTTTTACGGTCATTTCTTACCCATGCTTAAAGTTGCAGGAGTCATTTCCCCAAAAAGATCTTTCCTGACACTTCACCAGTCCATACTCACCTATCTTGACAATAACAACCAACACTTACCTGTGCCTGTATGATTTAAGCATCACCATAAAAATAATTTGCTCCTAACTTGACTAATGAAGAAACTAAGGCACGGTGACTAAAAAAAAATTGTCTATGCTCACACAGAGGATTAACAAGAGGAGCTGGATCCTTGTTTCTAACTGCTATACTATTCTTGTACTCACAGTATCTCCTCTTATAACCCCCATTTTCTGTCTCTTCATAGTATATATCATAGTGTAAGTTAGCTGGAATGTGCCATTTATTTGTTTATTTATCAAACCCATTTTGTTGTTGTTGTTCAGATGCTAAACTGTGGCCAGCTGCTTGTGGCACCATGGACTGCAGCATGCCAGGCTCCCCTGTCCTTCACTATCTCCTGGAGTTTGGTCAAATTCATGTCCATTGAGTCAGGGATGCTACCTAATCATCTCATCCTCAGCCTGCAATATTTTCCAGCATGATGGTCTCCCAATGAATCAGTACTTTGCATTAGGTGATTAGCCTATTGGAGTATCAGCATCAGTACTAACAATGAATATTCAGGGCTGATATCCTTTAGGATTGACTGGTTTGATCTTTCAGTACAAGGTACTCCTAGAAGTCTTCTCCAGCACCGTAATTCAAAAGTATCAATAATTTGGTGCTCAGCTTTCATACACACATCCAATACATCCATCAAATACACCCATCCATGCAATACATCCAATCAGTTCATCTACTCATTCACTCCATCCATCCATCCAATCCATCCAATACATTCAGCCAATCCATCCACCCATCCAATTCATCCATGCATCCCATTCATCCATCCAAGCATTGATCCATCCATCTACTCATCCATATAATCCATTTCTATCTTTCTTTCTATCATGCATTTATATTCTGACTTCCTCCAGAACTATGAACTCCGTCAGGAGAAGGTGCCTGTCTGTCTTGTTTACAGCTATAGACCCCCAGCTACTGCAGTGCCTGGCTCAGGAAGACACTAGATAAATACGTACCTCGTGGTCCCCAGCCTGACTGACAGTTGCATTTCCCAAAAAGATCTTTCCTGACACTTCACCAGTCCATACTCACCTATCTTGACAATAACAACCAACACTTACCTGTGCCTGTATGATTTAAGCATCACCATAAAAATAATTTGCTCCTAACTTGACTAATGAAGAAACTAAGGCACGGTGACTAAAAAAAAATTGTCTATGCTCACACAGAGGATTAACAAGAGGAGCTGGATCCTTGTTTCTAACTGCTATACTATTCTTGTACTCACAGTATCTCCTCTTATAACCCCCATTTTCTGTCTCTTCATAGTATATATCATAGTGTAAGTTAGCTGGAATGTGCCATTTATTTGTTTATTTATCAAACCCATTTTGTTGTTGTTGTTCAGATGCTAAACTGTGGCCAGCTGCTTGTGGCACCATGGACTGCAGCATGCCAGGCTCCCCTGTCCTTCACTATCTCCTGGAGTTTGGTCAAATTCATGTCCATTGAGTCAGGGATGCTACCTAATCATCTCATCCTCAGCCTGCAATATTTTCCAGCATGATGGTCTCCCAATGAATCAGTACTTTGCATTAGGTGATTAGCCTATTGGAGTATCAGCATCAGTACTAACAATGAATATTCAGGGCTGATATCCTTTAGGATTGACTGGTTTGATCTTTCAGTACAAGGTACTCCTAGAAGTCTTCTCCAGCACCGTAATTCAAAAGTATCAATAATTTGGTGCTCAGCTTTCATACACACATCCAATACATCCATCAAATACACCCATCCATGCAATACATCCAATCAGTTCATCTACTCATTCACTCCATCCATCCATCCAATCCATCCAATACATTCAGCCAATCCATCCACCCATCCAATTCATCCATGCATCCCATTCATCCATCCAAGCATTGATCCATCCATCTACTCATCCATATAATCCATTTCTATCTTTCTTTCTATCATGCATTTATATTCTGACTTCCTCCAGAACTATGAACTCCGTCAGGAGAAGGTGCCTGTCTGTCTTGTTTACAGCTATAGACCCCCAGCTACTGCAGTGCCTGGCTCAGGGAAGACACTAGATAAATACGTACCTCGTGGTCCAGTGAATGAATGATTGCCCATGCCCCTGTTAAGCACTGGGTATCCAAACAAGAGTTGAAGATGTTTCCTGGACTTGAAGAGGTTGCAAAGTGCTAAGGAAAGAGACCCCATCATCACAGCATGTTTAGAGACAGGCTGCTGTGGGAGTCAGATGAGGGGCCCTTGTGTCTATTGAGGTGGTTAGAAGTTTCCTGAAGAAAAAATTTCTTCACAGTCGAGTTGTATGACAGATGCTGCTGACCAATTCTGCTGGCTGATATTGACTAAAGCCCTCTAGTCTATTTCAACACATCCATCACAAACAGGAATGGCTCAGGGTGCACACAACCTGTCTTCTCACATTGGGAAGGCTGTCCTTTACACAAAGGAGCTGACTCATGCAGTGCGGCCTCAGGAGGCAGAAATCACAGACTTTGTCTCAGTAGAAGCTCCACTTCTGAGTAGTATAGCAGTCAGAAAATCCTCACTTGCTTTTGGAGCTCCCTGGCCCTCAGAGAACTCAGTAGATGGTTAGGGAGTCTCTTGTCAATGTTGACAACTTGGAGACTAACACTGAGAACCAGTTGGGAGGTGATCCTCAGAGTTCCCTTCCAACCACCCCAACCCTCTATTCTTTTGTGTTGTCAAGGATTTACAGAGCCCTGAGGTGCTGTCCATTATAACGTTTGTACTTATACAGAGAGAGGTCAAGTTCTGAGTGGGTCCACTGTGTGGGGAATAAAGTCACTGTTGGTGTTGACCTAACATAGAGAACCCAACAAGACCTGCTTATACTTTCATCTTCAAAGGAGGTAAGAAATCCTTTCATGCTCATTTTTTCCTTTCATGCTTTTAAAAGCTGTAAAAACTTCTCGCATTCCCAACACAAATAGATATATCATTTAGAAAACATAGGAAATGAATTTGTCCATAATCTTCTCACCTTGATATATCTATAAACTTTTTCATGTATATTATTGTATTCACATATTTTATTCCAGTCTTCTTTACTATAGTCACATGTGCATGTAATTTTATTTTAATAATCCTGCTTTTTCTCTTCAAAAACACCATGAACATGTTCCATGTCATTAAGTAGCCTCCTAAAACATGATTTTTAATGGCTGCTTAGTATTCCATTTTAAGAATGCTTCATAAATAAGTTAACTGCTCCATTCCTGGTGGGTATTTAATGTGCTCTCATAATTTCAGCTGCATAAATAAGAGTATGGACTTGCTTGCATATAGACCTTTGCCTATCAGGGATTATTTCTTTAAGAAAAATCCCTAGAATTAAAATTGCTAAGTCTAAGGGAAAGGCCATTTATAAGGCATATTTTACATACCTCACCAAATTATTTTCAGAAAAAATCTTAGCTATTCACAGTTTTGACAGTAAGACTAGACAAGAGTTTATTTAGGTTCTCACATGGAAACTTTTTTTCTGGAAGCTTATTCTAGATGCAAAGTGGACAAGGAAGGCAGGATGTATCCAGACACTGATGCTTAGAAGAAAAATCCCAGATCTGGAGACAGAAGGTCTGGGATCAGGTCATAGCTCAGTTGCCTCCATAAGTCACTCAGCACTTCCTGGAGCCAATTCCATCATCTGGAAGCAATCATAAAAAGAACTTCACTGGAAAATAATAAAATATGTTTTTCTCCTGGTAGGACTTTTAACATGTTAGATGGTTCAGAGACAATTTCTTGCATTAAGGGGGCTAATGGTAAATGAGTCATCAATCAAACAAGCAGAATTGACTAATGATGAAAGGAAGAACTCTAGACTCCAACTCCTACCCCAGATGTCACCCTGAATTTAGTGCTTAGCCTTCTTACTATCAGTTTCCTCATCTGTAAAATGAACCCATAATAAAGATTAAAAATCAGTTAGTACTGTACAGTCTTTGACAAAGTAGTCAGTATGCAATAAGCACAGTGTTAACATGTTTAAAAAGTAAGGTAAAACACTCTGTGGCATACCTTTTAAGATCTTTACATAATACAACTGAATTCTCACAAACACTTACCTTAAAGCATCACCATTTTATTTTGCTTTTCTGAATGAGGAACCTCAGATAGTTCAAGCAAATTTCCGATGTTGTAAAGCTAATACACGGAAGAACTGACCTTGAACTTAGGGTTTTCTACTTAGTCACATGTGCATGTAATTTTATTTTAATAATCCTGCTTTTTCTTCAAAACACCATGAACATGTTCCATGTCATTAAGTAGCCTCCTAAAACATGATTTTTAATGGCTGCTTAGTATTCCATTTTAAGAATGCTTCATAAATAAGTTAACTGCTCCATTCCTGGTGGGTATTTAATGTGCTCTCATAATTTCAGCTGCATAAATAAGAGTATGGACTTGCTTGCATATAGACCTTTGCCTATCAGGGATTATTTCTTTAAGAAAAATCCCTAGAATTAAAATTGCTAAGTCTAAGGGAAAGGCCATTTATAAGGCATATTTTACATACCTCACCAAATTATTTTCAGAAAAAATCTTAGCTATTCACAGTTTTGACAGTAAGACTAGACAAGAGTTTATTTAGGTTCTCACATGGAAACTTTTTTTCTGGAAGCTTATTCTAGATGCAAAGTGGACAAGGAAGGCAGGATGTATCCAGACACTGATGCTTAGAAGAAAAATCCCAGATCTGGAGACAGAAGGTCTGGGATCAGGTCATAGCTCAGTTGCCTCCATAAGTCACTCAGCACTTCCTGGAGCCAATTCCATCATCTGGAAGCAATCATAAAAAGAACTTCACTGGAAAATAATAAAATATGTTTTTCTCCTGGTAGGACTTTTAACATGTTAGATGGTTCAGAGACAATTTCTTGCATTAAGGGGGCTAATGGTAAATGAGTCATCAATCAAACAAGCAGAATTGACTAATGATGAAAGGAAGAACTCTAGACTCCAACTCCTACCCCAGATGTCACCCTGAATTTAGTGCTTAGCCTTCTTACTATCAGTTTCCTCATCTGTAAAATGAACCCATAATAAAGATTAAAAATCAGTTAGTACTGTACAGTCTTTGACAAAGTAGTCAGTATGCAATAAGCACAGTGTTAACATGTTTAAAAAGTAAGGTAAAACACTCTGTGGCATACCTTTTAAGATCTTTACATAATACAACTGAATTCTCACAAACACTTACCTTAAAGCATCACCATTTTATTTTGCTTTTCTGAATGAGGAACCTCAGATAGTTCAAGCAAATTTCCGATGTTGTAAAGCTAATACACGGAAGAACTGACCTTGAACTTAGGGTTTTCTACTTAAGAGAAAATTCTCTTTCCTTTGTTTTTTTTGGGGGGGAGGGAGGGGGTGGCTGGGCCACTTCTATTGGTCTTTCGTTTATCTATTTTTCATCCATCTTTGTTCTTTGGCCCATGTGGACCTCCCATCGCAGTGGCCTCTGTTGTCGCAGAGCACAGGCTCTGGGTGTATGGGCTCCAGAGTTCCGGCTTGGTAATTGGACGCATCGGTCCAGCCGCTCCGCAGCACGTGGGATCTTCCCAGGCCAGGGATTGAACCAGCGCCCCTTGCACTGCAAGGTGGTGTCCTTATCCACTGGATCATCAGGGAAGCCCCTTTGTTTTGAATAGATGAAAACAATTCCAATAGGGAACCCACTGTGTGCTGGGCATTATGGCAGGCTCCTTCATAGAGATCATCTCCTTTCATCCTTTGCAATCTTTTTGTTTGCTCACTTGTTTATTTATTAGGGTAAAATTTGTATTCAGTAAAATGCATCCCTTTAAATTGCATGCCCTAAGACTTTTTGCAAAAGGATCCAGCCATTAACCACCAATACACTGAAACAGAATATTTCCATTGGTCATTGTTTCCTCAAGCCCCAGCCTGAACCCCTGACATCCACTGATCTGAATACCATTCCCTAAAGTATTGCTTTTATGAAAGTATCATATAAATTGAACCATATAGTATGTTGCCTTTTGAGTCTGGTTTCTTCCACTTAGCATAATGCACACATGGTGTTTCAGTTTGTTGCACACATCAGTAATCTATACCTTTTCATTCCTGGCATAATAGCCTTTAATGTAGGTACCATTTCTACTGCCAGCTGAAGAAACCAAGCTTCATGGACATTCAGTCCTTCCTACAGGTCATGCAGTCATGGTGAAGCCTAGGTCTTCTTATATCACATCCTGTGGATTATTTACTTATTTAAGTTAAGCAAAAAGTGTTAACATGTTTAAAAAGTAAGGTAAAACACTCTGTGGCATACCTTTTAAGATCTTTACATAATACAACTGAATTCTCACAAACACTTACCTTAAAGCATCACCATTTTATTTTGCTTTTCTGAATGAGGAACCTCAGATAGTTCAAGCAAATTTCCGATGTTGTAAAGCTAATACACGGAAGAACTGACCTTGAACTTAGGGTTTTCTACTTAAGAGAAAATTCTCTTTCCTTTGTTTTTTTTGGGGGGGAGGGAGGGGGTGGCTGGGCCACTTCTATTGGTCTTTCGTTTATCTATTTTTCATCCATCTTTGTTCTTTGGCCCATGTGGACCTCCCATCGCAGTGGCCTCTGTTGCCCATGAGCACAGGCTCTGGGTGTATGGGCTCCAGAGTTCCGGCTTGGTAATTGGACGCATCGGTCCAGCCGCTCCGCTGCACGTGGGATCTTCCCAGGCCAGGGATTGAACCAGCGCCCCTTGCACTGCAAGGTGGTGTCCTTATCCACTGGATCATCAGGGAAGCCCCTTTGTTTTGAATAGATGAAAACAATTCCAATAGGGAACCCACTGTGTGCTGGGCATTATGGCAGGCTCCTTCATAGAGATCATCTCCTTTCATCCTTTGCAATCTTTTTGTTTGCTCACTTGTTTATTTATTAGGGTAAAATTTGTATTCAGTAAAATGCATCCCTTTAAATTGCATGCCCTAAGACTTTTTGCAAAAGGATCCAGCCATTAACCACCAATACACTGAAACAGAATATTTCCATTGGTCATTGTTTCCTCAAGCCCCAGCCTGAACCCCTGACATCCACTGATCTGAATACCATTCCCTAAAGTATTGCTTTTATGAAAGTATCATATAAATTGAACCATATAGTATGTTGCCTTTTGAGTCTGGTTTCTTCCACTTAGCATAATGCACACATGGTGTTTCAGTTTGTTGCACACATCAGTAATCTATACCTTTTCATTCCTGGCATAATAGCCTTTAATGTAGGTACCATTTCTACTGCCAGCTGAAGAAACCAAGCTTCATGGACATTCAGTCCCTTCCTACAGGTCATGCAGTCATGGTGAAGCCTAGGTCTTCTTATATCACATCCTGTGGATTATTTACTTATTTATTATTTGGCTGTATTGGGTCTTAGTGCAGCATGCAGGATATTTTGTTGCAGTGCATGGGTTTCTCAGGGATGCCCATGTGGCTCAGTAGTGAAGAATCCATCTGCCAGTGCAGGATATAGGGGTTTGGTCCCTGGGTCAGGAAGATTCTCTGGAGGAGGAAATAGCAACACACTCCAGTATTCTTGTCTGGAAAATCCCATGAACAGAGGAGGCCTGTGGAGTCCTCTCCAATCCGTGGAGTCATAGGACTGAGTGACTAAACCACAACAATAGTATAATAACCTATAATGGAACATAACCTGAGAAAACCTGAATCACCATGATGTATCCCTGAAATTAATGCAATATTATAAATCAACTATCCTTTAATAAATCAAAAAAAAAAAAAGAACCTGATCAGACAACAGCTTACAAGTGAGTCCTGTGATATGATTCAGTGGCAGACAGAGGATATCTTCTGAGAGTAAACCAAATACTAAACATTTTCACATATAGGATCGCATTGTCTTCACAAGATCACACTGGAATCTGCACATTTAGCCTCCTTTACAGATTCAGAGGTCAATTGAGAACTAAGTAAACTTAAAACTTTCCACGGTTGCCAGCATCCTGGTGGCAAAGTCCAAAGAGCCACTCAGTGGTACTTCTCTGGGTACCAGTTGGCCCTCACCAGGTATTTAATGTAGATCATTTCAAATGGCTTGTGTGTCCTGCCATGTTCCAGGCACCATGCTCGGGCCTGACGTGGAGGGACCAGAAGCATACCTTTCAATATCAAGTGGTACCTGCCTTTGGGAAATTCATATTCCACTGGGAGATGAGCGGTCATACAGGTGAAAATGAGATCTGGCTAAGAAGGAAGCGGTTGTAGAATTGTGAATCATTTGTGGTGGAAAAAGAGAAGTGAAAAAATTCCTGTCGTGGAGAGTGCTCAAGGCCTTCAAGAAAGAGTCTGCTTTGGGGTTCTAAACTTCTGAAGGTGAAGCTTGAACAAGGAAGCCTGTGCTCAGTCACTCAGTCATGGGTGACTCGTTCTGGTCCCAAGAACTGTAGCCTTCGAGGCTCTTTTGCCCCTGGAATGCCCCAGGCAAGAGTTCTGGAGTGAAGTGCCATTTCCAGCCCCAGCAGGTCTTCCAGACTCAAGCACTGAACCCATTTCCCTCTTGCATGTCAGGTCCTTTAAGGGACTTCGGGGTGCCCATGTGGCTCAGTAGTGAAGAATCCATCTGCCAGTGCAGGATATAGGGGTTTGGTCCCTGGGTCAGGAAGATTCTCTGGAGGAGGAAATAGCAACACACTCCAGTATTCTTGTCTGGAAAATCCCATGAACAGAGGAGGCCTGTGGAGTCCTCTCCAATCCGTGGAGTCATAGGACTGAGTGACTAAACCACAACAATAGTATAATAACCTATAATGGAACATAACCTGAGAAAACCTGAATCACCATGATGTATCCCTGAAATTAATGCAATATTATAAATCAACTATCCTTTAATAAATCAAAAAAAAAAAAAAAGAACCTGATCAGACAACAGCTTACAAGTGAGTCCTGTGATATGATTCAGTGGCAGACAGAGGATATCTTCTGAGAGTAAACCAAATACTAAACATTTTCACATATAGGATCGCATTGTCTTCACAAGATCACACTGGAATCTGCACATTTAGCCTCCTTTACAGATTCAGAGGTCAATTGAGAACTAAGTAAACTTAAAACTTTCCACGGTTGCCAGCATCCTGGTGGCAAAGTCCAAAGAGCCACTCAGTGGTACTTCTCTGGGTACCAGTTGGCCCTCACCAGGTATTTAATGTAGATCATTTCAAATGGCTTGTGTGTCCTGCCATGTTCCAGGCACCATGCTCGGGCCTGACGTGGAGGGACCAGAAGCATACCTTTCAATATCAAGTGGTACCTGCCTTTGGGAAATTCATATTCCACTGGGAGATGAGCGGTCATACAGGTGAAAATGAGATCTGGCTAAGAAGGAAGCGGTTGTAGAATTGTGAATCATTTGTGGTGGAAAAAGAGAAGTGAAAAAATTCCTGTCGTGGAGAGTGCTCAAGGCCTTCAAGAAAGAGCCTGCTTTGGGGTTCTAAACTTCTGAAGGTGAAGCTTGAACAAGGAAGCCTGTGCTCAGTCACTCAGTCATGGGTGACTCGTTCTGGTCCCAAGAACTGTAGCCTTCGAGGCTCTTTTGCCCCTGGAATGCCCCAGGCAAGAGTTCTGGAGTGAAGTGCCATTTCCAGCCCCAGCAGGTCTTCCAGACTCAAGCACTGAACCCATTTCCTTTGTGTCTCTTGCATTGTCAGGCTGATTCTTCACCATTAGTGCCACCTGAGAAGCCTGAGGGGCAGTCAATTCGAGGAAGGGGAAGTAACCTGAGCAACATCTTGGACCAGAGGGAACATGGGATGGGGCTCTTGACAGCTTGACTGTCTTGGCGAGGGTTGGGGTGGATGAAGCCTCGCACAGCTGGTCTCTAACGGCCTCTCTGGGGTCCCACATGAAACACAGCCTCTGCCCCATGAGAGCTGTTGGAGGAAGTTGGGGGGTGCAAGGTGGAGTCCTGAATAAAAGAGTTCAGGTGAGAGATGCAGGGAAGATGAAGAACAAAGGGAAAGAAATTTGAAGCTAAACAAAGATTGAGCAGCCGATAGGAAACAAAGCCCCCACGGCTGTGCTGGGTCTTTCTAGCTTGTGAAGTGGGAGCAGCAGGTGGTCTCTGAGGGGCAGGCGCTAGCGAGCAACCCAAGCACCACCACCCCAGACCATCAGCCTTTGTTCTGCCTGATGGAGCAGGCCGTGTGCTTACATGGGAAACACGCTATGCTGAGCAGAAAGCTGTCTATCTAGACTTCTCTTTTAATCTTGAAAGAGAAGAAAACAGTAGTAAAGGACTCTCTAGTCAAATCTTAATTCAAGTTGAACTTCTAAAGGCTTAGAGGAGCCATTTGTGACATCACAGCCTTTAAGAGAGCATTGAATTGAAAACTTGAAGGGGGAAATAAGGGTTTTCTCCTGTTTGTGTCTTTGTTTGCCTTGACAGTCATAAGCTATTGCGTGGTTCTGATTTTGTGGTTAAAGTGTTGTGTGATATTTATTCATGGACACATTGGTGTCTATGACAAGCTGCAGGTGAAGGTCAGGCTATCACTTTTCATGGATGGGGCCTGAGCCTCACAGGTTCGGGGACTTTGCCAGGCTTCACAGCCTAAGTGGAAAAGTCAGAAATGGAGGCTGAGTCTGCCCATTCTGGTCCCCAAAATGAGAAGCTGCCTTGGCCTCTGATGGACTAGCCAGGAGCTGGGAAATCCAACCTGGAGTGCATCCTAACTCACTATTGGTGGGAACTAAATCATCTAAAGGCACTGATGCTCCATTTCCCAAGGAACTCAACACTCATTATTTTGAAGATTAAAGAGTTAATACTCAATCACTGCGGACCATGACTGTAGCTGTGAAATATTAAAAGATGCTTGCACCTTGGAAGCAAAAGCTACTGACAAACCTAGAGAACATATTAAAAAACAAAGACATCACTTTGCCAGCAAAGGTCTATATAGTCAAATCTATGATTTTTCCAGCAGTCATGTTGGATGTGAGAGTTGAACCATAAAGAAGCCTGAGTGCCAAGGAATTGATGCTTTTGGACTGTGGTGTTGGAGAAGACTCTTGAGAGTCCCTTGGATAGCAAGGAAATTGAGCCAATCAATATTAAAGGAAATCAACACTGAATACTCATTGGAAGGACTGATGCTGTAGCTGAAGCTCCATTACTCTATCCAACTGATGGGAAGAATCAACTGATTGGAAAAGATCCCAAGTCCAGGAAAGATTAAGAGTAGGGGAAGAAGGGAAGTGACAGAGGTTGAGATTGTTGGATGGTATCACCAACTCAATGGACATGAGTCAGAGAAAACTCTGGGAGATAGTGGACAGGGAATCCTAACATGCTCCAGTACATTCGTCACAAAGAGTTGGACACAACTTAGCAACTGAACAACAACAACTCACATAGCATTGTACCTGATACCGCATAATGGCGGCATCTATTTTCATTCACTGGTAGGAGGACACAGACAACAAAGTAGATGTTCTAAACAAAGAGAGCCTCTCTGGGAACAAGGACCCCTGCCCGGATCCTCCTTCCTCTTCCACATGGGAGAGGGGATCCACAACAACTGCAGTGGGACAAATACATGGGCTGCCCTGGTGGTGCAGTGCGTAGACACCGTCTTGCTGTGCAGGGGAGTGCCAGTTCGATCCCTGGCCTGGAAAGATCCCACGTGGCATGGAGCGGCTGGACCAATGTGTCCAATTACCAACCCAATGCTCTGGAGTGCATGCGCCAGGAGGAGCTGGTGCTCTGCAGTGGGAGAGGCCACTGCAATGGGAGGCCCACACAGGCCAAAAGAACAAAGATGGAAATAAATGAAAGACCAATAATAGCAATGAACAAATAATAATAATAATAAAAAACTGCAGTGGAACAGATACAGAGCTGAGATCTCTGAGGATTTTGCTCAGTAAGGAGAGACCTCTCAGATTCTGTCCTCTTAGATTCAGAAGAATTGTAGAAATACGACAAGGAATAAAACAGATCAAGACTGTTATATCACTTTTATTATGATCATCCTCAGTTGGAGTACAAAGTTCAGAGCAAAAGGCAGATGGATCTGCTAAGAGAAGTTCAGAAAGGGATGCACTTTCACCATCAATCACGGGACTTGCCAAGCTGGGGTTCACCTGTCCATGGTAAGAAGATGCAGACCTGGGTCCAGGTAGCTGGAGAAAAGTCTGCCTCATGTACTCATTCCCACTTTTACCCATCAGGAAAGAGCAAGTGGGGAGCCAGGAAAGAGATGTTAGAAGGCTTCATCTTCTTGGAAGGAAACACAGCAGGGAGAGAGGCATTGTCCTGACTCACCTTAGGTGAGCATGTTTCCAACACAAGGGGCCTGAAAATCAAGTGTTCACCCTGTTGCCCCTGGAAGGTAGCCTCAAGGAGGGGTACTCCTGCACAAAGTACAGCAAAGGTCTGTGAGGCCATCCCCATAGAGCAGTGGCCTGCGTCTTCATCAGAAATGGTGGTGGGATGTTTCAGATAAGCTTCCAAACCCACAAGGAGATACATCAGTGCATCCTAAACATCCCCTACCTTCAAGGATGCTCTTCTGAGTACACATGGCTGCACTGAAGGTCAAATATTGGTCTGAACATATTTTATTAAACAGTCTCTAATAGAGCATCTACTTGGTGCCCTGAGTTAGGCATGGAGGACTGAGGGATCATTAACACATAGGGCTTGCTCAGTGGATTTCCTATTGGAATGAAGGTCACTGACTGTTTCTGCCTCTGGGTTCTTAAAGGAAAAATGCATTAGTATCCATAAGTCTCTAGAATACTATCTAACACAAAAATAGAAACGTCAACCCAAGTGCCATTCACCCTGCCTGAAAGTGGCATGGAGCGGCTGGACCAATGTGTCCAATTACCAACCCAATGCTCTGGAGTGCATGCGCCAGGAGGAGCTGGTGCTCTGCAGTGGGAGAGGCCACTGCAATGGGAGGCCCACACAGGCCAAAAGAACAAAGATGGAAATAAATGAAAGACCAATAATAGCAATGAACAAATAATAATAATAATAAAAAACTGCAGTAGAACAGATACAGAGCTGAGATCTCTGAGGATTTTGCTCAGTAAGGAGAGACCTCTCAGATTCTGTCCTCTTAGATTCAGAAGAATTGTAGAAATACGACAAGGAATAAAACAGATCAAGACTGTTATATCACTTTTATTATGATCATCCTCAGTTGGAGTACAAAGTTCAGAGCAAAAGGCAGATGGATCTGCTAAGAGAAGTTCAGAAAGGGATGCACTTTCACCATCAATCACGGGACTTGCCAAGCTGGGGTTCACCTGTCCATGGTAAGAAGATGCAGACCTGGGTCCAGGTAGCTGGAGAAAAGTCTGCCTCATGTACTCATTCCCACTTTTACCCATCAGGAAAGAGCAAGTGGGGAGCCAGGAAAGAGATGTTAGAAGGCTTCATCTTCTTGGAAGGAAACACAGCAGGGAGAGAGGCATTGTCCTGACTCACCTTAGGTGAGCATGTTTCCAACACAAGGGGCCTGAAAATCAAGTGTTCACCCTGTTGCCCCTGGAAGGTAGCCTCAAGGAGGGGTACTCCTGCACAAAGTACAGCAAAGGTCTGTGAGGCCATCCCCATAGAGCAGTGGCCTGCGTCTTCATCAGAAATGGTGGTGGGATGTTTCAGATAAGCTTCCAAACCCACAAGGAGATACATCAGTGCATCCTAAACATCCCCTACCTTCAAGGATGCTCTTCTGAGTACACATGGCTGCACTGAAGGTCAAATATTGGTCTGAACATATTTTATTAAACAGTCTCTAATAGAGCATCTACTTGGTGCCCTGAGTTAGGCATGGAGGACTGAGGGATCATTAACACATAGGGCTTGCTCAGTGGATTTCCTATTGGAATGAAGGTCACTGACTGTTTCTGCCTCTGGGTTCTTAAAGGAAAAAATGCATTAGTATCCATAAGTCTCTAGAATACTATCTAACACAAAAATAGAAATCCAGTTTTAGAGTAGGGAGAAGAGATGGTTTTTTTTTTTTAATTTTAAAAAATTTTTTATTTATTTTTTAGGGGGTGGGGTCGGGAGGGAGGGGGGCAGACGGGCCACCTCCATTGGTCTTTCATCTGTCAGTTTTCATCCATCTTTGTTCTTTGGCCCGTGTGGGCCTCCCATCACGGTGGCCTCTGTTGTCGCAGAGCACTGGCTCTGGGCACATGCCCTCCAGAGCTCCGGCTCAGTAATTGGACACATCAGTCCAGCCGCTCCGTGGCATGTGGGATCTTCCCAGACCAGGAATCTAACCAGCGCCCCTTGCACTGCAAGGTGGTGTCCTTACCCACTGGACCACCAGGGAAGCCCGAGATGGGTTGAAGAATAATCAGGACTGTAGAGTTTGGAAGGCCTCCTGGGTGGAGCTGAGGAAATTGGCTTTACCCTGAAAGCCACAGGGATCTATTACAGGACTTATGCAATAGAACCGACCACTTATATTTTTGACTTAGAAACTTTCCGTTTTAGTCTGAAATGTGTTCCTTCAAAATGAATATCCTGAGTCTTAACTTCAAAATATGACTGTTTGTGGAGAAAGAGCTTTTACAGAGGTGGTGAATGAATGCAGACAACACAGAGACTCGAGGGCAACCACAGGAGGACATTGCCAGCAAAGGCCTGTGAGGCCATGCCCCAAGAGCCGTGGCCTGCGTCTTCATCAGAAATCGTGGTGGGATGTTTCAGATAAGCTTCCAAACCCACAAGGAGATACATCAGTGCATCCTAAACATCCCCTACCTTCAAGGATGCTCTTCTGAGTACACATGGCTGCACTGAAGGTCAAATATTGGTCTGAACATATTTTATTAAACAGTCTCTAATAGAGCATCTACTTGGTGCCCTGAGTTAGGCATGGAGGACTGAGGGATCATTAACACATAGGGCTTGCTCAGTGGATTTCCTATTGGAATGAAGGTCACTGACTGTTTCTGCCTCTGGGTTCTTAAAGGAAAAAATGCATTAGTATCCATAAGTCTCTAGAATACTATCTAACACAAAAATAGAAATCCAGTTTTAGAGTAGGGAGAAGAGATGGTTTTTTTTTTTAATTTTTAAAAATTTTTTATTTATTTTTTAGGGGGTGGGGTCGGGAGGGAGGGGGGCAGACGGGCCACCTCCATTGGTCTTTCATCTGTCAGTTTTCATCCATCTTTGTTCTTTGGCCCGTGTGGGCCTCCCATCACGGTGGCCTCTGTTGTCGCAGAGCACCGGCTCTGGGCACATGCCCTCCAGAGCTCCGGCTCAGTAATTGGACACATCAGTCCAGCCGCTCCGTGGCATGTGGGATCTTCCCAGACCAGGAATCTAACCAGCGCCCCTTGCACTGCAAGGTGGTGTCCTTACCCACTGGACCACCAGGGAAGCCCGAGATGGGTTGAAGAATAATCAGGACTGTAGAGTTTGGAAGGCCTCCTGGGTGGAGCTGAGGAAATTGGCTTTACCCTGAAAGCCACAGGGATCTATTACAGGACTTATGCAATAGAACCGACCACTTATATTTTTGACTTAGAAACTTTCCGTTTTAGTCTGAAATGTGTTCCTTCAAAATGAATATCCTGAGTCTTAACTTCAAAATATGACTGTTTGTGGAGAAAGAGCTTTTACAGAGGTGGTGAATGAATGCAGACAACACAGAGACTCGAGGGCAACCACAGGAGGACATTGCCAGCAGGTGGAAGTCTATAAGCAAAGGACAGAGACCTCAGAAGAAACCACTCCTGCTGTCGCCTTGATATTGGAGCTCCAGTTTCTAGGACCATGAATTAATAAGCCTCTGTTGTTTGACTTCCACAGGCTATGCTGTTTGTCATGCAGCCTGCTGCACTGGTACCTCCCAGTTTCCAGGACTGGTGGGTAGAAGGGAGACTATAGTAGGGAAGCCAGTTAAAGACAAGAAAGCATTAGGCTAGGTAAGAAGTCATAATGCAATCCCTCCCTAGGGGTGTAAAAATGGGAAGAAGGGGCTCGTTGAAAAGAGATGCACAGTATAGACACCATAGAATTTGGGAGCCCATTTGACCACTGGGATAGGAAAGAAGAGAGGTCATGGATAATTTTAATGTTTAGGATTTGAGTGACAGGAATAACAGTGGTTCCTTTCATTGAGAGATGTTCTATGGCAAATAGAACACCTTCCTACCAAGGCCTATGGGCCTGTTGTGAAATCCATTTTTTTAAGTATTAAGATAATGCCATCTAATGTCAGGTTAGACCCCAGGGTAAGTTTTCAGATTCTGTGCAATAAGCCTGAGTCAGTTCCTCCACTCCACCAGCCCCACCCCTCATCCTCAATTGTGGCTTGAGATGAGTTCTCATTTGGGAGTTTGTTCAACTTTGGTTTCCTGAGACCCCTTTCCCTGCAAACAGTTGGAATACCTTTGAAAATTTCTTTTGCTGGTGTCTCTGCCATGCAATAGTGTAGCAGGAAGACGGGTGGGGGGATTTAATGCTGAACGGAGATAGCATTTTTTTTTTTCTTAGCTAGTAGCCAAGTGTCTCTAATTCAAACCAACTGAACTAATTGAATAAAAAAGAGTGCTAACAGTCCCAGCTACTACACTGTATTTAAAAACAATTGTTCTCGATCAATGAATGCTGCTGGATTGTTTGATTTCATTAAAGATGTATTTGTTACCAAGCAGCTGGTACCCAAGCCACTGCTTTAGATAGAGATTTTACAGAGGTGGTGAATGAATGCAGACAACACAGAGACTCGAGGGCAACCACAGGAGGACATTGCCAGCAGGTGGAAGTCTATAAGCAAAGGACAGAGACCTCAGAAGAAACCACTCCTGCTGTCGCCTTGATATTGGAGCTCCAGTTTCTAGGACCATGAATTAATAAGCCTCTGTTGTTTGACTTCCACAGGCTATGCTGTTTGTCATGCAGCCTGCTGCACTGGTACCTCCCAGTTTCCAGGACTGGTGGGTAGAAGGGAGACTATAGTAGGGAAGCCAGTTAAAGACAAGAAAGCATTAGGCTAGGTAAGAAGTCATAATGCAATCCCTCCCTAGGGGTGTAAAAATGGGAAGAAGGGGCTCGTTGAAAAGAGATGCACAGTATAGACACCATAGAATTTGGGAGCCCATTTGACCACTGGGATAGGAAAGAAGAGAGGTCATGGATAATTTTAATGTTTAGGATTTGAGTGACAGGAATAACAGTGGTTCCTTTCATTGAGAGATGTTCTATGGCAAATAGAACACCTTCCTACCAAGGCCTATGGGCCTGTTGTGAAATCCATTTTTTTAAGTATTAAGATAATGCCATCTAATGTCAGGTTAGACCCCAGGGTAAGTTTTCAGATTCTGTGCAATAAGCCTGAGTCAGTTCCTCCACTCCACCAGCCCCACCCCTCATCCTCAATTGTGGCTTGAGATGAGTTCTCATTTGGGAGTTTGTTCAACTTTGGTTTCCTGAGACCCCTTTCCCTGCAAACAGTTGGAATACCTTTGAAAATTTCTTTTGCTGGTGTCTCTGCCATGCAATAGTGTAGCAGGAAGACGGGTGGGGGGATTTAATGCTGAACGGAGATAGCATTTTTTTTTTTCTTAGCTAGTAGCCAAGTGTCTCTAATTCAAACCAACTGAACTAATTGAATAAAAAAGAGTGCTAACAGTCCCAGCTACTACACTGTATTTAAAAACAATTGTTCTCGATCAATGAATGCTGCTGGATTGTTTGATTTCATTAAAGATGTATTTGTTACCAAGCAGCTGGTACCCAAGCCACTGCTTTAGATAGAGATTTCCGCTAACCTGTTGGAACATGTACATCATTGTATTTGTACATTTCTAGCCACAATGACTGTGAGACAAATGTTCGTGGCACAGAGATGAGCCCTGCTGGCCTGGCTCCCCTGCCTCAAAGGCTCAGGGAGAGCAGGAAGGCTTAGGGGTCTGCTCTCCAGAAAACATTTCATCTTCTGGGAGCTTCACAAAGATGGGAATATTAAAAGCCATTCTTAAATATAATAGTATATACAGGTAACTTGGGATGAATGCACTGTATTCTTCCAGCTTCTAAGCCATCATGCATTTATTCTGTAAACATTTCCAGTGATCCTGCTTCTCTAAGAAGGCAGCAGAGATAAAATACACTAAGCACAGCTGACTTGTACCAGTTGACAGCTTGTTAGGTGCAGATTCTGTGCCAGGTGTATTACACAGAGCATCTTGAATTATCCTTACACAAGAATATCAAGGCTCTTCTTTTATTATCCCCTTTTCCAGATGAGGAAAGTGAGACATAGAGAGCTTTACTCCCCCACTGTCCATCGTGGTGACGTGTTTGTTTCACATCTTCTGCTCTGCACCTGTCTCCCTCCTGAGACTGACATCCCAGAAGGCTTTGGCTGTGTCTGCTTTGTGTGTGCTCCCTGGAGCCTCTGCCTAAGACGTGACAAGTCACAGCAGGTAGTGTCGTTCAGACCTCTCCGCCTGTCTCCACACTCCCTGGATTCAAACCTCAGTCACATCTCACCAAACCGCCGGTGATCCTCCTGATGCTTTCATTTCTTCATCCAGGAAACATACATGGCAATCATGTATCTCATAGACGACTGAAGAAATTAAATATCCGTGGAGACCTTGCTCAGAACAGCAAATACTCAGTAAAAAACTTACTATTATGAATGCTATACAAAGGGTCCTATAGATATTTATTATATGAATAAATAAATGCTAAATCAGAGGTTATTACAGAATATTGAATAGAGTCCCCTATGCTATACAGTAGGTCCTTGTTGATTATTTGTTTTAATAGAGTAGTGGGTTTATGTTAATTCCAAGCTCCTAATTTTTCCTCTGTTTCTTCTTTGGTAATTATGAGTCTGTTTTCAAAATCTGTGAGTCTGTTTCTGTTTTGCAAATAAATTCATTATATAAACTTTAAAATTATATTTAAAAGTGAGATCATATGATATTTGTCTTTCTCTATCTGACTTCACATAGTACGGTCATCTCCAGGTCCATTCGTATGGCTGTATATGGCATTATTTCCATCCTTTTTAATGGCTGAGTCATATGCTGGACAACTAAAACTAACTCAACATTTTAAATCAAGTATACTCCGATTAAATAAATTAATTTTTTTTAAAAATAATCCTATATTTGAATGTATACATGTATATGTATGACTGCATCCATTTACTGTTTACCAGAAACTGTCATAGCATTCTTTTTTTTTTTTAAAGATTTATTTATTTATTTATTTATTTTGGGCGGGGGTCAGGTTGGGAGGGAGGGGAGTGGACGGGCCACTTCTATTGGTCTTTAATTTCTCTATTTTCATCCGGGTCTTTGTTCCCTGGCTCCTGTGGGCCTCCCATCGCGGTGGCGTCTGTCGCTGCAGAGCGCCGGCTCTGGGTGCATGAGCCCCAGAGCTCCTGCTCAGTAATTGGACACATCGGTCCAGCCGCTCCGCGGCACGTGGGATCTTCCCAGGCCAGGGATCGAACTGGCGCCCCTTGCACTGCAAGGCGGTATCCTTACCCACTGGACCACCAGGGGAAACCCTGTCATAGCATTCTTAATTGGCTATAACCCAATGCAAAATAAAAAGTTCAAAATTAAAAAAAAATCCTATGAAAGAATAAAAAGCCAAGTCGCAAAAAAAGTTCCAATAATTTTCAAAATGATGCTAAAGCCATGGAGCCCATGGCTTATCAGGAACAAAACAGAGAATGGATATAACCCAGGCTGAGAGAGTTAGGGATTGTTTCCAAAATGCTGACCTGACTTAATTGTGCTTTGAAGGGTGAACAGTATTTTGCGTGATCAAGTGGGGAGAGTTCGTTGTAGGCATAGGAAACAGGTCCAGGGCCCATGCCAGAGGAGGAGGATGCTGGGGGTGTGGGGAGACTGACAGGGTTTAGAGAACCCGCTGCAGGGTCTGTAGGCCTGACTGCAGAAGGCACATGTGAGCTTGCTCTCAGCAGTGTCCAAGCAGACAGGGGCAGTTTTTCTAGCCTCCAAGGAAAACATCTGGCTTTATTCTTCCTTTAAACCCCGTCCCCCAAGGCCTCCTCCAGGAAGTCTTCCCTGATGCCATCACTGTCCCTTCACCACAAGGGCAAGCCTGGTGCTGCCATCAGCAGAGCAGGCGGCCCTGCAGACCGTGGGCCTGGCTGCCTCTCCCTGTACCCTTAGCCCTTTACTGAGGTGAGGTTCTAAATCTTCTTCCTTGGGTGCCACCCACAGGGCCCAGCACAGAGTTGTGTGTGCAAAATGCACAAGAAACAGCTGCTGAACGCAGTCACCGATTCTCCAGGTGGCAGTAGCACCAGGATCAAAAGCCCAAAACCCTCTGATAGAGACACGGGATCTACGAGGAAGTTTCCAGAGCCCCGGTGGGTGGGAAAATTTGGACTTTTGAGTCCCACTGAAGTGAGTTCAAGCACAGACTGTGTGACATTCTACATCATCTCATTTTTCCTGCCCCGCCCCCTCCACGCAAGTGGTAGTCACTTAGTCAGGCCCAACTCTTTGCAACCCCATGGACTGCAGCCTTCCAGGCTCCTCTGTCCATGGGGTTTTTCAGGCAAGCATACTGGAGTGGGTTGCCTTGCCCTTCTCCAGGAGAGCCGCTCATGATTCCCTCATCTAACTCTGTCCTCTGGGATGGGCTGGAATCCCTCCCTCAGGCTCATGAGAGCTGATGGGACTCATCTCTTCTGGAATCCAGATTCAGTGACATCAAGTAGGAAGTTGAAATGGCCCATGGTAGGGGTATTTATTCCACAGAATTTGGAAAAAGATACAAATCAGGGGTGTGTGTGTGTGTGTGTGTGTGTGTGCGTGTGTTTCTGAAAATTAATTGTTAAATGTCTGCCAGTATTGCCTTCTCGCTTTGTGGCTCCTTAACACTATTATGGCTAATAATGAGGCTGATCACTGACAAAAATGACAATAATCATAATCTTGAGTATATTTTACATTTCTGCCAGGCTTTTGAATTTGGGAAACTTTTGAAATGCATGTGTAACATATATAAGTCCCACCAAGGGAGGAAATGTATTTATTTAGTTCCCTTCTAGAAAGCCCTGCTCTAGTCTCTGCCAGGCTGACCATGGGCAACTAGCAACTTGTACACCGCAGAATCATGCTCCTATTTGACTCTGTCTACTCAAAAGTTTTATGTGTCTAATTTCACCAAGTTCTAGGCAATTCATGTGCTCTCCGGCACATGAAATATATTCTCTAAGAAATTATTGATGGAATGAATATATACATTTGGGCTACATGGTAGTCTATGAATTTGGTATTGTAAGCTCCATTTTATAAGTGAAGTGTCTGGTTTGTGCAAGAACATCCTCTAGCACAGTGATTAAGACATGGTTCCTGAAGCCAGAGCAGATCCTGCTTCCTGCTCCATTACTGTGTGCCCAGTAGCTTAAACCTCTCTGTCTCAGGTACTAACCTCTGATTTTCCTTTTTTCATTTTTAAGCTTCTTTTAAATTGGAGGATAATTGCTAGGTGGGCTTACCAGGTGGCGCTAATGGTAGAGAACTCACCTGCCAATGCAGGAGACATAAGAGTCTAGAGTTCAATCCCTGAGTCGGGAAGATTCCCTGGAGGAGAGCATAACAACCCAATCCAATGTTTGCCTGGAAAATCCCAGGACGGAGGAGCCTGGCAGGTGACGGTCCATGGGGTCGCAAAGAGTTGGACATGACTGAAGCGACTTAGCCTAGCACAGCACACAATTGCTAAGTACCAATTTCTTAGGGTTGCTATGGGGATTAAATATTGTCATATATGTAGAATACAGTTAGCCACACTCATATTAATCACTTTACATATTAACTGATAAATTCATGAGTAATATTATGCTAAAAGCTAGGATTTCAGGGTAAGGTCAGAATTTTTTTTTTATCTTTTTGGGAGTGTGGGGTGGGGAGGGAGGGGGATGGGCGGGCCACTTCTATTGGTCTTTCATTTCTCTATTTTCACCCGTCTTTGTTCTTCTGCTCCTGTGGGCCTCTCATGGAGGTGGCGTCTGTCGTTGCAGAGCGCCGGCCCTGGGCGCATGCGCGCCAGAGCTCCGGCTCGGTAGTTGGACACATCGGTCCAGCTGCTCTACGGCACGTGGGATCTTCCTAGGCCAGGGATCGAACCGGCACTCCTTGCACTGCAAGGCGGTGTCCTTACCCACTGGACCACTAGGGGAAGCCCTTTTTTTTTTTTTTGAGTATCCTGGAGAGTTTCTGTTCTGGACACTTTATGCTGGGTTAGCTAAAATGTCCGTTCAAATTTTTCTGTAACATCTTATGAAAACACCTGGAAAAAGTTTAAAAACTAAAGTAAATATAACAATAACTACCTATATTAGACTTTTTTTT
The DNA here is from genome assembly GCA_022376925.1 of Tragulus kanchil. Classification (NCBI taxonomy): domain Eukaryota; kingdom Metazoa; phylum Chordata; class Mammalia; order Artiodactyla; family Tragulidae; genus Tragulus; species Tragulus kanchil. The sequence continues at coordinate 176,692,077 of JAIOJX010000032.1, forward strand.
CTCATTTAAAAGTGAAAAACCATGAAGATGGTAAGTGGTTAAAAAATTTTTTTTGTTGTTGTTAGTTGCTAAGTCATGTCTGACTCTTTGCCACGCAATGATCTGTAGCTTGCCAGGTTCCTCTGTCCATGGGATTCTCCCGGCAAAAAAAACTGGAGTGTGTTGCCGTTTCCTTCTCCAGGGGATCTCCCTTATTCAGGGGTTGAACCATGACTCCTGCATTGGCAGGCAAATTCTTTACCAATGAGCCACCAGGGAAGCCTAAGGACTTCATAGCAAGTAATTATTTGCCAGCATTATAGTCTATGCATAGGCAAGAAAAGGCAAAGTCACATGTTCAGTCATGTTCGACTATTGGAAATCCTATGGACTGTAACCCACTGGGCTCCGCTATCCATGGAATTTCCCAGGCAAAACTACTGGAATGGGTCACCCCAACCCAGGGACCAGACTCTTGTCTCTTGTTTCTCCTGCACTGGCAGGTAGATTCTTTATCATTGAGCCACCTAGGAAGCCCTAAAGCCTATGAATAATCTTTCTTTATTTCCCTGGTCTTATTCCAAGTTCAGTGAAAAATGAGTCACTCTGGGTAGACTTATTTTCTAAGCAAATAAATGACTGACTCTTTAAACACAGGAACATTTTTGATTTTGACCATGTTTTCTCTCTTGAAGTAGTAGATTCTCCAGAAGAAATCAGACCCCATTAGCTCGAGCACACCATGCACAGAGGTTGGTTTCCAATCCCCTCTTCCAGTAAAAGGAACCAGAAATAAATGCCAGATTCTAGTACTGAGGCAAGAAATGTACAACATGAGCCTAAAGCACCTTGGGGTGTTGGGAAGTAAGGAAGTACTCAAAACCCAGATTAATAGGGTAAATAAAACACACACACAGATGATAACTGATAAATCTCTTTGTGGTTTTTCTGGCATTTCTCACCTATCATTGGTTATGTTCTAGATAGGAAAGGTGACAGAAAAAATTAAGTCCCAGTTAAGGATCTACTAGCATACCTGACCACACTTTAAAATCTCCCCTTCACCAATATTTGACATTTCACAGTCTCTTCCCCAATCCTCTGACCTGAATGTAGGAAGTGAGAACCTAGAGTCCCTTGAAGCCATCAAGTACATGTTCCAAAGAACAGCCTTTTTAATGCACATGAATCTGCACTTCTCTCCCTTACTTGTCAGCTGGAATTTGGCACCATGGATAAATTGAGTTGGACAGCGCAAGCCCTGGCTCCAGCACTCAAGTCAAGCTGAAGCCCCAGAGAACACTAAAGTGTTAACTTCAAAGAATGGTTTTTGTTTGTACAGTTCCTTGCTTTCTGATTTTAACTAGGATTAGGATGAGAAACATGATCTGTTGCCCCTGGTGACATGTCAATGACATTCACATTTGCAGCTGTGAAAGAGTTTCTGATTCCTCAAACATCCTTTGAAGTCAAAGGGAAAACATAGAGGTGAATTCTATGCCTGTGTATATTTCTCTCTCTCTTTTCCTCTCTTTCCATCCCTTTCTCACTCTTTCTTTGCCTTTCTTTCTCTTTATTTTCCTCTCTTTCTCTCTTTCTCTTTCCCTCACTTTCTCTCCCTCTTTCTCTTTCTTCCTTCCCCTCTCTCCCTCTCTCTCTGTTTTCTTTCAATCATCCTACAGATCCACAATCCCTTTGCCCATTTGATCTTTCACATGTGCCTTTGTGAGCACCTGAGTCCTCTAACTCTCTAAATCTCACTTATCTGTTCTAAGAGAGATGATAATACTTCTCCGGTGAAGTCTTCATGAAGAACTAACACAACCTATTGCCCACTCAGGCTGTAGGGGCTCATGTGACAGTAGTGCACCCTCTTCTCTCTTTGCATCAGGGTGTCTTGCAGTCTCAGCACCTCCCATTTGGTATATTCAGCCACCCCACCAGGCTGATTGCAACCTCCTTCTTCCTCCTCCTTTTGTATCAGTAAAATATGCATCTCTCCAAAAAAAATTAGCTAAAAAAAGGTCTATGTCTTCTGCCCCATTTGATTCTAAACTTAAGGATCAGAGAAACCCTGTTCACATCATTTTCTTTTTTTCTTTTTTTATTATTTTTATTTTGCTTTTATAGAGTTTTGTTGTTTACAGTTATGCATGAGCCCAAATCAGTCATAGGTATATCTGTGGCCCCTCCCATCTGAGCCCCCCTCACAGTCTTTCCCTGTCCCACCCCTCCAGGATGTTGCATAGTCCCCATGAAATTTCCCTTAATCTTACAGTGTATTCACAATGGTTATCTCTTTCACATATGATAGTGTAATGTAGCTTTCCTAATAAGCTTGAAGATGACCTTTCAGGGAAATGTTTCTTTCCCTGTTTCCAGTGAGGATTTGGAGAAGTGACTTGCCCAAGGTGACACCATGAGTCAGAATCAGGACTCCAACCCTGGTATATCTGTCCCCCACTTCTCCCACCTTGTTTCACAGCTGATGTATCCACTGTCTGTGGCATGTTCTTCTTGTATACTTTGTTGGAGCACCTTCCCTGTGGTCTTTGTGCTGGCTGGAGAAGAATGAGCAAGACATGAACCTGCTCTCAGGGAGCCCTCCGCCAGGATTGAGCAGCCAACAGTTGAACCACAGCACTTCCCATATTTGTGGATCATCCGGTCTCTGTCATAGCTATGAGACTCTGTCCTTAGATTATGAAAAACAGCTGTAGGCAGTATACAAACAACTAGGTGTGGCTGTGTTCCAATATAACTTTATTTAGATACACAAACAGAGGGCGTGAGTTAGACTAAAGCCCATGCTTTGCCAACCGTTTGCCTAGATCATAGCAAGCATTATGATGGACGCTATTGCTAATACTTAGAATACTTTGCATCTCATTTGATAAGACTCCTGCCTCTCACTGCACTGCTTCCTTTCAGTTAAAGAGGATCTTGGTTGCTACCGGCGTTCTCTGTGTAAGACCACTTTGCACTCTCTTCTCTGCTGACCATAGCATCAAGACGCCCCTTACGTTCCTCCTGCCATCCGACTTCAAGACCAAGCTCCCCTGGAAGGACGTTGCTCCCAGAATGCCTTGGTCCCAGCACCACATTGACTTGTCACTTTGAAAAATATCAGCTGTCCTTTCCCTAACTGGCCCTGACGGTCACAGTGTGGGATTTGTCACTCTGTGTGATGCCCACGAAGAAATCATAAAACATGATTAAGGGAGAGAAGTGGAGGGAAAGCCACAGTGGTTTGGGGGAAGAAATGTCAGCCTGTGTGTTGTTTAAATGAGAAATACCCCACAGAGTCATGGACTTCACAAAATAAACAGTGACAAATAACAGTCTCACAATCCCAAAAGACTTGATTTGAAAGCTCCCAAAAGTTCAGAAGTTCACGGTTTTTTAACTGAATCATAGTTGATTCACAATGTTGTGTTAGTTTCAGGTATACAGCAAAGTGATTCAATTACACATATACACAAAATACACACACCTTATATATATATTCTTTTCAGATGACACCATGAGTCAGAATCAGGACTCCAACCCTGGTATATCTGTCCCCACTTCTCCCACCTTTTTCCTGATGTATCCACTGTCTGTGGCATGTTCTTCTTGTATACTTTGTTGGAGCACCTTCCCTGTGGTCTTTGTGCTGGCTGGAGAAGAATGAGCAAGACATGAACCTGCTCTCAGGGAGCCCTCCGCCAGGATTGAGCAGCCAACAGTTGAACCACAGCACTTCCCATATTTGTGGATCATCCGGTCTCTGTCATAGCTATGAGACTCTGTCCTTAGATTATGAAAAACAGCTGTAGGCAGTATACAAACAACTAGGTGTGGCTGTGTTCCAATATAACTTTATTTAGATACACAAACAGAGGGCGTGAGTTAGACTAAAGCCCCTGCTTTGCCAACCGTTTGCCTAGATCATAGCAAGCATTATGATGGACGCTATTGCTAATACTTAGAATACTTTGCATCTCATTTGATAAGACTCCTGCCTCTCACTGCACTGCTTCCTTTCAGTTAAAGAGGATCTTGGTTGCTACCGGCGTTCTCTGTGTAAGACCACTTTGCACTCTCTTCTCTGCTGACCATAGCATCAAGACGCCCCTTACGTTCCTCCTGCCATCCGACTTCAAGACCAAGCTCCCCTGGAAGGACGTTGCTCCCAGAATGCCTTGGTCCCAGCACCACATTGACTTGTCACTTTGAAAAATATCAGCTGTCCTTTCCCTAACTGGCCCTGACGGTCACAGTGTGGGATTTGTCACTCTGTGTGATGCCCACGAAGAAATCATAAAAACATGATTAAGGGAGAGAAGTGGAGGGAAAGCCACAGTGGTTTGGGGGAAGAAATGTCAGCCTGTGTGTTGTTTAAATGAGAAATACCCCACAGAGTCATGGACTTCACAAAATAAACAGTGACAAATAACAGTCTCACAATCCCAAAAGACTTGATTTGAAAGCTCCCAAAAGTTCAGAAGTTCACGGTTTTTTAACTGAATCATAGTTGATTTACAACGTTGTGTTAGTTTCAGGTATACAGCAAAGTGATTCAATTATACATATACACAAAATACACACACCTTATATATATATTCTTTTTCAGATTTTTTTCTCCATGTGGGTTATTATAGAATATTATGTTGAGTTCCCTCTGCTGCACAGGAGGTCCTTCTTGGTTAACTATTTTATGTATAGTAGGGTGTGTATGTTAACCTCAAACTCTTAATTTATCCCTCCCCGACCACTTTCCCCTTTGGTAGCCATAAGTTAATTTTCTAGGTCTCAGTCAATTTTTCTTTTGCAAATAAGTTCATTTGTAGCATTTATTTTAGATTCCACATGTAAGTGACATCATATAATATTTGTCTTTCTCTGTCTGATTTACTTTGCCTAGTAGGATCATCTCTAGGTCAGTGTTGCATGATGGCATTGCTTCATTCTTTTTTGTGGCTGAGTAATATTCCATCGTCTCTCTATATATATACACACATATTAGATCTTCATATCCATTTACCAGTCAATGAATGTTTAGGCTGTTTCCATGTCTTGAATATTGTTAAGAGTGCTGCTTTGGAACATTGAGGTGCATATACCTTTTTGAACTAGAATTTTCATTTTTTCCAGATAGATGCCTAGAAGTGAAATTGTTGAATCATATGGTAACTTTATTTTTAGTTTTTTTTTTTTTTTTAAAGAACTTTCATATTGTTTTCCACAGCAGCTGTACCAGTTTACATTTCCATCAATAGCATAGGAGGGCAGAAATTCATCTTGATGGGAAGAAAAAGGGGGACTGAATAAACACCTGGGGAGCACATAGCATGTAAAAACCTCTCAACTCTACTTCTGTCACCTTTCATGAGGCTGTCCTGCTCTCATAAATTTTGAGTGAAAGGGTGATCGCATTCAGTTCTTTTAAAGACAATTTAGTTTTATTTTTAATTTCTTAAATGTTTTATTACAATTTTAACTTAAAATACAATTACAAATGAAATACAATGAATCCATTAGAAATCATAAAAAAAACAGGCAAAAGGCACCCAAGTACAACTATAAAGAGATTAGTCTTTTTAAATCACAGTCTTCAAAATGAGCAGTTCATGGACTTAACAATTTGACTCTTAGGACTATATAAAAGGGAAATAATTAGATGATCTCAGTATGTGGAAGAGTGTTCAGTGCAGCAGTATTTATTCTAGATAACATTTTGAAGTATCTGGAATTCCTGATAGCTGAGAACTATTTAAAATGATATATTGCATCCATATAGTGGAAGAGTTGATAGCCCCTAAATATCGTGTCTTATAGGACTATTGACTGAACAAAAAATATGCGACAAAAATGAATTATAATATCACATCTACTTTGTAATCCAATTCTAGAATAATAATTTATCCCTCCCCGACCACTTTCCCCTTTGGTAGCCATAAGTTAATTTTCTAGGTCTGAGTCAATTTTTCTTTTGCAAATAAGTTCATTTGTAGCATTTCTTTTAGATTCCACATGTAAGTGACATCATATAATATTTGTCTTTCTCTGTCTGATTTACTTTGCCTAGTAGGATCATCTCTAGGTCAGTGTTGCATGATGGCATTGCTTCATTCTTTTTTGTGGCTGAGTAATATTCCATCGTCTCTCTCTATATATACACACATATTAGATCTTCATATCCATTTACCAGTCAATGAATGTTTAGGCTGTTTCCATGTCTTGAATATTGTTAAGAGTGCTGCTTTGGAACATTGAGGTGCATATACCTTTTTGAACTAGAATTTTCATTTTTTCCAGATAGATGCCTAGAAGTGAAATTGTTGAATCATATGGTAACTTTATTTTTAGTTTTTTTTTTTTTTTAAAGAACTTTCATATTGTTTTCCACAGCAGCTGTACCAGTTTACATTTCCATCAATAGCATAGGAGGGCAGAAATTCATCTTGACGGGAAGAAAAAGGGGGACTGAATGAACACCTGGGGAGCACATAGCATGTAAAAACCTCTCAACTCTACTTCTGTCACCTTTCATGAGGCTGTCCTGCTCTCATAAATTTTGAGTGAAAGGGTGATCTCATTCAGTTCTTTTAAAGACAATTTAGTTTTATTTTTAATTTCTTAAATGTTTTATTACAATTTTAACTTAAAATATAATTACAAATGAAATACAATGAATCCATTAGAAATCATAAAAAAAACAGGCAAAAGGCAACCAAGTACAACTATAAAGAGATTAGTCTTTTTAAATCACAGTCTTCAAAATGGGCAGTTCCTGGACTTAACAATTTGACTCTTAGGACTATATAAAAGGGAAATAATTAGATGATCTCAGTATGTGGAAGAGTGTTCAGTGCAGCAGTATTTATTCTAGATAACATTTTGAAGTATCTGGAATTCCTGATAGCTGAGAACTATTTAAAATGATATATTGCATCCATATAGTGGAAGAGTTGATAGCCCCTAAATATCGTGTCTTATAGGACTATTGACTGAACAAAAAATATGCGACAAAAATGAATTATAATATCACATCTACTTTGTAATCCAATTCTAGAATAATAATAATAAAAGGTTATATTCCTATTTGTAGCTGGAGCTGTACCAAAATGTAACAGTGATGTTTTGTTTTGTTTTTTTTTTTTTCTGGTGAAATTCAAAGCATGTTTTGTTTTTTAAATTTTTATATTTGTTGTTATAAATTTCCCCACGAGTATATTTTTCTCTTAAATGTCATAGAGAGAAGAAATATTAAATATTATCAAAAGGATACAAAAATGCATAAGGTATACACAAACTGAGAAATAATCCAATATGTTTAATCTAGAAAGAGGTTTTATAAATTTAGAAAAAGCCATTCTAATATATAGACCTGCAAATAGAGTAAACAGAAAATACACTCACAAATAACATCCACAACCAAAAAGATCTTTAAGAAACTAATAAACATGAATCTCTACTAATATTCATCACTACTAATAATGCAACAGAGGCAAACTGAACCACAAAAAAAAATGAAGTACTATTTTTTTTAGCAATTGCAATGTCAATATTGGAATGCTATCAATCAGGGTTGCTGTAGATGGATGATTCAGTTTCTCACACCAACTGGGTTAAGAGCTAAATGTGTCTGTCCTTTTATGGAAAGTAAACCATAATCATCATGACACATGACATCACCAATATCCAGTTTTTCAAAATAATTTTGCCTCCAGGAAAGTTTCCAGAGGAAATATAGGAGGATGCTTATAACTTTATTTAATGTAGCTATTTTCTGTGTAAAAAAGGGGAGCAACAGAGGTGACAAACAGAGGGGAAATGGAGAAATAGATAGTGATAGATTCAGACATAGGAGAGACGATTACAGAGGTATCAAAATAATGTTTGGAGGAATTATCTGAAGGTATAGAAACATGCTTTTATAATCAATGAGAAGAGCATGATGTCAAATGCTCTGTAACGTATTACAATTTAGTAAACTCTTGCTGTATATATTTTAACGAACAAGATAGGAGCCTGCAGTGGGAGGCACTGGCAACTGATATTAAGATCAGCTTTAGGGCTTCCCTTATAGGACTATTGACTGAACAAAAAATATGCGACAAAAATGAATTATAATATCACATCTACTTTGTAATCCAATTCTAGAATAATAATAATAAAAGGTTATATTCCTATTTGTAGCTGGAGCTGTACCAAAATGTAACAGTGATGTTTTGTTTTGTTTTGTTTTTTCTGGTGAAATTCAAAGCATGTTTTGTTTTTTAAATTTTTATATTTGTTGTTATAAATTTCCCCACGAGTATATTTTTCTCTTAAATGTCATAGAGAGAAGAAATATTAAATATTATCAAAAGGATACAAAAATGCATAAGGTATACACAAACTGAGAAATAATCTAATATGTTTAATCTAGAAAGAGGTTTTATAAATTTAGAAAAAGCCATTCCAATATATAGACCTGCAAATAGAGTAAACAGAAAATACACTCACAAATAACATCCACAACCAAAAAGATCTTTAAGAAACTAATAAACATGAATCTCTACTAATATTCATCACTACTAATAATGCAACAGAGGCAAACTGAACCACAAAAAAATGAAGTACTATTTTTTAGCAATTGCAATGTCAATATTGGAATGCTATCAATCAGGGTTGCTGTAGATGGATGATTCAGTTTCTCACACCAACTGGGTTAAGATCTAAATGTGTCTGTCCTTTTATGGAAAGTAAACCATAATCATCATGACACATGACATCACCAATATCCAGTTTTTCAAAATAATTTTGCCTCCAGGAAAGTTTCCAGAGGAAATATAGGAGGATGCTTATAACTTTATTTAATGTAGCTATTTTCTGTGTAAAAAGGAGAGCAACAGAGGTGACAAACAGAGGGGAAATGGAGAAATAGATAGTGATAGATTCAGACATAGGAGAGACGATTACAGAGGTATCAAAATAATGTTTGGAGGAATTATCTGAAGGTATAGAAACATGCTTTTATAATCAATGAGAAGAGCATGATGTCAAATGCTCTGTAACGTATTACAATTTAGTAAACTCTTGCTGTATATATTTTAACGAACAAGATAGGAGCCTGCAGTGGGAGGCACTGGCAACTGATATTAAGATCAGCTTTAGGGCTTCCCCTGGTGGTCCAGTGGGTAAGGACACCGCCTTGCAGTACAAGGGGTGCTGGTTCGATCCCTGGCCTGGAAAGGTCCCACGTGCCGTGGAGCAGCTGGACCCATGTGTCCAATTACCAAGCCGGAACTCTGGGGCACATGTGCCCAGACCCGGTGCTCTGCGACAACAGAGGCCGCCACGATGGGAGACCCACAGGAGCCAAAGAACAAAGATGGATGAAAATAGATAAATAAAGAACCAATAGAAGTGGCCCTCCTGCTCCCCTCCCTCCCCACCCCACCCCCCACCAATAATAAAAATAAATAAACAAATATTAAAAAAAAAAAAAGATCAGTTTTAGTCCTGCATCTTCTAGTTGGAAAATCAGCCCCAACGGGTGTTACAAGAGACAAAGAGAAAAAACTGAAAGAAGGAGGAGCAGGGAAGAACAGGGTGGGGAAGCAGGGGAGGAAGTGGAGGAAGAGGATGGAGAGAAGGAGGAGGGGATGGAGGAAACAAATGGGGAAGGTGAGGAAGGAGGAAGAAGGAGAGGGGTAGGGGAGGAGGGAGAGGAGGGAAGGAAAAGAGATTCCCACTCCCATTTTCTGCCTAGCCCTCACTTAAGAAAATTTTTCATGCCTTTATTTGAAGATCACATATAACATATTTCATTACACACAGTACCTGTTCTAAAGCTCGCAGTTCATCTCTTTCCACTTACCTTTAAGCAGGAGCTGACTCAGTTACATTTCACATGTAAATATTTCAGGTCAGTACTTGAATCTTCTGAAGACAGCACCTTAAAGATTCAGGCTCCTTATCTCTTCTTTGGTATCATCTGTGTCAACTATTCTCACAAAAAGCTTCCATTGAACAAGATTTCCCTAATACCCTTTTCCTTGGACTTCCTCCATCCTGTCCAGAATGCAAAACAGGTGGACATGACATTGGAGCCACTTTGGTTTTTAGGTGGGATTCTGAGCTCTTCTCAGCCCTGGCTAATTGTTGGGTGACCAGAAATTCTTAAACTCTGCTAATACCAAGTTCCACACAGACCTATTAATCCAGAAGTCTGGGCATCCATGTCCAGAAATGCAAAACAGGGGTTTTCGGAATACATTGGGGAAAAAACCCCCCACTTGATAGGAGCCTGCAGTGGGAGGCACTGGCAACTGATATTAAGATCAGCTTTAGGGCTTCCCCTGGTGGCGCAGTCGGTAAGGACACCGCCTTGCAGTACAAGGGGTGCTGGTTCGATCCCTGGCCTGGGAAGATCCCACGTGCCGCGGAGCTGCTGGACCAATGTGTCCAATCACCGAGCCGGAGCTCTGGAGCACATGCACCCAGAGCCGGCGCTCTGCGACAACAGAGGCCGCCACGATGGGAGACCCACAGGAGCCAAAGAACAAAGATGGATGAAAATAGATAAATAAAGAACCAATAGAAGTGGCCCTCCTGCCCCCCCCCCCCCCCCCCCCCCCCCCCACCAATAATAAAAATAAATAAACAAATCTTTAAAAAAAAAAAAAAAGATCAGTTTTAGTCCTGCATCTTCTAGTTGGAAAATCAGCCCCAACGGGTGTTACAAGAGACAAAGAGAAAAAACTGAAAGAAGGAGGAGCAGGGAAGAACAGGGTGGGGAAGCAGGGGAGGAAGTGGAGGAAGAGGATGGAGAGAAGGAGGAGGGGATGGAGGAAACAAATGGGGAAGGTGAGGAAGGAGGAAGAAGGAGAGGGGTAGGGGAGGAGGGAGAGGAGGGAAGGAAAAGAGATTCCCACTCCCATTTTCTGCCTAGCCCTCACTTAAGAAAATTTTTCATGCCTTTATTTGAAGATCACATATAACATATTTCATTACACACAGTACCTGTTCTAAAGCTCGCAGTTCATCTCTTTCCACTTACCTTTAAGCAGGAGCTGACTCAGTTACATTTCACATGTAAATATTTCAGGTCAGTACTTGAATCTTCTGAAGACAGCACCTTAAAGATTCAGGCTCCTTATCTCTTCTTTGGTATCATCTGTGTCAACTATTCTCACAAAAAGCTTCCATTGAACAAGATTTCCCTAATACCCTTTTCCTTGGACTTCCTCCATCCTGTCCAGAATGCAAAACAGGTGGACATGACATTGGAGCCACTTTGGTTTTTAGGTGGGATTCTGAGCTCTTCTCAGCCCTGGCTAATTGTTGGGTGACCAGGGAAATTCTTAAACTCTGCTAATACCAAGTTCCACACAGACCTATTACACCAGCACCTCTTGTTCAGAAGTCTGGGCATCTGTAGTCATCAGAGCCTCCAGGGAAATTCTGATGTGCTGACCAGGTTAAGAGCTACTACGTTCTCGTGGGCACATGTTTTCCTTCAGAAGAATATTTCCATTGCAAGAAAGGGAACCCACGGAGGCAAACCCAACTCCACTGCCTACAAAGCAACCCCATACCTTACATTTGCCTGATGGAGATCCCTTGTCCTATCGGAGATCACCCTCAAGGCACAGAACTATGATGTCAATCATGGCTCAAGACATAACTAAGAGAGGTTAGGATTTCCTGAATTCAAGTAACAAATGGTAAAAAGCAAAGTAATAGCAACAAAACTCCCTGGATGACACTCTTGTCTTAGCTGCAGGGTCTTAGACAAGTCCTTTCTGCATGGTGCTCAGTGATCTCTGATGTGTCCTATGTATATCTTAGTGGGTCTCAACAGGAGACATTGCATAATGTCTGAGGACCTGAATGGCTGTCACCACTGGGGATGGGAATGCTACAGGTGTCAAGCAGGTGGAGGGGAAAGATGTGCCTCCACATTCTGCCCCCACAACAAGGAATAACCTGAACCCCTAAGTCAATACAGCCAAGATGGAGAGACTCTGCTTTAGTTACAAATTGTGAAGAGCATTTGAAAGACCATTCCCTGATGTGTTCAGAGTAGAATCCAGCACCTGACAAAAACTCAAGACACACCATGGTCCCCTTTCCTTTCCTCCTCAAGGCACTTGGCCCTCTGTGCGGAAGGGGATGTGTGCCCGCATGGAGCCAGTTATCTCCTGCACCCATGATGGCAGTGAAATCCCTCTCAGAAACCAGTCTGGACAGAGCAGTCCTTGGTGGCCTTTCTGTTTTTTCTGCCACCATCATCTGGGGCTGAAGGGTAGAGTGGGAATCCGCCCCAAGCTGGTGCCTACCTGTGAAGGGCAGAGCTGCAGCCCAGCTGCCAGGGCCTCGCAGGCACTGTGAGAACCTTGGTTTCTGAAGAGGAGGAAGCTGGGGGCCCGGGAGCCAGCTGCCCTTATCACTTCCTTTCATCTCTGGTCTGTTGAGTTGTTCACCTCCAAAGTAGGCCACGCTACTGTGGGTCATGTTAGGGGAGAAACCAGCAGGGCAGGAAAAAGCAGTTCTACTGACCTGGGAGAGTGGGGAGCCAGGCATCCCCAGGGCTACCCATGGGCCCCCAGGAAAATACCACCATCGCCTGTGAATCCTGGGGGTGGGTGGGGGGCTTGAGGTGGAGCATTCACCAGGGCAACAGGAAGGGGGGCTTAGATGCAAAGGACTTCACTAGACGTGGATATTGTGGAGCTTCTGCTGTACCTCCTGGACCGCTGGGCCTTTTATGAAGCCTTTGGTGGAGAGAGAAATGAAGATAGGTTCTGAAACCACCAAGATCTTGCTGTATCCAGCTTCACGTGTGAAGCTTCCCATAAATAAAGAATCCATTTCACCACTATGATAATGGTGGCTCAGATGGTAAAGAATCCACCTGCCAAACATGACACCAGGCTTGATCCCTGGGTCAGGCGGACCCCCTGGAGAAGAGACTGGCTACCTATTCCAATATTCTTGGAACATCCCATGGATGGAGGAGTCTGGTGGGCTACAGTTCACAGGACCTCAAAGAATCTAAGACATGACTGAGCAACGAAGCACATGACAATGGAACCAGGGATAGTGCTCTCCTCTCAAGATTTCTAGATGGATTCTAAGAGACAAATGAAAGGAACACCCTCCCATCCTCTGCTCTGTCCATGAGGAGAGTCCCTCAAGCAGGGCAATGGTCCTCTAGCCCAGTTCCAGGAAGCCCTGGAGACTTAGGAGTAAATGATGACACTTCAGTCTCAGGCACTTGGCCCTCTGTGCGGAAGGGGATGTGTGCCGCATGGAGCCTTTTGATGAGAGTGAAGCAGTAAGCTCCTTGGTGGCCTTTCTGTTTTTTCTGCCACCATCATCTGGGGCTGAAGGGTAGAGTGGGAATCCGCCCCAAGCTGGTGCCTACCTGTGAAGGGCAGAGCTGCAGCCCAGCTGCCAGGGCCTCGCAGGCACCGTGAGAACCTTGGTTTCTGAAGAGGAGGAAGCTGGGGGCCCGGGAGCCAGCTGCCCTTATCATTTCCTTTCATCTCTGGTCTGTTGAGTTGTTCACCTCCAAAGTAGGCCACGCTGCTGTGGGTCATGTTAGGGGAGAACCCAGCAGGGCAGGAAAAAGCAGTTCTACTGACCTGGGAGAGTGGGGAGCCCGGCCTCCCCAGGGCTACCCAGGGGCCCCCCAGGAAAATACCACCATCGCCTGTGAATCCTGGGGGTGGGTGGGGGCTGGAGGTGGAGCATTCACCAGGGCAACAGGAAGGGGGGCTTAGATGCAAAGGACTTCACTAGACGTGGATATTGTGGAGCTTCTGCTGTACCTCCTGGACCGCTGGGCCTTTTATGAAGCCTTTGGTGGAGAGAGAAATGAAGATAGGTTCTGAAACCACCAAGATCTTGCTGTATCCAGCTTCACATGGGAAGCTTCCCATAAATAAAGAATCCATTTCACCACTATGATAATGGTGGCTCAGATGGTAAAGAATCCACCTGCCAAACATGACACCAGGCTTGATCCCTGGGTCAGGCGGACCCCCTGGAGAAGAGACTGGCTACCTATTCCAATATTCTTGGAACATCCCATGGATGGAGGAGTCTGGTGGGCTACAGTTCACAGGACCTCAAAGAATCTAAGACATGACTGAGCAACGAAGCACATGACAATGGAACCAGGGATAGTGCTCTCCTCTCAAGATTTCTAGATGGATTCTAAGAGACAAATGAAAGGAACACCCTCCCATCCTCTGCTCTGTCCATGAGGAGAGTCCCTCAAGCAGGGCAATGGTCCTCTAGCCCAGTTCCAGGAAGCCCTGGAGACTTAGGAGTAAATGATGACACTTCAGTCTCATTCCTCCAAGATATGAGGGAGGAAAGAGACTCTCTTAGAGTGAAACCATGCATAGCTGTCTTCCTGGGTGGAAAACAGAACTTCCAGACCTTTCCCACAATCCTCTGAGGTCCTTGCATGGCCCTTGTGTGCATGACCTTTGAGGTCTGCCTGCTCCTAGGTTGTTGGCCTGAGCCCTCTCCTCTCTCTACATCAGTGTCCCCATCTCAGCCCAAATACATCGAGGCAGGAGACAAGTATGGTTTCACTGTGAGTCTCCCTCCCTAGGATCATGGCTGGCTTGTAGTTCAATTGCCATCCCTTTAACAAAGTGGAGGTAACCTCTGACATTCCCTAGAAACTATCACCCTCCCTACCAGGCCAGTCCTCTGACCTCCCCAAAAGCCCGAATTGTCAAGCTTCCTTTTGTGAGCCTGGGAAAAAGAATTGGTGCACTACCGCCCTGCATACCTCTCAGCCCTTGAGAGCCTGCCTACCTGCATATGGATACGCCTGAGAGGAAGGAGAAGCAACACTGACAGCTTGTTGTGCAAACTCAGGTAGTAAATTGGTGACTCAGAAAAGGTCACCCTGCCCTGCACCTGGGAGGAGCCTCCCACCAGCCCAGATGCTCCTCCTCAGCCCTGAATCCACCAGCGGAAAGTCCGTGTCTCCACCTTGTGTCATCCCTCTTCATGCATCTTCACGCAGCCCTAATCCAAAATGTAGATCCTTAGAGAAGGCTTATCACGAATACTTAACATCCAACTGGCAAAGCAACAGAGCTGCCCTGATGTGTAGACAGGCGAGATTTTCTTGTTGTGTCTTTGTTTTTCATATGAAAATCATGAAATGCCAGTACACTTAGAGCTTAGTTTTTCCCAGATCTGTAGCTTACTAGGCTTGCGGTTTTCAAGAACAATGAGAAAGCAATGTCTATTTAGGTTCTAACTCCAGAACACTCTGGCTCATTGCAGGCAACCAATGGTATCAGCTCCCACTATTGAGTTCTTCCAAAGGACCCAAATAAAACACACAGAGAAATAGAGACTCTAATATGTACTGCATGAGACATTCATCCCTGCATGTGTTCATGCAGATGTTAATGATGAAAGGAGTACATAGAGAGGTGACCAAGAGCTGGGTCTGCCTTCCACCTCCCTGGATTCAAGCATCAGATCACCATACATCAGCCCATGACCTGGGTGCCTACATACCTTCTATTCAAAATGGGAGTGACAGTCGTAATTCCTGCTCAACGGATGTTCCTGGGGGCTAAGGGCACAGCCTCCCGAGTCAAGTTGTTCCAATCCGAAGCTCAGCATTGTAAACAGTGACCTTGGCAAAAATGCTGACCGTTTCTGAGGCTTCATTTCCAAGACTGCAGTGCAAGGGTAACAATCATGAATAACTCTAGGGATTGCATTGAGATTTGCACAAGTTTCAAGCACACGTTGGACTTTACTGGTGGCTTAGATGGTAAGGAATCTGCCTGCAGTATGGGAGATCCTGGTTCCATCCCTTGGTCTAGAGGATCCCCCAGAGAATGGAATGGCTACCCACTCCAGTTTGCTTGCCTGGACAATTCCATGGACAGAGGAGTCTGGCGGGTTACAGTCCATGGGGTTGCAAAGAGTTGGACACGAGTGAGCGACTAACATTTACACACACACACACACACACACACACACACACACACACAGAGACACACGCAGTCTCAAGTCAGCTGGGTGGATTCATGAGTGATAGTTATAATGCACTTAGAGCAAGGCTGTCCCAGGTCAGGCGCAGAAAGGGGCATCCAAGGTCCTTCCCTCCAGTGCAGATTTTATCGCCATTATTCCCATCGTCCGTGTGTTGTAAGGCTCCAGTGAATCATTCACAAACATAGTTTGCCAGCAACACACATCAATTAGTTCAAGTGGCTCACACTCTGCCCAGTGGATCAGCGACATGAAACAATGGGAGATTTAAAGACAGTTTTCTTTGTAATCCTGACCGCTGCCTGCCACAAGGAGCTAGAGTTAAACTTGGACCAAAGAGGATTGTTTTACGACAGTTTTTTAACTTTCCATGAACCCAACTCTGGCTCATTGCAGGCAACCAATGGTATCAGCTCCCACTATTGAGTTCTTCCAAAGGACCCAAATAAAACACACAGAGAAATAGAGACTCTAATATGTACTGCATGAGACATTCATCCCTGCATGTGTTCATGCAGATGTTAATGATGAAAGGAGTACATAGAGAGGTGACCAAGAGCTGGGTCTGCCTTCCACCTCCCTGGATTCAAGCATCAGATCACCATACATCAGCCCATGACCTGGGTGCCTACATACCTTCTATTCAAAATGGGAGTGACAGTCGTAATTCCTGCTCAACGGATGTTCCTGGGGGCTAAGGGCACAGCCTCCCGAGTCAAGTTGCTCCAATCCGAAGCTCAGCATTGTAAACAGTGACCTTGGCAAAAATGCTGACCGTTTCTGAGGCTTCATTTCCAAGACTGCAGTGCAAGGGTAACAATCATGAATAACTCTAGGGATTGCATTGAGATTTGCACAAGTTTCAAGCACACGTTGGACTTTCCTGGTGGCTTAGATGGTAAGGAATCTGCCTGCAGTATGGGAGATCCTGGTTCCATCCCTTGGTCTAGAGGATCCCCCAGAGAATGGAATGGCTACCCACTCCAGTTTGCTTGCCTGGACAATTCCATGGACAGAGGAGTCTGGCGGGTTACAGTCCATGGGGTTGCAAAGAGTTGGACACGAGTGAGCTAACATTTACACACACACACACACACACACACACACACACACACACAGAGAGACACACGCAGTCTCAAGTCAGCTGGGTGGATTCATGAGTGATAGTTATAATGCACTTAGAGCAAGGCTGTCCCAGGTCAGGCGCAGAAAGGGGCATCCAAGGTCCTTCCCTCCAGTGCAGATTTTATCGCCATTATTCCCATCGTCCGTGTGTTGTAAGGCTCCAGTGAATCATTCACAAACATAATTTGCCAGCAACACACATCAATTAGTTCAAGTGGCTCACACTCTGCCCAGTGGATCAGCGACATGAAACAATGGGAGATTTAAAGACAGTTTTCTTTGTAATCCTGACCGCTGACTGCCACAAGGAGCTAGAGTTAAACTTGGACCAAAGAGGATTGTTTTACGACAGTTTTTTAACTTTCCACAGCTCTAACGAAAAAGTGAAAAGCATTTAACAGGATCTCTGAGGCCCCGGGGTGATCTGCGCCCTGCCCAAGCCTCTGGCTTCAGCTCCCAGAACAGTCACTCTCATCCTCAGCTCCAACTGTATTTCATTTCAGCTTTTTAAATAAATCTAGGATCACTTTTGCTCTGGCTGTTTGCTCACCCCAGTCCCTTTTTCTGGACTAAATGAGTGACATATGTGTTCAAGTCTGTTTTCTTCTTCATGAGTCGAGTCTCTCTTTCTATCCTGTGCTCTGCAAAAGGAACATACATGTAAGAGGGGTGGAGGAGAAGAGTTGATACATTGGCACCTGGGCTTCCGAGGCTCTGAATCTCCCTGCAGTCAGAAGGAAAACATAAGACATCAAAATGCCAGTATGTGCAGGGATCGGTCTCAGTGTCAAACTTTCCACTTTGAATACGCAATCGCTGCTGGTATATTGTAGCCAAAGGAGCCTGCTCTGAGAATTACATGACATCGACAAGCCCATTAAAAACACTGAGACTGTCTTCGCTGGGACATGCTCTCAGCCACTGTTGAGTGCTGGGCTGGGATAGTCCTAGGAAGCTGTACACCATCTCCTTTATCCCTCCTGGAGACAGTAGGCCTACTGTTAGCCCTGTTTCACAGTGAGGGTAACTGAGGCACTGAGAGGTTCTGTAGCCTGAGTGAAAGTGACAAGCAAAGCTGGGGCTTGAAACTAGATCAGATGTCCTTATTCAGCTGCTGATTGATTTGACTATAGAACAATTACCGTGTACCATGCTCCAGCAGGAGACCATGGAATCTCAATGGTTATCGACAGACATACAGCCTTCCCAAATGGCACTAGTGGGAAAGAACCTGCCTGCCAATGTAGGATACATAAAGAGACCTGAATTCAATTCTTGGGTTGGGGAGGGCATGGCAGCCCATTCCATTATTCTTGCCTGGAGAATCCCATGGACAGAGAAACCTGGCTGGCTGCAACCCACAGGATGACACAGAATCAGACAGGATGGAAGTGACTTAGCATGCAAGCAGCAGACACACGAAGACTGCTCTCATGACAGTTTTTAACTTTCGACCACAGCTCTAAAACGAAAAGTCTAACGAAAAAGTGAAAAGCATTTAACAGGATCTCTGAGGCCCCGGGGTGATCTGCGCCCTGCCCAAGCCTCTGGCTTCAGCTCCCAGAACAGTCACTCTCATCCTCAGCTCCAACTGTATTTCATTTCAGCTTTTTAAATAAATCTAGGATCACTTTTGCTCTGGCTGTTTGCTCACCCCAGTCCCTTTTTCTGGACTAAATGAGTGACATATGTGTTCAAGTCTGTTTTCTTCTTCATGAGTCGAGTCTCTCTTTCTATCCTGTGCTCTGCAAAAGGAACATACATGTAAGAGGGGTGGAGGAGAAGAGTTGATACATTGGCACCTGGGCTTCCGAGGCTCTGAATCTCCCTGCAGTCAGAAGGAAAACATAAGACATCAAAATGCCAGTATGTGCAGGGATCGGTCTCAGTGTCAAACTTTCCACTTTGAATACGCAATCGCTGCTGGTATATTGTAGCCAAAGGAGCCTGCTCTGAGAATTACATGACATCAACAAGCCCATTAAAAACACTGAGACTGTCTTCGCTGGGACATGCTCTCAGCCACTGTTGAGTGCTGGGCTGGGATAGTCCTAGGAAGCTGTACACCATCTCCTTTATCCCTCCTGGAGACAGTAGGCCTACTGTTAGCCCTGTTTCACAGTGAGGGTAACTGAGGCACTGAGAGGTTCTGTAGCCTGAGTGAAAGTGACAAGCAAAGCTGGGGCTTGAAACTAGATCAGATGTCCTTATTCAGCTGCTGATTGATTTGACTATAGAACAATTACCGTGTACCATGCTCCAGCAGGAGACCATGGAATCTCAATGGTTATCGACAGACATACAGCCTTCCCAAATGGCACTAGTGGGAAAGAACCTGCCTGCCAATGTAGGATACATAAAGAGACCTGAATTCAATTCTTGGGTTGGGGAGGGCATGGCAGCCCATTCCATTATTCTTGCCTGGAGAATCCCATGGACAGAGAAACCTGGCTGGCTGCAACCCACAGGATGACACAGAATCAGACAGGATGGAAGTGACTTAGCATGCAAGCAGCAGACACACGAAGACTGCTCTCATGGAACTCCCAGTTTAACTGGAGAGGCATATAAGTGTGCAAACAAAAGCATATAAATGTGGTACAGTATATAAGAGAGGCCAGTGATACAGGTGAGTCATGGTAAATGACTTAGGTTAAGTGTATCAGATTTGCTGTGTAATAAACCAACTTGGAACTTTCTGACCTAAGACAGTAGCCACTTAGCTCTCACATCTTTAGGTTCACAGCATGGGCTGGGCTAGCTGGTTCTTCTTCTCGGCTGGGCTGGGCTTGCCTGCTCACAGGTCTGAGGACACCAGTGTGCTGGCCTGATGTGGCTGGTGCATGTTGATCTCATCGGGGGTGACTAGGACCTCTCTGTGTTTCAGCTCTTCACACAACAGATCACTTTAAGCCTGTTTGCACATAAGTTCCAAGGTGACAAGCCTGCCTGAACACAAAGCACTTTTTTGGGTCTTTCATTTAGATCTTTGTTTGCATCGTATGTGCTATCATTTCATTCACCAAAACTAGCCATGTGATCCAGCCAGAGTCAGGATCGGAGGGTTCCAAAGAGCCTGAACACAGGGAAGCTTTGACAAATCAGGTGCATTGCTCCATCTCATCAATGGTAATACACAGAGACAGGAAGTTTGACAAGGACTACTGGGCAAATAGGAAAATGTGCAGAGCAACAGAGTAGCTTGGGAGGTGCATGGGATCTAGCATGATCTACAAAAATGACTTAGCTTTGCAGGACTCCTGCTTTCTCCTTTGGTCTCCCCAGGTCCATAGAAGCCTCCAGGCTCCCCAGAGAAAGGGGATGACCCAGCCAGGTCTCTGCCAAGCATGGTTTGGGCAGCACGTGGGCAATCTCAGCAACTTGCTTTCAACAGGGTGCGATTGATTGACTATAGAACAATTACGTGTACCATGCTCCAGCAGGAGACCTGTCTCAATGGTTATCGACAGACATACAGCCTTCCCAAATGGCACTAGTGGGAAAGAACCTGCCTGCCAATGTAGGATACATAAAGAGACCTGAATTCAATTCTTGGGTTGGGGAGGGCATGGCAGCCCATTCCATTATTCTTGCCTGGAGAATCCCATGGACAGAGAAACCTGGCTGGCTGCAACCCACAGGATGACACAGAATCAGACAGGATGGAAGTGACTTAGCATGCAAGCAGCAGACACACGAAGACTGCTCTCATGGAACTCCCAGTTTAACTGGAGAGGCATATAAGTGTGCAAACAAAAGCATATAAATGTGGTACAGTATATAAGAGAGGCCAGTGATACAGGTGAGTCATGGTAAATGACTTAGGTTAAGTGTATCAGATTTGCTGTGTAATAAACCAACTTGGAACTTTCTGACCTAAGACAGTAGCCACTTAGCTCTCACATCTTTAGGTTCACAGCATGGGCTGGGCTAGCTGGTTCTTCTTCTCGGCTGGGCTGGGCTTGCCTGCTCACAGGTCTGAGGACACCAGTGTGCTGGCCTGATGTGGCTGGTGCATGTTGATCTCATCGGGGGTGACTAGGACCTCTCTGTGTTTCAGCTCTTCACACAACAGATCACTTTAAGCCTGTTTGCACATAAGTTCCAAGGTGACAAGCCTGCCTGAACACAAAGCACTTTTTTGGGTCTTTCATTTAGATCTTTGTTTGCATCGTATGTGCTATCATTTCATTCACCAAAACTAGCCATGTGATCCAGCCAGAGTCAGGATCAGAGGGTTCCAAAGAGCCTGAACACAGGGAAGCTTTGACAAATCAGGTGCATTGCTCCATCTCATCAATGGTAATACACAGAGACAGGAAGTTTGACAAGGACTACTGGGCAAATAGGAAAATGTGCAGAGCAACAGAGTAGCTTGGGAGGTGCATGGGATCTAGCATGATCTACAAAAATGACTTAGCTTTGCAGGACTCCTGCTTTCTCCTTTGGTCTCCCCAGGTCCATAGAAGCCTCCAGGCTCCCCAGAGAAAGGGGATGACCCAGCCAGGTCTCTGCCAAGCATGGTTTGGGCAGCACGTGGGCAATCTCAGCAACTTGCTTTCAACAGGGACCCAGAGAACACTAGTGCCAAACTAGCAAAGCCAGCCTCCCTCTTGTGGGGACCAAACTGTGCCGTGGTTTGAGTCTGAAACTGAATGACACTCAGCATGACAGCCATGGGTTAGGTTTCCCATATATTACAAGTCAAAATGGAAGATAGACTGGGTGAGAGGGGGCTTGGGAAGGGAGTGTCGGGCGAAAAGCGATCTGAGGTTTTCTCTTAAACTTGGCAAATGTGAAGTTAAAATGTTTTTATTTTTAAGTCCAAACAACCATGTCATTCCATCCCCTGCCCCATAAGCCTGGTTCTGATTATTAGCCAAAGTCTGGTGCACATCAGAGGCGTTCCTGGCTTGGCAGTCAGCAAACACTTCCCTGTTCATTCAGGGAGTAAAGTCCGGGTCTGATGGCCCACAGGCATGGGATCAAGGCCACATCAAAAGGTGTTCTTTCTCCTGGGCCTGGGCCCCACAGCTCCCTATCCCTGTGAGTCTCCTCAGTTCTGGAAAGCAGAAAAAGCTCTTGTCCCTGGAAGCCTTGGGCAAGACCTGGGGTCTCGACCTGCAGCTCGAAATGCAAACATGGCAGTCTTGTACAGAAACTGCCTTTCAGCTGCAGGGGAGCGGGCAACCGAACGTCTTGAAAGAAGCAACATCTCACCGACTGGTGGCTATGACATGCCTTCTGGATCTGGGACTAAGTTCCTCCTGGGTCCCTGCCATGCTGTGTGGTTCCAAGCCACTTGCTTCAACTCCCTGAACCTCATAGACCAGAGCCATGCTGTATCCATGGATGCTAGATGAACAGAGATACCACGGGAGGGGAACAGCCTCAGGAATAACCCCTCCCCCTCCCCCCCACAGGCACTGCCTCCATCTCAGCTGTCTGGGCTCTGACACCCAGGGAGTCCAGATTGAGGATCTACCTGGCCTGACCCGAGCAGAAGATTGACCAGATGGACAGCATGTTCCAGGAACAAGGCTCACCTCCACGCAGCTCAGTCCAGGCAGGTCCTCTGTCAGACTGCCCTTCCTCCTGAAGCCCTCGGTGTACCCATGTCCTGTGGCTGACCTATCAAATTACCCCACAGTTCTGCTAAGTCGCCTCAGTCATGTCTGACTCTTGAGACCCTCTGAACCATACCCCTCCAGGCTCCTCTGTCCATGGAATTCTCCAAGCAAGAGGACTACCCAAAACTTAGTGGCTAAAAACACCACAGGTGTATTCCCTTGTAGTTTTGGTGACCAGGGGTCTAAAATGAATCTGTTAGTGGGCAGGTGTTCCTTCTGGAGTGTCTAAGGGAGAATCCTGTTTTTTCTTCTTCTGTTTTCTAATGTTGACCTGGACTTCATGGCACGTGGGCCCTTCTTCCACCTTCAACCTCAGCTTACATCTTCAAATTCCCTTCTATTAGCCACAGTCTGGTGCACATCAGAGGCGTTCCTGGCTTGGCAGTCAGCAAACACTTCCCTGTTCATTCAGGGAGTAAAGTCCGGGTCTGATGGCCCACAGGCATGGGATCAAGGCCACATCAAAAGGTGTTCTTTCTCCTGGGCCTGGGCCCCACAGCTCCCTATCCCTGTGAGTCTCCCCAGTTCTGGAAAGCAGAAAAAGCTCTTGTCCCTGGAAGCCTTGGGCAAGACCTGGGGTCTCGAGCTGCAGCTCGAAATGCAAATATGGCAGTCTTGTACAGAAACTGCCTTTCAGCTGCAGGGGAGCGGGCAACCGAACGTCTTGAAAGAAGCAACATCTCACCGACTGGTGGCTATGACATGCCTTCTGGATCTGGGACTAAGTTCCTCCTGGGTCCCTGCCATGCTGTGTGGTTCCAAGCCGCTTGCTTCAACTCCCTGAACCTCATAGACCAGAGCCATGCTGTATCCATGGATGCTAGATGAACAGAGATACCACGGGAGGGGAACAGCCTCAGGAATAACCCCTCCCCCTCCCCCCCACAGGCACTGCCTCCATCTCAGCTGTCTGGGCTCTGACACCCAGGGAGTCCAGATTGAGGATCTACCTGGCCTGACCCGAGCAGAAGATTGACCAGATGGACAGCATGTTCCAGGAACAAGGCTCACCTCCACGCAGCTCAGTCCAGGCAGGTCCTCTGTCAGACTGCCCTTCCTCCTGAAGCCCTCTGTGTACCCATGTCCTGTGGCTGATCTATCAAATTACCCCACAGTTCTGCTAAGTCGCCTCAGTCATGTCTGACTCTTGAGACCCTCTGAACCATACCCCTCCAGGCTCCTCTGTCCATGGAATTCTCCAAGCAAGAGGACTACCCAAAACTTAGTGGCTAAAAACACCACAGGTGTATTCCCTTGTAGTTTTGGTGACCAGGGGTCTAAAATGAATCTGTTAGTGGGCAGGTGTTCCTTCTGGAGTGTCTAAGGGAGAATCCTGTTTTTTCTTCTTCTGTTTTCTAATGTTGACCTGGACTTCATGGCATGTGGGCCCTTCTTCCACCTTCAACCTCAGCTTACATCTTCAAATTCCCTTCTATTTTGAATTTCTGCCTGACTTTTACAAAGATTCTCAAGATTACATTTAACCCCTCCAGGATCATCTCATCATCTCAGGATTCTTCTCTCAATCACAAGTGTGAAGTTCATTTTGCAATGTACGGGAGCATTCATGGAGTCTATGGATTAGGATGGGCCTGTCTTAGGGGATATCGCTCAATCCACCTTGTCCAGCATCCCCTGGCAGCCCGCATGCCATCCTTCAGTGGGTTCTTCTGGAATCAGTTGGACCTCCCCCAAGCCCTGGACCTGAGGACAAGTAGGGGTTAAGATGCACTGTCATGAAAGGGCCAAAGCAGACACATCCTTAGTGGTGAGCTTGCAGGGACATGCAGCTGGCCATTTCTAAGGGAGGGATAGGTACACTTGTGCCCTTTGGGCTGGTCAGGCTCAGCTAAGGCAGCAAGAAGCAGTAGCATCTATGGTAGGATCTTTGCAACAAAGCCAGCAGCAGTGAACACTCTCTGCTTACTCAGAAATTGAGTGGAAAAGAAAGAGGACTTGGAAGGAAGTGAAGGGACTTGCACAAAAGGAAAACAGACTGTCATTCCATTACCAGGGCTTTCAGGTGGCGCACTATAAAGAATCTACTTTCTAATGCTGGAGATTCAGGTTCAATCCCTGAGTTGGGAAGATCCCCTAGAGAAGGAAATGACAACTCACTCAAGAATTCTTTTAACCTGGGAAGTCTCATGGACAGAAGAGCCTGGTGGGCTGCAGTCCATGGGGTCACAAGGAGCTGGACATGACTGAGCTCACACACATGCATCCCCTTAGTGGTGAGGATGATGCCTCTGGTGTTCACCACTTCGGCCTGCCTGGCATCTAAAGAGGTGAGCAGACCTAGCAAACTGACATCAGGGTACCGGAAACTTTGGAAGTCAGATAAACAATGACTTTTTAAAGTACAAGTATGCCATAGTAGGAACATACTTATGCTAAAATATTTTGTTAAAAATCCTGAAATTCAAAATTTAGTTGGTATCTGTATTCCATCTGACAATGTTACACAAGCACAAGGTTGGCATGGTCATTTTGGTTGACAGAAAGGAAATATCATCCCCCTGTGAGTGAGACCCTGGGCTGTGGGTGAAGCACAGGTTCTTAATTAATTCTCAAAACAACCTTTCGAAGTAATCATGACAACACCTAATTTATAGATCTAGCAACTTAGTCCTATAGAGAGATGCTTTCCATGGAGAGCCAGTCATTGCTGGGCATACATCTATGGGGCCGTTGCACTTACCGTACTGACACCTTCTTCTCCCAGAAAACTAGGAGCCCTTCTTAGTCTGTGCTACCTGCTCCCAGGCCTTTTCAGGAGTCCCACACAACAAGAAACCAAGGGTCTCAACATGAAGAAGAGCTTTATTGGGAGCCCTGATCCAAGTTCACTCACCTGCAGGCTCTGGCTTTGGAAACTTGTTCCAGGTCAGACCTGAGCCACCTCTGAACACTCCTCATGGCTTTGTCCTAACTGCTGGTCTCATCATGAAGCCCAGATGGACTGGTCTTGCCTGGCTGTGTCAGCAGAGCCTCCACTAACTCTCAGCCGGGCTGGAAAAGTTCAAGAAGAACAGGAGACGTTCCTTCACAAGCAGGGCTCAACAGTCAGACAGACAGAGGTGGGTCCATTCTGGGAGCTGTGGGCTCCTATTCTATGCATTCAGTCTCTCCAATTGTGTCCAACTCTTTGCTAGAGACTGCTAGGCTCCTTTTTCCATGGGATTCTCTAGGCAAGAACATTAAAATGGGCTGCGATTCCCTTCTCCAGGGGATCTTCCAAATCCAGGAATCAAACCAAGGTCTCCTACATTGCAAGCAGAGTCTTTACTCCTGGGCCACCTGGGAAGCCCTGGCTTCCTATTATGCTCATACAAACATAATTGGGGCTTCAGACTGAGAATTTAAATCATTATAGATAGATTCAAACACATCTTTTTTTAATTAATAAAAATAGGAGGCATTCCAATCAACACAATTTTGCCAATGAGAAATAAACTTATTTATGCTAAAATATTTTGTTAAAAATCCTGAAATTCAAAATTTAGTTGGTATCTGTATTCCATCTGACAATGTTACACAAGCACAAGGTTGGCATGGTCATTTTGGTTGACAGAAAGGAAATATCATCCCCCTGTGAGTGAGACCCTGGGCTGTGGGTGAAGCACAGGTTCTTAATTAATTCTCAAAACAACCTTTCGAAGTAATCATGACAACACCTAATTTATAGATCTAGCAACTTAGTCCTATAGAGAGATGCTTTCCATGGAGAGCCAGTCATTGCTGGGCATACATCTATGGGGCCGTTGCACTTACCGTACTGACACCTTCTTCTCCCAGAAAACTAGGAGCCCTTCTTAGTCTGTGCTACCTGCTCCCAGGCCTTTTCAGGAGTCCCACACAACAAGAAACCAAGGGTCTCAACATGAAGAAGAGCTTTATTGGGAGCCCTGATCCAAGTTCACTCACCTGCAGGCTCTGGCTTTGGAAACTTGTTCCAGGTCAGACCTGAGCCACCTCTGAACACTCCTCATGGCTTTGTCCTAACTGCTGGTCTCATCATGAAGCCCAGATGGACTGGTCTTGCCTGGCTGTGTCAGCAGAGCCTCCACTAACTCTCAGCCGGGCTGGAAAAGTTCAAGAAGAACAGGAGACGTTCCTTCACAAGCAGGGCTCAACAGTCAGACAGACAGAGGTGGGTCCATTCTGGGAGCTGTGGGCTCCTATTCTATGCATTCAGTCTCTCCAATTGTGTCCAACTCTTTGCTAGAGACTGCTAGGCTCCTTTTTCCATGGGATTCTCTAGGCAAGAACATTAAAATGGGCTGCGATTCCCTTCTCCAGGGGATCTTCCAAATCCAGGAATCAAACCAAGGTCTCCTACATTGCAAGCAGAGTCTTTACTCCTGGGCCACCTGGGAAGCCCTGGCTTCCTATTATGCTCATACAAACATAATTGGGGCTTCAGACTGAGCATTTAAATCATTATAGATAGATTCAAACACATCTTTTTTTTAATTAATAAAAATAGGAGGCATTCCAATCAACACAATTTTGCCAATGAGAAATAAACTTATTTATTCCTGCAGCATAAAAATCCATGCTTTGGGATTTGACAAACTCTTGGAAAGTGTTTTCTGCCTCCTGCTGGTTGTGGAAACACGTTCTTTGAAAAAAGTTGTAGAGATGCTTGAAAGAGTAGTAGTCTGTTGTAGAAAGCTTAGATGAATATGGCAAATGAGGCAAGATTCTGTACCCCAATTCACTCAACTTTTGAAGTGTTAGTTGTGCTACATGCTGTTGGATGTTGTCATGAAAAAGAACTGGGCCCTTTCTGTTGACCAATGCTAACTGCAGACAGTGAAGCTTCTGGTGCATCCCATCGATTTGCTGAGCCCACTTCTCAGATGTGATGGGCCTGTCAGGGTTCAGAAAGCTATAGCAGATCAGACAGGCAGTAATTCACCAAACAGGAACCATGCCCTTTTTTTTGTTCAAGTTTGGCTTTGGTTAAGTATTTTGGAGCTTCTTCTCAATCCAATCACTGAGCGTGTGACCTTGGGCATGTAATTCTGTCTGGGCCTCATTCAGGCTTTGCATGTGTAAAATGGGGATGGTGTCTCAAGTTTATGGAAAAAACTTACTGAAATGATCATTGTAAATCATCAGCCCTTAGCCACACAGCATCCTTTGTGTGCTTGAAAAATGACACCCCTTGTGGGAATGTTCACTCATGCAGGTTAAAAAGAAAAAGAAAGGAAAGGTAAGAAAAAGAGGGAAGAGGACTGGGAAAGTGAGGGGAAGGAAAAGAGACAAAAGAACCTTCAGTTAAAGGGCATAAACAAATGAAAGAAAGCAGCCACACCAGGCTAAATTTCTAAGATGTGTACATTTGTGGCATCTGCATTACTCTTCTCCTTCTGGGGCAGATCACTGAGCTCTTCTTGCTTGCTTCCCAGCCTGCCCAGGGCGGAGAGCAAGCCCAGCCCTGGAGGCAGCCTTTCCGTCCTTCCAGCACTCCTCTCGGCTCCACCAGAGTGCCCTGGGAGGAAATTACACTTCTCAACTTCCCAGGGTCGGAGTCATTGAAATTCTGTGTCCCAGTTTTCCAGCTGAGGACTCTTACAGTTCTTAAGACTTAAAGACACCCAATGGGCACTTTTCAAGATGGCCATGAGTGCATAATTAGTCAATTAAAATTATCAAGATGTTACTTTCGGTTAGATAGGAGATGTATCTAACTCATTCCATTAAAAATAGACTCTGTATGCTCACACATATATAGGCGTGTATTGATGTGCATGTGTGCATGCATGTATATATGTGCACATATGTTCTAGAAAGGACTAATATGGGCACTTTATCAGACACAGAGGGCTGATATGACAGCAAACATCTTGATTACTGACCACTCTGGAAAGGCAGTGATCCTTGGAATACTAGAAGCCAGACAAAGGGGTCCTCTTCAGTCTGAAGTGCCTTGCTCTTCTCCCAAACATTCTGAGCCTCCCACTTCCTCCAAAAAGAGATGCATTATTTTGATCTGAGCAGAGCACCAGCCTCGCTCTTATTTCCTAATGTCACGCAGTTGGATACAAGTCCCTCTGCATGTTAACTGGAGGCACTGGGTGCTGGATTATCCTAGTTTGCTCCTTCATGAGGTGGGAGCTATATTGACTGCCCCAAGGATGTGTTCTGAAAATTAAATAGGGTCCAAGAATTAAGAAAATGCCACCAGAGCAAGGGAATATCACGCATGCTGCATCATGGCCTGACCCCTTCCTTGCCTGCTACTCCATCTCTTTTGAGAATGCTATCAACAGAGTGGAAGCTAAATCTGGGATCCTGAGCACCTCAGTGCAAAGAATTCAGTGCTGTTCCCACTGGCCCCTGGCCATCAAGGGAGTGGGGGAGGGAAACAGAAATAACAAAAAACTGAGTGGCCAGCTAGACCTGCCTGGGTTTGTGTTTGGTCTTTCCTTTAATATATATAAGACATTTCCATGTTCTTCTTTGAGTCTCAGTATCGTCATCTGTAAAATGCAGCTAATATTACAAATGTTAAGTTTATATTAGTGTATATTAATTAATATGTTATATATTAAGTATGCATATTACAATTAATTAAGTTAATAATTAAATTAAGTAAATTAAATAATTAAGGGTCGGAGTCATTGAAATTCTGTGTCCCAGTTTTCCAGCTGAGGACTCTTGCAGTTCTTAAGACTTAAAGACACCCAATGGGCATTTTTCAAGATGGCCATGAGTGCATAATTAGTCAATTAAAATTATCAAGATGTTACTTTCGGTTAGATAGGAGATGTATCTAACTCATTCCATTAAAAATAGACTCTGTATGTTCACACATATATAGGCGTGTATTGATGTGCATGTGTGCATGCATGTATATATGTGCACATATGTTCTAGAAAGGACTAATATGGGCACTTTATCAGACACAGAGGGCTGATATGACAGCAAACATCTTGATTACTGACCACTCTGGAAAGGCAGTGATCCTTGGAATACTAGAAGCCAGACAAAGGGGTCCTCTTCAGTCTGAAGTGCCTTGCTCTTCTCCCAAACATTCTGAGCCTCCCACTTCCCCCAAAAAAGAGATGCATTATTTTGATCTGAGCAGAGCACCAGCCTCGCTCTTATTTCCTAATGTCACGCAGTTGGATACAAGTCCCTCTGCATGTTAACTGGAGGCACTGGGTGCTGGATTATCCTAGTTTGCTCCTTCATGAGGTGGGAGCTATATTGACTGCCCCAAGAATGTGTTCTGAAAATTAAATAGGGTCCAAGAATTAAGAAAATGCCACCAGAGCAAGGGAATATCACGCATGCTGCATCATGGCCTGACCCCTTCCTTGCCTGCTACTCCATCTCTTTTGAGAATGCTATCAACAGAGTGGAAGCTAAATCTGGGATCCTGAGCACCTCAGTGCAAAGAATTCAGTGTTGTTCCCACTGGCCACTGGCCATCAAGGGAGTGGGGGAGGGAAACAGAAATAACAAAAAACTGAGTGGCCAGCTAGACCTGCCTGGGTTTGTGTTTGGTCTTTCCTTTAATACATATAAGACATTTCCATGTTCTTCTTTGAGTCTCAGTTTCCTCATCTGTAAAATGCAGCTAATATTACAAATGTTAAGTTTATATTAGTGTATATTAATTAATATGTTATATATTAAGTATGCATATTACAATTAATTAAGTTAATAATTAAATTAAGTAAATTAAATAATTAACTATATTGGTTATTTAATAATTAATGATACATAAATTAATATATTATATATTAATATGCAGTATATTCAGTTTATGTTAATTTATACTATCAATATTTGTAAATATTGCTAAAAAGTCTATTGTGAGGGTTAGACACAGAAAACATGCATATGTAATGCCTTTAGTACAGTGGCTTGCACGGAAGAAGAAATCCATGAGAAGTTGCTGATTTGGCAGGAGGATACTTTCAAAAATCATGTGACATGTCACCCCCTCACACACATGCGTGTACACTTGTACCATATATGCTTACTGTGTTATGAGGCCTCTCGCTACACCCAAAACAATCACAGGCAAGGTACCCACTGTGTTAGAGAAAATCTGTGACAGCAGACCCACAGAACTAAGACATCAAAGCTTGTACTTGAGTTTCAACAGCTCTGCTATGGATGGAAGCTGGAAGAAAGATTTGGAATGATGAATGGTCAGGTACAACAGTTCTTGCTACCATCTCAAGAATTTAAAAAAGAATGTTCCTTGAATGGGGAGTTATGAGGTGAATGGCGTCCCCCTGTTTTTTGTTAAAGTCTTCATCCTGCAGTACCTTGCAATGTGACTGTGCTTGGAGATACATCTTCAAAGGGGTAATTACATTAAAAAGAGGTCACCAGGATGGGCTCTGGCTTCCCAGGTAGCACAGTGGTAAACTAATCCACCTGCCAAAATAAGCAATGCAAGAGAACTTGATTCAATCTCTGGGTTGGGAAGATCCCCTGGAGGGGGAAACAACAAGCCACTCCAGTATTCTTGCCTGGAAAATCCCATAGACAGGGAATCCTGGTGGCCTGAAATCCATGGGATCACAAAGAGTTGTACATGACTGAGCACATCATAGCACAGCAGGCTCTGATGTGATGTGACTGGTGTCTTCATTTAAAAAGAGAAGAACACAGAGAAATGTACAGGTAAGAGATGATGTGAGCCAAGACCTGAAGATCACGTGAACAGGCCAAAGGAGAGGCCCCAAAAGAAGAGAGGCCCCACACCTGCTGCCACCTCCTATTGGACTTCTGGCCTCTCAGCCCAAGGAAGCAATGGTCTGGTATTTAAGGTTCTCAGCCTACGACCCTTTTCTACAGCATCCCTGGCAAACTGATATAGTGGGGAGGGTCTCTTTTCCACTCCAGAGAAGGGGTCCTTTGCCCTGCCTTCCTGCTGTGGGCATAGGTTATGAGTGAGGGCAATGAAACTTCCAGATGGGTATTTGAAATACAGAGCCAAGGAGTCCTTGAGCATCAGTTCCCTTCTCCTGGAGACGATGAACTCTACCCATGCGGGTGAGTAGAACATGACTGCAGGTAGAGGAGCCAGGTGTCTCGTTACCCATAAGGGCAGCCTGGTACCATGGCCTGGTCTGAGAGATGGAGCTGTGACCCCATGATCAGGTGGATCTGGAGGCCTCAGCATAGTGAAAGGATCCAGTCAGACATTGACATAAGCTTGTTATGAGGTCCCCCCTTGAGATTTCAAACAGCCTCTGCTGTGGATGGAAGCTGGAAGAAAGATTTGGAATGATGAATGGTCAGGTACAACAGTTCTTGCTACCATCTCAAGAATTTAAAAAAGAATGTTCCTTGAATGGGGAGTTATGAGGTGAATGGCGTCCCCCTGTTTTTTGTTAAAGTCTTCATCCTGCAGCACCTTGCAATGTGACTGTGCTTGGAGATACATCTTCAAAGGGGTAATTACATTAAAAAGAGGTCACCAGGATGGGCTCTGGCTTCCCAGGTAGCACAGTGGTAAACTAATCCACCTGCCAAAATAAGCAATGCAAGAGAACTTGATTCAATCTCTGGGTTGGGAAGATCCCCTGGAGGGGGAAACAACAAGCCACTCCAGTATTCTTGCCTGGAAAATCCCATAGACAGGGAATCCTGGTGGCCTGAAATCCATGGGATCACAAAGAGTTGTACATGACTGAGCACATCATAGCACAGCAGGCTCTGATGTGATGTGACTGGTGTCTTCATTTAAAAAGAGAAGAACACAGAGAAATGTACAGGTAAGAGATGATGTGAGCCAAGACCTGAAGATCACATGAACAGGCCAAAGGAGAGGCCCCAAAAGAAGAGAGGCCCCACACCTGCTGCCACCTCCTATTGGACTTCTGGCCTCTCAGCCCAAGGAAGCAATGGTCTGGTATTTAAGGTTCTCAGCCTACGACCCTTTTCTACAGCATCCCTGGCAAACTGATATAGTGGGGAGGGTCTCTTTTCCACTCCAGAGAAGGGGTCCTTTGCCCTGCCTTCCTGCTGTGGGCATAGGTTATGAGTGAGGGCAATGAAACTTCCAGATGGGTATTTGAAATACAGAACCAAGGAGTCCTTGAGCATCAGTTCCCTTCTCCCTGGAGATGATGAACTCTACCCATGCGGGTGAGTAGAACATGACTGCAGGTAGAGGAGCCAGGTGTCTCGTTACCCATAAGGGCAGCCTGGTACCATGGCCTGGTCTGGAGAGATGGAGCTGTGACTCCATGATCAGGTGGATCTGGAGAGGCCTCAGCATAGTGAAAGGATCCAGTCAGAAGCAGATGAAGCCACCAAGAGCACAGGTGTCCCAGTGATGTGTAAAGATGTAGGTGAGGACCACAGATCAGTCCCCACTGACCACGCACCCCAGGGCCATTAACTGTGGAACTGTGGAACTGTGATACAGCCTCTGGGAGAAGAGAGCAAGGACCCTAAATCCACTGGATTTGCCCTGAAGAAACAAGGTTTGGGGGTTCATATATAACGAGACAAGAGCTCCAGATAGAATGGAAGCTCAGTGCATGTAGTAGGCTGAATCCTGTCCCTCTCCCCAAAATGCTCATGTTCTCATGCCCAGAATCTGTGGATAGTTCACCTTATCTGGTGAAAGGAGCTTTGTAGACATAATTAAGGGTCTTGAGATGGGGAGATGATCCTGATTTTCTCGGTTAGTCTGATGTAGTCATAGGGCCCTTGTAAGAGGTAGTAGGCAAGAAGGCTCAATAAAGGCAGCAGAGTGGTGTGATGCAGGAAGCAGAGCGATGTAGTCACCAGGGAAAGACAGTCTCCCCTACAGTTCCTGTGAGGAGTAAATGAGTTACTTTATCAAGCTCAGTGAATGTCAGTGCTTTACATATTTTTGGCTCAACAGACTAGGTCCACAGATGGATTTTAAATGGCATTCAAGTTCATTTTGGAGTGATTGACTTGACCAGAAACACCTAGAAGATCGATAGCAAAATAAGATTGAAGTATCTGTTGACACCATGTGTGGCCCTGTGCCTCATGAAGGAGCCCAGACATCCAAATACAATGCAACACTCTTCACCTGGGCTTCACTACCACTGGTGACTCCATGGAGAAGAACATGCCTGCCAATGCAGGAGACGCGGGCTCAATCCCTGGGTTGGGAAGATCCCTGAGAAAGGAAATAGCACTCCACTCCAGTATTCTTGCCTGTGAAATCCCATGGATAGAGAATCCTGGTGGGCTGGGTGGCAGAGTCAGACACAACTTAGTGACTGAGCATGCATGCACTCTCCACTCAGAGAACAACTGCCAAAGGTGCACGTTCCTTCCTGAAAGAAGGTGACCAAAAGGAAAACAGCAAAGTAATTTTTCTAATTTGGCTGAGCTACCTCTGTCTTACTGACCACCTGGGACTGAGAACTGTGAGGTAGAAACACTCACCCCAGTATCTGGAAGTCACAGAGCTGCAACAGGACCAGTCATCCCCTGAAAGGACCCTGGAGAGTCGCATTCAACACTTTACAGCCAGAACAAGAGTGAGGCAGGTCTGCTTTGGTTCCCAACATTGCTGAAGATGAATTGTCATTCAAGGGACCGTAGATAATTCTTGTCCAATAGAAAAGATCAGAAGGAGACAACTCAGATAGTGTTATGGTCTACACGTTAGCTGACATCTCTCACAAATGTGTCACTTTATGATACCCATTCTACAGCAGGGAAACCAAGAAATATAGAAATTGCAAAAAACCAAGTAACTTTATGTAGGTTATTTTAGGTAGTCCTTGCAGTAACCCTGTAAACCCATATTTGGTCCCCATTTCCCAGAGGAGGAAACAGAAGTCTAAAGAAATGCAATATTTACCTATAGTACCCCATCCGTCCTTTTCAGAGAGTGTGGATTCAAGGTAAACAATGCCAAGCTGATGTGTTTTGCTCAGGTCTCACACAGAATGCAATACTTGATCCCATACAAGTTCTGAAATTATAGGACTTTTGGGTTTTCTCCCCTGGAAAGTGATGACCTATTAGGGCATTGCCAACTCAGAAAGGCTTGGGATGTATGCTGATCATTTAAAATATGAAGGATCCAGAGCAAGGCAAGAAAAACTGATGGCAGGACCATGGTGAGTGTACCCCCATAGAAAGCTTTGCAGGCAGAAGCAATTTCATATTTTTTCCTTTTCTCAAGTTATAGAAACCCTTGCATATGGTTGTCTTTATTTTAATGTGCATGAATAAAATATATCCCTGTGAACTGATGTCGTCCACTCCAGTATTCCTCTTTGGGGAAGATCCCTGGGAACGGAAATAGCGCTCCACTCCAGTATTCTTGCCTGTGAAATCCCATGGATAGAGAATCCTGGTGGGCTGGGTGGCAGAGTCAGACACAACTTAGTGACTGAGCATGCATGCACTCTCCACTCAGAGAACAACTGCCAAAGGTGCACGTTCCTTCCTGAAAGAAGGTGACCAAAAGGAAAACAGCAAAGTAATTTTTCTAATTTGGCTGAGCTACCTCTGTCTTACTGACTACCTGGGACTGGGAACTGTGAGGTAGAAACACTCACCCCAGTATCTGGAAGTCACAGAGCTGCAACAGGACCAGTCATCCCCTGAAAGGACCCTGGAGAGTCGCATTCAACACTTTACAGCCAGAACAAGAATGAGGCAGGTCTGCTTTGGTTCCCAACATTGCTGAAGATGAATTGTCATTCAAGGGACCATAGATAATTCTTGTCCAATAGAAAAGATCAGAAGGAGACAACTCAGATAGTGTTATGGTCTACACGTTAGCTGACATCTCTCACAAATGTGTCACTTTATGATACCCATTCTACAGCAGGGAAACCAAGAAATATAGAAATTGCAAAAAACCAAGTAGCTTTATGTAGGTTATTTTAGGTAGTCCTTGCAGTAACCCTGTAAACCCATATTTGGTTCCCATTTCCCAGAGGAGGAAACAGAAGTCTAAAGAAATGCAATATTTACCTATAGTACCCCATCCGTCCTTTTCAGAGAGTGTGGATTCAAGGTAAACAATGCCAAGCTGATGTGTTTTGCTCAGGTCTCACACAGAATGCAATACTTGATCCCATACAAGTTCTGAAATTATAGGACTTTTGGGTTTTCTCCCCTGGAAAGTGATGACCTATTAGGGCATTGCCAACTCAGAAAGGCTTGGGATGTATGCTGATCATTTAAAATATGAAGGATCCAGAGCAAGGCAAGAAAAACTGATGGCAGGACCATGGTGAGTGTACCCCCATGGAAAGCTTTGCAAGCAGAAGCAATTTCATATTTTTTCCTTTTCTCAAGTTATAGAAACCCTTGCATATGGTTGTCTTTATTTTAATGTGCATGAATAAAATATATCCCTGTGAACTGATGTCGTCCGGAGGCTTTTGAGATCAAACAGTTTTCTACTCCAGGTGAAATGTGGGAATGACAGATAGTGTTGTCAATATGCTATATTTTTGTTAGGTTGGACAAACATGGCCAGAGCAATCATTTTCATCATATATATGTGTCTGCCTTTGTGTGTGTACGTGTTTGTGTGTGTGTAGGGGTGGGGGAGCATATAAAGAATAAGATTTAAGGAAACAAAATCAATGAAGGCAGAATTTTTCCATAAAACCTTCTGTGAGAAATATCCCTTCCTCCTTCTCATGTTTATTAAAATGAACTGAATTTGCTGACTCGCATAACGCAATCTTGAGTGATTACTAGAGGGACCTGAGGTGATTAAAAAACCACAACATTTGGAAGTATCTGGAAATAAACATCCACATTTTGGAGCCTGTGCAGAGTCTGTAGAAAGTAACGAAGACATTCTTTGAGTGTTGGCGGTTACACCTTAGTCCTCTCCTGCCAGGCCAGGGACACTGACTGATGGTGTGTGAGCAGTAGGCTGAACTTTGTGTGGAGAGGGTGAAGTGCAAAATGTATTTGTACCTAACTAGGCAGCGTGAGTGGACTGAATGCGAACTTCGGGGTTAAACAGTTGCTGTATTTGATGGTGTTAGGTAAATAGCCTAACTCTCTAAGTCTAAATATTCTCATCTAGGCAATAGGAGTAAAGTTTTTCTGGAATTAAGTTAGTGAGAACAATAACAGTATGTCTTTTCAGAATGCCTGTTTTTCTCGAGAGTTATTCAAAATCACTGGAAAGTGCAATACTTGATCCCATACAAGTTCCGAAATTATAGGACTTTTGGGTTTTCTCCCCTGGAAAGTGATGACCTATTAGGGCATTGCCAACTCAGAAAGGCTTGGGATGTATGCTGATCATTTAAAATATGAAGGATCCAGAGCAAGGCAAGAAAAACTGATGGCAGGACCATGGTGAGTGTACCCCCATGGAAAGCTTTGCAAGCAGAAGCAATTTCATATTTTTTCCTTTTCTCAAGTTATAGAAACCCTTGCATATGGTTGTCTTTATTTTAATGTGCATGAATAAAATATATCCCTGTGAACTGATGTCGTCCGGAGGCTTTTGAGATCAAACAGTTTTCTACTCCAGGTGAAATGTGGGAATGACAGATAGTGTTGTCAATATGCTATATTTTTGTTAGGTTGGACAAACATGGCCAGAGCAATCATTTTCATCATATATATGTGTCTGCCTTTGTGTGTGTACGTGTTTGTGTGTGTGTAGGGGTGGGGGAGCATATAAAGAATAAGATTTAAGGAAACAAAATCAATGAAGGCAGAATTTTTCCATAAAACCTTCTGTGAGAAATATCCCTTCCTCCTTCTCATGTTTATTAAAATGAACTGAATTTGCTGACTCGCATAACGCAATCTTGAGTGATTACTAGAGGGACCTGAGGTGATTAAAAAACCACAACATTTGGAAGTATCTGGAAATAAACATCCACATTTTGGAGCCTGTGCAGAGTCTGTAGAAAGTAACGAAGACATTCTTTGAGTGTTGGCGGTTACACCTTAGTCCTCTCCTGCCAGGCCAGGGACACTGACTGATGGTGGGTGAGCAGTAGGCTGAACTTTGTGTGGAGAGGGTGAAGTGCAAAATGTATTTGTACCTAACTAGGCAGCGTGAGTGGACTGAATGCGAACTTCGGGGTTAAACAGTTGCTGTATTTGATGGTGTTAGGTAAATAGCCTAACTCTCTAAGTCTAAATATTCTCATCTAGGCAATAGGAGTAAGTACTGCCAGCAGAATGCCTGTCCTTTAAATTACTGGAATTAAGTTAGTGAGAACAATAACAGTATGTCTTTTCTTGAGCATTCTTACTAAGATATCTACTGAATTTATTAATAATTTTAATCCTACAACAACTCCATGCTAGCAAGTTTGCTAATACTGGGATAAAAATTCAGAAAGTGTCGCTAGTAAATGTCATCAAATTCAAGCTCCTTGTAAGATGTATCATTGCTTTATGTACCACGAAGAGAGAAAAACATGCTGACAATTCTAATTGTAAGATGCCATCAATTGTGAGATGTATTCTATTTTAGATGCTTTTCTTTTAAATACTTTTTAAAAAATTATTGCCTTAGCATTGATAAACCATAGCAAATCGTCTCAATCATGAGTCATTGGTAGGACCAGGATACAAACACAGAACTATAATGACAAAAAGCTGAAAGTTTCTCCCCTTGTTCCACAGACAGTGCCTAGGTATTTAGAAATAGGGCATCTTCTTAGACGGTTAGTCCCTGAACAAAACAGGTCTGAACGGGTTTGAATCCACTTACACATGGATTTTTCCTCCTAAACATAGTGCCTGTAGCTTCATTTTACAGATCATTAAGTTAACTAAGTATGGTAAAATGTTTATGTTTGATTAGAGAGCACAATAGGTGAAATCAAAAGACATAGATTTTTTTTTTTCTTAAGGTTTTGTTTAACACGGACCATTTGAAAAATCTGAAGAAGGAAATGACAGCACAGTCCAGTATTCTTGCCTAGAGAATTCCATGGACAGAGGAGCCTGACGAGCTATCGTCCATGGGGTCACAGACAGACAAGATGAGCAATTATTACTCGTGCTCACTTACATCTTAAAAGTCCTGTTTGAATTTGTTGCAATATTTCTTCTGTTCTATTTGGCTATGAGGCATGTGGGATTCCAGCTCCCCCATGAGGGATCAAACTCACACCCTCTACAGTGGAAGCCGAAGTCTCAACCACTGGACCACCAAGGAAGATGGATGAAAATAATAAATAACTAGGATTTGAATCCAGATTCTGTCCAAATGGTTTTCAGCCTCATGCTAACTAGGCAGCGTGAGTGGACTGAATGCGAACTTCGGGGTAAATTTATTTGATGGTGTTAGGTAAATAGCCTAACTCTCTAAGTCTAAATATTCTCATCTAGGCAATAGGAGTAAGTACTGCCAGCAGAATGCCTGTCCTTTAAATTACTGGAATTAAGTTAGTGAGAACAATAACAGTATGTCTTTTCTTGAGCATTCTTACTAAGATATCTACTGAATTTATTAATAATTTTAATCCTACAACAACTCCATGCTAGCAAGTTTGCTAATACTGGGATAAAAATTCAGAAAGTGTCGCTAGTAAATGTCATCAAATTCAAGCTCCTTGTAAGATGTATCATTGCTTTATGTACCACGAAGAGAGAAAAACATGCTGACAATTCTAATTGTAAGATGCCATCAATTGTGAGATGTATTCTATTTTAGATGCTTTTCTTTTAAATACTTTTTAAAAAATTATTGCCTTAGCATTGATAAACCATAGCAAATCGTCTCAATCATGAGTCATTGGTAGGACCAGGATACAAACACAGAACTATAATGACAAAAAGCTGAAAGTTTCTCCCCTTGTTCCACAGACAGTGCCTAGGTATTTAGAAATAGGGCATCTTCTTAGACGGTTAGTCCCTGAACAAAACAGGTCTGAACGGGTTTGAATCCACTTACACATGGATTTTTCCTCCTAAACATAGTGCCTGTAGCTTCATTTTACAGATCATTAAGTTAACTAAGTATGGTAAAATGTTTATGTTTGATTAGAGAGCACAATAGGTGAAATCAAAAGACATAGATTTTTTTTTTTTCTTAAGGTTTTGTTTAACACGGACCATTTGAAAAATCTGAAGAAGGAAATGACAGCACAGTCCAGTATTCTTGCCTAGAGAATTCCATGGACAGAGGAGCCTGACGAGCTATCGTCCATGGGGTCACAGACAGACAAGATGAGCAATTATTACTCGTGCTCACTTACATCTTAAAAGTCCTGTTTGAATTTGTTGCAATATTTCTTCTGTTCTATTTGGCTATGAGGCATGTGGGATTCCAGCTCCCCCATGAGGGATCAAACTCACACCCTCTACAGTGGAAGCCGAAGTCTCAACCACTGGACCACCAAGGAAGATGGATGAAAATAATAAATAACTAGGATTTGAATCCAGATTCTGTCCAAATGGTTTTCAGCCTCATGCCTTGGGGTGAGTCTTGTAACAGTTCCTTTGTTTCTGAGGCAGAGATAACAGAGGATGGATTTTCAACCACGAGGGGGTCTATTACCATACTATTCAAGGGCAAATGTCCTTTGTATTATAGGTGATCATATTTTATGATATCTTAGAGTATGCAAACACATGTGTATGTTTGTGTGTTTGGAATTTTTCTAAAATAATCATGAAGCAAGAAATTGATTATGTACATGTTTTTGATCAAAACACATTCTGGAAATTCTCTTAAGGATTAAAGATAAGATAAATTATTGATGTTCCTGAAAAGGTGATTTTGTTCAGCACCAGTTTCAGCAACTGGAAGAGCCAGACTAAAATCGCCTGTGTGGAGAAGAGCCTATGAGCAGGAGTATCTCTGCTTTTTAAAACGTATATAGGAATAGATTCAAGTGAAGTGTATTACATGTTTATGCATGCATGTAACACATACTATACACATATTCTATTATAGTATACACATAATATACATATATATTTATAGGTACACAAATATATATGTGTCTAACTTTGTAATGGCACATTTTGCTTGAAGCACACAAAATGCTGGGATTGACTTGCTACATTAGAATGAAATTAAACAGACTCTAGGAAGTGGTAAAGTTGATATAAAACATAACCATGGGATTCCTTGCTAGTCCAGTGGGTGAAGAGTCCGCCTTGCAGTGCAAGGGTCACCAGTTCAATCCCCAGCCGAGGAAGATCCCATGTGCCATGGAGCATCTGGACCAGTGTGTCCAATGACCTGTCAGTGCTCTGGAGGGCATGTGCCCAGAGCCGGTGCTCTGCAACAAGAGAGACCTCTGCAGTGGGAAGGCCACACATACTGGAGAATAAGAAGATGGATGAAAACAATAAATAACTAGGAAAGAGCTTGTAGGATGAAGCTAAAAAAAAAAAAAAAAAAAAAAACCAGTTAGAAGGAGTGGCATTTAGATTGACCAGGTAACTCATATTCTACATCCATGGAATTTTAAAACGCCTATTGCTTGAAAAACTGACTGTGTGTCGGCAGTGAGGGAAGCCTGACCCTGCCTTCAGCATATCACAGAGCCTGTGTGTTACAGGCAGGAGCCCCATACATGTTTACATTAATTCCCCAGCTAATAAACCTGTGTTCACTTTGAGGGTAGTAACCTGGAGTTATTACCCACACACTGTTGAGAGCTCTGGGGCTTTCCCTACACAACCACGTGAACAGCAGGGTTGCAGCCTTGTACCCTCTTCTGAAAAGGGAGCAGTAGGCAGTATCTAGTCCTTGTATGGATGGAGAAAGGGATCCTGGTGGGCTATCTTCCATGTGGTCCCCAAAGAGTCAGATATCACTTTGTGACTAAACCACAGAGAATGTTCTCTGCATCAGGACCCTGGATAGATGCCATTTCTTTTGGACTCCACTTTATCAGTGAGGCGTCCGTGATCCTCCAGGAAATTAAACGTCTGCCCCAAAGGCATCAGCCAAGAAGATCTGAGCTGTGTCTTTTGAATCAAAACAACTTTCCTCTGTCCTCCTAACCAGACTGCCTCTGATTCCACTCCAGGCTGTCAGAAGGAAGCCATTTTCTGGCCACACTGTTGGCATCTGAATGAGAGATGAGATGAGTGTTGAGGGTCAGGAGACTGAGGTCTCTGAGACTTGCTCTCCTGGGCCTTCGAAGGGTCTCACGAGGAAGGATTGGCTGCCATTCATGTCCCAAGCAGTCTTTTGCCTGGATGTAGACTGCAAATTCTGTCAGGATATCCCTTGAAGGAGAAACTTCTGGCTCAGCTTGGCAGAAATCATTAGCAAATGTCTCTGGACAGTGGGGTAGATGTCAGCCTCTACCTCCCCATCACAAGAATGTCTTATTTCTAAAGTGAAAAAGTAGGCCTGTGAGAAGGGTTAGTTCTCTTTTGTCTGTATTAAATGCTGCATTTAACAAATAAAATACAGAACATAAAAGAGTTGAGCTAAGTCCCGACACCCAGTGAGATGCAGGAAACAACAGCAGCGAGAGACACAGGTGTCCCCATCCCTCTACTCCAGGAGCCTAGGAGCCCCAGGGTGGGCAACTTTGCTTTCTCGGTTCATAATGCCCTGAGATTTCATTCTAATGAGCCCAGGTAGACACTGTTCAGAAGAGGCAGCAAATCCAATCTGGCAAGTGAACTGCAGTCTTTTTAGATCCTTCTGTCTTTATCTCTCCTGTGTACTCTCTACTAGTTAAAACTCCCTAATAAGTGGAGACCTGATTTCAGGGGCACAACAAGCTGCAACACATGCCCTCCAGGGGTCCCACTGACTCAGTCTGGGAGAGTTCCAGCACACCCTTCTGTCCTGCTCCCCTCTGCCGAGAATGCTGACTCTGAGGTTTTCCCAAAGAAGCAGGCCACTGCTGTGCTACTGAGCAAGCCCTGA
Source organism: Tragulus kanchil (assembly GCA_022376925.1). NCBI lineage: Eukaryota > Metazoa > Chordata > Mammalia > Artiodactyla > Tragulidae > Tragulus > Tragulus kanchil. The sequence continues at coordinate 176,734,656 of JAIOJX010000032.1, forward strand.
GTTCAGACCATGGACGCATCCACTGTAAATCACTTTAGCTTCATTACAAACACACTGTTCCCATGCCTCCTTCCCGGTGAGTCAAAGATCTCATCTTTCATTTTGTGGCATAGCCTTTTGACTTTTGCATTTCCACAGTAGAGAAATGTAATTGTCTCCTGAAATCTAAGACATAATACTAAGGCAGACCTGTAAACATGGTTCCTTCTTTTTATTTTTTCCTACTCTGAAAGTTATGAGTCATAAAGAGAAAAGCAGTAGGGTGAAAATAACCATGTCTCATGCAAACACACTTTTTTCTCTGTGGGTATATTTGCCCATTATTTTCCCTTGTGCATAGAGCCCTTTGTATATAATTTGTGAATAAGCGTATTTGATTAAGTTGCAAACTAAGCAATTAATTGGCCCTGGAACAATGTGGAGGTTATGGGCACCAACCTTTAAGGATTGGCTGCCATTCATGTCCCAAGCAGTCTTTTGCCTGGATGTAGACTGCAAATTCTGTCAGGATATCCCTTGAAGGAGAAACTTCTGGCTCAGCTTGGCAGAAATCATTAGCAAATGTCTCTGGACAGTGGGGTAGATGTCAGCCTCTACCTCCCCATCACAAGAATGTCTTATTTCTAAAGTGAAAAAGTAGGCCTGTGAGAAGGGTTAGTTCTCTTTTGTCTGTATTAAATGCTGCATTTAACAAATAAAATACAGAACATAAAAGAGTTGAGCTAAGTCCCGACACCCAGTGAGATGCAGGAAACAACAGCAGCGAGAGACACAGGTGTCCCCATCCCTCTACTCCAGGAGCCTAGGAGCCCCAGGGTGGGCAACTTTGCTTTCTCGGTTCATAATGCCCTGAGATTTCATTCTAATGAGCCCAGGTAGACACTGTTCAGAAGAGGCAGCAAATCCAATCTGGCAAGTGAACTGCAGTCTTTTTAGATCCTTCTGTCTTTATCTCTCCTGTGTACTCTCTACTAGTTAAAACTCCCTAATAAGTGGAGACCTGATTTCAGGGGCACAACAAGCTGCAACACATGCCCTCCAGGGGTCCCACTGACTCAGTCTGGGAGAGTTCCAGCACACCCTTCTGTCCTGCTCCCCTCTGCCGAGAATGCTGACTCTGAGGTTTTCCCAAAGAAGCAGGCCACTGCTGTGCTACTGAGCAAGCCCTGAGTTCAGACCATGGACGCATCCACTGTAAATCACTTTAGCTTCATTACAAACACACTGTTCCCATGCCTCCTTCCCGGTGAGTCAAAGATCTCATCTTTCATTTTGTGGCATAGCCTTTTGACTTTTGCATTTCCACAGTAGAGAAATGTAATTGTCTCCTGAAATCTAAGACATAATACTAAGGCAGACCTGTAAACATGGTTCCTTCTTTTTATTTTTTCCTACTCTGAAAGTTATGAGTCATAAAGAGAAAAGCAGTAGGGTGAAAATAACCATGTCTCATGCAAACACACTTTTTTCTCTGTGGGTATATTTGCCCATTATTTTCCCTTGTGCATAGAGCCCTTTGTATATAATTTGTGAATAAGCGTATTTGATTAAGTTGCAAACTAAGCAATTAATTGGCCCTGGAACAATGTGGAGGTTATGGGCACCAACCTTTTACAGAGTTGAAAATCTATATACAGTTTTAATCCACTGTTGTGACCACAGCTTTGCATCTGTGAATCCATAGAACATAGAGTGGATACTATAGAAGGATAGAGTAGTACTATAGAAGGAATTTAGTATAAAAAAAATCCATATATGAGTTAACCCACAGAGTTCAAATCTGTGTTGTTGAAGGGTCAACTATATGTGTGTACATATACATATATCTGCATGTATATAATGTACAGTTTTTTAAAGAAATAGATGTTTCATGTGGAAATTAGCGAAAAGAAATTATAGTGAAGAGAACTCTCAACATATTGCCATTTCTACTACATAGAATTAACTACCACATATTAATGTTGAGATACTCACCCTTTCAATTTCTATTTTTGAACCTAAATGGATTTTCACAGATTAACTAACTGACTGAGAGCATGTGTCTTCGAGGCACACCTCAAGGTGAGTGTCTTTACATCCAGGGGACCACTTCCCATCCTGAACCTCGACACATCCTTAAGTGACTGTTCCTAAACTGAAGGTTTAGCAGTGTCGGGATTCAAGTCCTCCCCTGACTCCCAAGATCAGACCAAAAAAACAGTGTAGGAAAAACTCCACAACACCCTCCAATTGAAAAGACTTTTATTTATCAAGACCTTTTTAGAAGGCTAGATAACCATCAGTTCCAATGCAAGGTGTGTATTGAGCCCCTTCCTAAAAGGACACCATGCACCTACATCTTCTGACCTGTGTGTGTGTGAGATGTGACCGTGGACCAGTCCAGTTGTTCTTCGTGTTTGGGGGGCTCACTTGGAACAATGGCTACATTCACAACTACTTGCCTAAACAGCTGGGCATCTGAACACCTCTATGGCACTTGCTAACGAAATGTAATTGTCTCCTGAAATCTAAGACATAATACTAAGGCAGACCTGTAAACATGGTTCCTTCTTTTTATTTTTTCCTACTCTGAAAGTTATGAGTCATAAAGAGAAAAGCAGTAGGGTGAAAATAACCATGTCTCATGCAAACACACTTTTTTCTCTGTGGGTATATTTGCCCATTATTTTCCCTTGTGCATAGAGCCCTTTGTATATAATTTGTGAATAAGCGTATTTGATTAAGTTGCAAACTAAGCAATTAATTGGCCCTGGAACAATGTGGAGGTTATGGGCACCAACCTTTTACAGAGTTGAATATCTATATACAGTTTTAATCCACTGTTGTGACCACAGCTTTGCATCTGTGAATCCATAGAACATAGAGTGGATACTATAGAAGGATAGAGTAGTACTATAGAAGGAATTTAGTATAAAAAAAATCCATATATGAGTTAACCCACAGAGTTCAAATCTGTGTTGTTGAAGGGTCAACTATATGTGTGTACATATACATATATCTGCATGTATATAATGTACAGTTTTTTAAAGAAATAGATGTTTCATGTGGAAATTAGCGAAAAGAAATTATAGTGAAGAGAACTCTCAACATATTGCCATTTCTACTACATAGAATTAACTACCACATATTAATGTTGAGATACTCACCCTTTCAATTTCTATTTTTGAACCTAAATGGATTTTCACAGATTAACTAACTGACTGAGAGCATGTGTCTTCGAGGCACACCTCAAGGTGAGTGTCTTTACATCCAGGGGACCACTTCCCATCCTGAACCTCGACACATCCTTAAGTGACTGTTCCTAAACTGAAGGTTTAGCAGTGTCGGGATTCAAGTCCTCCCCTGACTCCCAAGATCAGACCAAAAAAACAGTGTAGGAAAAACTCCACAACACCCTCCAATTGAAAAGACTTTTATTTATCAAGACCTTTTTAGAAGGCTAGATAACCATCAGTTCCAATGCAAGGTGTGTATTGAGCCCCTTCCTAAAAGGACACCATGCACCTACATCTTCTGACCTGTGTGTGTGTGAGATGTGACCGTGGACCAGTCCAGTTGTTCTTCGTGTTTGGGGGGCTCACTTGGAACAATGGCTACATTCACAACTACTTGCCTAAACAGCTGGGCATCTGAACACCTCTATGGCAGCAGTGATGTGATCCCTTCCACCTGGTCAGGAATGGCTGTGGCAAACTGGCCACCATGATGAACCGGCCATGACTGATGAAATTAGTGCCTTATGAACGAGACCCACAGAACTCCTTACCCTTCTGCTGAATGTGGATTCAAGAAAACTGGGACCAGACAAGGACCCTTGCCCAACTATGCTAGATGTGATCTCAGACTTCTAGCCTCTAGGACTGTGAGAAGCAAGCTTCTGTGTTTTTTTTTTTTTGCTTTTTTTTTTAATCATCCATCAGTCTATGGTAGTTTTGCTTGGCAACCTGAATAGACTAAGGTAAGTTAAGACTTTGTTTGAAGGAAAAGTTCTCTCATTTAAAAATGAACAAATCAAAACACTTGGGAAACCATTGGTTCATATTATAACCAAGGAGACCTTAAGAGTACATGATTCAGGTTCCAGGAGGACAGACATTTTTCTTATCACCTCCCAGGAGCCCAAGCACTGGAGTGAAGCTGACCCATGTTGGTGATTCTGAGGTTCCTCAGTTAGACAGGTGACGGCCACTGAGTGCCTCTGGATGGTTTGGCTTCCCAGGTTTCTGCACAGACATTCACACTGAGCCCTCCACTTGCGAGCCTCTGAGACTTGGCTTGATGTTCTGTGGCTGTCTTGAGACACTTAATCACTTACCTTTGACCTCCTGTTCTGTAAGCGAATACGTGCATCCTCCTTCCTTGCTACTCCTTTGAAGGCAGTGATCCCATTCCCATGAGCACAGAATGCCCCTGGACTCCTGATGTGTCGGAGGTCAGAGAGACCCCAAGTGATCCCGAGGTGAGTGTGATTCATCTCTCATTCAGAGAAGAAGGACAAAGAAGCTCACAACCCCACAAAGCCATGCTTACTGTCCAAATCAAAATTGCCTCAAATGCAGGAAGAAGTCAACAACATCCTAAGAACTGTCAACATGCACCGAACCTTATCACAACCTTTCTCACTCACAGGACTTCTCTGTATTAAGCAATCACTTACACTGAAAGCAATGACATAGAAGGGAAGGGAGAGATTTCTCACCCCACAGTTCTTCCTTTCAAGTTTTCCTTACTCATCAGGGGAATGGGGTAGAGCGTGTTTGTAGACTGTGCCTGGGATAAAAACAGATGTGATTGTTTTGTGTAGTGCTTCCACTCTTCTGGTAAGAACTAAATACGTGTGTACAGAGGGACTACAAGATACAAATTGTGTAATTTTTGGCAATTCCACCTAACAGTTAAAAGCTACTACCTTTAAAAATAGCACATGTACACACTGCTATATTTAAAATTGACAGGCAGCAAAGACGTACTGTATAGTGCAGGGAACTCTCTTCAATATTCTGTAATAACCTAAATTGGAAAAGAATTTGAAAAAGAATTGATACATGTGTACATATAATGTATATGTAATGTGCAACCTGAATAGACTAAGGTAAGTTAAGACTTTGTTTGAAGGAAAAGTTCTCTCATTTAAAAATGAACAAATCAAAACACTTGGGAAACCATTGGTTCATATTATAACCAAGGAGACCTTAAGAGTACATGATTCAGGTTCCAGGAGGACAGACATTTTTCTTATCACCTCCCAGGAGCCCAAGCACTGGAGTGAAGCTGACCCATGTTGGTGATTCTGAGGTTCCTCAGTTAGACAGGTGACGGCCACTGAGTGCCTCTGGATGGTTTGGCTTCCCAGGTTTCTGCACAGACATTCACACTGAGCCCTCCACTTGCGAGCCTCTGAGACTTGGCTTGATGTTCTGTGGCTGTCTTGAGACACTTAATCACTTACCTTTGACCTCCTGTTCTGTAAGCGAATACGTGCATCCTCCTTCCTTGCTACTCCTTTGAAGGCAGTGATCCCATTCCCATGAGCACAGAATGCCCCTGGACTCCTGATGTGTCGGAGGTCAGAGAGACCCCAAGTGATCCCGAGGTGAGTGTGATTCATCTCTCATTCAGAGAAGAAGGACAAAGAAGCTCACAACCCCACAAAGCCATGCTTACTGTCCAAATCAAAATTGCCTCAAATGCAGGAAGAAGTCAACAACATCCTAAGAACTGTCAACATGCACCGAACCTTATCACAACCTTTCTCACTCACAGGACTTCTCTGTATTAAGCAATCACTTACACTGAAAGCAATGACATAGAAGGGAAGGGAGAGATTTCTCACCCCACAGTTCTTCCTTTCAAGTTTTCCTTACTCATCAGGGGAATGGGGTAGAGCGTGTTTGTAGACTGTGCCTGGGATAAAAACAGATGTGATTGTTTTGTGTAGTGCTTCCACTCTTCTGGTAAGAACTAAATACGTGTGTACAGAGGGACTACAAGATACAAATTGTGTAATTTTTGGCAATTCCACCTAACAGTTAAAAGCTACTACCTTTAAAAATAGCACATGTACACACTGCTATATTTAAAATTGACAGGCAACAAAGACCTACTGTATAGTGCAGGGAACTCTCTTCAATATTCTGTAATAACCTAAATTGGAAAAGAATTTGAAAAAGAATTGATACATGTGTACATATAATGTATATGTAATGTGAACACATGCATATACATACATATGTATAATTGAATCACTCTTTTTGTACACCTGAAACTAAAACAACATTGATAATCAACTATACTTCCATATAAAATAAAAATAAATAACAAAAATTAAATGTAAAATAAATATTAAATGAAAACAATTATTTTATCTATTTTTATGTTTATTTTAATATAAAACAATTTTTTTTTAATGTGCCCCATGGGAAAACAACAAAACAAATAACAGAAAAAACTAGCAGTGTAACATAGAAAGATAATTTAGTAAAATTCATGCTGATCATTTAAAGTTTTAACTTTACTTAGAATAACATGAAAAATTAGAACTATTGTGGCAAGTTAGAAGCCTGCTAAAGAAAAGAAGCAGCTTCATATTTTAGTGACTTTAATGTCATTTTTTCTGTATTTTGGGTGAAGCCCCCATCATTTTATTTTTCACTGGACCCTGAAAATTATGGAAATGGCCCTGTTTTTGGATTTGCAAAGCTAGCTACACACCCTCAGAAGTATGAAAGAAAAGGAAAACATCCTTACTTTTTAGTGCCCCAATGCTCCCTAAGGAATCAGGCCTTAAGCATGGCCCCAGCTCTGCCCAGCTCTCAAGATCAGCCTCGAGAAATAGAGAGCAGGAAGGGGTCTGTCAAGTTGGACTATTAATCCCTCATTCCTACAGGTAAGTGATGGCTCAAGTCAAAGTGCTGGGAACTACAAGGTACATCATCACATGCCATTATGTGTGGTGTGTCCTGCACAACTCCAAGGACAGCGTGGATATTCTTACCTCTCACAAAGCTGTGCACCCTGTCCAGGGCAATTGGTCTACCTGAGTGGACTCCCGGGTACTGGCCTGCCCACCAGACCCCATCCCTTCTTCATGTCCTCTTCTTTGAGATCAGAACCCTCTTCTCAAACTCCTGATCCAACACCTTAGCCCATGCTCGGACTGCACTCCGTCCCTTGCCCTTAGGTTCACTGGGCAGGTTCCTGCTTGGCAATGGATATGCCTCTCAAAAAAACAAAAGACAAACAAACAAACAAACAAAATCTTATTTTCAAAGCAGAAATAGAGACACAGATATAGAGAACAAATGCATGAATACCAAGAAGCGGGGTAAGGGAGGGACAAACTGGAGATTGGGACTGACATATATACACTGTGGATGCTATGTGTAAAATGGTCAACTAATGAGAACCAACTGTATAGCGTAGGAAACTCTATTTAATGCTCTGTGGTGGCCTAAATGGGAAGAAAATCCAAAATAGAGGATATATACGTATACATATCACTGATTCACTTTCCTGTGCAGCAGAAACTAACACAGCATTGTAAAGCAACTATACTTCAATAAAATTTAAAAAAAAAAAAAAAAAAAATGACAGTTTCTACTAAGAATGAACTGCTTGGAACCAGTCTCTATTGTTATGTAGCAACCCCCATTGCCCAAACCTATCATTCAACATCAGCGGGATGACCTAGGAAATAGACCGTATCCTCACCAAGCCCTTAATCCCTCGGCCCTCTTTGATTAGCCCTTGTCATCCCAGGAGACTTTCACTTCCAGATTCTCCACTGATAAAGAGCCAGACCCTAAACACAACCTATAGCCTGTCTGCCTTTTGTCTCTCCCTACCTTTCTGTCCAATCAGTCTAAACCCTTGAACTAGAAAGGTTCTCCTACAAACCTGTCTGCATTGATCAAGGACTGCTGGCATGAACTGGGATGGAACATCACCCAGAGCATCCCCAATCCCTATCATTCCAATCGCATCCATGGGGGGTTCTGACTTCTTAGCTCCCTAAACTGTGGCATTGTTAAAAATCCCCATTCCCAGGGTATTCTCAGACTGTCACCCCAGAAGACAAAGTAAAGTGACAATTGGACACATTGACTCCAGCATCAGAAAACCTAGGTCTGAATCTATCTTGTCTTCACTATCTGGGATCCATGTGACCCTGGGGATGCATTTACATTTCTTGTGACTTCGTTTCCCTGTCTATAAAACTCAAATGAGAGTGATAATACACATCTTCCAGTATGGGCAGAAAAATTAAATGAATGTATATGCATAAATGATTCAAATGCATTCAGTGAAATGTTCTTTGAGTCTTTTTAAGTATTATCCAGAAGATTACTGACTTAGACCTCTACTCTGGTTCTTGGTTCCTGACTTTTCTTAATAAAGAATTGCTTTATCTTGGTCTTGGCCAAGCAAACCCAGCCCTGACCCTGACTTACTGGTATGATCATCTTGGTTAGATTAAGCCCCTCATCATCACCCTATGGGTTAATTTTCTACAGTTTTCCCATCTATACCACCAGGAAAATACTAGCTCGTGATTCAAAATCCAACTGAAGTGTCTGTTCTTTTCTTAAGTCTTCTTCAGTCTTCCTCTGTGCTCTTGGAATTATTGGTTCATCACAGTTTATCTTAGCTACTGACTACTTGCATGTCTTTGGCTTATTATTGTAAGATTAGCAATTTGTCTTTCTTCTAACATGAGGCCCTAATGTGGCACATACGGTAGATGTTCAATAAATGATATTTTTACCAACAAATGTGTATTCTGTCCTTTAGAGTCTCATTTCAGACTCTTAACAAAAACTCTGATTTGGCCTCATTCATGAGGGGCATGATTCTAACCCCATTCCACCACAGTCACCATTTGCTCTTCTGCTCCTGGTTTTCCTGTGAAATGAGAAGTGAGTTTCAAATGTGGCATCGAATGAAAGCCAAGCCAGAACTTGAGCCCCATGGATGAACTTCAAACAGGGACTTAAAACACACAAAATAAGAACCAGCTTCTCCAGGACAGGGGAAAGGAAGCGAGGCACTTGGTGACTCCTCAGATGTTCTGGAAATACACTTTGATTTCATATATTTTGAATTAAATTGATTGAAATTCAAAGCTAAAGCCAACATACCACAATTCCTTTGGTCAGAAGTGAAGTGTGAAAATAGTGTTTTGAATTCTCGGTTGGATGCACAGCTCTGGGTTTGAAGTGTGACAGACTGTGGAGGTTTTGGGTTACTGGAAACTTCAACATTCCACTCGTCCAGTCTTCCAAAGGAATTAGAGAAATTGCAAGCATGGAATTGTAGGGTACTGGAATATCCAAAGAGTCTTGGTGAGGAGTCCCCCAAGCTCTGGGACTGCCAGAGTTGTAGTCACCCGCATTGTGGCTGCCACAGCAGACTGGTAAAGCTGCTTATGAAATGGGCAACAGAGACTTTACAATCCTTGTGCCATAGGAATTCCAGTCAGTGGGAATGTATTCCCCTTCCACTGCCGATAGAAATGCCAGCGTGTTTATAATAGGACAGATTTAGGGTTTAGTGTGATAAACGGAATTAACACTCCTAAAAGCAATAGTGTTATTATCTGCATCTTAAGGGTAAACATTTGTAATTTATTATGTTACAAACTTTCTGAGCTTTGATTTTTTTTTAGTACTTGACAATTTGTCATTGTATTCAATTTATGCTTTATGTTCAGTAACACACTTGGTAAACATCCTACTAAGTAAAAGTTATTAATAGTTAAAACATCAAGTTTACTTTGCAGCTTTATTATTGTAAGATTAGCAATTTGTCTTTCTTCTAACATGAGGCCCTAATGTGGCACATACGGTAGATGTTCAATAAATGATATTTTACCAACAAATGTGTATTCTGTCCTTTAGAGTCTCATTTCAGACTCTTAACAAAAACTCTGATTTGGCCTCATTCATGAGGGGCATGATTCTAACCCCATTCCACCACAGTCACCATTTGCTCTTCTGCTCCTGGTTTTCCTGTGAAATGAGAAGTGAGTTTCAAATGTGGCATCGAATGAAAGCCAAGCCAGAACTTGAGCCCCATGGATGAACTTCAAACAGGGACTTAAAACATACAAAATAAGAACCAGCTTCTCCAGGACAGGGTAAAAGAAGCGAGGCACTTGGTGACTCCCTCAGATGTTCTGGAAATACACTTTGATTTCATATATTTTGAATTAAATTGATTGAAATTCAAAGCTAAAGCCAACATACCACAATTCCTTTGGTCAGAAGTGAAGTGTGAAAATAGTGTTTTGAATTCTCGGTTGGATGCACAGCTCTGGGTTTGAAGTGTGACAGACTGTGGAGGTTTTGGGTTACTGGAAACTTCAACATTCCACTCGTCCAGTCTTCCAAAGGAATTAGAGAAATTGCAAGCATGGAATTGTAGGGTACTGGAATATCCAAAGAGTCTTGGTGAGGAGTCCCCCAAGCTCTGGGACTGCCAGAGTTGTAGTCACCCGCATTGTGGCTGCCACAGCAGACTGGTAAAGCTGCTTATGAAATGGGCAACAGAGACTTTACAATCCTTGTGCCATAGGAATTCCAGTCAGTGGGAATGTATTCCCCTTCCACTGCAGATAGAAATGCCAGCGTGTTTATAATAGGACAGATTTAGGGTTTAGTGTGATAAACGGAATTAACACTCCTAAAAGCAATAGTGTTATTATCTGCATCTTAAGGGTAAACATTTGTAATTTATTATGTTACAAACTTTCTGAGCTTTGATTTTTTTTTAGTACTTGACAATTTGTCATTGTATTCAATTTATGCTTTATGTTCAGTAACACACTTGAAATCCTACTTCATACTATGCTAAGGAGCCATCTCTCTCTTCCTACTAAGAAAGCAAACTCAGATCAAATATAATGAATAAAACGTAAATATGTGTACATTAGTTCAAAGGAGAAAAAATTCCCAGGACTCAGAAATAAGGAGGGAACTCAAATCCATATATAAGCTAGAGCTGAAATTTTGGTGGTCTACAGGGCTTGGATATGGTTATAAGTTTTAGTAACTAAAAATGTATTGCCCACATTGGGGCAAGAGATGAGGCCATAAGCCTTCTAGGAGAAGCCAAAAGGCACTAAGCATGTTTGAAATTATTAAGGAGACAATAGTAAAAATAAAACCATAAGGAATGAAAGGGATCTTATGATAAAGAATGATCACATTAGAAAAATAATTATGTAAGACTTCTATAAATAGAGATTATAGTAGTTGAAACTAAAAAAAAAAAAACAAAAACTATTTGTGGGCTTCCCCTGGTGGTCCAGTGGATAAGGACACCGCCTTGCAGTGCAAGGGGCGCCGGTTCGATCCCTGGCCTGGGAAGATCCCACGTGCCACGGAGCGGCTGGACTGATGTGTCCAATCAGCGAGTCGGAGCTCTGGAGCGCATGTGCCCAGATCCGGCGCTCTGCGACAACAGACGCCACCGCGGTGGGAGGCCCACAGGAGCCGAAGAACAAAGGTGGATGAAAATAGAGAAATGAAAGACCAATAGAAGTGGGCCACCCGCTCCCCTCCCTCCCCAACCCGACCCCCACCCTAAGTAAATAAATAAATAAATAAAACTATTTGTTTCTTAACAATGGTAGAAGAGCTTGGTTGAAGTAATGCAAGTAGAATATCAACTATAAAACCTGAAAGAGACGAAAAATTTAATTGAAGGTACTAGGGAGTAACGAAAGGCAGACAAAACACTGGAAGGAAGTCTGTTCTTGAAAAACAGGAGCTGAACTGGATGAGACTTCCGTACTTGTGACTTTTTGCCTGAGAGGACGATCCAGCCTGCCCAGCATAGCCAGGAGAAAGCTATTGTTTCACTGACTTCATGTATAAGTGGGAAAGCTTTAAAACAGTCAGTGTGGTTGCATGACTAACTAAGGAAGAAGACACTAGAAATCAGGAATAAGTAAAAGGTGTGAATCCTTGGAGAATCTGCCTAAATCATTGTCTAATGGCAAAGCTAAAAGCAGTTGAGAGATTCCATAAGATCTGGTTAAAACAGAAGCTGAAAAGATGTCATTTATCATAAGAGAAGCCGACTTAGGAGTTTTATTCTAGCTAAGTCAAGTGCCTGCTAGAAAAGAAATTTGCACTTCTCACAAGACCATAACTAAATCCAGTCTCTACAGTGTCTCATTTATAATATCTGGAAAACAATCAAAAGATACTAGAGGAAAATGTGACCACAGGCAAGGAAAATATAGTTAGTATAAACTGTCTCTGATGCAAGGCAGGTTATTGAATTAATTAACAAGTACGTAAACGCTGGTGTATCATCAGGATCTATAGGCCACTTTCTTTTTTTCATTGAAGTATATTTGACTTACAATATTATTCAGGTGTACAAAATAGTGATTTGATATCTTTACAGATTATACTTCATAAGAAGTTATAAAATGCTGCATTCCTTGTACTTTTGAGCAGCACTAGGCCTGCACCATGGCTACAGGTAGGATCAGAGCCCAGGCTGGCTCCACCCCTTCCCTGGTTCCTGCACTTGCATTGGCGATGACTATACTTGCCTTAAGGAGGAGCAGGGCCAAAACAGGAGGATCTGGAGCTGGAGCCCAGTATGGTCCACGTGCATGCTGGGACAGTCCTGGCAGGCTGGCCAGAACACCCGGAAGTTTTCAATTGGCTGCTTCTGTGCTGGGACTGAGAACAAGCAAATCTATGTCTGTACTTTCGGAGGAATCTTGGTTTCTTATAACACTCCTGTAAAACTCACTGGTTTTCAAACCAGCTATGGAGGTTCACATTTCCAGTGTCAGAGCAAGGGCTGGATACCTAATATGGGGTTCTCTTCTTGGGGAAGATCTTCAAGCCTAAATACCCCTTTTCCTCTTCAGGGTCACTCAGTAGCAGGGCAGGAATCAAATCTGTGTGCCTTGGAGTGGAAGAACAGAGTCTTAACCACTGATCTACCAGGAAATTACCCCCAAATCTTTTTAACAAACTGGATATTCACATGGGAGTTAAAAATGAACCTCAACACTTACCTAACACCATACAAAAATTAATTTTAATTTAATGTAAAAGCTAAGACTATAAAGCATTTAGATAGGAAAACATAGGGGAATAATTTTATCACTTGAAAGGAGACAAAGTTTTCTTAGAACATGTCAATCAAAAAAAAAAAAAATAGGGCTTCCCTGGTGGTCCACTGGGTAAAGACACCATCTTGCAGTGCAAGGGGTGCCAGTTCGATCCCTAGCCTGGGAAGATTCCATGTGCAGTGGAGCAGCTGGACTGATGTGTCCAACTACCGAGTCATTGCTCTGGAGCACATGCACCCAGAGCCAGTGCTTTGCAACGAGAGAGGCCACTGCAATGGGAGGCCCACACAGGCCATAAAACAAAGATGTGAATAAATTGAAGACCAATAGATGTGGCAAAAAAAAATAACAAAAGAAAAAAATAATAAATTAGATTTTATTATTATTTTTAATTTTGCTTATATAGAGACACATTTTAAAAATGAATGATTGCAAAATGTTTATCTTACAGAAGGTTTTTATTCAGACTATAAAGGGTTCTTAAAAAAGAGAGAGAGAGAGAAAAAAAAGAGTTCTTACAACTCAACAGGAAAAGGGAAAACTCATTTTAAAAATGAGCAAAAACATGAACACTTCACAAAGGAAGGCATTAAAATTGCCAATAAGCACCTAAAAAGTTTTCTGCCGTATTATTCATCAAGAAAATATAATTAAAGGCACAGTAAGAAGCCATCACCCTCCCACTAGAAAGCCGGAAATGGTAATGACTGTTGAAGTCAAGGTTGTGATAATGTGGAAGGTAAATCCATCAGGAATATGAAATGACACAATCTATTAGAAAAATTTAGTAGTTTATAGTTTAAATACAGACATACAAAACTAAACCTAGGGATTCATCCAGAGGCAAGGGCTTACCTAACCAACCAAAACCCCAGGGTCACTCAGTAGCAGGGCAGGAATCAAATCTGTGTGCCTTGGGTGGAAGAACAGAGTCTTAACCACTGATCTACCAGGAAATTACCCCAAATCTTTTAACAAACTGGATATTCACATGGGAGTTAAAAATGAACCTCAACACTTACCTAACACCATACAAAAATTAATTTTAATTTAATGTAAAAGCTAAGACTATAAAGCATTTAGATAGGAAAACATAGGGGAATAATTTTATCACTTGAAAGGAGACAAAGTTTTCTTAGAACATGTCAATCAAAAAAAAAAAAAAAATAGGGCTTCCCTGGTGGTCCACTGGGTAAAGACACCATCTTGCAGTGCAAGGGGTGCCAGTTCGATCCCTAGCCTGGGAAGATTCCATGTGCAGTGGAGCAGCTGGACTGATGTGTCCAACTACCGAGTCATTGCTCTGGAGCACATGCACCCAGAGCCAGTGCTTTGCAACGAGAGAGGCCACTGCAATGGGAGGCCCACACAGGCCATAAAACAAAGATGTGAATAAATTGAAGACCAATAGATGTGGCAAAAAAAAATAACAAAAGAAAAAAATAATAAATTAGATTTTATTATTATTTTTAATTTTGCTTATATAGAGACACATTTTAAAAATGAATGATTGCAAAATGTTTATCTTACAGAAGGTTTTTATTCAGACTATAAAGGGTTCTTAAAAAAGAGAGAGAGAGAGAAAAAAAAGAGTTCTTACAACTCAACAGGAAAAGGGAAAACTCATTTTAAAAATGAGCAAAAACATGAACACTTCACAAAGGAAGGCATTAAAATTGCCAATAAGCACCTAAAAAGTTTTCTGCCGTATTATTCATCAAGAAAATATAATTAAAGGCACAGTAAGAAGCCATCACCCTCCCACTAGAAAGCCGGAAATGGTAATGACTGTTGAAGTCAAGGTTGTGATAATGTGGAAGGTAAATCCATCAGGAATATGAAATGACACAATCTATTAGAAAAATTTAGTAGTTTATAGTTTAACTATAGACCTACATTTGACTCCACAATACTAAACCTAGGGATTCATCCAGTAGAAATAAAGACATATGCCTTGAAACAAATGTGCGCAAAAATATGAACAATGACTTCATTCATAATCACTGAAAACTAAAGATAAGTTCAAATGTTCAGAGATAAGAAAATCATAATACAACAAAACATAACTCAGCAAAAACTTTACACGAATTACTTGCATTCAGAAATGTTAGTGAATTTCACAGACATGACAGTGAATGAAAGAAGTGTTGCACAAAACAGGCATATTATATGATATCATTTAAAGGAAATTCTAAGACAAGCTAAATGATGAAAACCCAAAACAGTGGTTGCCTCCAGTTGGGAAATGAGAAGGGGGATTTACTAAGAAGGAATACAAGGAAATTTCTGGAGGATGAAAATGTTTTATATCTTGGTTTTCAGGGATGTATTTATTTTTCAAATTGTCTTGAACTGTACATTTCGAATTTGTTCACTTCAAAGTGGGTAAATTGTATGTAAAAAGTTGTAAATAAATTTTGAACTTTAGTTAGTAGGTTTGCTTTTTGCCATGGTGTGGTTTAGCAATATTGAAATGGCTTTTTGTGTATTCTAAACTACAATCAGTGGGTAAATATGTTGAAGATAATGGGATGCAGATTTCTCACAGCTATGAAAGGAGGATCCATCGTGGAGAGGAGGAAACTGGGTTTGAGCCTGTAGTGGGCTGATTGGAATTAGAGGGTTAATTAAGGTTTTCAAACATAGACAAAGGAAAACACATAGAAAATTATTTTTATTTATATTTCTATCCACATTTATATTTATGTAAGTGGTATGTACATACATGTGGTTTAATATCAAATATCCACACACATCTATGTACTCATTTTAAAAATAACATTCCACATTTCTAAGTGGAAAAGCAGATTAAAACAGTGTATTGCTGTTTCATAATATTGTGTGTGTCGTGTGTGTTCATTGATGTCTAAGTCTTTGGGACCCCATGAATTGTAACCCACCAGGCTCCTCTGTCCATGGAAGTTTCCAAGCAAGAATACTAGAGTGGGTGGCCATTTCTTCTTCAGGGGATTTTTCCAGGGATCAAACCCACATCTCTTGTGTCCCCTTCATTGACAGGTGCATTCTCCACCACTGCATCACTTGAGATTTTGTGACATTAATACTATAAAATTTAAAAGAGTATTTGACCATATCAAGTGTTAATGAAGATATGGAGAAAGTGAAAATCATCTAAAATATAAACTGGCACAACCATGTGGAAGAGCAATTTGACTAAATATAGTAACTTGGAGGTATGTTCTCTCAGTGATCTACATTTCTACTTCTGGATACATTCATGGTACCTAGAATAAATACTGACAAAAATCTACCAGGAGATATGTGTAAAACTATAGTACTGATGCTAATAAAAGAAAACAAGGAAACTACTTACACGTTTATTAAAAGAAGAATGGCTAAACAAATTATATGTTAAAAACAATAAAGTAAATAAAGCATCATGTATCTATAGGGGCAATTCTGAAGAAATTATTTGAATAACAATGAGATGAGAGATAGAGAGAGACGAGGATTCCAGGTATATAACTCTTAAAGAAAACACTCAACACAATCTTCTGTATCATAAAGGGCTACTTTTATATAGTAAAGAGAAAAAACTCAGAAAACAGCAACAGAGTTCTGGGAAAGATTTTCTCAGGGAGGAAAGGACAGAATGGGATTGTATGGTAGAGGTGGGGGGAGATGTATAATGTTTTACATATCTAGAGAGAAAATATCTGAAGAAACCAAAAAATCATACGTATCAACTCTGTATTATCTTGGCATGAATATCGAGGAAACTGGGTTTGAGCCTGTAGTGGGCTGATTGGAATTAGAGGGTTAATTAAGGTTTTCAAACATAGACAAAGGAAAACACATAGAAAATTATTTTTATTTATATTTCTATCCACATTTATATTTATGTAAGTGGTATGTACATACATGTGGTTTAATATCAAATATCCACACACATCTATGTACTCATTTTAAAAATAACATTCCACATTTCTAAGTGGAAAAGCAGATTAAAACAGTGTATTGCTGTTTCATAATATTGTGTGTGTCGTGTGTGTTCATTGATGTCTAAGTCTTTGGGACCCCATGAATTGTAACCCACCAGGCTCCTCTGTCCATGGAAGTTTCCAAGCAAGAATACTAGAGTGGGTGGCCATTTCTTCTTCAGGGGATTTTTCCAGGGATCAAACCCACATCTCTTGTGTCCCCTTCATTGACAGGTGCATTCTCCACCACTGCATCACTTGAGATTTTGTGACATTAATACTATAAAATTTAAAAGAGTATTTGACCATATCAAGTGTTAATGAAGATATGGAGAAAGTGAAAATCATCTAAAATATAAACTGGCACAACCATGTGGAAGAGCAATTTGACTAAATATAGTAACTTGGAGGTATGTTCTCTCAGTGATCTACATTTCTACTTCTGGATACATTCATGGTACCTAGAATAAATACTGACAAAAATCTACCAGGAGATATGTGTAAAAACTATAGTACTGATGCTAATAAAAGAAAACAAGGAAACTACTTACACGTTTATTAAAAGAAGAATGGCTAAACAAATTATATGTTAAAAACAATAAAGTAAATAAAGCATCATGTATCTATAGGGGCAATTCTGAAGAAATTATTTGAATAACAATGAGATGAGAGATAGAGAGAGACGAGGATTCCAGGTATATAACTCTTAAAGAAAACACTCAACACAATCTTCTGTATCATAAAGGGCTACTTTTATATAGTAAAGAGAAAAAACTCAGAAAACAGCAACAGAGTTCTGGGAAAGATTTTCTCAGGGAGGAAAGGACAGAATGGGATTGTATGGTAGAGGTGGGGGGAGATGTATAATGTTTTACATATCTAGAGAGAAAATATCTGAAGAAACCAAAAAATCATACGTATCAACTCTGTATTATCTTGGCATGAATATCTGTATATATGGTATTGTTATGTATATTTTATATATTTGATATAGTTTGTGAATACAAAGTTTTGAAAAGGTTTTTTTAAATAGCATCATGTCAGTTGTCACAATTCTACACATACACTACAAACTATTATGAGAAATACTTGAATAATAAAAGTCTAAAATATGGGTGAGAAAAATGCTATTCATTTCCAAATTCTGGAGATTCTGGATATGGAGGAAGAGAAATGGGTCAGAGAGAGATGCAAGTAGACTTTGACTCTCTCCAGAGTAGTTATTTTAAAAGCCAAAGTGAAAAATAGCTAAATGTTCACATTTGTGAATTCTAGGTATTGGGTTAAAATATAGTTATGATATTTTCATATGTCAATTTGAATTATTTCTAACTAAGATTTGTTTTAGTTGAGTCAGGGTAAATTTCCCCAAGAAGTTTCCCTATTTTTAGCAACAGTTTTTCTTACATTTATTCTTCATTCAGGCTTCCCTGGTGGCTCAGATGGCAATAAATCTGCCTGTGATGTAAGAGAAAACAGTTCAATTCCTGAGTCAGGAAGATCCCTTGAGAAGAAAATAGAAATCCACTCCAGTATTCTTGCCTGGAGAATCTTATGAACAGAGGAGTTAAGAAGAGGGTCAAAAAGAGTCGGACACGATTGAAAGACTAACAGTAGTACTATCATTACTATTCTTCATTCTAGGTAACTTGAATTCCTTGACTTTCCCGAGCAATTTTTAAATTTTTTTTATTTTAGTGTAAAGAGAAGAACAGTCATTTGTCATCTTCACAGGGACATAACAAAATGTCCCTAAGTAAAGGGTTGTACTGAGAAAGAATTGGAAATTATTTGAATAACAATGAGATGAGAGATAGAGAGACGAGGATTCCAGGTATATAACTCTTAAAGAAAACACTCAACACAATCTTCTGTATCATAAAGGGCTACTTTTATATAGTAAAGAGAAAAAACTCAGAAAACAGCAACAGAGTTCTGGGAAAGATTTTCTCAGGGAGGAAAGGACAGAATGGGATTGTATGGTAGAGGTGGGGGGAGATGTATAATGTTTTACATATCTAGAGAGAAAATATCTGAAGAAACCAAAAAATCATACGTATCAACTCTGTATTATCTTGGCATGAATATCTGTATATATGGTATTGTTATGTATATTTTATATATTTGATATAGTTTGTGAATACAAAGTTTTGAAAAGGTTTTTTTAAATAGCATCATGTCAGTTGTCACAATTCTACACATACACTACAAACTATTATGAGAAATACTTGAATAATAAAAGTCTAAAATATGGGTGAGAAAAATGCTATTCATTTCCAAATTCTGGAGATTCTGGATATGGAGGAAGAGAAATGGGTCAGAGAGAGATGCAAGTAGACTTTGACTCTCTCCAGAGTAGTTATTTTAAAAGCCAAAGTGAAAAATAGCTAAATGTTCACATTTGTGAATTCTAGGTATTGGGTTAAAATATAGTTATGATATTTTCATATGTCAATTTGAATTATTTCTAACTAAGATTTGTTTTAGTTGAGTCAGGGTAAATTTCCCCAAGAAGTTTCCCTATTTTTAGCAACAGTTTTTCTTACATTTATTCTTCATTCAGGCTTCCCTGGTGGCTCAGATGGCAATAAATCTGCCTGTGATGTAAGAGAAAACAGTTCAATTCCTGAGTCAGGAAGATCCCTTGAGAAGAAAATAGAAATCCACTCCAGTATTCTTGCCTGGAGAATCTTATGAACAGAGGAGTTAAGAAGAGGGTCAAAAAGAGTCGGACACGATTGAAAGACTAACAGTAGTACTATCATTACTATTCTTCATTCTAGGTAACTTGAATTCCTTGACTTTCCCAAGCAATTTTTAAATTTTTTTTATTTTAGTGTAAAGAGAAGAACAGTCATTTGTCATCTTCACAGGGACATAACAATATGTACCACACATAGAGATACACAGGTTTGTACTGAGAAAGAATTGAGTATATATGTACAGTGCCTGGTAAGTAATTAGCTGTATGTTGAATAGATAGATAATTAGATAGATAGATGAGACAGGTAGATAGTGGAACGAATAGATAGATAGAGAGATAGACTGTCTCAATTTCCTCAGCGCTAAAATGGATGAGGATGATGGTATGGTGACAGTAATGAAAATAAGGTTGTGTGATGCTAACAGGTGTTATAAAATAGCTCAAGCACTGAATGCATAGCCTGGTGCACAATGATCATTCATAAATAATTAGTACTCTATATGTAACTTGTAACTATTTCTTTCTCTCATCCTCAATGCATCAGCTCTTCAAAGTCAAGTCATTCATGAGTTCAAATTTGTGGTCACTTCTAACACTCAAGCAGGAACCTACATCAGAAATATGTTGTCACAATGCTGACAATGGCCACCTTAATTCCAGTAGGTGACCAGAGTATATGACACCCTGGGGTGGGGCCACCATGGCTATTCCTATCTCAGCCATTCCCTTTCTGTATGATCTTAGATGAGTTCTGTTTTTCCTCTAAGACTCGGTTTTTTCTTCTGAAGACAATAATAATAATCGCACAAAGTTCAGAGAGTCCCACATGAGGATACTCATATGAAGATTCCTAGTCATCCCCCAAGAGCTGTAATTCCTCATTAGGATTGTGGTGTATAGTGGGTCCCTATAATAGCATGGTACACTTGTGTTTGGATTTTTCAGATTTTTTTAAACCTTGCAGCAAGCCTGTGGTTCAGTTCCGTAGACCCTGAGCTATGGGACCCCCAGAATTTTTTAATAGAATTACTGCCTTATTTAGGAAGGATCTAATTCTTATTATTTAAAGTGCTGTTGGCAGCTGACACATTGAGAAAATTATTAAAATATAATTTAACTGGCATTTTGGTAGGGAAAAAAACCCACCCTTGCTGTTCATAAGAGTAACACACAAGGGAACATTTCTCATCCAAAATAAAACACTGGAAAAATGTGCTTTACCTCAAAATCTTTCCTCTGGGAATCTAGGTAATTCTTAATAATTATCAATTTGCATTAGGGAAAAGATAACAAATATACATGAATTTCTAACAAAACATAACTCTGATGAGATTCTCACCAAGATTCTGATTTGACTGGTTCCGAGGGCAGATGTGAACACATCAGTCCTACACTGCCACTGCCTTCTGGACATTTCTCCTAGGATTCCACCTCAGGCGCCAACTGTCACAGCCCCACTTGTCACCTTCCCCCCACCAAGCCGTGGTGACTCTTCACTTCTCACCAATTTCTGAAGTATCAATGTGGAATCAGCCCCATTTAGTGCTTCTTTTCTGACTGCCCAGCAGTCTCAGGTCTGAGAAACTGGCTGAGAGTACTCTATATGTAACTTGTAACTATTTCTTTCTCTCATCCTCAATGCATCAGCTCTTCAAAGTCAAGTCATTCATGAGTTCAAATTTGTGGTCACTTCTAACACTCAAGCAGGAACCTACATCAGAAATATGTTGTCACAATGCTGACAATGGCCACCTTAATTCCAGTAGGTGACCAGAGTATATGACACCCTGGGGTGGGGCCACCATGGCTATTCCTATCTCAGCCATTCCCTTTCTGTATGATCTTAGATGAGTTCTGTTTTTCCTCTAAGACTCGGTTTTTTCTTCTGAAGACAATAATAATAATCGCACAAAGTTCAGAGAGTCCCACATGAGGATACTCATATGAAGATTCCTAGTCATCCCCCAAGAGCTGTAATTCCTCATTAGGATTGTGGTGTATAGTGGGTCCCTATAATAGCATGGTACACTTGTGTTTGGATTTTTCAGATTTTTGTAAACCTTGCAGCAAGCCTGTGGTTCAGTTCCGTAGACCCTGAGCTATGGGACCCCCAGAATTTTTTAATAGAATTACTGCCTTATTTAGGAAGGATCTAATTCTTATTATTTAAAGTGCTGTTGGCAGCTGACACATTGAGAAAATTATTAAAAT
Organism: Tragulus kanchil; assembly: GCA_022376925.1. Taxonomy (NCBI): domain Eukaryota; kingdom Metazoa; phylum Chordata; class Mammalia; order Artiodactyla; family Tragulidae; genus Tragulus; species Tragulus kanchil. The sequence goes on from JAIOJX010000032.1 coordinate 176,756,611, forward strand.
ATAATTTAACTGGCATTTTGGTAGGGAAAAAAACCCACCCTTGCTGTTCATAAGAGTAACACACAAGGGAACATTTCTCATCCAAAATAAAACACTGGAAAAATGTGCTTTACCTCAAAATCTTTCCTCTGGGAATCTAGGTAATTCTTAATAATTATCAATTTGCATTAGGGAAAAGATAACAAATATACATGAATTTCTAACAAAACATAACTCTGATGAGATTCTCACCAAGATTCTGATTTGACTGGTTCCGAGGGCAGATGTGAACACATCAGTCCTACACTGCCACTGCCTTCTGGACATTTCTCCTAGGATTCCACCTCAGGCGCCAACTGTCACAGCCCCACTTGTCACCTTCCCCCCACCAAGCCGTGGTGACTCTTCACTTCTCACCAATTTCTGAAGTATCAATGTGGAATCAGCCCCATTTAGTGCTTCTTTTCTGACTGCCCAGCAGTCTCAGGTCTGAGAAACTGGCTGAGAGAAAAGTCCCACCCCATGTCCAGGAGCCATCTCTTGTGCTAAGCCCCACTGGGTGAACATCCACCATCACTACTTCAGATTTTGGAGCTAATCAGTACTTTAAAGACTATGGTCCTAGGTCCTCAATGATAGAAGGGAGACTTTTAACTAAAAATTAAGTGGGACTATCCAGATGAATACCTGGAGCCTGGCCATAGATTCTTTCAGCTGGTGATGTCATAGGCTGATTTGTTCTGATCAAACCAGTCAATCCTAAAGGAAATAAACCTTGAATATTCATTAGGAGGGCTGATGCTGATGTTAAAGCTCCGATACTCTGGCCACTTAATGCAAAGAGTTGACTCACTGAAAAAAACTCTGAAGCTAGAAAAGATTGAGGGCAAGAAGAGAAGGGGGTGACAGAGGAGGAGATGGTTAGATGGCAATGGACATCAAAGGACATGAACTCTAGCAAACTCAGGGAGGTAGCAAAAGACAAGGAAGCCTGGCATGCTACAGTTGGTGGAGTCACAAAGGATTGGGCACAAAGGCTCTGAACCTGGAAGTGATAAGTGATGACACAAGGACCATGGTGAGACCTCAGGTGGCGGGAACCAAATGCTCTCTGTCTCAGAAGCTATCCCAGATCCAGGATACCATCACACTATTGCTTTCTCTCACAGGGGATGGAAAATCAGTGCTGGGATCTAACTTGAGGAGAAACTTCAAATTATAATTACAAATTTACTTTTCACATAAAATCACACTGATTTTCTGAAATAGAGTCTAACTGTTTTAAGCTAATCAGACTTTACAAATACATGAATTTCTAACAAAACATAACTCTGATGAGATTCTCACCAAGATTCTGATTTGACTGGTTCCGAGGGCAGATGTGAACACATCAGTCCTACACTGCCACTGCCTTCTGGACATTTCTCCTAGGATTCCACCTCAGGCGCCAACTGTCACAGCCCCACTTGTCACCTTCCCCCCACCAAGCCGTGGTGACTCTTCACTTCTCACCAATTTCTGAAGTATCAATGTGGAATCAGCCCCATTTAGTGCTTCTTTTCTGACTGCCCAGCAGTCTCAGGTCTGAGAAACTGGCTGAGAGAAAAGTCCCACCCCATGTCCAGGAGCCATCTCTTGTGCTAAGCCCCACTGGGTGAACATCCACCATCACTACTTCAGATTTTGGAGCTAATCAGTACTTTAAAGACTATGGTCCTAGGTCCTCAATGATAGAAGGGAGACTTTTAACTAAAAATTAAGTGGGACTATCCAGATGAATACCTGGAGCCTGGCCATAGATTCTTTCAGCTGGTGATGTCATAGGCTGATTTGTTCTGATCAAACCAGTCAATCCTAAAGGAAATAAACCTTGAATATTCATTAGGAGGGCTGATGCTGATGTTAAAGCTCCGATACTCTGGCCACTTAATGCAAAGAGTTGACTCACTGAAAAAAACTCTGAAGCTAGAAAAGATTGAGGGCAAGAAGAGAAGGGGGTGACAGAGGAGGAGATGGTTAGATGGCAATGGACATCAAAGGACATGAACTCTAGCAAACTCAGGGAGGTAGCAAAAGACAAGGAAGCCTGGCATGCTACAGTTGGTGGAGTCACAAAGGATTGGGCACAAAGGCTCTGAACCTGGAAGTGATAAGTGATGACACAAGGACCATGGTGAGACCTCAGGTGGCGGGAACCAAATGCTCTCTGTCTCAGAAGCTATCCCAGATCCAGGATACCATCACACTATTGCTTTCTCTCACAGGGGATGGAAAATCAGTGCTGGGATCTAACTTGAGGAGAAACTTCAAATTATAATTACAAATTTACTTTTCACATAAAATCACACTGATTTTCTGAAATAGAGTCTAACTGGTTTTGAACACAGCTCACCTTTATCAGACTTAAACTTCCACCAAATATAGCCTAGAGGAAGGGAGGAATAGGAGAAGAGTCTTAGTCAAGGGTAAAAATGTGGAAATTTGCTCTTTGGTTGATGGATCTGTCCAAAAGCAAAGCTTCACTTGAAGTTTCTCAAAATCAGGAGAACTATTACCTCTGGCCAGAGTCAACCTGATATATCACACACATATACAAACACAGGAGAGTGAGTGGGGTGAGGGCAGGGGAGAGAACTCTGAGAAATGTTAAAGCTAGGATTTTCCATCAACTCCTGAAGGAGGAAATGGTAACCCACTCCACTATCCTTGCTTGGAAAATCCCATGGACAGAGGAGCCTGGTGAACTACAGCCCATAGATTTGTAAAAGAGACAGACACGACTTACCAACTGAGCATGTTCCATCAGCACTGTTTCCACTGTCTTATATACTCTGAGAATCTCAAGATTGAATAATATATGATTTCCATCCTTGATCACCCTCTTTCAATAGGGAATGTTTCAGTGTGTTGGTTTGGAGGCCACCTTGGGTTATATCCCAGCTCTTCCAAGTAGAAGCTAATCCATGGCAGTAGTGACTCCATATTTCTGAACTTTAAGGTTTACAAAGAATAATAAAAGAAAGATAAGTAGGGTGTGTTTTGTAGCATAAATTTAAACATGAAATGAACTAATTTATACAAAGTAGTTAGAGCACATAATGACCTCAAAATAATAATAACGGCTAGGTCTGCCACACTGCAGGCAGATCCTTCACCATCCAAACCACCAGGAAAATCCTTAATGAATAGGTATAATAATTATCCTATACATGCCATATATAGTTTTTTCAGGGTTTTTGTGTTTTTAAAACTCGTTTAAGTATCTAATTATGAAAGAGGAGAGTGAAAAAGTGGTCTTAAAACTTAACATTCAGAAAACTAAGATCATGTCATCCAGTACCATCACTTCATGGAAATTAGATGGGGAACAATGTAAACAGTGAAGGACTTTATTTCCTTGGACTCCAAAATCACTGCGGATGGTGTCTTCAGCCACAAAATTAAAAGATGTTTACTTCTTGGAAGAAAAGCTATGACAATTCTAGACAGCGTATTAAAAAGCAAAGATATCACTTTGCCAACAAAGGTTCGTATAGTCAAAGCTATGTTTTTCCAGTAGTCATGTACAGATGTGAAATTTGGATCATAAAGAAGGCTGAGACCCGAAGACTTGATGCTTTCAAATTGTGATGCAGGAGAACATGGAAGGCAGAAAAAGAAGTGGGCACCACAGGATGAGATGATTAAATGGCATCACTGACTCAATGGGCATGAGTTTGAGTGAACACTTGGAAATAGTGAGGGACAGAGAAGCCTGGTTTGCTACAGTCCAAGGGGTCACAAAGAGTCAGATATGACTTAAAGACTGAATAACAATACTCTTTTCTGTGTTTTTAAAGTTCATTTAAACATCACTATAGTCATGTGATGAAGACACATTTACCAATAGGGCCATTGAGGTTCAGAGGGTCTAAGAAACCTGTTGCGGCTTTCACAATCAGTATATGGCAGAGCTAGGATCTGAACTCAGAACTGCAGCTCTTAATCATTCAGTGGAGTTCCCTTGCCTTAGTTCTAAGGTCCATATATAGGTATAGGTATAGATGCATAGATACTGATATGAAATGCTAGAACAGCATTAGTGCATGCATGATATTGATTAGCAACACCTACTTTTCTAACTTCTTTCCTTCTTTGTCTCATCTCTGCAATGGAATCTGGTATGCTGCTACCTTTCAATTTTCTAGAACACCATCTAAACATGCATGGCTCTTTCCAGTGCCTGTAGAGCAAAACTTATATCCCTCATCATAGTTTGTGACTTGACCTCTTGTTCTACTAGCCTCCTCTTTTGTGGCTCTCTCTCAGTCACCCCAAACTTCTCCTCCCCCAAGCAATGCTGCTTCTCCATACCCTTGTACCTTCCAACTTAGAATCTTCTTCCTGAGTACTCCCCAAGCATGCTCGTCCTTCTCCAATTGGAAAATCTTTTTCGGAGAGTGAAAAGTGGTCTTAAAACTTAACATTCAGAAAACTAAGATCATGTCATCCAGTACCATCACTTCAAAAGATGGGGAACAATGTAAACAGTGAAGGACTTTATTTCCTTGGACTCCAAAATCACTGCGGATGGTGTCTTCAGCCACAAAATTAAAAGATGTTTACTTCTTGGAAGAAAAGCTATGACAATTCTAGACAGCGTATTAAAAAGCAAAGATATCACTTTGCCAACAAAGGTTCGTATAGTCAAAGCTATGTTTTTCCAGTAGTCATGTACAGATGTGAAATTTGGATCATAAAGAAGGCTGAGACCCGAAGACTTGATGCTTTCAAATTGTGATGCAGGAGAACATGGAAGGCAGAAAAAGAAGTGGGCACCACAGGATGAGATGATTAAATGGCATCACTGACTCAATGGGCATGAGTTTGAGTGAACACTTGGAAATAGTGAGGGACAGAGAAGCCTGGTTTGCTACAGTCCAAGGGGTCACAAAGAGTCAGATATGACTTAAAGACTGAATAACAATACTCTTTTCTGTGTTTTTAAAGTTCATTTAAACATCACTATAGTCATGTGATGAAGACACATTTACCAATAGGGCCATTGAGGTTCAGAGGGTCTAAGAAACCTGTTGCGGCTTTCACAATCAGTATATGGCAGAGCTAGGATCTGAACTCAGAACTGCAGCTCTTAATCATTCAGTGGAGTTCCCTTGCCTTAGTTCTAAGGTCCATATATAGGTATAGGTATAGATGCATAGATACTGATATGAAATGCTAGAACAGCATTAGTGCATGCATGATATTGATTAGCAACACCTACTTTTCTAACTTCTTTCCTTCTTTGTCTCATCTCTGCAATGGAATCTGGTATGCTGCTACCTTTCAATTTTCTAGAACACCATCTAAACATGCATGGCTCTTTCCAGTGCCTGTAGAGAAAAACTTATATTCCTCATCATAGTTTGTGACTTGACCTCTTGTTCTACTAGCCTCCTCTTTTGTGGCTCTCTCTCAGTCACCCCAAACTTCTCCTCCCCCAAGCAATGCTGCTTCTCCATACCCTTGTACCTTCCAACTTAGAATCTTCTTCCTGAGTACTCCACCAGCATTCCACTCTCTGCTTCCTTCCGGGGGACCTCTGTGATTCTGCGGGCCAGACTCCAGTCCTTAAACTTATAACAGTCCTACATGAGAGATGTTCGTATTTGTTAAGTGGGAAAGAACAATTCAGAGAAAGTCTTGCTTCACATCATACAGTTAAGAAAGTGAGCCTAACATTCATTATTTTTAGTTAATTTTATTGGCATATATTTGTTGTACAATGCTGTATTAGTTTCTTCCTATAGAGCAAAGTGAATCAGCTTTACATTTGCATATATCCCCTTCTTACCATTTAAGTCACCACAGAGATCTTAGTAGAGCTGCTTGTGCTGTACAGTAGGTTCGCGTGAGTTATCTGCTTGATATGGAGCATCAATAGTGTATCCATGTCAGGCCCATCTGCCAAGCTATCCCACTCTTCCTTCACTCACTAGTAATCATATATGTGTCATCTGTATCTGTGACTGTATTTCTGCTTTGCAAAAAGTTCATCTCTACCTTTTTCCCAGATTTCACAGATAAGTGATATCATATGTGTTTTTCCTCTTTCTGACTTCTTTCACTCCACAGAACAGTCTCTAGGTTCATCCATGTCTCTGCAAATGGCATTATTTCACTCTTTTTTTTATGACTGAGTAGTATTCTATGGTATCTGTGTGCCACATCTTTATCCATTCATCCATTGGTGGACATTGAGGTTAATTCCATGTCCTGGCTACCGTAAATAGTAACACTGACAATTTAAACTCACATCTTCCTAGTTCAGGTCCATATATAGGTATAGATGCATGATATGAAATGCTAGAACAGCATTAGTGCATGCATGATATTGATTAGCAACACCTACTTTTCTAACTTCTTTCCTTCTTTGTCTCATCTCTGCAATGGAATCTGGTATGCTGCTACCTTTCAATTTTCTAGAACACCATCTAAACATGCATGGCTCTTTCCAGTGCCTGTAGAGAAAAACTTATATTCCTCATCATAGTTTGTGACTTGACCTCTTGTTCTACTAGCCTCCTCTTTTGTGGCTCTCTCTCAGTCACCCCAAACTTCTCCTCCCCCAAGCAATGCTGCTTCTCCATACCCTTGTACCTTCCAACTTAGAATCTTCTTCCTGAGTACTCCACCAGCATTCCACTCTCTGCTTCCTTCCGGGGGACCTCTGTGATTCTGCGGGCCAGACTCCAGTCCTTAAACTTATAACAGTCCTACATGAGAGATGTTCGTATTTGTTAAGTGGGAAAGAACAATTCAGAGAAAGTCTTGCTTCACATCATACAGTTAAGAAAGTGAGCCTAACATTCATTATTTTTAGTTAATTTTATTGGCATATATTTGTTGTACAATGCTGTATTAGTTTCTTCCTATAGAGCAAAGTGAATCAGCTTTACATTTGCATATATCCCCTTCTTACCATTTAAGTCACCACAGAGATCTTAGTAGAGCTGCTTGTGCTGTACAGTAGGTTCGCGTGAGTTATCTGCTTGATATGGAGCATCAATAGTGTATCCATGTCAGGCCCATCTGCCAAGCTATCCCACTCTTCCTTCACTCACTAGTAATCATATATGTGTCATCTGTATCTGTGACTGTATTTCTGCTTTGCAAAAAGTTCATCTCTACCTTTTTCCCAGATTTCACAGATAAGTGATATCATATGTGTTTTTCCTCTTTCTGACTTCTTTCACTCCACAGAACAGTCTCTAGGTTCATCCATGTCTCTGCAAATGGCATTATTTCACTCTTTTTTTTATGACTGAGTAGTATTCTATGGTATCTGTGTGCCACATCTTTATCCATTCATCCATTGGTGGACATTGAGGTTAATTCCATGTCCTGGCTACCGTAAATAGTAACACTGACAATTTAAACTCACATCTTCCTAGTTTTATGACCCTCCTTCATCTATCACACAACATCCCTAAAAAAATTGGGGCAATCGTATCCTAGTTCTAACTAGACTTGCGAAGATTTACATGTGTCTAGATAGGGCTTAAGTGAATATTTTAAATGCTCCTCTAGCTAACTTCCTTGAATCCTGAATGATGTCCCTTTCAGCTACATCAAATGTCTCAGCCCAGGCAGTCCAGAAAACCATAGGGCATGCAGCCACAGTGCTGGAATGATCTGTCCATCTGGTCTACTCTCTGTTTCTGTCTTCCTCCATAGAAGGGTGCAGGGCATGCACAAAGTAAGTCTAGCTTGGGAAGCAAAAGAAAACACAATACGGAGCATGTGCGTTTTATCAGAACCAAACAAATTGTGGTTATAAACATTCCGTCGCCAGTGAAATTGCAGGCTTCTTTGAAGATCAGTGTCTGTTTTTTAATGTATCTATATTAAAAAAAAAAAAAAAACTGGACCAAATTTTCGTTCAACCAGGATGAAGAGGAGTCTGAGGAGGAGAGAGATGAGGATTGAACCCAGGAAAATGAAAAGAGGGACAGGGAGCAAGGAAGACCTTTGTCCTGAATTAGCACATTGATTAGAAGCAAGTTTCTTTCTCTCGAGCAGCCCTCCCCTAAACACCGTCCACAGCCCCACAAGCCACTAACCACAGTCATTTTGTGGGGCCCCTCTCTGCCTTCCTTATTTGATACACTCGGATCAACTGCTGTGGTTCAGACAGTTTGTTAAGGTTCCTGGGAGAGAGAAAAAAAGACAGCCTCCTAATTATCTGCAATCAGCTCTTGACATCTGGAAAGCACTCTATCTAGCTTTTAACCCTGTATGGGGTCAACCCCTAGGTTCTCTCTGCCTCATCCCTAACCTGATCCCCTGAAGCCACAGAGGTGCAGCAGGGGCCCCTGCCCTCAGTTCCATCTTTGGACTCCACTCCCTCACTCTAGATCTTGCATTGTCTGGACTGTCTCATCCCCAGCCAGGGCTTTTAATTATTTATTTATCAATTTTTGTCTGCGCTGAGTCTTCATTGCTATGTAGACTCTTCACTAGCTGCAGTGAGTGGGAGCTACTCTCTAGTTGTGGTGCTTGGACTTCTCATTGCCCTGGCTTCTCTTGAGGAGCACAGTCTCTAGGGTGTGGGGGCTTCAGTAGTTTTGGTTCAGGGGCTCTAGAGCACTGGCTCAATTGTTGTAGTGCACAAAATCAGTTCCTCCTTAGCATGTGGGATCTTCCTGGACCAGGGATCAAACTAGAGTCATCTTCATTGGCAAGAGCGACCAGAGAAGCCACCAGTGAGTCTATTACTCTCTTTAGACTGACAAGACCCAAAACCACACCTCCAACTTTGATCGATCTATCTTGCTCCAAAACATCTTCAACTGTATAACAGGTACTCCAGTTACCTTCATTCTTTTATGAGTAAAAATAAACAGCAAAAAAAAGGCAGGGCTTCCCTGGTGGTCCACTGGGCAAAGAGTCCACCTTGCAGTGCAAGGGGCACCGGTTTGATCCCTGGCCCAGAAAGATCCCACGTGCCGTGGAGTGGCTGGACCAGTGCTGGTGTGTCCAATTGCAGGCCAGCACTCTGGAGCACATACGCTGGGAGCCAGTGCTCTGCGACAAGAGAGGCCACTGAGGTGGGAGACCCACACATGCCAAAGAATAAAGATGGATAAAAGTAAATATAAACAAAAGAAGTATGATGGAGAAATAGAAAAAAAAAAAAAAAAAGCAAATAGCTTCTTTTAAACCAAGAATGTCAATTGATATACAGGTAAACAAGATCAAAAACTGCTTTCTCCAGCCAACATCTCTCTCTTGCTTTCTTCCCTCATGTGCTTTTCTGTTCTGTCCTTTGGTTTTTCTAGACATTACACATCAATTTTGTATAACTACCGCACACTGTAAATGTCTAACACTGGAAGCACTCTCATTTCTAGGATCTTCCCATTGTCTGGACGGGGGTCCTCAGTTCCATCTTTGGACTCCACTCCCTCACTCTAGATCTTGCATTGTCTGGACTGTCTCATCCCCAGCCAGGGCTTTTAATTATTTATTTATCAATTTTTGTCTGTGCTGAGTCTTCATTGCTATGTAGACTCTTCACTAGCTGCAGTGAGTGGGAGCTACTCTCTAGTTGTGGTGCTTGGACTTCTCATTGCCCTGGCTTCTCTTGAGGAGCACAGTCTCTAGGGTGTGGGGGCTTCAGTAGTTTTGGTTCAGGGGCTCTAGAGCACTGGCTCAATTGTTGTAGTGCACAAAATCAGTTCCTCCTTAGCATGTGGGATCTTCCTGGACCAGGGATCAAACTAGAGTCATCTTCATTGGCAAGAGCGACCAGAGAAGCCACCAGTGAGTCTATTACTCTCTTTAGACTGACAAGACCCAAAACCACACCTCCAACTTTGATCGATCTATCTTGCTCCAAAACATCTTCAACTGTATAACAGGTACTCCAGTTACCTTCATTCTTTTATGAGTAAAAATAAACAGCAAAAAAAAAAAGGCAGGGCTTCCCTGGTGGTCCACTGGGCAAAGAGTCCACCTTGCAGTGCAAGGGGCACCGGTTTGATCCCTGGCCCAGAAAGATCCCACGTGCCGTGGAGTGGCTGGACCAGTGCTGGTGTGTCCAATTGCAGGCCAGCACTCTGGAGCACATACGCTGGGAGCCAGTGCTCTGCGACAAGAGAGGCCACTGAGGTGGGAGACCCACACATGCCAAAGAATAAAGATGGATAAAAGTAAATATAAACAAAAGAAGTATGATGGAGAAATAGAAAAAAAAAAAAAAAAAGCAAATAGCTTCTTTTAAACCAAGAATGTCAATTGATATACAGGTAAACAAGATCAAAAACTGCTTTCTCCAGCCAACATCTCTCTCTTGCTTTCTTCCCTCATGTGCTTTTCTGTTCTGTCCTTTGGTTTTTCTAGACATTACACATCAATTTTGTATAACTACCGCACACTGTAAATGTCTAACACTGAACTCAATCTTGCACAGTTGAGAGTTGCTAAGGACACACCGAGTCTGGGGACCAGTGACAACATCACATCTTCCAGTCTCCTTCTGCCCTCACATACTTCTAATTCAATACAAATTTCCATAGCTTTCTAACTACAGCCACCAGTCACTCTGCTACTACCGTCATTACAACCCCACTGTTTCCTACCAAGGGTATTTATTCAATGAGTTTTTTTTTTCTCTATATGTTTCCAAGAATTTGATGTAGCTTTGAATCAGAGAATTAGATACAGTCAAACTGATAAATAACAATAAAATAAAGTAAAAAGTTATATAAAATAAAATAAGTTAAAAAAGATAAATAAGATAAATATAATCATGGATACCTCTCCCAAGTAAATGAATGATTCATGTTGTTAAACTTCATAGATTTGTGTTGTCATGAACTGTGTACTCTTCTGTGTGTATGCCACACTTGAGTGCAAAGTTTACAAGCAGAAAAATGAGCAGAAGTGTCAAGATCCTTCAGAATTTGGCTCTGGGTGTTCCCTCTGTTGGAAATATCCCTTGCCTTGTGCTCTGACCACTGTGCTTGACTTTGATCTTTGGGATGTATTCTAGGTCTGGTCTAAATCTTGCCTCCTTAGTGGAGCTTTTTGACCTTTTCCCCATCAAGATTTATCTGATGCGATTAATCTCCTCCCCATCATAATTGGCTGAATCTGCTGTCTTTCCCCCAAACCTGGCTCTGGTTCTGAATTCTCTGTTTCGGTGGATAGAACAATGATCCATCAAGAGTTACAAACCAGAGACGTAGAAAATGCCCTCAAGCTATGACAAACCTAGACCATGTATTAAAAAGCAGAGACATCACTTTGCTGACAAATGTACGTATAGTCAAAGCTATATTTTTTCCAGTAGTTGTGTACGGATGTGAGAGTTGGACCATAAACAAGGATGAGTGCTGAAGAATTGATACTTTAAAACTGTGGTCCTGGAGTAGATTCTTGAGTCCCTTGGACAGCAAAGATATCAAAGCAACCAATCTTTAAGGAAATCAATCCTTAATATTCATTGGAAGGACTGATGCTGAAGCTGAAGCTCCAATGCGTTGGCCACCTGATGCAAACAGCCGGCTCATTGAAAAACACCCTGATGCTGGGAAAGATTGAGAGCAAAAGGAGAAGAGAAGACAGCTGGATAGCATCACCAACTCAATGGATATGAGTTTGAGCAAACTCCAGGAGATAGTGAAAAACGGGGAAGCCTGGAGTGCTATAGATCAAGGGGTCATGAAAAATCAGACAACTTAGTGACTGAAGAACAATGACCGTCACAATTTCCTGGGCACCTATTATCTGACAGCCACTGAGCTAGTTACTGTGCTTTCTGACACTGATAAGATAAAACTTTTCTAAGAATTCAAAATTTTCATGGAATCTTTGAGTCCTACATTTAAATAGGAAATCATGCCATAGGGAGAATGTACGAGAAGGTAGTAACCTACTTTGCTGGCCCAGTCTCCATCCCACTGGCTCATGGGAGGCCTCATGGATTCACTTTCATGGCCACCAAACATGCACCAGGCAACCCTGTTATACATCTTCCTAGTATTTTGTACTCCTCCATAACATTATGTGCTTCATGCTTATATTCCCTGTTGAACTTTAATCTCTTGGAGGCAAGGATTGTGCCTACCCCACATCCGAAGTGTATATCATTCAAGTGTATTTATGGGAGTGAGCAAAGAGGAAAAGCAAGAGGTCCCAATCATCCCCCAGATAAAGAAAATATACAATAATGAAAGAGAGAAAAAGACATGTGTCAGAGAAAAGAAAATGTTTCAAGGATCCAGAGAGGGAGAGTACGCTCCCTGTTCATTCTTGACTGTTTTCACTGAAGTTAGAGAATATGAATATTTAGAGAGTATGAAGGGTATTGGTATATTTAAAATTTTGAAATTACATATGCAACTCCTCTTCAAGTCTCAAGAATGGTCTGTTTCTTCTTACACTGCTGCCACTTGCTGAGATAACTGAATATATTCAAATCTGTTTAGACACTGCATCTTCATGTTATCATTCAGATTCTATATGCGGTCTGAAGTTTAGTTTTCATATTTTCATGTCTTTAACCAAGACTTCACATGTAGGTGATGATTCTTGAGTCCCTTGGACAGCAAAGATATCAAAGCAACCAATCTTTAAGGAAATCAATCCTTAATATTCATTGGAAGGACTGATGCTGAAGCTGAAGTTCCAATGCGTTGGCCACCTGATGCAAACAGCCGGCTCATTGAAAAACACCCTGATGCTGGGAAAGATTGAGAGCAAAAGGAGAAGAGAAGACAGCTGGATAGCATCACCAACTCAATGGATATGAGTTTGAGCAAACTCCAGGAGATAGTGAAAAACGGGGAAGCCTGGAGTGCTATAGATCAAGGGGTCATGAAAAATCAGACAACTTAGTGACTGAAGAACAATGACCGTCACAATTTCCTGGGCACCTATTATCTGACAGCCACTGAGCTAGTTACTGTGCTTTCTGACACTGATAAGATAAAACTTTTCTAAGAATTCAAAATTTTCATGGAATCTTTGAGTCCTACATTTAAATAGGAAATCATGCCATAGGGAGAATGTACGAGAAGGTAGTAACCTACTTTGCTGGCCCAGTCTCCATCCCACTGGCTCATGGGAGGCCTCATGGATTCACTTTCATGGCCACCAAACATGCACCAGGCAACCCTGTTATACATCTTCCTAGTATTTTGTACTCCTCCATAACATTATGTGCTTCATGCTTATATTCCCTGTTGAACTTTAATCTCTTGGAGGCAAGGATTGTGCCTACCCCACATCCGAAGTGTATATCATTCAAGTGTATTTATGGGAGTGAGCAAAGAGGAAAAGCAAGAGGTCCCAATCATCCCCCAGATAAAGAAAATATACAATAATGAAAGAGAGAAAAAGACATGTGTCAGAGAAAAGAAAATGTTTCAAGGATCCAGAGAGGGAGAGTACGCTCCCTGTTCATTCTTGACTGTTTTCACTGAAGTTAGAGAATATGAATATTTAGAGAGTATGAAGGGTATTGGTATATTTAAAATTTTGAAATTACATATGCAACTCCTCTTCAAGTCTCAAGAATGGTCTGTTTCTTCTTACACTGCTGCCACTTGCTGAGATAACTGAATATATTCAAATCTGTTTAGACACTGCATCTTCATGTTATCATTCAGATTCTATATGCGGTCTGAAGTTTAGTTTTCATATTTTCATGTCTTTAACCAAGACTTCACATGTAGGTGATGATACAAAATGAAGCAGGGGAGATGTTCTTTCTCCACAGTTGCATTGTTCTCCTAATTATGATTCTTCCAGTAAAGAAATTTAATCATCCCAAAGTCCATTTATGTTTATTTGTATATTTCATAACTTTAATGACAAAGAGGAGATTATAAAATGTAATGAAGGAAAAAATAAAAACTGTATAACCTACCAAAGAGTAAGATCTAAATAGCATCAGTCTTTGATGATCACAAATAGGTGCTGGAGGACAGTGAAATGGCATCTTCTAAGGTTTTAGAGAAATGGTTTCATACCCAGATATGTACCCTTGGTCAAACTATCAATGAAGTGTAAAGGTATAACATTTTTGGTTTTCCTATTTTTACTTTCAAGGACTCAAAATTTTACTGTCTAAATCCCCCATCTGAAAGATATTCTTGAAGATATCTCATCAGTCTAGCAGGACATAAACAGCATAATGTGGGAAGAATAAGAGGACCCAAATCCAAGGGCCACTGAAAGACAAGGAAAACCAGCATGCATGCTTTCTGCAGCCCATTTGGCCACAGACTTGAGGAACTCAGGATGCCTCAAGAATGATGTCTTTAAGTGGTTTTATAATAATGGAATTCACTTATAAATTCAATTTTCAAGAGAAAACATGGAAGAAGTGCCTAAAATGATAAAGTAAAAGTAGATGCTCCTTGGCAAGATAAAGGTGATGATATACCTGACAAATGGTGGAAGGTGAGATGGGAAAGAGTTAGAGGAGGGTGCAGGGAAAGAAGAGAATATTCTCTTTATACCACATTGATTATGCGATACAGGCTTCATCGGTGCTCAGCAGGAAAGAATCCACTTGCCAATGCAGAAAAAATGGGTTCATTCTCTGAATTGAGAAGGCCCCCTGGAGAAGAAAATGGAAACCCACACCAGTATTCTTGCCTGAGAAATCTCAGGACAGAGGACCCTGGTGGGCTACAGTCCATGGACTTTTTTAGCTGACGGATAACTGAATATATTCAAATCTGTTTAGACACTGCATCTTCATGTTATCATTCAGATTCTATATGGTCTGAAGTTTAGTTTTCATATTTTCATGTCTTTAACCAAGACTTCACATGTAGGTGATGATACAAAATGAAGCAGGGGAGATGTTCTTTCTCCACAGTTGCATTGTTCTCCTAATTATGATTCTTCCAGTAAAGAAATTTAATCATCCCAAAGTCCATTTATGTTTATTTGTATATTTCATAACTTTAATGACAAAGAGGAGATTATAAAATGTAATGAAGGAAAAAATAAAAACTGTATAACCTACCAAAGAGTAAGATCTAAATAGCATCAGTCTTTGATGATCACAAATAGGTGCTGGAGGACAGTGAAATGGCATCTTCTAAGGTTTTAGAGAAATGGTTTCATACCCAGATATGTACCCTTGGTCAAACTATCAATGAAGTGTAAAGGTATAACATTTTTGGTTTTCCTATTTTTACTTTCAAGGACTCAAAATTTTACTGTCTAAATCCCCCATCTGAAAGATATTCTTGAAGATATCTCATCAGTCTAGCAGGACATAAACAGCATAATGTGGGAAGAATAAGAGGACCCAAATCCAAGGGCCACTGAAAGACAAGGAAAACCAGCATGCATGCTTTCTGCAGCCCATTTGGCCACAGACTTGAGGAACTCAGGATGCCTCAAGAATGATGTCTTTAAGTGGTTTTATAATAATGGAATTCACTTATAAATTCAATTTTCAAGAGAAAACATGGAAGAAGTGCCTAAAATGATAAAGTAAAAGTAGATGCTCCTTGGCAAGATAAAGGTGATGATATACCTGACAAATGGTGGAAGGTGAGATGGGAAAGAGTTAGAGGAGGGTGCAGGGAAAGAAGAGAATATTCTCTTTATACCACATTGATTATGCGATACAGGCTTCATCGGTGCTCAGCAGGAAAGAATCCACTTGCCAATGCAGAAAAAATGGGTTCATTCTCTGAATTGAGAAGGCCCCCTGGAGAAGAAAATGGAAACCCACACCAGTATTCTTGCCTGAGAAATCTCAGGACAGAGGACCCTGGTGGGCTACAGTCCATGGAGTCATGGAAGAATTGAATATGATTCAGTGACTAAACAATGAAATTATGCAATGGGAAGGAGGATTAATACACCATTGACCCACAGAGGTAGCAAATAGATGAGTTAATCATTTAAAATTAACAACAGAATTAACTGAATCAATGGGAAATTTGGTAGAAAGCAATGAAGGTGAATGAAACTGTGTTCTATCACAGTAGGAAACAGTAGATAATCTCTGATGTTATAAAAATGAGAAATAAGACCAGACGATCATAGTATTTCAAAGATTTATTAATGGGAAAAAGTAAAAGTGATTTCCTTGGGGGATTGAGCTTGGTGTGAAGATGAAGCCTGGGGTTTGTTGCTTTTTATCATGAATTCTTGTATCCTTTGACTTTTTAAGAAGATGTAAAGAATAATTTGATTTAAATCATTTTAAGGGGAAAAACTAATGTAAATATCTGAGCTTATTAGAGAGCTGCCTAGGCAGCTTCCTTGTTGCTCTATACATGGATCCTTTTACTTTTGTAGGGATTATCTGTGGTTAAGTAGTCACATTTCTATTTTTATTTTAGGACCACAGCTGCCTCTCTCACTTTCTTCTGCTTAAGGGCTGATAATGATATTATATACATCCTTTTTCAGAATTGTTTGAAATGGTTGAATTAAAGATGCATAAAAAAATTAGACCTTCATCCCTAAAGCATTCTGGCTACAGATCTTACCTTCTTTTCATTCACCAGAAATCAATACCCTAGGGGCCATCTTTCTTAAACTTGCCTTTTGATTTACTATGAGCTTAATAAGGACTTCCCTGGTGGTTCAATGGTGAAGAATCTGCCTGCAATACAGGAAGCTCAGGAAGCTGGGGTTTGATCCCTGTCTCAGGGAGATCTGAAGGATGATTACCTGACAAATGGTGGAAGGTGAGATGGGAAAGAGTTAGAGGAGGGTGCAGGAAAGAAGAGAATATTCTCTTTATACCACATTGATTATGCGATACAGGCTTCATCGGTGCTGAGCAGGAAAGAATCCACGGGCCACTGCAGAAAAAGTGGGTTCATTCTCTGAATTGAGAAGGCCCCCTGGAGAAGAAAATGGAAACCCACACCAGTATTCTTGCCTGAGAAATCTCAGGACAGAGGACCCTGGTGGGCTACAGTCCATGGAGTCATGGAAGAATTGAATATGATTCAGTGACTAAACAATGAAATTATGCAATGGGAAGGAGGATTAATACACCATTGACCCACAGAGGTAGCAAATAGATGAGTTAATCATTTAAAATTAACAACAGAATTAACTGAATCAATGGGAAATTTGGTAGAAAGCAATGAAGGTGAATGAAACTGTGTTCTATCACAGTAGGAAACAGTAGATAATCTCTGATGTTATAAAAATGAGAAATAAGACCAGATGATCATAGTATTTCAAAGATTTATTAATGGGAAAAAGTAAAAGTGATTTCCTTGGGGGATTGAGCTTGGTGTGAAGATGAAGCCTGGGGTTTGTTGCTTTTTATCATGAATTCTTGTATCCTTTGACTTTTTAAGAAGATGTAAAGAATAATTTGATTTAAATCATTTTAAGGGGAAAAACTAATGTAAATATCTGAGCTTATTAGAGAGCTGCCTAGGCAGCTTCCTTGTTGCTCTATACATGGATCCTTTTACTTTTGTAGGGATTATCTGTGGTTAAGTAGTCACATTTCTATTTTTATTTTAGGACCACAGCTGCCTCTCTCACTTTCTTCTGCTTAAGGGCTGATAATGATATTATATACATCCTTTTTTAGAATTGTTTGAAATGGTTGAATTAAAGATGCATAAAAAAATTAGACCTTCATCCCTAAAGCATTCTGGCTACAGATCTTACCTTCTTTTCATTCACCAGAAATCAATACCCTAGGGGCCATCTTTCTTAAACTTGCCTTTTGATTTACTATGAGCTTAATAAGGACTTCCCTGGTGGTTCAATGGTGAAGAATCTGCCTGCAATACAGGAAGCTCAGGAAGCTGGGGTTTGATCCCTGTCTCAGGGAGATCTGAAGGAGGGCTTGGCAACCCACTCCAGTATTCTTACCTGGAGAATCCCATGGACAGAGGAGCCTGATCAACTACAGACCATAGGGTTGCAAAGAGTCAGACATGACTAAAGCTGCTGGCCAAACACACACGAGTTTCATATGGTTGCACACATAACAACCATGATAGTAGTAATAATATTAAATAATTGCTTATGTTATTAAATAACTCTTTGGTCAGACATTGTTCTAAGGAGTTTCAAATATTATATCATTTTATCCAGATAATAATCTGTAAGAACAACTAATATGGTAGTTGAGTAGAGATTTCAGGATCCACCATCTGGGTATTGCTCCCAATTCAGCCATATACTAGCTTGATATCTACAGACAGTTTATTTTTTATTATTATTTTTTTTTAGATTTATTTATTTACTTTGGGCGGGGGCCGGGTTGGGGAGGGAGGGGAGTGGGCGGGCCACTTCTATTGGTCTTTCATTTCTCTATTTTCATTTGTCTTCATTCTTTGGCTCCTGTGGGCCTCCCATCGTGGTGGCCTCTGTCGTTGCAGAGCACCGGCTCTGGGCGCACGCGCTCCAGAGCTCCGGCTTGGTGATTGGACACATCAGTCCAGCCACTCCGTGGCACATGGGATCTTCCCAGGCCAGGGCTCGAACCGGCGCCCCTTACACTGCAAGGCGGTGTCCTTACCCACTGGATCCTTTTACTTTTGTAGGGATTATCTGTGGTTAAGTAGTCACATTTCTATTTTTATTTTAGGACCACAGCTGCCTCTCTCACTTTCTTCTGCTTAAGGGCTGATAATGATATTATATACATCCTTTTTCAGAATTGTTTGAAATGGTTGAATTAAAGATGCATAAAAAAATTAGACCTTCATCCCTAAAGCATTCTGGCTACAGATCTTACCTTCTTTTCATTCACCAGAAATCAATACCCTAGGGGCCATCTTTCTTAAACTTGCCTTTTGATTTACTATGAGCTTAATAAGGACTTCCCTGGTGGTTCAATGGTGAAGAATCTGCCTGCAATACAGGAAGCTCAGGAAGCTGGGGTTTGATCCCTGTCTCAGGGAGATCTGAAGGAGGGCTTGGCAACCCACTCCAGTATTCTTACCTGGAGAATCCCATGGACAGAGGAGCCTGATCAACTACAGACCATAGGGTTGCAAAGAGTCAGACATGACTAAAGCTGCTGGCCAAACACACACGAGTTTCATATGGTTGCACACATAACAACCATGATAGTAGTAATAATATTAAATAATTGCTTATGTTATTAAATAACTCTTTGGTCAGACATTGTTCTAAGGAGTTTCAAATATTATATCATTTTATCCAGATAATAATCTGTAAGAACAACTAATATGGTAGTTGAGTAGAGATTTCAGGATCCACCATCTGGGTATTGCTCCCAATTCAGCCATATACTAGCTTGATATCTACAGACAGTTTATTTTTTATTATTATTTTTTTTTAGATTTATTTATTTACTTTGGGCGGGGGCCGGGTTGGGGAGGGAGGGGAGTGGGCGGGCCACTTCTATTGGTCTTTCATTTCTCTATTTTCATTTGTCTTCATTCTTTGGCTCCTGTGGGCCTCCCATCGTGGTGGCCTCTGTCGTTGCAGAGCACCGGCTCTGGGCGCACGCGCTCCAGAGCTCCGGCTTGGTGATTGGACACATCAGTCCAGCCACTCCGTGGCACATGGGATCTTCCCAGGCCAGGGCTCGAACCGGCGCCCCTTACACTGCAAGGCGGTGTCCTTACCCACTGGACCACCAGGGGAAGCCCAACAGTTTATTTTTTAATTGAAGTATAATTGATTTGCAATGTCATGTTAGTTTCATGTATAAAGCAAAGTGTGTGTCTGTGTACCTGTATTCTTTTTCAGTTTCACTTTCATCATAGGTTATTACAAGACACTGAATATAGTTCCCTGTGCTATACAGTACACTTTTGCTGTTTATCTATTTTCTGCATTATAGTATGCATCTGTTAATTCCAAACTCATTAATTTATCCTCTTCTCCTTCTTTTTCCCTTTGGTAACTATAAATTTATTTCCTATGTCTGTGAGTCTGTTTCTGTTTTGTAAATAAGTTCATTTGTGTTATATTTTTAGATTCTACAAATTAGTGTTATTATATGTCTTTCTCTCTCTTACACTACTTAGCATGATAATCTCTACGCCCATCCACAATGCTGCAAATGACATTATCATCCTTTTTATGGCTGAGTAATATTTCATTGTAGAAATATGCCACATCTCCTTCATCCATTTATTTAATGATGGATATTAGGTTGCTTCCATGTCTTAGTTGCTGTTCAGCTATAAACACTGGGGTACATGTATCTTTTCAAGTTACGGTTATCTCCATTTAAATGCCCAGGAGTTAAATTGCAGAATCATATGTTAGCTCTTTTTAACAACTTAATTTTAACCTGTGACTCAACTTCCTTATTAATTCAATGGGAACAATAACAGTACTGATTTCGTAGTGTTTTGGTGAGAATTCAGTGAATCAATATATGCAAGCACTTAAAACATCTGTCTGCCACATAATAGGCAATGAAACATAATCATGGGAAACCCAAACTAGAAGTCATAGAGACAGTCCGGGAGGGTGGGCAGGCCACTTCTATTGGTCTTTCATTTCTCTATTTTCATTTGTCTTCATTCTTTGGCTCCTGTGGGCCTCCCATCGTGGTGGCCTCTGTCGTTGCAGAGCACCGGCTCTGGGCGCACGCGCTCCAGAGCTCCGGCTTGGTGATTGGACACATCAGTCCAGCCACTCCGTGGCACATGGGATCTTCCCAGGCCAGGGCTCGAACCGGCGCCCCTTACACTGCAAGGCGGTGTCCTTACCCACTGGACCACCAGGGGAAGCCCAACAGTTTATTTTTTAATTGAAGTATAATTGATTTGCAATGTCATGTTAGTTTCATGTATAAAGCAAAGTGTGTGTCTGTGTACCTGTATTCTTTTTCAGTTTCACTTTCATCATAGGTTATTACAAGACACTGAATATAGTTCCCTGTGCTATACAGTACACTTTTGCTGTTTATCTATTTTCTGCATTATAGTATGCATCTGTTAATTCCAAACTCATTAATTTATCCTCTTCTCCTTCTTTTTCCCTTTGGTAACTATAAATTTATTTCCTATGTCTGTGAGTCTGTTTCTGTTTTGTAAATAAGTTCATTTGTGTTATATTTTTAGATTCTACAAATTAGTGTTATTATATGTCTTTCTCTCTCTTACACTACTTAGCATGATAATCTCTACGCCCATCCACAATGCTGCAAATGACATTATCATCCTTTTTATGGCTGAGTAATATTTCATTGTAGAAATATGCCACATCTCCTTCATCCATTTATTTAATGATGGATATTAGGTTGCTTCCATGTCTTAGTTGCTGTTCAGCTATAAACACTGGGGTACATGTATCTTTTCAAGTTACGGTTATCTCCATTTAAATGCCCAGGAGTTAAATTGCAGAATCATATGTTAGCTCTTTTTAACAACTTAATTTTAACCTGTGACTCAACTTCCTTATTAATTCAATGGGAACAATAACAGTACTGATTTCGTAGTGTTTTGGTGAGAATTCAGTGAATCAATATATGCAAGCACTTAAAACATCTGTCTGCCACATAATAGGCAATGAAACATAATCATGGTAGAATTATCCCAATTTTATAACTAGGAACTGAGTCATAGAGACAGTCCATGATGTAGCTAAGATGTGAGTCTGGAGGTCTGACTTACTTTTTTTGTGCACTGAGTACCAATTGGGAGTGGGAGACACTACAGATTTTATCTCAGGTTTGAGAGGTATAAAAAAACATTTTTATACCTCCACCAGCATGGAGAAGGAAATGGCTACCCAATCCAGTGTTTGTGCCTGGGAAATTCCATGGACCGAGGAGCCTGGCGGGCTACAGTCCATGGGGTCACAAGAGTGGGATATGACTTAGCAACTGAACCAACACCACCATTGCGGAAATAATATTAGAGAAGTTCAAACTGACCAAGGACACAGAGCTAAAGAAATTGGGTGCATCCAGGTTTAGGACTGAAATTCACTTCAATGTCTTGTGTTGGTCACCTGCTATGCCCCCAGAACTGGCAACTTCCTATATACATATATAAATTAAAGGATTATGGCCACTATCCCTTTTTTATAATGAAGCAGTGAAAGATTTAGTGCATAAAGGTTAAATAACAAGGATGTAACTCAGCACCCTCTGAACTGTAATGAAATGTTTAGATACAGGCCAATAATTGATTTTCAACTATACAGCAAATTTTCCCGTGATCATGTGTCTGTGAATCCCTGAAGCAATTCTTAGTGAGAAGATAAGCTCACAGTGCGAGAGGGATCTGTGATCTCAGCTTTTACCCATAGTATCTACAGAGTCCTTGAGCTCAAAAGGGTTAATTTAAAGTTTTGCAGTTGAACAACTTACTCTCTGTTCAGGCTGGTCACCCTTAGTCCTTCTAATAGGCAGAGGGGGAATTCGCACGGTTGATGCTTACAGGCAAGGAAGTCAAGGCTGATGGAGATGAAGACATGCCTAACACCAGCTGGCCAGCGGGCTGAGGACTTTAGCCCTCCTCTGACTCTCGTCCCTTCCTCCAGTCTGCTCTTTCCAGAGCCAATTTTTGGAGTCCTACTGACACCACCCACAAATGCCAGTGGAATCTCAGGCTAGGACCCACTAGTTCCAATGTGTGTCACAGCTGCTTATGGATGTGATGAAGAGAATGGTCATAAGCAGTTTTGGGGATTTAACTATTTTTCAAGAGTCAAAAAGTGATTATGTTGATTTTGTCTTGATGCTCGAAACTTCTTGGCAAACTGTTAACAAGCTGGCCCCGTATTGTAGACTCTCACCTTTATAAGCAGCACAACCTTCCCTTCTCTCTGACCTCTAGGAATGAAGAGGTGAGGGGAATGACCTCTGTAGCCTGAAAGAGTCATTATTTTTGTTTCCCATTGCTACTCATTGTCAACAGAGAGTAAAGACAAACAGCAGTAACTACTTTCTTGAGGAGAAAGTAATGGTAATGTTTTCTTTGTTTTCAACTTCAATATTGATACTGCCTTCCTGCTTCTGCAGAATTCAGGGTTACAGAAAACATGTAATCTTCCCTGGCCCTTGTTTGTATGGGGCAGGGATGAATTAAAAAGTCTCTTTTGTTACATCAAAAAGCACAACTTTTTTCTGTAATCAACGGCAGTGAGATTCACCTTTCGGAAAATAAGAATTTTCTCTTTAGCCACAAATCTGCTTTAGGTAAACATCATTGACCACCCACATGTAGCGATGCTTTGTTGGAAAATTACTCCTTCCCCCTCCCCCCACATTTGTGCCTTGGTAGCTAAGTATGTGAAGGGGAAATTCCACTAGGAAAGTCTATTGTTCTCTAGATTTGCACCACTTGGGACAATGGAGTCAAGGTTTGTTTTGCTTGTTAAGGTATATTACAATTTCCATAAATACAATTACATTCTGTTGGAAAACATTCTGCAATCACAGTTTGGTCACAAGCAGAACTGTAGTACTGGGCGCAAAGAATGGGGACCACATCATTTCCTTAGAAGACTAGCTGATTACTAATCTGTGTTTTCTTATTTAAAGATACGCATTCATTTGTTCAATAGCTGTTTACAAAGTACCAATCATTGTGTGACAGCCATCATGCTAGGTGCTAAAGATATGATGGAAAATGGGACATGGATCCTGCCTGCATAAGGTTTTCTGTATACAGGAAAGACAGGGATTTGGAAACATAAATATAATGTAGGAGTTATAGGATGAATAACACGTATGTATGATTTGGATATATAAGTATTAGAAAAGCTGATTTAATCTCAGCCAAATATGATTTAACCTTCACTTTGTGAAGGATGCAACATTGCCTACATTTTATAGATGAGGAATACCTGTCCATGACCAGCAGCTAGGAAGTGATGGATTCTGAACCTATATCTGTGTTCTTCTTTTAGGACGATGAGAATGAGAAATGCTATGATGTGTGTGTGTGTGTGTGTGTGTGTGGTCAGTTCTGTCCAAATCTTTGAGACTTCATAGACTGTAGCCCACCAGGTTCCTCTGTCCATGAAATAATCCAGTCAAGAATACTGGCATGGGTTGCCATATCCTCCTCTGGGGATCTTCCCAGCTCAGGGATGGAACTCACATCTCTTGCATCTCCTGCATTGACAGTTTGATTCTTTACCACTCCACCACCCGTGGCCCTCTCTAAAACTGCCTTCACATACAAGTATGCATGTTGCAATATCAGAAATGAATTTGTTTGTGTGTTTCTTGATTTAATGGAGCAGCTTCACAACAATGCCCTTTTACTCTGAATGACATCACCATGCTCCTGGTGAAATTTGTTACTATGAAAGTAACATAGATATTTATCCAGGAAACAGTTAAGTAAACTATCAGCAATTACTGTTGGAAAACCCCCTTATTCTGGCTATTTTCCACTAGGAAAGTCTATTGTTCTCTAGATTTGCACCACTTGGGACAATGGAGTCAAGGTTTGTTTTGCTTGTTAAGGTATATTACAATTTCCATAAATACAATTACATTCTGTTGGAAAACATTCTGCAATCACAGTTTGGTCACAAGCAGAACTGTAGTACTGGGCGCAAAGAATGGGGACCACATCATTTCCTTAGAAGACTAGCTGATTACTAATCTGTGTTTTCTTATTTAAAGATACGCATTCATTTGTTCAATAGCTGTTTACAAAGTACCAATCATTGTGTGACAGCCATCATGCTAGGTGCTAAAGATATGATGGAAAATGGGACATGGATCCTGCCTGCATAAGGTTTTCTGTATACAGGAAAGACAGGGATTTGGAAACATAAATATAATGTAGGAGTTATAGGATGAATAACACGTATGTATGATTTGGATATATAAGTATTAGAAAAGCTGATTTAATCTCAGCCAAATATGATTTAACCTTCACTTTGTGAAGGATGCAACATTGCCTACATTTTATAGATGAGGAATACCTGTCCATGACCAGCAGCTAGGAAGTGATGGATTCTGAACCTATATCTGTGTTCTTCTTTTAGGACGATGAGAATGAGAAATGCTATGATGTGTGTGTGTGTGTGTGTGTGTGTGGTCAGTTCTGTCCAAATCTTTGAGACTTCATAGACTGTAGCCCACCAGGTTCCTCTGTCCATGAAATAATCCAGTCAAGAATACTGGCATGGGTTGCCATATCCTCCTCTGGGGATCTTCCCAGCTCAGGGATGGAACTCACATCTCTTGCATCTCCTGCATTGACAGTTTGATTCTTTACCACTCCACCACCCGTGGCCCTCTCTAAAACTGCCTTCACATACAAGTATGCATGTTGCAATATCAGAAATGAATTTGTTTGTGTGTTTCTTGATTTAATGGAGCAGCTTCACAACAATGCCCTTTTACTCTGAATGACATCAACATGCTCCTGGTGAAATTTGTTACTATGAAAGTAACATAGATATTTATCCAGGAAACAGTTAAGTAAACTATCAGCAATTTGAAGAAATAATAAACAAGTATTTAAAATATTATTTATGGGGCTTCCCTGGTGGTCCAGTGGGTAAGGACACCGACTTGCAGTGCAAGGGGTGCCGGTTCGATCCCTGGCCTGGGAAAATCCCACATGCCTCGGAGCGGCTGCACCGATGTGTCCAATTACCGAGCCGGAGCTCTAGAGCGCATGCGCCCAGAGCCGGTGCTCTGCGATAACAGAGGTCACTGTGATGGGAGGCCCACGCGGGCCAAAGAACAAAGATGGATGAAAACTGATAAATGAAAGACCAATGGAAGTGACCCGCCTGCCCCCTCCCTCCCCACCCCATCCCCCCCAAAATAAGTAAATAAATAAATATTTAAAAAATTATTTATAAAAAGTTATACTTCTAAATAATTACCAAATAATGGAAGCCCAACTGAGAGGTACAAAATTGTGTGTATATGTGTGGAGATGGGTCTCTCAGGTGGAGCTGGTGGTAAAGAACCTACCTGCCAGTGCAAGAGATATTAGATATGTGGGTTTGATATCTGGGTCAGGAAGATCCCTTGAAAGAGGGCGTTACCACCCACTTCAGTATTCTTACCTGAACAATTCCATGGCCAGAGGAGCCTTCCGGGCTGCAGTCCATGGGGTTGCAAAAGAGTTGGACACAACTGAAGTGACTTATCATATGCACACGTGTGTGAGTATTCACAATATTTTGTGAAAGGAATGCATGAGTGAAAATGAATGAGAACAATAGCTAAAATATTAACATGGGCAATTGGCTTTTGGAACGTATTTTATTTTTCCAAATGTTCCACCATGTATCTTTTATTAAAGAAATAAATTAAAACACACATCATTTTATCAAAGCCATGTCTATGTGCCGAGTATAATCAATAAATCAGAGCATTTTCAGACATAAAACCAGTCAGAAAAGAGTCATCATCAGCTTTTCTTTCTCTTGGTTTTCCCCACAACCTCAGGTGGTCTACAACTGATAATCTTACATTGCATCAAATGTACTGGATTTTGCAGTGAAAGAAATGTATAGAATTAGATTCACTTTGGACTTCTGTTATAGTACAGCAAGTAAAGAAAAAGCCTCCAGTGAAGGAGACCCCAGTTTGATCCCTGACTTAGGAAAATCCCCTGGAGGAGGGCATGACAACCCACTCCAGTATTCTTGCCTAGAGAATCCTATGAAGAGAGGAGCCTGAGGGTCTATAGATCATTGTGTAGCAAAGAGCAACTGAGCAGACACACAAAGCCAGGATTTGCATTCAGGCATCTCCATACGCTTCCCCCATGCAGCAGCCCCTGGTCAGTTCTGGCAGTGTGTCTGCTTCTTAGCACTTCCCCCCTCTACAAAGTGCACTCAGCATGGCTGCTGCCACTCTTATTATTACATATGACTTGTCTATCAGGACACCAACTTCTATTCTTGTACCAAAAAGATTATCATTATCCAGTTATTTTTTCTCCTATTTGTACCTATTTAAAAAATATAGTCATTCCACATGAAGACTTTTGGTTTATCAAAATGTGTTCAAATGCAAAAAATGGAAGAGTCTAATTGTACTGGGTGTTTCAAGGAGACTATTCCAGAAAAATTGCAAATCAGGAAATAATCCCAGATTATGGAACAGAAAACACTGTATACGCTGTTCTTCTGTATATATGCTTGCTCTTTCTCAAGGGATGTTTGCTTATGGAATTCAATTGGAGCCTCATGGTCATGTTATACAAAAGTAACTGCTTAACACTCTTGGCCCAGGTAAAGTCCAAAGCTTTCAAAGTGGACCAGGAGATTCCTCCTGTTCTCTCTCCACTTTCCTCTCCTCTCTCTCCTCCTGTTGTAATCCATTCTAATCTGTGATTTCTCCCATACAGCCAAACCAAACCGTGCTCACCCACTGGTGCCTTGTTATTTCTCACCTCTGACTCTGAACAGATTTCCCCATCTGTCCATGGTAATCAACTTCAAAGACACGGTGAGAACATGATCTTCTCTGAAAAGAGGCCCCAAACCTTGACCTCCCCCTTTTTAGAGATCATTCTGCAGTTTCCTTTCCCAAACACTGAACCAATATCCCAAATAGAGCATCACCTCCCCAACACTGAAAAGCAGTGGTCTGACTTTGGGGCATTTTATGTGCCAGAAGAATGTATGGCCCAAATAACCCCAATAAAGTTTAGCTGGATTCCTATTGGAAAGCTCAGATCCACGAAGCAGCATTGATAACCCAACTCAGTAGAATGAAGCTAAACAAGGAAAAATTATTGTAAGATTAGTGGGAAATACCATGGAGCTGTAGGAAGGAATTCTAGTAGATTTCAAGAATGGCTAGAGAAAAGAACACTCACATAGGATGCCTTTTTCTTCTTTCTTCTCGGTCTTGTCCATGTTTACTTTTGTCCTTCCTCCTCCTCCTCCTCTTCCTTTCCCTTTCCTCTTTCTTCTCCTTTTCTTTCTCTTCTTTTTCCTCCTCCTCCTCCACCCCCTGCCTTTCTACAGCCTGCTCCCCTTGTTTTAATTTTTCTTTTTCACTTGAAAAAAATACATGGCAGCTTCCACCTCAGACAAAACCTAAACATACCGTGACACTGTTCCAGACTGCTTCAACAAGGCTGCACCCTGGATCTCAGTTTCTACCCCCAATTCCCTGAAACCTTTGATTGGTTTATTTGGGGCCAGATGACCATGGTTCACCCAGTAAAAGCAGGCAAGGACAGAGTAATATTTTACCACTAAGGTGGCTTCTTTAATAGCAGCAAAGATTTTAAGAGCCAGGCTGATCTGTTACTAGAAAGAGATGGTGAGGAGAGATCACAGAGCTGTTCTGGACGCATGGGTGCACACTTGTAAATACATACCTTGCCTCAAACATAGTAGCTCTGCACAAATATTGGTTGAATCAGTAACTGTATACATGTAAATACATATTTAATACACATTTCATTTTGAAGGAACACATGTTTAGAATAGTGAGGTCAATCTAGAAAAACATCCTCTGCTTTCTCTACCCTCTGAGAAGGAAAATAAATTCTCATTGTGGTCCAAATGCCTCCTGGGGTCAAAACACTCTGTTATCTTCAGCATATGTTCAATGATATTTGTTTTAACATCTAAGAATCACTTGCTCCTGAAAAGAGGCCCCAAACCTTGACCTCCCCCTTTTTAGAGATCATTCTGCAGTTTCCTTTCCCAAACACTGAACCAATATCCCAAATAGAGCATCACCTCCCCAACACTGAAAAGCAGTGGTCTGACTTTGGGGCATTTTATGTGCCAGAAGAATGTATGGCCCAAATAACCCCAATAAAGTTTAGCTGGATTCCTATTGGAAAGCTCAGATCCACGAAGCAGCATTGATAACCCAACTCAGTAGAATGAAGCTAAACAAGGAAAAATTATTGTAAGATTAGTGGGAAATACCATGGAGCTGTAGGAAGGAATTCTAGTAGATTTCAAGAATGGCTAGAGAAAAGAACACTCACATAGGATGCCTTTTTCTTCTTTCTTCTCGGTCTTGTCCATGTTTACTTTTGTCCTTCCTCCTCCTCCTCCTCTTCCTTTCCCTTTCCTCTTTCTTCTCCTTTTCTTTCTCTTCTTTTTCCTCCTCCTCCTCCACCCCCTGCCTTTCTACAGCCTGCTCCCCTTGTTTTAATTTTTCTTTTTCACTTGAAAAAAATACATGGCAGCTTCCACCTCAGACAAAACCTAAACATACCGTGACACTGTTCCAGACTGCTTCAACAAGGCTGCACCCTGGATCTCAGTTTCTACCCCCAATTCCCTGAAACCTTTGATTGGTTTATTTGGGGCCAGATGACCATGGTTCACCCAGTAAAAGCAGGCAAGGACAGAGTAATATTTTACCACTAAGGTGGCTTCTTTAATAGCAGCAAAGATTTTAAGAGCCAGGCTGATCTGTTACTAGAAAGAGATGGTGAGGAGAGATCACAGAGCTGTTCTGGACGCATGGGTGCACACTTGTAAATACATACCTTGCCTCAAACATAGTAGCTCTGCACAAATATTGGTTGAATCAGTAACTGTATACATGTAAATACATATTTAATACACATTTCATTTTGAAGGAACACATGTTTAGAATAGTGAGGTCAATCTAGAAAAACATCCTCTGCTTTCTCTACCCTCTGAGAAGGAAAATAAATTCTCATTGTGGTCCAAATGCCTCCTGGGGTCAAAACACTCTGTTATCTTCAGCATATGTTCAATGATATTTGTTTTAATGAACAGCCCATGCTCAGCTCCTTCTCCACAGCATTTGATCTTGCACTTGGGGTGTGAGAGGTCATGCAGTGGGCTCTTGCCCTTGGTTTAGATTCAGTCTCCTGGAGGCGGAACCAGAGAAGAATGATAAAGAATAGGACACAGCTTCCATTAAGAGTTTGGCTGGGTTTCCACTGCTGCCCTCTCTCAGCTTGTGGTCCTGCAGCATGCTTCCATCAAGAGCAAGAAGGAAGTGGTTATATTTAAAAGGAGTGTATGTGTTTTAACAGCCCTCATAATTTGTAATTTGCCCATGGAGTCGTAGTGGGAAGAAAGATGGTACAGACCCCTTGGCATCGCGGTCACCACTGCAGGCTCCTGAGCCAAACCCACTGGTTCACTTCTGGCTTCTTTCCTGGATGAACTTGAATGAATTTCTTCTCTGTGCCTTCGTTTACCATACAAAGGGCATAGCAATAGGACCTGGACCACAGGCTCACCCAGGGGCCTAGATAACCCTACGATGATTAGCCCTCTGCCTGGAACACAGTGATGCTCAGGGCTCAGATTGATAGAGTCACAGACTCACTTCCTCTGCTGTCCTTGGACAATCTTCCTCCAACATCCCAGTGTTAATAATAACCTACACCTCATGCTGAGGGGCTCCTAGAAACCCAGCCTCCCTACCCGGCCTTCTGTCTGCTCATGCCTTCCAGCTCTGCTCCTCCTGTCTGCAAGCCTGACCTTCCTCACCTCCTCTGGACTCTTGTGCTACCACTGCCCTTTGCCACACCACAGACAGACCTTACACACACACACATACACACACACACAAAACACAAAGACCTCACACACCACAGACACACCATACCGACACACACACATCATATACCTTACACACACATCATACACCATACACACCATGATGCCCCTATCACTTAAGCACATCACACACATGTAGACACACCACACACATACACAGGTCCCTTCCTCATGTGCCTGACAGGTATGCAGCCCCCACTGAAAGGGCAGGAGGACCAGGGTTAATTCCCTGCTCAGACAAGAAGTACCTCCCCTCTGGGGTGCAGCATCCTGAGTGCCCCTCCCACCCAGCAGTCACGCTTTCTCGCAGGGACCCTCCCTGTTCTCCTTCCAGCATCCTCAGCCCCTGAGGACTGGAAAGCAGCCTTCACCTTCTCCACAGCATTTGATCTTGCACTTGGGGTGTGAGAGGTCATGCAGTGGGCTCTTGCCCTTGGTTTAGATTCAGTCTCCTGGAGGCGGAACCAGAGAAGAATGATAAAGAATAGGACACAGCTTCCATTAAGAGTTTGGCTGGGTTTCCACTGCTGCCCTCTCTCAGCTTGTGGTCCTGCAGCATGCTTCCATCAAGAGCAAGAAGGAAGTGGTTATATTTAAAAGGAGTGTATGTGTTTTAACAGCCCTCATAATTTGTAATTTGCCCATGGAGTCGTAGTGGGAAGAAAGATGGTACAGACCCTTGGCATCGCGGTCACCACTGCAGGCTCCTGAGCCAAACCCACTGGTTCACTTCTGGCTTCTTTCCTGGATGAACTTGAATGAATTTCTTCTCTGTGCCTTCGTTTACCATACAAAGGGCATAGCAATAGGACCTGGACCACAGGCTCACCCAGGGGCCTAGATAACCCTACGATGATTAGCCCTCTGCCTGGAACACAGTGATGCTCAGGGCTCAGATTGATAGAGTCACAGACTCACTTCCTCTGCTGTCCTTGGACAATCTTCCTCCAACATCCCAGTGTTAATAATAACCTACACCTCATGCTGAGGGGCTCCTAGAAACCCAGCCTCCCTACCCGGCCTTCTGTCTGCTCATGCCTTCCAGCTCTGCTCCTCCTGTCTGCAAGCCTGACCTTCCTCACCTCCTCTGGACTCTTGTGCTACCACTGCCCTTTGCCACACCACAGACAGACCTTACACACACACACATACACACACACACAAAACACAAAGACCTCACACACCACAGACACACCATACCGACACACACACACATCATATACCTTACACACACATCATACACCATACACACCATGATGCCCCTATCACTTAAGCACATCACACACATGTAGACACACCACACACATACACAGGTCCCTTCCTCATGTGCCTGACAGGTATGCAGCCCCCACTGAAAGGGCAGGAGGACCAGGGTTAATTCCCTGCTCAGACAAGAAGTACCTCCCCTCTGGGGTGCAGCATCCTGAGTGCCCCTCCCACCCAGCAGTCACGCTTTCTCGCAGGGACCCTCCCTGTTCTCCTTCCAGCATCCTCAGCCCCTGAGGACTGGAAAGCAGCCTTCACCTCCCGCTGAAGAGCCTGCTCCTTCATCATCAGGCTTCAACTGGAACCCAAGGCCCCCAGGAGGACTGGGAGGTTCACCTTTCACATCCTTCCATAGATTTTAATATCATACTGGAAAGTTTGTGCTCTAGGAAGGCTTCAAGATTCTGGGTTTGTCCAAAAGTTACATCTCATCTCCGTGTGCTCATTGCCTCAGTAGTGTCCATCTCTTTGCAACTCCATGGACTGTAGCCCTCCAGGATCCTCTGTCCCTGGCATTTTTCCAAGCAAGAATACTGGCATTGGCTGCCATTTCCTACCCCAGGGAATCTTCCTGACCCAGGGATTGAAGCTACATATCCTGTGTCTCCTGCATTAGCAGGCAGGCACATTCTTTACCACTGAGTCACTGGGGAAGCCCAACATCTCTAGCTCCACCCAAATGTTTTTTGGGGAACTGGCCTTGTGACTGGTTCTCCGATGTGGTCTCACGAAGCACTGGCACTCTGTCCAAAACAAATTTCTGCTTCAATGTGTGGGATCCCAATAATGCAGAAATATTGGTGTCCAAACTCAGAACAATCTATAAAAATATACAGAATGTTCTTTGGAAATGTGAGGATCTAGTATTAGTTGAACTCATAGTACTGGCCAGAAGCTTTATATAAACCACTCTATTATTTAATTATCTCAACAAAGCTGTTGGACAGTTTCATGGAGCTATCTTTTCAGATCTACCTATCTATCTATTCAACTGCCAACCTACCTATTTGTTTATCATCTTTCTATCTATATATTTATCCAACTATTTATCTATCTATCTGTTGCTTACTTATAAATGTTATTTGTAAAACATTTGTTTCACTTGTCTGTGCATCTCTCCACCTCTCTCTAGCCTATATCTCTCCATAAACACTTTTATATTGGATTGTAGTAAAATATGTTTGTTACTATGGATTTAGGTTGAAAACCTTTAAATTCACATGTCTGAACCTCTTTGAAAACTTAATTTCCTTTTGAAAGATGTAAGGATTAAACCTAAAACAAAGAATATTGGGAGATCCAAATGAATATATATTAAAGGACTTTCTAAAGTCTAATTTCTTAAAAACAAGTTGTTATTACCAATCAAAAATTGATATCAGGTGTCGTTCAGTTCCAGAATTTTTTTATTTTATATTTTTAAATTTTGGCCTCTTTTATCAGTTGTTCATTTATTTATATTCATCCATCTTTGTTCTTTGACCTGTGTTGACCTCCTGTTGCAGTGGCCTCTCTCCTTGCAGAGCACTGGCTCTGGATGCATGTACTCCAGAGAACTGGTTAGTAACTGGACACATCAGACCAGCTGCTCTGCTGCATGTGGGATCTTCCCAGGCCAGGGATCGAACTAGCACCCCATGCACTGCAAGGCAAACTCTTTACCCACTGAAACACCAGGGAAGCCCTCAGTTCCAGATTTGTACCCCTTCTTCTCTGTTATTCATAACTGTCTGAAGACACAAAATAGCTCAAAAATAATGAAATTAGGTGAAAATAAATAAAAGGCATGAAATAAACCCAGAGGCCATTGGAGACATCAGTCCTTGCTAAGGAGAATATCTCCCCAGTAGGGTCCACCCAAATGTTTTTGGGGAACTGGCCTTGTGACTGGTTCTCCGATGTGGTCTCACGAAGCACTGGCACTCTGTCCAAAACAAATTTCTGCTTCAATGTGTGGGATCCCAATAATGCAGAAATATTGGTGTCCAAACTCAGAACAATCTATAAAAATATACAGAATGTTCTTTGGAAATGTGAGGATCTAGTATTAGTTGAACTCATAGTACTGGCCAGAAGCTTTATATAAACCACTCTATTATTTAATTATCTCAACAAAGCTGTTGGACAGTTTCATGGAGCTATCTTTTCAGATCTACCTATCTATCTATTCAACTGCCAACCTACCTATTTGTTTATCATCTTTCTATCTATATATTTATCCAACTATTTATCTATCTATCTGTTGCTTACTTATAAATGTTATTTGTAAAACATTTGTTTCACTTGTCTGTGCATCTCTCCACCTCTCTCTAGCCTATATCTCTCCATAAACACTTTTATATTGGATTGTAGTAAAATATGTTTGTTACTATGGATTTAGGTTGAAAACCTTTAAATTCACATGTCTGAACCTCTTTGAAAACTTAATTTCCTTTTGAAAGATGTAAGGATTAAACCTAAAACAAAGAATATTGGGAGATCCAAATGAATATATATTAAAGGACTTTCTAAAGTCTAATTTCTTAAAAACAAGTTGTTATTACCAATCAAAAATTGATATCAGGTGTCGTTCAGTTCCAGAATTTTTTTATTTTATATTTTTAAATTTTGGCCTCTTTTATCAGTTGTTCATTTATTTATATTCATCCATCTTTGTTCTTTGACCTGTGTTGACCTCCTGTTGCAGTGGCCTCTCTCCTTGCAGAGCACTGGCTCTGGATGCATGTACTCCAGAGAACTGGTTAGTAACTGGACACATCAGACCAGCTGCTCTGCTGCATGTGGGATCTTCCCAGGCCAGGGATCGAACTAGCACCCCATGCACTGCAAGGCAAACTCTTTACCCACTGAAACACCAGGGAAGCCCTCAGTTCCAGATTTGTACCCCTTCTTCTCTGTTATTCATAACTGTCTGAAGACACAAAATAGCTCAAAAATAATGAAATTAGGTGAAAATAAATAAAAGGCATGAAATAAACCCAGAGGCCATTGGAGACATCAGTCCTTGCTAAGGAGAATATCTCCCCAGTAGGGTAACCTTGGCACCCAATATTGTGGAGAGGGGAAAGACAAGCAGAATTCAGACCAGCATTTCCATGGATGAACTATAAATTGACTTCAAAATTGGATCATCAAAGTGAGACTTCCCTATTCAGAGTTCTCTGTGAATG
Source organism: Tragulus kanchil (assembly GCA_022376925.1). Classification (NCBI taxonomy): domain Eukaryota; kingdom Metazoa; phylum Chordata; class Mammalia; order Artiodactyla; family Tragulidae; genus Tragulus; species Tragulus kanchil. The sequence continues at coordinate 176,791,467 of JAIOJX010000032.1, forward strand.
TTTGAGACAAATAATTTTCACAAATTCATAGAAAGGAGAGCAGGGTTTTCAAAAAATTTAAAGCAATCATTTTAGAGAAAAATAATCTAAAGGTCAGTAAAAACAAAGACATTGCCCAAGACTACACAGTGACTCGATGTATGTAGTTAGATCAACTCCCAGATCCATCCCAAGGATGAGAAAGCATGAATATACTCAGTGTTTCTCATTAGGTGCTGGCCTATGTGTAACTGATTTCCTCTTTATTTTCTCATGTTTTGAAAATGAATGTGAATTATATTTACATGATTTATTAATTGTAAAGAAGTCTGAGAAAAAATAGACGTCTTGAAAATAAAAAATGTTCAGAGACAGGTAACCAAGATGAAAAGATAACTTAAAATGATTGTATCCAATTAATAATTAAGAAAACTAGAGTATTTATTCTGGAAATGTAAACTCTTAGCCAGAGTCTGAGCAGGAAAGGATAATTCATTCACTGTCTGGAGGAGGAAACTAGCTCTGAAAGCAAACCAGGCTATGCTTTCATTCTTTGTCAGTCCAGGGGGAGAATGAAGAATCCAGTGTAAGATTCAAAAAAACACAATTCTTATCTGGAAAGGATTTTCTCCTTCCAAACTGGCCACAAGAAGTGGTTTCATCACTGGAAGATGTGGAGACTGGAAGAACAAATGGTAGAGAAGTTTTCAAAAGGATTTTCATGTACTAACACTTAGGGAAAGACTAGAGCATGCTCTGAACCCCCGATGGGGATGTAGGAAGCTCTGAAAGTGCTTGTGTGCTAAGTCACATCAGTCGCATCTGACTCTTTGTGACACTATGACTCCTTTGTCCATGGGGTTCTCCAGGCAAGAATACTGGCGTCGGTTGCCATGCCGTGCCTCTGACTCCATAACATCTATTAGATAGGGTTCAAATTGTTATAACAAACATGTTTCATTTACCACTGTCATCTTTCTTAGCCATAACTTTTAGCATATGCTTTTAGGGAGACAAGTTCTTAAATTTCATTTCTCATTATAGTAAGCTGAACAATGGCTCCCAAAGATGTGCACATGCTAATGTCAGGAACTTTTGCTTGCATTACTTTATTTGACAAAAGAGGCTTCCCAACAGCTATTAATAAGGATCTTGATATAGAAAGATTATTTTAGATTATCTGGCTGGTCCTTGTGTAATGACATCAGGGAGGGTCAAAGTCAGAGAAGGTCAGGGAGGATCAGGGTCATGGTCAGATGCGGCAGTAAAGCAGAGGTTAGAGTAATGCACTTTGAACACTGGAAGAAGAGACCACAAGTCAAGGAATATAGAAATCTCTGTAAGGTGGAAAAGAGAAGGAAACAACTTTCAAAAGAAACACCCACCTGCTGGTCTCTTGGTTTTGGACCTCTGAGGTACAGACTATCTGATCATGAGGTTGTGTGGTTTGAAGCCACTAAGTTGCAGTAGCTTGTTACAGCATCAACATGAAACTAATACACGCATAGTACAACCACTGAAACAAAGACAGGGAGATAAAAGATGACCTGACTTCATATCTTCTTATTCTTCACCCACCCAGGGAGGGTTTCACACTTTGTTTTAGGCAATTCTCACTTGAAAAGAACTCACCCTCATATGTGGGCTTCAGAAACCTGATTTTACAGGTGAGTAGCATAAGGGTCCAGACAAGGTAAATAAATTGCATAAGACAGCACGGCCAGTGATAAACCAAGCTGAAATTGAGACTCAGTAGGGTCTAGCTTCTTCTACCAAACTTTCCTGTCTCTTATGAATTCTATCCTGTATCAGCAAAATTGATAACCCTTCCCCCTGCTGACCACCATCTGGGTTTTGAGCTCTGTAGCTTCAGTGGGGGTTGGGTATGAGGAGGCCCTTGCATGGTAAAAGAGAGTGAAGGGTTGGCAGTGAATATTCAACTGATCTAATGTTTGGTTGGGGATTTCCATGATAGCTCAGTGGCTAAAGAATCTTCCTGCAATGCAGGAGACACAAAATCAACCTCTGGGTCAGAAAGATCCACTGGAGAAGGAAATAGCAACCTGCTCCAGTATTCTTGTGTGAAAAATCCCATGGACAGAGGAGCCTTTGGCTACAGTCTAAAGGTTCCCAAAGATTTAGACAGCACTGAGTGATGAAGTAAGCAGCATTAGGTTGGAGTGCAGGTATTGGGGCATGGGACGCTTGTATGATTTCAGATGCTGCGCCTGGGTTGATATGAAGCTGGACCAAGTAAGGCTGCCCCAATGACCTGTTTCAGCTCTGAAACAGGAGCTGAGATCAGCTGCTTTTTCCCTTGAGTGAGTGTTTAGAAAGATCACTTCCTCTTCTGAGAGGAATAACCCTTTCAGCAGAGTTAGAGTAATGCACTTTGAACACTGGAAGAAGAGACCACAAGTCAAGGAATATAGAAATCTCTGTAAGGTGGAAAAGAGAAGGAAACAACTTTCAAAAGAAACACCCACCTGCTGGTCTCTTGGTTTTGGACCTCTGAGGTACAGACTATCTGATCATGAGGTTGTGTGGTTTGAAGCCACTAAGTTGCAGTAGCTTGTTACAGCATCAACATGAAACTAATACACGCATAGTACAACCACTGAAACAAAGACAGGGAGATAAAAGATGACCTGACTTCATATCTTCTTATTCTTCACCCACCCAGGGAGGGTTTCACACTTTGTTTTAGGCAATTCTCACTTGAAAAGAACTCACCCTCATATGTGGGCTTCAGAAACCTGATTTTACAGGTGAGTAGCATAAGGGTCCAGACAAGGTAAATAAATTGCATAAGACAGCACGGCCAGTGATAAACCAAGCTGAAATTGAGACTCAGTAGGGTCTAGCTTCTTCTACCAAACTTTCCTGTCTCTTATGAATTCTATCCTGTATCAGCAAAATTGATAACCCTTCCCTCTGCTGACCACCATCTGGGTTTTTGAGCTCTGTAGCTTCAGTGGGGGTTGGGTATGAGGAGGCCCTTGCATGGTAAAAGAGAGTGAAGGGTTGGCAGTGAATATTCAACTGATCTAATGTTTGGTTGGGGATTTCCATGATAGCTCAGTGGCTAAAGAATCTTCCTGCAATGCAGGAGACACAAAATCAACCTCTGGGTCAGAAAGATCCACTGGAGAAGGAAATAGCAACCTGCTCCAGTATTCTTGTGTGAAAAATCCCATGGACAGAGGAGCCTTTGGCTACAGTCTAAAGGTTCCCAAAGATTTAGACAGCACTGAGTGATGAAGTAAGCAGCATTAGGTTGGAGTGCAGGTATTGGGGCATGGGACGCTTGTATGATTTCAGATGCTGCGCCTGGGTTGATATGAAGCTGGACCAAGTAAGGCTGCCCCAATGACCTGTTTCAGCTCTGAAACAGGAGCTGAGATCAGCTGCTTTTTCCCTTGAGTGAGTGTTTAGAAAGATCACTTCCTCTTCTGAGAGGGAAACCTGACCCATTTCTGCAAATGCCTGTAACCCTATCTTTACAGCATTATAAACTAACACCCATACTCTAAATGCCATGCATGCAGTCCTTGTAGGCTTTTTATTTTTAAGCCAGTGCTTGCTTTCCTACAAGCAGTTTTTTTTTTTTTTCCTGAATCAAAGTATTTTTTTCATCTGTTAAATGAGAACACCAATGCACAATTCAGAGAGCTGTTAGGCAATCACATTAAAGAAAACCATACACATGAAAATATTAGGAAAACTGTAACATGCCACGCAAATTTTCTTTCCTGGGTGATGAATTGGTGTAAGTAAGATATCCCCCAGACAACAGGGAGATCAAACCAGTCAATCCTAAAGGAAATTAACCCTGACTATTCATTGGAAGCACTGATGCTGAAGCTGAAGCTCCTGTATTTGGCCACCTGATGTGAAGAGCCAGCTCATTGGAAAACACCTTGACGATGGTGAAGACTGAGAGAAGGAGGAAAAGGGGGCGACAGAGGATGAGATGTTGGGTGGCATCACTGACTCAGTGTAGATGAGTTTGAGCATATTCTGGTAGATGATGAGGGACAAGAAATCTGGTGTGCTGCATTCCGTGGGGTTGCAAAGAGTCAGACACAACCTAGCAACTAAACAACAACAGGATGAAACTAGCGAGAATGGAAATATTAAAAGGCACAAACAAAGTCTCTAAAATACTGTTAATTGACAGCCTCTGTTTCAGTCACCTACTCTGACTAAACTGCAGATCCCTGAGCTCTTCCTAGACCATTAAATGGTCGTATACAAGCAGCATATTTGCCTATTTCCATCTTCAGGTAATTCACACTAAGGTTTGAAGACTACTGTTTTCCAATGTTTTGTAAAATTACTCAAAGAAAATTTTAATTTCACTTCAAGCCTTCCCAGGAGTTGAATCAAACATGGTCAATAAAATGTTGAAAAATGTCATCAGCTAAGAACAGATTAGTTCTTCAGGAAAAACTTTTTTTCTGGTTTAAAGCCTGAGAGAAATCTCTCCATCAGAACAAGCTCAGGAGATCGAGTATACACAGCCTTAGTGGACCATAGACGGAAAGTTGACTAGGTCACGGCGAACAGCCAGGCAGACTGGACAGTGTGTATCTTCAGGGTCTGCCTTACAGAGGTCTGGTGTGGCTGAGCTCCCAGTTGTGCAATATGTGAGCTTCCCATCCAGTACACAGTGGCCTGATGGGACCTCACAGAATTCTCTCTGTTCGATGGGATTGTGAAGCAGAGTTGCTCAAGAAGCCTGTTCCTGTGAGATGGGCCAGTGGATAACCTTGGACACTGATGCAGAAAAGCATGAGATGCAGTCTCTGGGAATCCTGAGAAGCAAATCTGGTCTGTGTACCCAGCACCACCATCCCTCAGGTGCCCTTGAAACATGACACCTCCACAGATCATTTCTGTTCCTTTTTCTCAACTTCCCTCCAACATTCAATAAAGCGTTGATTTCGTTCCATTGCTACTTAGGCATTACTTAAATGCTTATGAAATTCATTTTTAAAAGCCAGCTTTATTGACATAGATACACATACCATATGATTCACTCATCTGAAGGATACAATTCAATGTCTTTTTAGTATATATACATAGAGCTGTGCAACCATCACTAGATTCAAATTTTAGAACATTTTTGTCCCTTTATTGAAAGATTTCTACCCATATTTGTTGATGATCAATTCCCAGTTTCCTCTTTTCAACATTCTCACCATCCCCTCCCCATGACAACCACTAATTTGCTTTCTGTTCCTATAAATTTTCCTCTTCTGGACATTTCATATCATTTGGATCATATTACATAGTTATATATATATATATACATATATACATATATATATATCATACATATATGTAAAAATATACTTACATATATTACTAATTACATATACACATATAAAATTATATATGTGTACATTTATACTATATATATGTGTATACATATATGCTTATATAATGTATATATATGTGTACATTATATGCATGTGTATATGTATGTGTTGTTATTTAGTCACCAAGTTGTGTCTGACTCTTGTAACCCCATGGACCATAGCCCACAAGACTCCTCTTTCCATGGGATTTTTCAGGCAGGAATATTGGAGCAAGTTGCCATTTCTCCCTCCAGGGGATCTTCCCAAACCAGGGATTGAACCTGTGTATCCTGCGTCTCCTGCATTGGCATGAAGATTCTTTACCACTGAGCCACCTGGGAAGCCGTATGCATGTCTTTGTTTGTACATATATACACGCATGTTTATGACTAGTGGCTTTCACTTACCATAATGTTTCTAAAGTCCATCAATGTTTTAGTATGTACAAGTATTTAATTTCTTTTGATTCTAAAATGATACTCCATTGTATGGATGCAAAAATTTTATTTATCTAGGCATCAGTTGATGGATATTTTTCACTTCTGGGGTATTATGACTAATGATGCTATGGCATTTATATGCAAGTATGTTTGTGGATATTGATCCTTTATCTCACTTGGGGATATCTAGATGTAGAATCCTTGTTACTCCATGTTTTAACTTTTTCAAAAACTGCCAACCTGTTTCCCAAAGTGGCTGCTGCATTTTGCATGTAGACCAGCATTGCTACACTTCCTTGCTAAAACTTGAATATTGCTTCTGGTCTCCTTGTTTGGCGCCATCTCAGTGGATGTGAACTGGCACTGCTGGTTTTGGTTTGAATGACAGCGAACATATTGTCATATACTTATTTTCCTTTCCTATAAAGATAACCTGCCTTTTGTATGTGAATGGGAGACCAAGTGTTTCCCAGGTAAAGAGTGTGAATGAAGACCCTCAGGAGAGAGAGGCAACACCATGTTCGAAGACTAGAAGGAATCGAACTTTGCTTTGCTTTCTTTTTTTTTCTGATAGGGTGAAATGAAAGTGAAAATGTTGGTTACCCAGTTGTGGTGAAATGAAAGTGAAAATGTTGGTTACCCAGTTGTGTCCAACTCTTTGTAACCCCGTGGACTGTAGTCTGTCCATGGGTTTCCCCGGGCAAGAATACTGGTAAAAGTTGCCATTTCCTTCTCTGGGGATCTCCCCATAGAGAGTAGGTAAGGGCCAGAAATTCTTAGAGAATATTAGAAGGCAAACATAAGTCACCTGGACTAGGTCAGCTAGACTTTCCCTGCCTTTGGATCTTTTTCAAAAAATTTTATATTGCAGTACAGTTGATTAACAAGGTTGTGTCAGTTTCAGGTGTAAAGCTAAGTGATTCAGTTATACATATATGGTGTAAAGCAGGGTTTATATCTATATCTATTTGGATTGAACCTGTGTACCCGCCTGCATTGGCATGAAGATTCTTTACCACTGAGCCACCTGGGAAGCCGTATGCATGTCTTTGTTTGTACATATATACACGCATGTTTATGACTAGTGGCTTTCACTTACCATAATGTTTCTAAAGTCCATCAATGTTTTAGTATGTACAAGTATTTAATTTCTTTTGATTCTAAAATGATACTCCATTGTATGGATGCAAAAATTTTATTTATCTAGGCATCAGTTGATGGATATTTTTCACTTCTGGGGTATTATGACTAATGATGCTATGGCATTTATATGCAAGTATGTTTGTGGATATTGATCCTTTATCTCACTTGGGGATATCTAGATGTAGAATCCTTGTTACTCCATGTTTTAACTTTTTCAAAAACTGCCAACCTGTTTCCCAAAGTGGCTGCTGCATTTTGCATGTAGACCAGCATTGCTACACTTCCTTGCTAAAACTTGAATATTGCTTCTGGTCTCCTTGTTTGGCGCCATCTCAGTGGATGTGAACTGGCACTGCTGGTTTTGGTTTGAATGACAGCGAACATATTGTCATATACTTATTTTCCTTTCCTATAAAGATAACCTGCCTTTTGTATGTGAATGGGAGACCAAGTGTTTCCCAGGTAAAGAGTGTGAATGAAGACCCTCAGGAGAGAGAGGCAACACCATGTTCGAAGACTAGAAGGAATCGAACTTTGCTTTGCTTTCTTTTTTTTTCTGATAGGGTGAAATGAAAGTGAAAATGTTGGTTACCCAGTTGTGGTGAAATGAAAGTGAAAATGTTGGTTACCCAGTTGTGTCCAACTCTTTGTAACCCCGTGGACTGTAGTCTGTCCATGGGTTTCCCCGGGCAAGAATACTGGTAAAAGTTGCCATTTCCTTCTCTGGGGATCTCCCCATAGAGAGTAGGTAAGGGCCAGAAATTCTTAGAGAATATTAGAAGGCAAACATAAGTCACCTGGACTAGGTCAGCTAGACTTTCCCTGCCTTTGGATCTTTTTCAAAAAATTTTATATTGCAGTACAGTTGATTAACAAGGTTGTGTCAGTTTCAGGTGTAAAGCTAAGTGATTCAGTTATACATATATGGGTATCTATTCTTTTTCAAGTTGTTCTCTAATTTAGGTTATTACATAATGTAGAGCAGAGTTCCATGTGTGGCTATACAGTACCTTCTTATTTATCTGTTTTAAATATATCAGTGTGCATATGTCTTATCTATTTTCTTTCTGCATGTTCTCTGGACAAAAGACAGTAATTTTTGAAAACCCCCAATGGGTTCATCCAGACTAAAAACAATCTAGAAACTGTATTAAATTTTCAAGTGACCTCAGCAAAGCTCCCTTCCCTTAGTCCCACACCAGTGGCAGAGATTTATGTTCTAAGATAAACAGGGGTGAAGGGAGAGGCGCAGTCCACAAGAGTGTAAACAGACAGAGCTAAGGCTAATGCAAAGTCTAACTCAGTCTCAGCATTTCCTGAAGAGTCTGGTGGGGAGAGGGCTTCACTCCAGGTGGTACTAATAAAGTCAGGCTAGGATAATGGGATAAAAGCCCAGAAACATAAAAGCTGCCTGGAGGGGAAAGAGAAGAAGGGGATGGGGCATGCCTTCATTCCCATGTTAACTGTTCCCGCATTAATCAGATTCAAGTATCTCAAATTGGACTTGTCTGCTCTTCCTGGAACTTTAAGGGAAGCCACAATTCCAGAGTCAAAGATCTTGAAAGCCGGAATAGCCTCTTTAATCATGTGGTCCAGCCGCCCATAGGAGAGATAGAAAACAAGAGTCTCAGAAAGGGGCTGTGCCTCGGAAAGGGTTACTGCATGAGCATATGCAAACTCAGTGCCCTTGATCTTGACTTTCCTCAATGAGATAGTTGAGGGTTGGGACCTGTTTTTCTGGAGTAGCTTTATACCACACACAATAGTGTTCTAGAGAAGGAAAAAAGAAACAAACAAAAAGACAAATGACAAAAGAATCTTGTGGAGAGGCAAGGGTTATAAAACTAATGGGATAGGGCACTGTGACATGACTGGGTGAGGAAGCAGATGTGTGGGATATGGAGGCAGTGTGAGCCAAAGCCAGGGAGGGTCAAGAGGGCTCACCACCAGGACAAAAGCTGACCTTGATGTGATGCCGGAAGTGCCAATGCCACGCTGTGAAGAGGGACGACTGGAGCCAAATAAGGAGAAAAATCAGGAGGAAATGACAGCTCGGAGATGGGAGGTGCTGACAGACCAAATGGACTGGACAGCCCAGCTGAGAAAGTCCCGTATCGACTCAGTATCAGTGCCAAGACAGTGCAAGATGTTCAGGACTGATTGAGAACCTCAACAGCTTTTCTGTGAATGAGGGGCTGACTACAGCAAAAATAGTCCAGAGTCAGTAGTAGCATTTTTAGAAGGCAGAAGCCTACTTTGTTGCTGTCATTCAGTCACTAAGTTATCTCAGATACTTTGTGCCCCCATAGACTACAGCAGGCCAGGCTTCTCTGTTCAGCACCATCTGCTGGATCTTGCTCAAACTCACGCCCATTAACTCGGTGATACTACGTAAAAATCTTCTCCTTTTGCCCTCAGTCTTTCCCAGCATCTGGGTCTTTTGTAATGAGTCAGCTCTTCATGTTGGTGGCCTAAGTCATCATTAGAAAAAGGAACAAATAAGTAAAAGGGGGTTTGGATTCAGATAGAGTCTTGATGAATTTCAAGGAATGGATTTTGCTTGTATGAATACTTGTTGAAATATGAAAATCAGACTCTTATACCTCCAGGCATATAGGAAGGTAAGTAGGCACCTATTCTTTGCAGCTATACTCCTTGGTCCATCTATCAGCTATGGGATCTCATCAAACCTTCAGTCTTTATTTGTGTCATAGAGATGATAACAGAAACTTTCTCACAGTACTATTGTAACACAGAGATCATTTAGAATGGTACCTACAAATAATAGGTGTGATAGAGCGGTTGGACCTGTGAGCTTTCAATGAGCAGTAGCTTTATACCACACACAATAGTGTTCTAGAGAAGGAAAAAAGAAACAAACAAAAAGACAAATGACAAAAGAATCTTGTGGAGAGGCAAGGGTTATAAAACTAATGGGATAGGGCACTGTGACATGACTGGGTGAGGAAGCAGATGTGTGGGATATGGAGGCAGTGTGAGCCAAAGCCAGGGAGGGTCAAGAGGGCTCACCACCAGGACAAAAGCTGACCTTGATGTGATGCCGGAAGTGCCAATGCCACGCTGTGAAGAGGGACGACTGGAGCCAAATAAGGAGAAAAATCAGGAGGAAATGACAGCTCGGAGATGGGAGGTGCTGACAGACCAAATGGACTGGACAGCCCAGCTGAGAAAGTCCCGTATCGACTCAGTATCAGTGCCAAGACAGTGCAAGATGTTCAGGACTGATTGAGAACCTCAACAGCTTTTCTGTGAATGAGGGGCTGACTACAGCAAAAATAGTCCAGAGTCAGTAGTAGCATTTTTAGAAGGCAGAAGCCTACTTTGTTGCTGTCATTCAGTCACTAAGTTATCTCAGATACTTTGTGCCCCCATAGACTACAGCAGGCCAGGCTTCTCTGTTCAGCACCATCTGCTGGATCTTGCTCAAACTCACGCCCATTAACTCGGTGATACTACGTAAAAATCTTCTCCTTTTGCCCTCAGTCTTTCCCAGCATCTGGGTCTTTTGTAATGAGTCAGCTCTTCATGTTGGTGGCCTAAGTCATCATTAGAAAAAGGAACAAATAAGTAAAAGGGGGTTTGGATTCAGATAGAGTCTTGATGAATTTCAAGGAATGGATTTTGCTTGTATGAATACTTGTTGAAATATGAAAATCAGACTCTTATACCTCCAGGCATATAGGAAGGTAAGTAGGCACCTATTCTTTGCAGCTATACTCCTTGGTCCATCTATCAGCTATGGGATCTCATCAAACCTTCAGTCTTTATTTGTGTCATAGAGATGATAACAGAAACTTTCTCACAGTACTATTGTAACACAGAGATCATTTAGAATGGTACCTACAAATAATAGGTGTGATGTATCATCTGGTGCTTGACAGTTTATAATACTAAGAACAAAACTTTACTGATATGACAGTATGGATCATTGCCAAAGACTTAGGACAAACTCTTAGGCATTCTTCATCACAGTGAGTAGAATGAGGGACAATTCCTATTATCTACTTTTTTGTTGAGCTCCAAGGCCAAGAAAAGCAGTGACACATTTCTTAAAATTCTAAAGCATTCACAGTCCTGGGAGTTCCCTGGTTGCCTAGTGGTTAGGATTCCAGGCTTTTACTGTCCTAGCCAGATTCAATCTCTGGTCTCCAGTCAGGAAACTGAGATCCCACAAGCTGTGCAATGTGGCAAAAAGGAACATAGTCTGTGGGTAAAGAAGTCATGTCTAATCCATGGAAAACCCAAACCATAGTGACTAAAACAAGGGCCTCAGATGACCAGAACACATAGGACCAAACCAGACCAAACATCTATGAGCAATTGAGTAAAATATCCACAACTGGTTGCTGCCATTATGAGTACATCAGCTGCCTCCTGAGGGCCAAGAACTCACTGGAAAGAGTGGACAGTAAAAGTCTCTTTGCAAAGAGTTATTGGCGTGTTATTCTCTCATCACCCTTAGCAACTGAAGAAAGCATCAAGATAATACTTAGGGGGATTGCATGCATGTTCTTTGGATTTGGGAGTCAAAGGGACTCCCAAAGTCTAAGGGTAGGAGACAGAAATAGCTTAGGGTGGCAGAGAAAACCCAAGTAACAGCCTTCATTTTTTTTTTTCTTTTCCAGCAGCCCTTGGTAGCAGTTAGAATTGTCAATAGAAATTTTCTTCTTTGGGCTCCCGAACAGAATGTTCTAAAATGATGAGATGATGAGGGACCCCTTTACCTCCTGATGGCTGAGAGACTCATGGGATACCTGCTAGAGGGGATATAACCCTTATCAGAGGGCCACCAAAAGGAGTCCCCAAAACCCCGGAGGATCTTGGAGAAACTCAAAAAGCACCTATCTTCAGCTACTTTATTTCAGCTATGGGATCTCATCAAACCTTCAGTCTTTATTTGTGTCATAGAGATGATAACAGAAACTTTCTCACAGTACTATTGTAACACAGAGATCATTTAGAATGGTACCTACAAATAATAGGTGTGATGTATCATCTGGTGCTTGACAGTTTATAATACTAAGAACAAAACTTTACTGATATGACAGTATGGATCATTGCCAAAGACTTAGGACAAACTCTTAGGCATTCTTCATCACAGTGAGTAGAATGAGGGACAATTCCTATTATCTACTTTTTAGTTGAGCTCCAAGGCCAAGAAAAGCAGTGACACATTTCTTAAAATTCTAAAGCATTCACAGTCCTGGGAGTTCCCTGGTTGCCTAGTGGTTAGGATTCCAGGCTTTTACTGTCCTAGCCAGATTCAATCTCTGGTCTCCAGTCAGGAAACTGAGATCCCACAAGCTGTGCAATGTGGCAAAAAGGAACATAGTCTGTGGGTAAAGAAGTCATGTCTAATCCATGGAAAACCCAAACCATAGTGACTAAAACAAGGGCCTCAGATGACCAGAACACATAGGACCAAACCAGACCAAACATCTATGAGCAATTGAGTAAAATATCCACAACTGGTTGCTGCCATTATGAGTACATCAGCTGCCTCCTGAGGGCCAAGAACTCACTGGAAAGAGTGGACAGTAAAAGTCTCTTTGCAAAGAGTTATTGGCGTGTTATTCTCTCATCACCCTTAGCAACTGAAGAAAGCATCAAGATAATACTTAGGGGGATTGCATGCATGTTCTTTGGATTTGGGAGTCAAAGGGACTCCCAAAGTCTAAGGGTAGGAGACAGAAATAGCTTAGGGTGGCAGAGAAAACCCAAGTAACAGCCTTCATTTTTTTTTTTCTTTTCCAGCAGCCCTTGGTAGCAGTTAGAATTGTCAATAGAAATTTTCTTCTTTGGGCTCCCGAACAGAATGTTCTAAAATGATGAGATGATGAGGGACCCCTTTACCTCCTGATGGCTGAGAGACTCATGGGATACCTGCTAGAGGGGATATAACCCTTATCAGAGGGCCACCAAAGGAGTCCCCAGCAGGAGGATCTTGGAGAAACTCACAAAAGCACCTCAGAAAAAAGAATGACCTTTACAATCAACTGAACAAAATACAAAAGATATGACTGGCACTGACAGTGCCTCTGTGCCCACTCTCTAATGTGACTCCTGCCCTAGAAAAGCTAGACACACCTCAGGACAGGGAGGAAGAGCAGGACAGGAAGGAGTCACTCCTCCGCTGCTGGCATTGGAGCCCATCTGGCCCAAGATAAGGATGAGACAAAGCTTCAAATGGGGCAATAAATGCCATGCAATTGTCCTCATCATCTTAACAATTCAAATACAAGAATGCAACACAATGGCAAGAAAACAACATGAAAGGATAAAGTTGTTTCCTCACTGCATTGAACTTAACCCAACTCATTCACAAACTTCCATCTACAAATCAAGAAGACTTCTCCTATCTCCCATGGTCCAGAGGAGGAAGTCAAGACTTTTACCCACCAGATGATTTGCCCAAGATTTCACAGATGCTGTGAATCAGAACCAGAGCTCTGTACCCAAATCCATCTGCCACCAGAGACCACACTCAAACCACCCTGCTGGCTCCCTACAGCAGGCAACATGGAGCGCACTTTAATGGAATGATTTAAGATACAAAGACGGTGTGCACACCCTCTCAAGAATGGCTTCAGTTTTGCAACGCACAGCACAGCCTGTTTATTGATGAGTCTCTTCCTAAGTACCTCCCTCATGTTTATGAAATGATGTGTGGGTGCTGCCCTGTTTCTAATGACTCCTTATTCTGGAGCACGTTATTTATGGAGGCAGAGATATCACCATTGCAAACCCATTAGAAGGCGGAGATAAAGCATTTTGTGGGGTGCCCCAAAGTCTAAGGGTAGGAGACAGAAATAGCTTAGGGTGGCAGAGAAAACCCAAGTAACAGCCTTCATTTTTTTTTTTCTTTTCCAGCAGCCCTTGGTAGCAGTTAGAATTGTCAATAGAAATTTTCTTCTTTGGGCTCCCGAACAGAATGTTCTAAAATGATGAGATGATGAGGGACCCCTTTACCTCCTGATGGCTGAGAGACTCATGGGATACCTGCTAGAGGGGATATAACCCTTATCAGAGGGCCACCAAAGGAGTCCCCAGCAGGAGGATCTTGGAGAAACTCACAAAAGCACCTCAGAAAAAAGAATGACCTTTACAATCAACTGAACAAAATACAAAAGATATGACTGGCACTGACAGTGCCTCTGTGCCCACTCTCTAATGTGACTCCTGCCCTAGAAAAGCTAGACACACCTCAGGACAGGGAGGAAGAGCAGGACAGGAAGGAGTCACTCCTCCGCTGCTGGCATTGGAGCCCATCTGGCCCAAGATAAGGATGAGACAAAGCTTCAAATGGGGCAATAAATGCCATGCAATTGTCCTCATCATCTTAACAATTCAAATACAAGAATGCAACACAATGGCAAGAAAACAACATGAAAGGATAAAGTTGTTTCCTCACTGCATTGAACTTAACCCAACTCATTCACAAACTTCCATCTACAAATCAAGAAGACTTCTCCTATCTCCCATGGTCCAGAGGAGGAAGTCAAGACTTTTACCCACCAGATGATTTGCCCAAGATTTCACAGATGCTGTGAATCAGAACCAGAGCTCTGTACCCAAATCCATCTGCCACCAGAGACCACACTCAAACCACCCTGCTGGCTCCCTACAGCAGGCAACATGGAGCGCACTTTAATGGAATGATTTAAGATACAAAGACGGTGTGCACACCCTCTCAAGAATGGCTTCAGTTTTGCAACGCACAGCACAGCCTGTTTATTGATGAGTCTCTTCCTAAGTACCTCCCTCATGTTTATGAAATGATGTGTGGGTGCTGCCCTGTTTCTAATGACTCCTTATTTACATGGAGCACGTTATTTATGGAGGCAGAGATATCACCATTGCAAACCCATTAGAAGGCGGAGATAACAGGAAGGCATTGTGTGCTCCCAGTGAGGACAGGATTCTAATTACTCAGGAGCTCCTGCCCCCCTCGCTGTGGTACCCAGCTCAATAAATAACACCCCAAGAGGAGACAATGCTCGATGTAAATTGTGACTTAGTCTGCACGAATTGATAGTTGGTGGACGGAGAGCTTCCAGCATTAGGCAAGAAATAAGTGGCAGCCTGGGAATTCAGAGCCCTGGCTCCTCGGAGATGGAGCTCTCTTCCCTCTCTGCACACTTCTCAGAAACAATTAACATTTTTTATTTAAGTCATAAGCTCCGAAGAATAGATGTAGCAGGAGATAATAGCACCAGTGCAATCACAGGGTGTTGGGAGGTGAATCTGTGGGCACTTGGCATAATGAGACGACCATCCTCGGATGCCAATCTTCATCGAGTGCTTTAGTGCTAATCACTTTTCCAAGAAATAATTCTGCTGGTCCAAGGTGAAAGCCGAGCATCAAAGACAAAATTGCTCAAATAACTTTGGAATACACGAACTCTTGGGAAATGCTAGTTGTGGGAGCACAGAGGCTGTCATTTTGGTTTGTTAAGGGGAGATGATTTGCTTTTATGGAGGAGAGATGGGTGGTCCTCCTGATGTGGGAATCAGAACTACAGGACCATTCAGTGATTCTGGGAAAGTCAGCAGGGAAGGTGATGATTCAACACCCTATTTCCCTTGCTCAGTTAGGCCAGTCCAAGCCAATAGCAGAATAATTCCGGGAAGGGGTGGAAAATTGTAAGACTCAGTCCTTTGATAAAAATGGGAGGGGTTAGGGATCTGAGTGTCCTCCTCCCTGTTATAGGAGAAATTATCAGAGCATGAGAACAAAAATGCTAGAGTGAAAAACCAGAAACATACCCCACAGAGCCCACCCTACCAAGGACAAGCTATGGAGACTTTCCCAAGAGTTGGCCTCTGCTACTATGTCCAGAGGCGAAAGTGTGTGCAATATTAATTTAGCATCAAGAATGGCTTCAGTTTTGCAACGCACAGCACAGCCTGTTTATTGATGAGTCTCTTCCTAAGTACCTCCCTCATGTTTATGAAATGATGTGTGGGTGCTGCCCTGTTTCTAATGACTCCTTATTTACATGGAGCACGTTATTTATGGAGGCAGAGATATCACCATTGCAAACCCATTAGAAGGCGGAGATAACAGGAAGGCATTGTGTGCTCCCAGTGAGGACAGGATTCTAATTACTCAGGAGCTCCTGCCCCCCTCGCTGTGGTACCCAGCTCAATAAATAACACCCCAAGAGGAGACAATGCTCGATGTAAATTGTGACTTAGTCTGCACGAATTGATAGTTGGTGGACGGAGAGCTTCCAGCATTAGGCAAGAAATGAGTGGCAGCCTGGGAATTCAGAGCCCTGGCTCCTCGGAGATGGAGCTCTCTTCCCTCTCTGCACACTTCTCAGAAACAATTAACATTTTTTATTTAAGTCATAAGCTCCGAAGAATAGATGTAGCAGGAGATAATAGCACCAGTGCAATCACAGGGTGTTGGGAGGTGAATCTGTGGGCACTTGGCATAATGAGACGACCATCCTCGGATGCCAATCTTCATCGAGTGCTTTAGTGCTAATCACTTTTCCAAGAAATAATTCTGCTGGTCCAAGGTGAAAGCCGAGCATCAAAGACAAAATTGCTCAAATAACTTTGGAATACACGAACTCTTGGGAAATGCTAGTTGTGGGAGCACAGAGGCTGTCATTTTGGTTTGTTAAGGGGAGATGATTTGCTTTTATGGAGGAGAGATGGGTGGTCCTCCTGATGTGGGAATCAGAACTACAGGACCATTCAGTGATTCTGGGAAAGTCAGCAGGGAAGGTGATGATTCAACACCCTATTTCCCTTGCTCAGTTAGGCCAGTCCAAGCCAATAGCAGAATAATTCCGGGAAGGGGTGGAAAATTGTAAGACTCAGTCCTTTGATAAAAATGGGAGGGGTTAGGGATCTGAGTGTCCTCCTCCCTGTTATAGGAGAAATTATCAGAGCATGAGAACAAAAATGCTAGAGTGAAAAACCAGAAACATACCCCACAGAGCCCACCCTACCAAGGACAAGCTATGGAGACTTTCCCAAGAGTTGGCCTCTGCTACTATGTCCAGAGGCGAAAGTGTGTGAACAGTAGAATAACTTTGGATTTTGCAGTCTTCTGAAAATGAATTTGGATTTCCCTGGTGGCTTGGCCATAAAGAATCCACCTGCAATGCAAGGAACACAGGAGATGCAGATTCAATCCCTGGGTCAGGAAAATCCCCCGGACAAGGGCATGGCAACCCACTCCAGTATTCTTGCCTGGAGAATTCCATGGACAGAGGAGCCTGGTGGGCTATAGGCCATGAGATCACAAAGAGTCAGATCACAAAGAGGTTTTTTCCAAGCTCAGAGCTACTCCCATGCCAGTCTAGGACTGGGACCTTTCATATGAATATTTTTCATATTTGTTTCAGCATGACTTCAAGGGAAATATTACTAATGTCATCTTACAGATGTGGACTAACTTGAAGAGGGACCTAGTATTGGTTATCAGTAGAGTAGGTCTTGTTACTGAAAGAAGGGGTCCAGTCGCTCCCTGCTCAAAAACCGGCTTAGTGGAAAAGAAAGTTTGCTTTATTTTGGAAGCTTGAAACTGGAAAGGAAGGCAGACTTCTGTTCATAGGTTGACCCCTTCCTTCCACCCCTTCACATACTGATGATCAGTGAGTAAGGGCTTTTGTAAGTGGAGGGTAAAGACTACATGCAGAACAATACAATCAACTCTGACAGTCATCTTGAAAATGGTCATGAAGTGGTCTTATAAAGTCATTTTGATTGTTTTCAGTACAGTTAATCTTCAGTTACAGGACCGGTTCACTCCCATTTCTTTGAGCCAGGTTCTCAGAATTGTTGTGACAATCTGTCCTACCAGGTCACCATTCAGTGATTCTGGGAAAGTCAGCAGGGAAGGTGATGATTCAACACCCTATTTCCCTTGCTCAGTTAGGCCAGTCCAAGCCAATAGCAGAATAATTCCGGGAAGGGGTGGAAAATTGTAAGACTCAGTCCTTTGATAAAAATGGGAGGGGTTAGGGATCTGAGTGTCCTCCTCCCTGTTATAGGAGAAATTATCAGAGCATGAGAACAAAAATGCTAGAGTGAAAAACCAGAAACATACCCCACAGAGCCCACCCTACCAAGGACAAGCTATGGAGACTTTCCCAAGAGTTGGCCTCTGCTACTATGTCCAGAGGCGAAAGTGTGTGAACAGTAGAATAACTTTGGATTTTGCAGTCTTCTGAAAATGAATTTGGATTTCCCTGGTGGCTTGGCCATAAAGAATCCACCTGCAATGCAAGGAACACAGGAGATGCAGATTCAATCCCTGGGTCAGGAAAATCCCCCGGACAAGGGCATGGCAACCCACTCCAGTATTCTTGCCTGGAGAATTCCATGGACAGAGGAGCCTGGTGGGCTATAGGCCATGAGATCACAAAGAGTCAGATCACAAAGAGGTTTTTTCCAAGCTCAGAGCTACTCCCATGCCAGTCTAGGACTGGGACCTTTCATATGAATATTTTTCATATTTGTTTCAGCATGACTTCAAGGGAAATATTACTAATGTCATCTTACAGATGTGGACTAACTTGAAGAGGGACCTAGTATTGGTTATCAGTAGAGTAGGTCTTGTTACTGAAAGAAGGGGTCCAGTCGCTCCCTGCTCAAAAACCGGCTTAGTGGAAAAGAAAGTTTGCTTTATTTTGGAAGCTTGAAACTGGAAAGGAAGGCAGACTTCTGTTCATAGGTTGACCCCTTCCTTCCACCCCTTCACATACTGATGATCAGTGAGTAAGGGCTTTTGTAAGTGGAGGGTAAAGACTACATGCAGAACAATACAATCAACTCTGACAGTCATCTTGAAAATGGTCATGAAGTGGTCTTATAAAGTCATTTTGATTGTTTTCAGTACAGTTAATCTTCAGTTACAGGACCGGTTCACTCCCATTTCTTTGAGCCAGGTTCTCAGAATTGTTGTGACAATTTGTCCTACCAGGTCACCATGTAGTTAACTTCTTCTACCAGGTGGTAGTTTCAGTGTCTATAAGACAGCTCACAGGATATGGCTCAGAATATTATCAATAGCCCCTGAATAAGAGCTGAAGATCATTGACTTTGCTTAATGACTAAACTATTATTATTTAGTCTTATTGGACTATTTTCCTTTGGTTATGTACTTTCTCACTTCTCTGATTAAACTTATTATTTGGCTGAAGTTTTCCATAGATGAAAGGTAGGCTGAAGACATGGGGAGCAGGGACTAGAGGGCATGCTCCACTTCATTCTTTGTCTGAAGTTTTGTGAATCTTGGCAGCAGTGGGAACCCATGCTGCACCTGAGCTATGGACACTCATCACCCTACATGCACAGCAGGTGGCTGAGTGACTGAGAGTCCTAGTTCACCAGGCTCTCTTCCACCTATTACACACTGGTTGACCCAGGTGCCTTACTATCTATTCCTCATTTTCCTGCCCTTTAAATTGGTTTTGGGGAGACCCAAGGATGCTATAACCAGTTGTTCATACAAGCTTCTGATTGAAGGACTAGAGAGGTCTGAAATTCAGTCTTTCCCCTTGCAAAGGTGTTGCTCTAACCTGGGGTCCAAAAGAAGGAGCAATATTTCCTTAATCCATGAATCACTTTATATGCTACCGAGTGCCTTATGGGGCCCAAAGATTTCCACATCCCCTTCCAACTCCCTTTGAAATATTCGCACATCCTAGATGTTTGGACTCAAGGGAAATATTACTAATGTCATCTTACAGATGTGGACTAACTTGAAGAGGGACCTAGTATTGGTTATCAGTAGAGTAGGTCTTGTTACTGAAAGAAGGGGTCCAGTCGCTCCCTGCTCAAAAACCGGCTTAGTGGAAAAGAAAGTTTGCTTTATTTTGGAAGCTTGAAACTGGAAAGGAAGGCAGACTTCTGTTCATAGGTTGACCCCTTCCTTCCACCCCTTCACATACTGATGATCAGTGAGTAAGGGCTTTTGTAAGTGGAGGGTAAAGACTACATGCAGAACAATACAATCAACTCTGACAGTCATCTTGAAAATGGTCATGAAGTGGTCTTATAAAGTCATTTTGATTGTTTTCAGTACAGTTAATCTTCAGTTACAGGACCGGTTCACTCCCATTTCTTTGAGCCAGGTTCTCAGAATTGTTGTGACAATTTGTCCTACCAGGTCACCATGTAGTTAACTTCTTCTACCAGGTGGTAGTTTCAGTGTCTATAAGACAGCTCACAGGATATGGCTCAGAATATTATCAATAGCCCCTGAATAAGAGCTGAAGATCATTGACTTTGCTTAATGACTAAACTATTATTATTTAGTCTTATTGGACTATTTTCCTTTGGTTATGTACTTTCTCACTTCTCTGATTAAACTTATTATTTGGCTGAAGTTTTTCCATAGATGAAAGGTAGGCTGAAGACATGGGGAGCAGGGACTAGAGGGCATGCTCCACTTCATTCTTTGTCTGAAGTTTTGTGAATCTTGGCAGCAGTGGGAACCCATGCTGCACCTGAGCTATGGACACTCATCACCCTACATGCACAGCAGGTGGCTGAGTGACTGAGAGTCCTAGTTCACCAGGCTCTCTTCCACCTATTACACACTGGTTGACCCAGGTGCCTTACTATCTATTCCTCATTTTCCTGCCCTTTAAATTGGTTTTGGGGAGACCCAAGGATGCTATAACCAGTTGTTCATACAAGCTTCTGATTGAAGGACTAGAGAGGTCTGAAATTCAGTCTTTCCCCTTGCAAAGGTGTTGCTCTAACCTGGGGTCCAAAAGAAGGAGCAATATTTCCTTAATCCATGAATCACTTTATATGCTACCGAGTGCCTTATGGGGCCCAAAGATTTCCACATCCCCTTCCAACTCCCTTTGAAATATTCAAAAAGCACAATCCAGGGAGAGAGTGAATGAAAAGATGCAAAAACACATGAAACTGCTGGGCATATATCCTGAGAAAACCATAATGCAAAAAGATATGTATACTTCAATGTTCACTGAAGCATTATTTACAATAGCCAGAGCATGGAAGCAACATAGATGTCCATCGACAGATGAATGGATAAAGACGGTGTGGTACATACATACAATGGACTATTCCTCAACCATAGGAAGAAATGAAATTGGATCATTTGAGGAGATATGGATGAACCTACAGCTTGTCATACAGAGTGAAGTTAGTCAGAGAAACAAATGCTGTATATTAACGCATATATTGTGAAATCTAGAGAAATACTACAGACGACCCTATTTGCAGGACAGGAAGTGATGCAAACATAGAGAATGGACATGTGGACATGGGGGAAGGAGAGGGTGGGATGAATTGAGAGATTAGGATTGGCGTATCACCATGTGTAAATTAATAGCTAGGAGAAGCTAATGTATTGCACAGGGAGCTCAGCTCAGCTCTGTGTTGACTTAGATAGTGAGATAGAGTGGGGAAAGTTCACAGGAACTAACACAATATTATAAAGCAAGTATATTCCAATTAAAAAGAAGAAAAAGAGAAGAGAAACCTATGAAAAAATAAAGAAAAGAGATGTGACACTCCATCACTTCATCACTTATGGATTACTCATGATCCACACAATAAGGTATTAAAGAATCAGTTGAGGCAAAGCTTCATTGTTACCATCAGGAGACACCTTCCCAGATGGTAAAGAATCTGCCTGCAGTGCAGGGTTTGATTCTGGATCAGGAAGATCACTTGGAAAAGGGAGAATCCACAAAGCCTGTATCTATTCCTCATTTTCCTGCCCTTTAAATTGGTTTTGGGGAGACCCAAGGATGCTATAACCAGTTGTTCATACAAGCTTCTGATTGAAGGACTAGAGAGGTCTGAAATTCAGTCTTTCCCCTTGCAAAGGTGTTGCTCTAACCTGGGGTCCAAAAGAAGGAGCAATATTTCCTTAATCCATGAATCACTTTATATGCTACCGAGTGCCTTATGGGGCCCAAAGATTTCCACATCCCCTTCCAACTCCCTTTGAAATATTCAAAAAGCACAATCCAGGGAGAGAGTGAATGAAAAGATGCAAAAACACATGAAACTGCTGGGCATATATCCTGAGAAAACCATAATGCAAAAAGATATGTATAC